>QXEO01000254.1:0-1200000 GCA_007115705.1 Dactylis glomerata
AAAAATCATAAGCTTTGAACTTAGTCATTTTTTATCGATTCAAATAACTTAGCTCAAATCTTTCTTTATTCTTTATTAAACTATTTGTACAATTCAAATAATGTAATCTTGACATAGTAATTCGAATAATTATTAAATCCTTTAATATGTTTTTTGCAAAATAATGATTTGTTTAATTTTATGAAATATTACACATCTTTCATGCATAATATCAATACTTGTGTGTTTTACACTTTAGCACGAAGTGTTTAAATCATTTCAAATAAATGAAGTGTGGATCGTATGCGAATTCGATCAAATATCAAAAACTCATATAATTCCATCGATAAGAAATTACAAGGAATATATATGTAATTGACATAATTCAAAACATATATTCAATTTCATCGCTATGAAATTCACATAAGTATTTCATAAAAGAACTTAAATCATTATTAAGCACGAACAATAAAATACTTCAATCATAATATTATAAATGCTTGCAATTATATCAACAAGAATAAATGAGAATTACTTTATTCATAATCATCCATAAAGACTTTATTCATAGCAAAACAACCACTTGTTTATTACACACGAATAAATTTTTTCTCATACATTTGAGACAATCACAAGGTCTTAAAACTGATTACAAAACTTTATTCAGAATATAAACTTGTAGATAAATGTCGAAGAAGATTTGCACCAACTAAAATCAAGCATGTCCTTTCCAGGCCGCCATGGACTCCTCCATGAGTTCTTCCACCATGAACACTTTACTCCGCAGATCCTGTTTTCAAATAAAACTGGAATTAGTATCACCTACTTTCAAAACTGCATAAGTGTTTGTGAAACATTTATAACACTGTATATCACATATACCTGTCAGATTGATGATCTCCACATGGGAGGGTATAATATCATGAAGCCTGATCCTCGCCATGAGCTGATGAAGGTTGACTGGTTCAGCCTTTCTGATGTCTCACAGGACCAGTTGGGAAACCCCAAGAGGAAGGTATGATGATCACAATAGTAAGTTTTCCCTCAGTATGAAACCAAGGTTTAATCGACCAGTAGGAGAAAGAAACCACTTCCAAAGGTGGTTGCTAGCTGACTTTGGCAACGGCGCCAGAAGAAGCCTTTGATGGCGTGGTGTCTGCGCCAACAGCAACATGGAACCTGCACACAACACAACCAAGATACTTTGCCCCAACTTGTAGTGAGGTTGTCAATCTCACCGGTTTGCTGATAACAAAGGATTAAACATATCGTGTGGAAGATGATATTTGCTTGCAGTGAGTAAATAATAATTGCGGAAAGTAAACAGTGCTTGCAGTAGAAAGTAATATTTGTAAAAGAATGGACCGGGGTCCACAGTTCACTAGAGGTGTCTCTCCATAAAGATAAATAACATGCTGGGTAAACAAATTACAGTTGGGCAATGAACAAAATAAAGAATGCATAACAATGCATGTACATGTCATGAAGATCACTATGAGATTAACTTGGGCATTACAACATAATATATAGACCGTAATCCAACTACATCTATGACTAATAATCCACCCGCCGGATATCATCTGAACAACCGTTGGGTATTAAGTTGCAAGCAACAGATTATCGCCTTAAGCAAAGTGTGTAATGTAAACAATACAAATGTCCTTCAACAAGAGATTGTTGTTTTCTCCCTATTAGCAACAACACATCTACAACCTTAGGAGTTATTGTCACTCTCCCAAATTACTAGAGGCATGAACCCACTATCGAGCATAAATACTCCCTCTTGGAGTCACTAGCATCTACTCGGCCAAGATATCTACTAGCAACGGAGAGCATGCAAGATCATAAACAACATAGAGATGATAAATCAACAATCAACTAAACATAGTACTCAATATTCATCGGATCCCAACAAATACAACATGTAGAATTACATAACGATGATCTTGATCATGATAGGCAGCTCACAAGATCTCAACATGAAGCACATGGAGTAGAAGACAACCATCTAGCTACTGCTATGGACCTGTAGTCCAAGGTAGACTACTCACGCATCATTCTGGAGACTGACATGATGATGAAGAAGGCCTCTAGTGACGATTCCCCTCTCCGGCAGGGTGCCGGGAAGAGCTTCTGGACCCTCCCGATCTCGGAACGATGGTGGCGACGGCTTGCAGTATGTTTCATGGAAAAGTGTTCGTCTCTTTATGGTTTTCCCATTGAAGGGAATTTATAGGCGGAAGGGCGATGTCAGGAGGTGGACTAGGTGTTCACACCACCTGGTGGCGCGGCCAGGGGTGGCCCGCGCCACCCTATGGTGCGGCTGCCCCTTGGTCCGTCTCCGTCTCTCCTCTGGACTCTGTCTTCGTGTCAGGTAAATAGGAACTTTGGCTTTCATTTCGTCCAATTCTGAGAATATTTCCTGTGTAACTTTTCTGAAACACAAAAACATCATAAAACAGGGAACTGGCACTATGGCATCTTGTTAATAGGTTAGTTCTGGAAAATGCATAAAAATGCCACAAAGTGTAAACAAAACACAAAGCAATTGGTGTAAAACAAGCATGGAGCATCAAAATTATAGATACGTTTGAGACGTATCAAGCATCCCCAAGCTTAACTCCTGCTCGTCCTCGAGTAGGTAAGTGACGAGGGTTAACTCGACAAATGTCCTAGATGAAGGACTTAGGATCGGGGAGATAGGGCGTCGGATGAACTCGAAGGTAAAATCAGTCAAACAAGGCGTGTATCGAAAGTAAACGTGGGTGTAAACTTGGCTTGCTTTCAATCTATCCCTCCCCATCCTCTCCTAGCCCTTATATATAGATGGCCAGGTCTCAAGGATTGGGAGGGATCCGATATAGATTACAATATCGACATACGACATGAACTCGTATTTCGACTAGCTTTACAGTTGGGCCTAACTTAACGGGTCTCAGGGGTACTCAACTGATGGGCTCTATTATCTATACCCTTGTCAGTAAGTGATAACAAAACAATAATTTTTTAGGTGACATGCACCAACACAATCTTGATCAACTTAAGGTAAAGCATTGGATGCTAAGATCAAAGTTCTCTAAACATGGGGAGAAGAGATATAATTCTAACCATAGAACTTAGCAACCATTTTACAACCAGAAAAGAAACACAAACAAAAGATCATGAGTAATAATGCATTGAAAGGTGTATGTTTGTTTGAAGCATGTAGAAAACATAGCAAAGTGGTATTCAACTTGTCCCCCATGGAGTAGAAAAACATAAATGCATAGGACACCTTCAAAGTTCAAGAGGGTGACTAGATACAAATAATTTGAGAACAAGCAATACCATAATCATGAATAGATCAATAATAAATTTTGGGACCATGCACATTATACTCAGAATGACAACTATGCTTTCTTAATCGGTCCATAAAGGTAGAAGATGAAGACTCAACATAAAATTAAAAGAAACGTCCTTCGTAGAGGGAAGCAGGGATTGCAAGTTGTATAAACCTTCCAAAAATTATGGTACTAATTAGCTTTGAGCTCTCATTGCCCTCATCATAGGCATCTTGAGTGGTTAAAGTTAATGCGAGTACAAATATGAGATATATGCTTGACAAGTCATGAGTTGAAAATCTCATGTCCCGTGAATACGAGTACCTAAACCGCATGCTACTTGACTTAGGTCCCAAGCAAGTTCTTGTCATTGTAAGCATACATGTATCATTGAGAACGCCAACGGGGTACCTCCTGCCCGAGGATATGGAAGCTCTCCCATATCAAAATGACAGGACAAACAGATAATGAACACCTCAACATCTCTTTTATTTACCATTGGGTATAGCTTTTTATTTTGAGATGCGTCGTCGAATGTCCACTATGGTTATGCTGTAAATTTTCACCATGAATGATGCATGGTTTAGATTTGCGGCCCAGGCGTTTCTCTAACACATATACAAACTCCATGAGCTCACAAGTTTCCAACTTATTTCACATCGCTAGGCATCCATAAACAAAAGATCATGATATCAACTAAATAAGAATAAGTGCAATGTTGAAAGCGTGCCCCATGACAGCATGGCTGAGCTAACTCCCAACTTGCAACTTGCAAGCATATAATCAACATAAGAGCTCCACAATGGTCATGTTTATTAAGTGCAAGAAAGTAAATGTGCCGTCAAGTTCGTGAGAGCTTTACTAACTAATTTTCTCATAACAAAAAAATTAATTTGGAAGATAGATAAAAGTAGGACGAATATACTTGGAATAGCAAATTGCTAATAGGTAGATATGGTGGACACATTTTAAAACTTTGGTTTTTTTGGAGTTGGATGCACGAGAAGTATTCCCTCTCAGTACAGGTGAAGGCTAGCAAAAGACTGGGAGCGACCAACTAAGAGAGCAGTAACGGCCATAATCATGCATAGCGACAAAACATTATTAACCAAAGCATAAAGTGGTATCACAAGTCAAAAACCAAATGATCATAGAGGCTTGAGACGACTGGTTTAAAGTCAAACATGGTGTAAGAATCCGCCAAATCAACCCAAATAAAGCATCAAAGGAGAATAACACAATAATATGCTTCTATAAGATGAAAACAACGCATGATTCTTTCAAAGGCACATTAAGCACTCTCAGTCATTTGAGACAAGTCATGCTACAACAACAACTACTAAGCATATAATCAAAATAATATCAAGCATGACATGCTAAAGTCTAAGCAACAGTCCAAACAAGCTCCCTTTTTGCATCACTATAAGCATAAAATGGTTTACTCTTTTCCAACACCAATCAACCTTTTTGAAACAACTCCCAAAGATGAAAAGCAACAAATACCAGAGGTCTAAACACACCTAGCTACAACAAATTAACAAGTTCTGAACAAAAATGAAGGCGAAAAATAAAAGCTAAACGCAGTACTAGAAAAAGAGAACGCTCGTTGAATGATAAAAGTGAAAATTAGAGTGTTCTAGGCAATGAAAACAGAGTGTGTCTTCTCCAAAAGAAATATGTTGGGGTCCAACCATTTATTGCAGCAAACAAAACAAAATAAAACTGAAATCAAAAATAAATACGCTCCAAGAAAAACACATAGCATATGAAGCAATAAAAATATAGTGTCTTGAAAGATGACCTGATATTTTTGTTGATGAAGAAGGGGTGCCATGGGGCATCCCCAAGCTTTGACGCTTATACTTCTTGGATATTTCTTAAGGTTACATGGGAATCCCCAAGCTTGAGCTTTTGTCCAGACTTCATCTCATCTCATCATTCTCCTTTCCCTACACTTGAAAACTTCCTTCATACAAAACTTCACACAATTCTCATTAGCAACATTAGTTTATGCAAGATAGTAAATCCACTCTTGGTTCAGTTTCAACTCAAGTATAACATATATTAACACATAATATACTGTAGCAACTTTCTCAAAAAGTTCCATGATCAAAAGAACTAAAAAAAAGAGATCAAGAGGCAAATGCAAATAGTGGTAGAAATCTGTCAAAACAGAACAGCTGGTAAAGATCAATTTATGTGAAAATATTATGTTGCTCAAATCGAAAAGTGCAAAACTAATGAAAGTTAGAGAATAACCTGGGGCATGTGCACAAGAAATCGAAGATCAAAATAACGTTCTGGGAATTTTCACGAATTTTTACGGTACAGCACAGAAATCTGTTTCAGGACAGCAACTTCCCCAAATCTTACCTTCTTCCAAATTAGAGGTTGCTCTTGGTACGAAAACGAAATAAAAATGATAAGGAGAGGTCATTACAGTAGTAACAACTTCCAAGACTCAAAAAAAAAAGTACTGAAAAAAAATCATTGGGTTATCTCCCAAGAGTGCTTTTCTTTAACGCCTTTGAGCTAGGCGCAGAAAGTGAGAATCAATTATTTTCAAATGAAGAAGCATTGAGATCAATACCAGGAGTATTTTCAACAAGGAATTGTATTTTATCCAAATAAGTTTTAGAAGATCCTTTCTCAACACTCTTGGGTTCACTACTTTCATCAAAAGGGTTTTTAGGAACAATCCAATCAAAATTATTTCCAAAGCTTCATGCATTCCCACGAGTTTAAAAGGTATTGGTATTTTGATGTCCTCCCTATTTGTACCAATAACATCTACACATGAGCCAAGCATATTAAAACGCTCAAAGACTTTCCTATCTTCTATAACAACTTCTCTAAATTCTTTACGCAAAGTCTCCAAAATAAAATCTTTCTTTTCAGATTCTTCGATATCATGAAGCTTAAGAAACATTTGCTGCACCATGGGGTTAAGGTTAACAAACCTAGCCTCCAACATGTGAACTAAATAAGCAGCAGCAATTTCATAACTAGGAGCAAGTTCTGCTAAAGATCTATCCTCAACATCTTTGTGCTTACTGACATGATTAAAGAACTCTTCAATATTATCTTTCCCAATTATAGAACCACTACCTACTGATAAGTCTTTCAGAACATACTTAGGGATAAACATAATGAAATAAAAATAAGTAACAAAGTACCAACTATAAAAGGAACTATTTTTTTGTATTTTTGATAAAAAGATGCAAACAAAAATAAAGTAAAGAAACTAAGCAAAACAATAACAAAGTAAAAAGATTGGAAGTGAGAGACTCCCCTTGCAGAAATCCTCTTTCTCCCAGGCAACGGCGCCAGAAAATGTCTTGATGTCTTGCAGGACCAGTTGGGAAACCCCAAGAGGAAGGTATGATGAGCACATCAGTACGTTTTCCCTCGGTATGAAACCAAGGTTTAATCGACTAGTAGGAGAAAGAAACCACTTCCGAAGGTTGTTGCCAGCTGACTTTGGCAACGACGCCAGAAGAAGCCTTTGATGGCGCAGTGTCTGCGCCAGCAGCAACGTGGAACCTACACACAACACAACCAAGATACTTTGCCCCAACTTGTAGTGAGGTTGTCAATCTCACCGGTTTGCTGATAACAAAGGATTAAACGTATCGTGTGGAAGATGATATTTGCTTGCAGTAAGTAAATAATAATTGCAGAAAGTAAACGGTGCTTGCAGTAAAAAGTAATATATGTAAAAGAATGGACCGGGGTCCACAGTTCACTAGAGGTGTCTCTCCATAAAGATAAATAACATGATGGGTAAACAAATTACAGTTGGGCAATTGACAAAATAAAGAATGCATACCAATGCATGTACATGTCATGAAGATCACTATGAGATTCACTTGGGCATTACAACATAATACATAGACCGTAATCCAACTGCATCTATGACTAATAATCCACCCACCGGATATCATCCGAACAATCGTTGGGTATTAAGTTGCAAGCAACAGATTATCGCCTTAAGCAAAGTGTGTAATGTAAACAATAGAAATATCATTGAACAAGAGATTGTTGTTTTCTCCCTAGTAGCAATAGCACATCTACAACCTTAGGAGTTATTGTCACTCTCCCAGATTACTAGAGGCATGAACCCACTATCGAGCATAAATACTCCCTCTTGGTCTCACTAGCATCTACTCGACCAAGATATCTACTAGCAACAGAGAGCATGCAAGATCATAAATAACATAGACATTATAAATCAACAATCAACTTAACATAGTACTCAATATTCATCGGATCCCAACAAACACAACATGTAGAATTACATAATGATGATCTTGATCATGATAGGCAGCTCACAAGATCTAAACATGAAGCACATGGAGGAGAAGACAACCATCTAGCTACTGCTATGGACCCGTAGACTACTCACGCATCACTCCAGAGGCTGGCATGGTGATGAAGAAGGCCTCCGGTGATGATTCCCCTCTCCGGCAGGGTGCCGGGAAGAGCTTCTGGACCCTCCCGATCTCGAGACGACGACGGTGGCGGCTTGCAATATGTTTTGTGGAAAAGAGTTCTTCTCTTTAGGGTTTTCATGTCAAAGGGAATTTATAGGCGGAATGGCGATGTCAGGAGGTTGACCAGGTGGTCACACCACCTGGTGGCGCGGCCAGGGGGTGGTCCGCGCCACCCTATGGTGCGGCTGCCCCTTGGTCCATCTCTGTCTCTCCTCTGTACTCCATCTTTGTGTCAGGTAAATAGGAACTTCGGCTTTCGTTTCATCCAATTCTAAGAATATTTCCTGTGTAACTTTTTAAAAAACAAAAACAGCAGAAAACATGGAACTAACACTGTGGCATCTCGTTAATAGGTTAGTTCTGGAAAATGCATAAAAATTCCACGAAGTGTAAACGAAACACAACAAAATTGGTGTAAAACAAGCATGGAGCATAAAAAATTATAGATACTTTTGAGACGTATCACTTTCTCAGAAATCTCTTGACAAAACTGTTGTAGCTTGGAGGAAGCGAACGCAGTACCACACTCTTGGCAATATCGTCTGGCAAGTCGAACTCATCGTAACAAGATGCAGTCCCACACATCCATGTTCCTCCATCTTGCATGAGGGGAACTCATCCAGGCATTCATGTCCCATCAAGCGCACTTGGGGCTCAAAGATCTGTTTCAGATGACTTATGATCTCGTTTGATGTGGCAGTCTCCCAGAAACTTATCATCTCAGGTACCATCATGCTATGAATTGCAGTGCGGACTATGAAATAATAGTTTCGTCTATAACAAAATGTGTTAATCATTGCCTTGTCCGAATTCTCTTCTGGCGGTAATCCCAATGTCTCAATTATCGTGAAAAGTGTCTGACTACCTTGGTGTGACTTTCTCAAATGTAGGTACCAGTTGGTGAAATTTGACCCATCAAGACTAAGCTCTTGACCATTGAGAAAGTGCGTGAAATCAAGCGGCGTGATCATCTACACAAATTTGCAAATAAATAAATTCTAAAGTTCATATTATGAGTTCAATTTTTCTTAAATAATTTAATTGTGACAAACTCCCACTCAGAACAACATCCCTACAATTGTTCTAGTGATTACACGGTCCTTATTCATTATACCGCTCCTGATCGTCACGTGAAGCGATACAACTGCAAAGGTAGACAGTGCTTATGTCAATCGCACAACTTTCTGACCCATGCTCGACCTTTCGGTCTCCCGTGTTCCGAGCCTATATCTGTACATATTAGGCTTTCCAGTTTTAACCTTAGTGTATTTGCGCGGCACATGCATGGCTTGTATCCATGCCGTATGGGAACTTCGATATGTTTGCCCCCAATCGTCACGTGAGGCTCCATAACTAAGAACTTTCTTGGCGATTGCACATGTAAGGGAGAACACAATTCATTAGAATTTTGATTAGGGATTTTCTTGTCCTATGCTATCGTCGTGTATCTAATACTAGCACAAGCAAGAAATCACACAAAACATCAAATGTAAATGTGCGTGATATGATATGGTTTCTTCATCGACGTGCTTGATCTCCATCGAGCTTCCGGCATAATCTCCATCCGTCCACCGGTGCGGCGCCAAGTCCACGGCGCCCGTCGTGAATCCCCCAGATGTCCAACGTAACTTACCGTTTAACCATATCACATCACACGCCCAACTGCAAAACAAAGTTAGACGTTTCCACTATGTTTGCAAGTTTTACGTGGCTTCTAGGACTTTTGTGGAAGAACTGCTTCTTACCTACGAACATGAAACCACAATGCTGATAATCATATTCTTGCTTTGATTTCCTCGTTAAGGGCCCTCCGTTTTAGATGTCATATCCACTATAGTTGGAGAAACTGGCACCCGACTAGCCACTTTTACACGGTGCATGCCATATGTCAAGCGTGGAACCAGTCTCGCGTAAAACGCGTAATGTCAGTTACGGGCGCTTCGATCCAACTATGCCACAGATATCAACAAATACACGTTGGAGGGCAACAATAAGACGATCAACGCCCGCATCAACACGATGCATTCTAACCGTACAAGCATACTACACATAGATCCAGCTCTGATACCACTATTGGGGTTCACTGCAGATAAAAAAATTATGTGCTACGCAACCCCGATTGCCCAAGGACCTATCTATTAGTAATTGTGTAACGGTAGGAGTTTCGTACACATACCCTCGAAGACCGAAATGCGATGATTACACTCCCGCACAAGTGTTGATGATGAAGACGATGTAGCCGACCTCAAGGTCGTGAAGATCTTGGAGCAACAACTCCGGCACCGCACGAGCGGCACCTCTCCGTACTCGCACACGTACGGCGACCATGATGACTCTCAGAACCCCGTTTCCAGCCGAGATGTGGAAGTAGATGGCTTTGTAGAGGGATCCAGAAACTCCGCAACACGACGCTGTCACGGTGGTGATTCTCGTCTCCTGCGCAGCCCTTCGGGAGGCCACGCAGAAGAGAGAGAGAGGCAGATGGCGGTGGCCAAGGCAAGGCCGGTGCACCAGGAGGTGGTAGGAGGAGGCCATGGAGGAGGGCTCGTGGGATGTGTTGTGCATCTCTCCTCCTGGGACCCCCTCTTTATATAGTGGGGAGGGGTGCACCTTTACCCCTCCACCAAGGCACTGGGAGGCGGTTGATGCTTCGCTAGGTTGAGACTCCAAGAGTAGAGTGTTTAGCATAGGGAATCTTGATTTTCCCCCATGAAGGTGACTTGAGGGTTTATATCAAACTCTCGGGGAACTGTGTGTAAATGGATCCTTCCTGTCCCTCTTTTAACAACCAGCAAAGTAAAATTAATTGTTGTGTGCCCTCAACCTCACCAAGTGGTTGTCAAGCACAAGGTGTGTGTAAGTATACAAAACTGAAAATAAATATGCAATACTAAATAAATATGCAAATGCAACGGTGCTAGAAAATCTTGTGCCGCAGGAATATGCAAACTAAAGTAATATGCAATGCAATGACAACAGTAAAAGATATGGTTGTAGTGTTTTGGTTTTTGAGATGCAATAAAGGAAATATTTTTGTATTTTCGAAATTAATAATAACTGAAAATAAAAACAGTGATAAAGTAAATGGAAAGTTGTTTCTTATAATTAAAAGTGGACTGGGGTTCATGGGTTCACTAATGCACTCTCTCATAAAAGATATGGCGGACTTAGGATCTTGCAATTGACATAAATGATTGCAACAATGTTCAGATTCAGATGAATTCATATGGGCATCACGTCCTACTATAGAGATGTTTTGGTTATTCATCTCTCTCATACTCCACCAAGATGGGAATTGAATCTAATCATCTCAGTATTAAGATAAACTCAGAGCATAATATTAAGCACAATGACATAAAGTTAAATTAAGAACATACTAGATCAAGTCGCCGATACTCAGCAAGGTCACGCTAGAGATACCCTATAGCATGGTATTTTCTTTATCCCTAGTGAGGTAACAAAGTAAGGTAAACACCCAAGTGACACCAAAGGACCGTCCTCCCCAGAATAATCACCCCCGTTACTCCAACTAATACACACGTTCCCCCACACACGCTCTCATAAACATGCTTGATCATAACAAGTAAACAAGAACGGGGTACATGATATGCATCTACTCATACACTAAAATTAAAGAACAATTGCAATCTCATATATTAACTCATAGAAAGATCCACCACAAAAGTGATACAAAGATGGCCATAATCATGTTATGCAGCTCATATGGCGCTAAGACGATGAAGAACAAGAGAGAGATACAATAGCTACTGCCACAAACGCATAGTCCAGAGGTGGACTACTCCCTCTTCATCATGGTGACGAAGGTAGAGTCATTGGAGGGGGTGGACATCACACTGGCAGCACCCCGCCGGAGTTTTCCCCTCCAATCTTCGATCTCCCAGGCTCCTGTTTTGTGTTTTTATGTTTCGGCAGCGCTCCCCTTCGCGACCCGCAGGGCACCCTTTATATAGTCAGTTTGAGGTCAAGACAAAGCCATCGAGACGAAGATTGATGTCATCGGAGCAACAAGGGGGGAACGGGCTGCCCCCACGCGGCCAAGGAATCTAGCCACATGGGCCATGCTCGTTTGGACCTCGTGGCTCCCCTATTGCACTTCCTTTGCTCCAAAGTCTTGTTCCGTGGAAAAACTGGCTCCCGCAAAGTTTCAGGTAATTTGGACTCCGTTTGGGTCCCTTAAAGTTAAAAACATTGAAAAGGAGGTTTTCTAGTTTTCCCATGTTAATCCAATAAAATTAGGGAACATGTGAATTATTCCCAATAATCATCAAAAAACATGAATATAACCAATATATGATGCAAATAAGGTGAAATATCAAGTGGTAAAGTGCAAAGATCATGTATGCATTTTACATGAATCAACATCCCCAAGCTTAACCTATACTCGTCCTCGAGTATAAAGGTGATAAAACCAATATGAGCTTTGTACTTTACTACTATCCAAGATATCAAAGAAGACTATTGCTGCTACACATAATTAAATGATTCATTCTATAAATAAGTAGCAATATGCAAGATAGATTATCAAATGATATCAACATTTCAATGTAAGGATGTCTAATAATGATTCACAAAGTAAAATATAGAAGAAAGAACTATGGACCAAATGTATGCAAAATGAAATAAAACAAAGTAAAGACATCATATAATGGTCATAGAGTATTCTTCTTGAAACTGAATGTAAAGGTGGACACTTTAGAGAAACAGATGATAAGTAGAGGTTAAACATGAGTAAAGTAATATCTAGCTTCCAAATGCTTCATCTTAAGAATATGTTTGAGACATGATATTCATTAGTTTCGGGCTCCCGTTGCCCCTATCATTAGCATCTTGAAATGGTTAATGGTTAAAGTGAAATCAAATATGAGTAGTGTTCTTGACAAAATATAAGTTGAATGTCTCATGCTCCTTGAAAATGAGTGCCTACACCAGATGTTACTAAACTCGGGCTACAAAGTAAATTCTTATCATCGTAAGTATAATAGTATCATAGAGAATTTCAACTGGGGTACCTCTTGCCCGATGATATAGGAGCCTTCCCATACCAAAATGACAAGACAAACAGACAATGAACACCTCGACATCTCTTTTATTTACCATTGGGTATAGCTTTTTATTATGAGATGCGTCGTCGAATGCTCACTATGGAATGCTATAAATTTCCACCATGAATGATGTATGGATTAGATTAGCGGCCCAAGAGTTTTCGCTAACCATTTATACAAACTCCATGAACAAACAATATTTCCACACTCAGTTCACAAATGATAAGCATCCAAAAACAAAAGAATCATGACATCAACTAAATATAAACAAGTGCAATGTCGAAAGTTTGCCCCATGTAAGCATGGTTGTGCTAACTCCCAACTCAGACTTTGTCAAGCTCATAACTTCATAATCTTAGTCATAATGGTTCAGGTTTATTAAGTGCAAGAAGTAAATTTTGCATTAAAGTTCATGGGAGCCTTTAGACCACTTTTCTCATAACAAACGTACTCATAAGCATTTTAATATTTGAAAACTAAGTAAGACAATGAAACATGAATACTCAGAATAGCATAAAAGCTAACAAGTAGATATGGTGGACTCACTGGAATAACTTGGTTTGAAGGTGTTGGAAAAACAAGTTTTTGACTTGTTGGATTTTTATTTTTGGGCTAGCAAGAGGGAGAAAGTTGACCGTCTACATGCATGCATAAGTATCCATAGAGCTAAACAATCCATGTTAAATAATGTAAACAAGTATTAAGCATCAAAACATGAATACAAGATAGATCCTAATGAACCACTTGCAGATCAAAACTCATTCAAAGCATATGAAGCATGCAACATATGTATCTTAATAATCAACTCCTATATCTCAATCCCAAATCTTTCAGTGCATCCAAATCAAATTAAACCAAACCTCCAGTAGCTTTCTCTTAGAATAAATAAACTTGGTGGTCTCACCCAAATATAAAGAAAACAAAAACAAACTGTAACAATACTATAAAAGACGCTCCAAGTTTATGCGATAAAACTGCATTGATAGAAAAATAAAAAGTAGATGTATGCAAACCGAGAGTGTGTAGTCTAGTGGGGTCTTGACATCCCTAAGCTTATGGTTTTCACCATTCTTGAATGGTTCTTGGCGCAGCTTGATACGTCTCAAACGTATCTATAATTTTTGATGCTCCATGCTTGTTTTTACACCATTTGCTTAGTGTTTCGTTACACTTCGTGGCATTTTTATGCATTTTCTGGAACTAACCTATTAACGAGATGCCATAGTGCTAGTTCCCTGTTTTCTGCTGTTTTTGTGTTTCAGAAAAATTACACAGGAAATATTCTCAGAATTGGATGAAACAAAAACCAAACATCCAGAAATTTACCAAAGCTTCCAGAGAACCGAAGAGGAGACGGAACGGAGCCAGGGGGTGGTCTCACCACCAGGGGGCGTGGCCCAGGGCCTGGCCGCGCTGCCCTATGGTGAGCCCCACCTGGTCCACTTCTGATGCTGCCCCTTCGCCTATAAAGACCCCCAATGGGAAAAACCTAAAGACCCAATCACTTTTCTAGAAACACATCGCGATCCGCCGCCGTCATCGACCCGAGATCGGGAGGGTCTAGAAGCTCTTCCTGGCACCCTGCCGGAGAGGGGAATCGCCACCGGAGGTCTTCTTCATCGCCATGCTTGCCTCCGGCGCGATGAGTGAGTAGTCTACCTTGGACTATGGGTCCATAGCAGTAGCTAGATGGTTGTCTTCTCCATCATGTGCTTCATGTTTAGATCTCGTGAGCTGCCTTACATGATCGAGATCACCGTTATGTAATTCTACATGTTGTGTTTGTTGGGATCCGATGAATATTGGTGTTATGATTGAGTTGATGTGCTGAATATTATGTTATGTTATCTCTATGTTGTTTATGATCTTCCTTGCTCTCCGTTGTTAGTAGCTATCTTGGCCGAGTAGTTACTAGTGACTCCAAGAGGGGGTATTTATGCTCGATAGTTGGGTTCATGCCTCTATTTAATCTGGGGGAGTGACAGAAACCTCTAAGGTTGTAGATGTGTTGTTGCCACTAGGGAGAAAACAACATTCTTATGCCCAAGGGCATATGCTTTGTTTACATTACACACTTTGCTTAATGCAGTTATCTGTTGTTCGCAACTTAATACTTGTGGCGTTCTCGGATTGATTCCCCGTGGGTGGATTATTAGTCATAGATGCAGTTGGATGGCGGTCTATGTATCTTGTTGTAATGCCCAGAGTAAATCTCATAGTGATCCTCTCGACATATGCACGTTGTCTTTATTCTATCAATTGCCCAACTGTAATTTGTTTACCCAGCATGTATTATTTTATCTTATGGAGAGACACCACTAGTGAACTATGGACCCCGGTCCTATTTCCTTTATATTGCTATCACCTGTTTACTTTACTCGCACTGTTTACTTTCTCGCATATTACTATTGCTTTCCACTCGATACGCTCATACCTTTGTTTACAGCAAACCGGTGAGATTAACAACCTCATCGTAAGTTGGGAGCAAAGTATTTGGTTGTGTTATGTGCAGGTTCCACGTTGCTGCTCGCAAAGCAAAGCCTGGACGAGGCGCCTTATAAATTGTCCGGAGCTGTCGCGAAGCTAGCGAGCATCACCTTCTTGAGTTTGGCTTTTTCCTGGATACGATTAAACCTTGGTTTCTTACTGAGGGAAAAGCTTGCTGCTGTACTCATCATACCTTCCTCTTGGGGTTCCCAACTGGACGGTGAAAAACCATCAACACCGTGCCGCATCAAGACTCTTTTCTGGCGCCGTTGCCGGGGAAAAAGAAGACTTATGCAAGGGGAGTTTCGCACGCACATCCTTTACTTTGTTTTAAGTTTTGCTTTACTTTATTTTTACTTGCTTCGTTTTATCAAAAACACAAAAAAATTAGTTTCCTTATAGTTGTTTTTACTTGTCTGCTTTTAGTTTTGCTAGAATGGCTACTCCTGAGAATACCAAGTTGTGTGATTTTACTAGCACTAATAATAGTGATTTTATCTGCACTCCTATTGCGCCACCTGCTCCTGCTGCTGATTTTTATCCAAGTTAGAATTGATGAAAATACTTTTGCCACTGCTAATGCTATCCAAGTTAGAATTGATGAAAATGTTAGGATGCTAGCAGAATTGCATGCCAGGTGGGAAAGAGAAGATGAGATGGCTAGAAAGATGAAGGTATGTACCATTACTACCTCTAATGATGTTGCTCCTAATGCTAGCAATCCTCTTACTTTGATTGGTGTAGAGAAAACTCCTACTCCTAGTGTTAAAAAGCCTAAAACTGTTAAACTTTTTCTCAAAAGAGTGCTGAAATTTTTCGGAGTGTGGGAGATGATAGCTCTATTTACTTTAATGTTTTTGATGTTGATGGATGCAATATATCTGAAGTTATTTTGTTCTTGCAAAAGCTTGCTTTGAGTCCCAATGCTAGTTCTTTAAATGTTGCTTTTACTAAGCATATTACCAATGCTCTTATGAAAATTAGGGATGAAAAGTTGAAGCAAAAAGCTTCTATTCCCAAGAAGTTAGAAAATGGTTGGGAACCCATCATTTATATGCATGTTAATGGTTTTGATTGCCATGCTTTATGTGATCTAGGTGCTAGTATTTCTATCATGCCTAGAATGATTTATGATATGCTTGATTTACCACCACTTGAAAAGTGTTATTATGATGTTCCTGTTACTGATGTTGCTAAGAAGAAACCTTTGGGAAGGATTAATGATGTTCTTATTATGGTTAACAATAACCTTGTTCCCATTGATTTTCTTGTTATGGATGTTGAATGCAATGCTTCATGTCCTATTATTTTGGGAAGACCCTTTCTTCGAACTGTAGGTGCCATCATTGATATGAGGGAAGGCACCATCAAATATCAATTCCCACTCAAGAAAGGTATGGAACACTTTCCTAGAAAGAGGAATAAATTACTTTTTGACTCTATTCTTAGAGCAAATTATGAGCTTGATGCTTCATCACTTGATATTACTTGATTCACATTTTCTGCGCCTAGCTCAAAGGCGTTAAAGAAAAGCACTCTTGGGAGATAACCCAATGTTTTACTTTCAGTTCCTTTTCTTTTATTTGAGTCTTGGAAGTTATTACTACTGTAATAACCTCTCTTTATCATTTTTATTTCGTTGTTGTGCCAAGAGAAGCCTCTAATTTGACTGAGGTAAGATTTGGGGATGTTGCTGTCCTGAAACAGATTTTGGTGCTGCACCGTAAAAATTCGTGAAAATTCTCAGAATATCTTTTGGACCTGCGATTTCTTGTTCATATGACCCAGGTTATATCCAAACTTTCATTAGTTATACACTTTTTGATTTGAGCAACAAAAAACCCTCTAAAAATTCAACCTTTGTCAGCTGTTCTGTTTTAATAGATTTCTGCCAATATTTGTGTTTGCCGCTCTATCGCTTTCTTTTTGAGTTCTTTTGATCACGGAACTTTTGGGAAAGTTGCTACAGTAGTATATGCTTTATATGTGGTGGTTTTGAGTTGAAACCTGAAGAAAAAAGGGTTGATTCATTGCTATGCTTACACTAATGTTGCTAATAGAATTGTGTTTTGTTTTATATGAAGGAAGTTTTCAAGTGTAGGGATTGGAGAATGATGAGATGAGTTAAAGAATGGACAAAAGCTCAAGCTTGGGGATTCCCATGCACCCCAAGAAATATCCAAGAGGTACAAGCGTCAAAGCTTGGGGATGCCCCTGAGGCACCCCTTCTTCATCGGCAAAAATCAGGTCACCTTTCAACACACTATATTTTTATTGCTTCATGCATTATGCGTTTTTCTTGGAGCATCAGTTGTTTTAGTTTTTAGTTTTGTTTAGTTTTGTTTGCTGCAATAAATGGTTGGACCCCAACAAATTTCTTTTCGAGAAGTTGCCTTGTTTTTAATTTGCCAAGAACACTCCGTTTTTCACTCTTATCGTTTCAACGAGTGTTCTCTTTTTCTGCTACTGCGTTTAGTTTTTGTTTTTCGCCTTGATTTTTGTTCAGATCTTGATATATCTTTGCATCAAGGTGTATTTTGACCTCTGTCCTCTGGTCCATGTTGGTTTTCATCAAAAGAGTTATTTCAAATAGGTTCGAATGGTGTTGGAAAAGAGAAAAAAAATTATGCAAAAAAGTGGTACAAAAATGAGCTTATGTAGACTGCGGCCTAGGCTTTTGCATGTCGTGCTTGATATCTTTTTGATAGTATGCTTAGTGGTTTTGCTGTAGCATGACTTGTCTCAAATGACTGAGATTGCTTATTGAGCCTTTGAAAAAATCATGCGTTGTTTTTATTATTTGGAAGCATTATTTTGGTTTTCTCCTTGATGCTTTATTTGGGTTGACTTGGCACATGATCACACATGTTAGACTCATACAAAGTCGCCATAAGCCTCTATGATCATTTGGTTTTTGACTTTTGATGCCATCTTATGATTATTTTAATGTCGCTTTGTCGCTTTGCATGATTATGGCCATTATTGCTCTCTTAGTTGGTCGCTCCCAGTCTTTTGCTAGCCCTCATTTTGTACTGAGTATGAGCTCTACTCGTGCATCCAACTCCTAAAAACCAAGTTGTTCCAATGTGTCCACCATACATACCTATTAGCAATTTGCTATTCCAAAGTACATTTGACTTGCTTTTATCTATCCTTCAAATTAAACTCTTTTTGGTGTTATGCGAAAATTGGTCAGTAAAGCTCTCACGAACCTGATGGCACACTTTACTTTTCTCGTTCTTAAAAATTTGACATTATGGATCTCTTATGTTGAGTTTTTATGCTTGCAAGTTGTAAGTTGGAAATTAGCCCAGCCATGCCGTCATGGGGCAAGCTTTCAACATTGCACTACCTTTCATTTGAGTTGATATCGTGATCTTTTGTTTATGGATACTCGCGATGTGAAATAAGTTGGGAATCTTGCGGGATCATGGAGTTTGTATATGTGTTAGAGAAACGCCTGGGCCGCTAATCTAAGCCATGCATAATTCATGGTGGAAATTTACAGCATGCCCATAGTGAACATTCGACGACGCATCTCAAAATAAAAAGCTATACCAATGGTAAATAAAAGAGATGCCGATATGTTCATTGTCTGTTTGTCTTGTCATTTTGATGTGGGCTTGTTCCATGTCATCGAGCAGGAGGTACCCCGTTGGCGGTTCTCGATGATACACATATATTTACAATGACAAGAGCTTGCTTGGGACTCTAAGTCGAGTAGCATGAGGTTTGGGTATTCGTACTTCAAGGGACACGAGGTTTTCAACTTATGATTTGTCAAGCATATGCATCATAAGTGTATTCGCATTAACTCTAACCATTCAAGATTCCTATGATGGGGGCAATGAGAGCTCAAAGCTAGTAAGTACCATAATTTTTGAAGGTTTATAAAACTCGCAATCACTGCTTCCCTCTGCGAAGGGCCTTTCTTTTACTTTTATGTTGAGTCACCACCTTCTATCTTTATGCACCGTCTAAGAGATTATAGTTGTCATTCTTAGTATAATATGCATTCTCCCAAAGTTTTCATTGATTGATTCATGATGTTGGTTTCACTTTTATGTTGACGTTATGCTTGCAAGTTGTAAGTTGGAAATTAGCCAAACCATGTCGTCATGGGGTAAGCTTTCAACATTGCACTTCTTTTATTTGAGTTGATATCGTGATCTTTTGTTTATGGATACTCGCGATGTGAAACAAGTTGAGGATCTTGCGGGATCATGGAGTTTGTATATGTGTTAGAGAAACGCCTGGGCCGCTAATCTAAGCCATGCATAATTCATGGTGGAAATTTATAGCATGCCCATAGTGGACATTCGACGAGGCATCTCAAAATAAAAAGCTATACCAATCTTATATTTACTAATTGGAGGCACCAAAGGAGCCTCCACGTTAATCCTAGAGATTAGCAAATATAAGCCGTCCGATCAACCTTAGATTCATCGGTAGCCATAAGATTAAGTCGCCCTTATTCCACCGGCCTCCACCAAACGTGCTGGGGCGTGACTCTTCATTAAAAAAATGAAAAGGAGCGACAACTTTCATCGTAGATTCCTAATGGCCTGCTCGATTCTGAACGAAGAACACATGTTTCCCTGATCATGATGGTGCTCTGTATCATGGCCAAAAGTATGACGCCATCTTCATTCTCAAGTTCCACCTGGTATCCACCGCAGCTTTGACGACGCCCTTCCTCCGCTACGATACAGGGTATGCTGCTCTCATCTTCCCAACATTGCCAAGACATGCATGTCAGTAGATCTATTTAAGTTGAGGGGATGAGAATAATATAGGAAGGAGCTCTTCCTCAGGGAAGTCAAAACCAATCCAGTTAGCAATACAGAATCATCAGTCATGCATCGATATTAGGGATACGGGAGCATTAGGCATGCAGCGATTGATGTTTTGCTGGATCACCGTCTCCAGGATTTTGATCTGAGGTAGGTTGCATTGCTTCTCCCTACTATATGCCGCTTGCACTATTCAAATTATTTAGCGGAAGGAAAGCAATTTGGTGTCTCATCGCTTTTTCCTGCAAGACCTGCAAGTAGATGCGTTCGGTAGCCTCAGCCTCAAACGTACTACATGATTGGCTTTGTTGCAACCACTTTTGAACTTCAGGGTTAACGTAGATGATTCAAGGCAAAGGTCAGCAATGCCTTGCCGTTAGCTATACTCAATTGAGAGGATGACAACATGAATGTGAATTTTTTTTGCAGCCAATATGATCATCAGAGAAATATGATTTTCATGAGAGGTTATTAATATTGTAGATTTTAGATGCAATTTCAGAATTTTCTTTCAGAAGTTATTCTCCAACAGCGTGTTGCTTAATTACGTTTTTTGCAATTTGGACTATATGTTTGTTAGTAGCTAGCTTCCTTTGTGTTGCAACTCTTTCTCTCGCTCTGACTAGCCATATCTTCGACCCCTGTCCTAACGCGATTCTCGCTGAGCCCTCTACTGCAGAATTGTCTAACACCCTATGCTTGGCTCTGCCGACAGTCCCTGCAAGTGACAAGTATCAGTGCCTCTATCACATTTAGTCTACAAGTACTTCTGGATAACATTGATATCCTTTTGTATCCTATCTATGGCATGGACTGATTTGAAAAGGTATATATGGTACAGACTTCGAGCTCACGCAGGTATTTTGGCCTCTTTCCTGTCTGAATTAGAAATATGTTGCATAGGCAGAGCTAATCTTTTTGTTTTTTAATTTACAAATTACATAGACTGGTGAGTACATCTAATGACCATGGATACCGCAAGAGAAGTATTTACTTCCAGGCTAAAATCCATAACTGGAAAGTTCATTAAGATATACAATCTCAATGTCATGCATGGTTTCTTCCGTTGTTGCATAGTCTTTGTTGCCTAATTTTTTTATACAACCAACTCAGGTTTGTAAAGGTAATATTTTTTATAGACTATCGCATAGTAAAAAAATCAGCGTTTAATTGTTGGTTGGTGATTGTGGCTCATAGCCAATTTCTGGAGATTAAAACATACTACAACATTCTAAGTATGCACTATTTATGGTGTTCCAAATAAACATTTACACGTGTATTAAAATTAACTGTTCTTACATAGAAGCCATACATTTATATAGGAAATCCATGTAAATAGGATTTGATCAGATTTGATTCACCAAATTACCAACATCACAATATCTCTCATCAATGGTTTAAAAGTTTGACCGCATGTTTCTGGAGAACTCACTTATTTATGAATGAAATGAGTATCCTTAACTATTAGCACACACATGCAACTGAAAGACCATAATTTTATCCCAACATGATGACATGAGAATTACACTTCCATCAGTCCCTTGCAAAACATGCATTCTGTATTGTCCGACCTACATCACTCAAAACGGTCTAACCAGAAAAATGAGCGTCCTTCCATATGACAGACAAAACAACTATAGCTTGCAATTCATTCATTCTAAAACATATTCTATAATTTTTTTCAATATTTATATTGTTTGACGTAATATCATTAAAGTTCAGTTTTTTAAAATCACATATAAGATTTGCTAGCCCGTGCAGGCGCACGGGTCGATGACTAGTGGTAAATAAAAGAGATGCCGATGTGTTCATTGTCTGTTTGTCCTGTCATTTTGATGTGGGCTTATTCCATGTCATCAGGCACGGAGGTACCCCGTTGGCGGTTCTCGATGATACACATATACTTACAATGACAAGAGCTTGCTTGGGACCCTAAGTCGAGTAGCATGAGGTTTGGGTATTCGTACTTCACGGGACACGAGGTTTTCAACTTATGATTTGTCAAGCATATGCTCATAAACGTTATTGCATTTACTTTAACCATTCAAGATGCCTATGATGGGGGCAATGAGAGCTCAAAGCTAGTAAGTACCATAATTTTTGAAGGTTTATAAAACTTGCAATCACTGTTTCCCTCTGCGAAGGGTCTTTCTTTTACTTTTATGTTGAGTCTCCACCTTCTACCTTTATGCACCGTCTAAGAGAGCATAGTTGCCATTCTGAGTATAATGTGCATTGTTCCAAAGTTATCATTGATTGATTTATTATTTTTGGTTTCACTTATTCTTAAATTATTTGTATCTAGTCGCCCTCTTAAACTTGAAGGTGTCCTATGCATTTATGTTTTGCTATTCCATGAAGGACAAGCTGAAAACCATTTGTATATTTTCCATATGATTTGAACACACATTTGACTTTCATTGTTTCATTTTCATGATCTTTTGTTTGTGTTCTTTCTCATGTTATAACATGGTTGCTAAGTTTGTTCTATCAAGATTATATCTTTCATGCCCATGTTTTAAGTTCTTTTGATCCCAGCGCACAACGCTTACATAGATGATCAAGATTGTGTAGGTGCATATCACCTCAAAAATTATTTCTTTTGTTATCACTTACCTACTCGAGGATGAGCAGGAGTTAAGCTTGGGGATGCTGATACATCTCAAACGTATCTATAATTTTTGATGGTCCATGCTTGTTTTTACACCATTTGCTTAGTGTTTCGTTACACTTCGTGGCATTTTTATGCATTTTCTGGAACTAACCTATTAACGAGATGCCACAGTGCCAGTTCCCTGTTTCTGCTGTTTTTGTGTTTCTGAAAAGTTACACAGGAAATATTCTCGGAATTGGACGAAACAAAAACCGAACATCTAGAAATTTACCGAAGCTTCTAGAGAACCGAAGAGGAGACGGAACGGAGCCAGGGGGTGGTCTCACCACTAGGGGGCGCGGCCCAGGGCCTGGCCGCGCCGCCCTATGGTGAGCCCCACCTGGTCCACTTCTGACGCTGCCCATTCACCTATAAAGACCCCCCGACGGGAAAAACCTAAAGACCTGATCACTTTTCCAGAAACACATCGCGATCCGCCGCCGTCGTCGACCCGAGATCAGGAGGGTCCAGAAGCTCTTCCCGGCACCCTGCCGGAGAGGGGAATCACCACCGGAGGTCTTCTTCATCGCCATGCTTGCCTCCGGCGCGATGAGTGAGTAGTCTACCTTGGACTATGGGTCCATAGCAGTAGCTAGATGCTAGTCCTTGTGCGTGGTGAACAACCAGCCCGTTGGGAACCCCAAGAGGAAGGTGTGATGAGTATAGCAGCTAGTTTTCCCTCAGTTAAGAAACCAAGGTTTGTCGATCTTGGAGAGAAGGGACAAACGACTGAAGGTGATGCTTGCTAGTTTGCGACAGCTTCGGACAATTTATATATGGCACCTCGTCCAAGCTTTGCTTGCTAGCTGCAACGCGGAACCTGCACACAACACAACCAAGTACTTTGCTCCCAACTTGCGATGAGGTTGTCAATCTCACCGGTTTGCTTGAAACAAAGGTTATGAGTGTATCGAGTGGAAAACAGTAGAAGTATGCGAGTAAAGTAAACAGTGCGAGTAAAGTAAACAAGTGATAGCAATATGATGGAAATAGGACCGGGGTCCACAGTTCACTAGTGGTGTCTCTCCATAAGATAAATAACACATGCTGGGTAAACAAATTACAGTTGGGCAATTGATAGAATAAAGATAAACGTGATATGTCAAGAAGATCACTATGAGATTTACTCTGGGCATTACAACAAAATACATAGACCGCTGACAAGGATATAGCTAATAGAGCCCGTTAGTTGAGTACCCCTGAGGCCCGTTAAGCTAGGCCCAATTGTAATGATAGTCGAGATACGAGTTCTTACCGTATGTCAATATTGTAATCTGTATCGGACCCTACCCGATCCTCGAGACCTGGCCACCTATATATAGGGGCCAGGAGGGGACGGTGTGGGGCAGATTGAAAGCAAGCCAGGTTGAACACCCAAGTTTACTTTCGATATACACTTATTTCGACTAACCTTTACCTTCGAGTTCATCCGACGCCCTATTCCCCCGATCCTAAGTCCTTAATCTAGGACATTTGTCGAGTTAACCCTCGTCGATTGGCGCCGACCGTGGGGACCTTGGCGTTGGAATCATGAATTCGACGGCTTTTTCGCTTTTAGCCAACAACAGCTCAGAACTCGACGAAAGTCAAGAGATGGAGTTAACAATTGGAAGTTTGAGCATCCTCATCGGGCCATCGGGTTTATCTCGCCTTTCAGATCTGACGAAACAAGATCCGTCGGCAAGTGAGCCTGAAACAGTAGCAATGATGGAATACTCTGACGGCTCTTCCAGCGAGGTAAACTCGCCGGTCAGCTTAGAAGAAGTGCAAAAAGGAAAGATCGCAGAAGACAACGAAGCAAGGGAAAATTTCGACGCAGGGGTCCAACTCGACGATCTCATGATCTGCCTTGACGATATCTCAGACAAATCAACAGACACATGGAAGATAGGGCTAGAGCTTTCTGAAGATGGTGACTCGATCTTCTCAAGCTTCAATAGCAACATCGGCAAACAATGCCAGGTGCTCGCCATTGTGGGAGACAACTCAGAAGAATTCGACGAAAACAACAATCCAGTGCTAAACCCAGCAAATATCGACAAAGGAGCAAATCACCTAGCAGAAGGGCAAACAACAGAATCCCTCACAACCAGGGAAAAAATTCGACTATCAGTCAACGAATGGAGGATAATAAGAGAAGCCGTGGAACACGGCACGCCAATACCATCAAATTCTAGCAAAGACATGCTTTTCGGGTATCATTATGCCCTAAGACAGCAGGCAAAGCAATTAGCACAGGAGAAAATAGAGATACAGAGAAGAAAAGACTCAGCCATTGCAGCTATCAACGCCGCTCGTAAAGCGCGAAGCGACGCATCATATAGTAACGCAAGGAAAAATCGTCGACATGGTTCAAGGTACGACAACCTCGAGTACTCCGACAGGCAAAGCATTTCGAAAAACCTCGACTCGTCCTTTTTATCGGTCGACGAACAAGGAAACATCGTACGAAAAACTCCAGAAGCAGCATTAGTGGTAGCTCAAGCTTATCTGCTCACAACTCGGCCAAGCCCGGGAGATCCTAGAGAACATATGCACAGAGCAGCATTGAACGGACTAAGCATGGTGGGCCACAAGCTATCAGCAAAAGGAGAGGAAGCACACCACCATAAGGAAACGTATAAGCCAAGGTCGCCTCGCCGTCACAACAGTCCTCGGCACAGAAGCAGCAATCAACGATCTCGATCACCATCACCAAAACAACATGGAGGAACCCGAAGATCGCGATCCCCAAATGAAAAATGCGACTATGAAGACGACGAAAAAGAGATGGGGGCATCGTGCTTTACCCGCAGGGCTCGCACCACTCCAGTTCCCAAGGGATTCAAGTTACCTCATGATCAACAAAAGTACGACGGATCACAGGAACCACAGTCATGGCTCTCAGACTATCTGCAAGCAGTACAAATATTGGGAGGAACCAAAGAAACATCAATGCAAAGTTTGCAACTACACCTCACCGGCGCAGCAAGGTCATGGTTGAGCAAACTAGAGAAAGAAACTATTGGAAGCTGGGAAGACCTTACAAAGCAATTTACAAGCAACTTCAGGTCGACATACAAGCGGCCAGCATCAATAGAAGAAGTCAAAGCGTGTGTGCAACAACGCGACGAAACACTGCGGACATACATCCAAAGATGGAGTCTTATCAAAAATTCAGCAGTTGAAGTTTCAGACGAAAGAGCAATAGATGCGTTCATCATTGGATTAAGGCGAAGAGACCTAGTCGAAGAGATGGGCAGAATCAAGCCAAAAACAGTGTTAGACCTCATGGACGTAGCAAACAGATTTGCAGATGGAGAAGACGCATGCAACAACAAGCGGACGCGATCCCCAGAGGACGATAGAAGAAATAGATATGGAAGTCAAAGGAGACGGTCCCGAAATTACGACAACTATGGCTCCCATAGCCAAGTCGCCGCAGGATACAAAGACAACAGCTATCAAGGAAGTGATCGCAGAAGCTCGGGATATCGAAGCTACGGGAAAGAGGACTATAAAAAGTTTCCCACGAGAGAACCCAGAGAGTACAACCCGTCGCCAGAAGATATGCTCAACGGACCTTGTCATATACACTCAGCGTTCGTCGATGGGAAGTGAGTATCAAGGCACGCAATGAAAGATTGCACAACATTCTTAAAACTACAAGAGGCAGCACTAAACAAGCAAACCAAAGCAAGGCGACAAGGATTTGAAGGAAGCAACAATCCTCCGACAAAACAACAAGGAAACAACGGAGCTCCTCAAGGACAAGACCAGCAAAACCAGGGGCACGACGACGACGAAGGGTACGTTCCATCAAAAGGACACATCACAGCAATGATACAACCTGTGCCCAAGTCGAACAAAGAAGAAAAGAGTATCACTCGACAAGTCAACTTAGCAGTCATCTCACCTCCAGCCGCAACGGAGTATCTGCACTGGTTAGAACAACCAATCGAGTTCAACAGAGAAGACCACCCTATAACAGTACCTCATCCAGGAAACGCGCCTTTGGTACTTAAAGCTCAAATCTGCGCGTATGATGTCGACAGAATATTCATGGACGCAGGAAGTGGAATTAACCTGATATACGCAAAAACACTCAGAGCAATGCATATATCACTAGAGTTCCTGAAACCAACGGATTGTTCCTTCCACGGAATCGTGCCAGGAAGTGCCAATTACCCACTGGGTCGAATATCACTCAATGTTTGCTTCAGCAACCGACAAAACTACAGGAGAGAAAAACTGGACTTCGAAGTCATGGATTGGCCATCTCAGTATCATGCGATCCTCGGGCGACCCGCGTTTTCACGATTCATGGTAGTGCCTCACTATACATATCTGGTACTCAAAATGCCAGGACCAAGAGGAATAATTACAGTAAAAGGAAGTTTTGAAGTCTCAGATCTCTGCGACAGAGAGTCCCACAAGATGGCGCAAAACTTTGGCATGATAGCCAACTATGCAGAAAAGGCGAAAAACACGACTACAGAAGGCGTCAAGCTACTCGAAGGACGCGTTGCAGAGCCCGAGATGAAGAAACCACGAGTAGGAGCATCAGGAGAAGACAAAGATACAGGAGAAGAAGAGAAAGCCATGATGGCACAAGCATCAAAGAACAATAAAGTAGAGTAGAAGAATAAGGCTGTAAAAGCCACGAGTTATACCAGGGGCAATGCCCTCTAGATCCAGAACACAGGTCATAGGCCGGATCTCTTGGGTCACCCCATGTATCTCACATTACAAGTATAGTAAAGACAAAATGTTCCTCATATTCGAGTCGACGAGTCTTTCAAAGGGAAAATGCGGCAAACGCACGAATCATACAAAAACGCTCTGAAAATATTTTTCAGACATATAGTTGCGAAATAAGAAATTCTCGCGTTCCACATAAGTATTACAACATCGGGTTGTCAGAATCATCTACACCCAAAGGGTCTAAATAGTGAAACTCGCAGAAAAACTCGGCATCTTCTTGCAACAGCCTGGCTATAATTCGTCGGGCAGGCTGCAAGGTACTCTCCAAGTGTACTCGAAGGCTAGCTCCACCTGGAGGGTAGCTCAGCGACATAGAACTATAATTGAGTCTTGGTTGCCACTTGCGTATCCACCCAAGAGCAAAATTGGCACCTGCCACTAAGTTCAGTTCTATCAATCGATGAATTCGCTGGCTGGATCTAAAAGTATCAAGAAGTAGTTGCAGACAGAGGATTGCGAGGAAGCATAACCGAGTGCATAGTTACGAGAGATCTTCTGCAGCCATCCACCGCTTCGCCAATGTGCTGGGCACGGTCCTGAAGCAATACAACAGCACTCCGGCGTCGAGGATCAGACCACAAATTTTCAACACCCGCGGACATTTTCTCTAGGGCCGCATTTCGCTCGGTAACCCGACGATCTTCAGCAGGGAAATCTAAACAAGTGCCTATGAGGGCAAAGGATATCATAAAAACAGCAGTGGAACAAAAAGAGAAAAAGATAAGTCGAAAGGAAACTTACATTGCAACATTTCACAGGCGGATTTGATAATGCCAAGGAGAAAAGAATTGCATTCCTCGTGATGCAAAATCTTTGCCGTCAAGCTGGACACCTTATCATCAAGAATAGATACCTGCTTCGTCAAATTAGAAGTTTTGATAGCTTTATCAAATGCCATCTGAGCTTGGCGTTTGGCTAAAGTTAGGCGAGCCTCAAGATCAGAAATCCTTGAAGAGTACTCTGCGCATTGACTGCATCGACTAGGAGGCGACGAAATCGTCGAGCCGAACGTGCAGGCAGAGGAAGGAGCAGGCCCGCAAATCAAAGGATCATTGATGTGCATCGACTGGAAGTCAAAAAGAAGAAAGGAGAAACATTTCAGAGAGGTAGCACAAGACTTCATAAGAGAGAAACATATTTACATAAGTGCATAACCCTTTGACTAAAGTTCTCGGGTTGCACGCGACTAAAAGTTTTTACATCCAAAAGGAGAAATTGAAAGCTACAAAGAAGCCGAGTCTACGCCACCTCAGCATTTTGCTCCGTGGCAGAAGAAGGCATGACAAATTCCTCGCCAGCAGTCGACGGAGGCGCTGGGTCTTCCGCCGCTGGAGGTGGCGCAGTAGATGCTGCGGAGGCTGCCGAGGGAGAAATAATTGCACCAGTGCAGGAGCCAACTTCTTTGCCTTCTCGAAAAAAGCCTTCATTTCATCGCGGGTGCGGCCATGGGGAGAGCTCACCTTCTCCCAGTCGAAGTCCGCGCCGTGCGCAAAAGAAAGTGCAATAGCACCCTCAGCGCCACGCTTCAGAGAGAGCCCCTTCAGCTGGAGGGTGGGGTCTTCAGTTGTGTCAAAGGCCTTGGCAAGTTTCTTCAAGTTGTCCTTCGGAACTTCCGCCTTCTTCTTCGGCCACAACCCGACGAACAACCGCGACAGAACGCGGCTAACCAACTCAAAAGTCTCCTGGATAGATATCCAGTTTGCCTCGAGTAGGTTAACCGCGGTCAGCAGAGGATCATCGCCCGGTTGTAAAGACGACGAAGATACCCCGGTAAATCCTGCACAGCAAAGGAGGACAAAGGAAAAAAAGGAAAGAAACGTATCAGCAAGTATAACAAGGCAATAGGAGTCGAAATGAGAGACAAGGCGAAGCATTTACCTTTAGCAGCAGCAGACATTGTGCGAAGACGCTCTGTCACGGCTTCTTCTCGTTGAGCTTGCTCCTTGTTGGCATTGGCCAAAGCTTTTTCAGCTTTCTTCGCCTTACCAAGCGCTGATTTCTGCGACTTCTCAGCGCTTGCTTTGGCAGTGGCCGCAATATCATAGGCCTTCTGTGAGGCACTAAGCTCAACCTCTAATGACACAATTTGGGCATTGGCTGTTGCTAGAGCAGCTACAGTAGAAGAAGAAAGGAAGTCAGATAAACAGCAAAAGATAAGCGTGGAGGAAAAATCATGACTGGATATAGCACATACCTTCGGAAGCTTTCGCAACCTTTAGGTACTCAGCACATTCGGTGCCCAAGGCGACGAATCTCTTCAATAATGCCTGAGAGAAAGAGCGTGTAAGAGCACAAGTGTATGCAAGGGAAACAAGTCAGGAAAAATTGCTCACATCATGGGGGGAAGCCGAGGATTCATGGGCTTCCAGAGAGACCTCGGGTTCTTTGGCCTTCTTCAAGCGCTTGAGGTTTCGGGGCGCAGGAACCGTCTTGACAGAGGCCCTGGTAACCCTAGGCGCAATTTCTTGGGCAGGGGGCTCATCATCAACTGTAGGGGGAATTGAAGGAGTAGTTGTATCAACTTTTGGCGGCTCTTCGTCATCTCTACATGAAGAAAATACGTTATGTATAACACGACAGGAACAAGGCAAGAGCGGTGCAATTGAAGAACTCGAATAAAAACACTTACGATGCCAGGAGGTCGAAGTATTCCATATCTCCTGCAAGAACAGAGGCCTTATCAGCCGCTGCAGAACTCGAAGAAGCAAATTCGTCGACTCGTTTCCTCTTCTTGTCAATGCCAGTGTCTTCAGAGTGCACAGGAGGAGGCGATGTCGACGAACTAGTCTCCTCTTCTGATTCTTCGGCATCATCTCCGTCCTGATTCTCATCAGCCTCGGGGGCTTCAGATACAGACAAGGCCAGATCAGCCGGAAGGGGCCCTGCCTCTGGAAGAGGCGGGCGCGAAACAAGGAATTGGTGACCCTGCACATAACTAAGTCAGCAGAGTACAAAGGCAAAGAAAAAACACAAGTCGAAACAAAAAAAAATCGACAACAAGTGAACACAAGGATACGTACCTCGGGTAGAGGGTGCACAGAGTCGAAGTAGTCAGCGGTCAAATCAGCAACCGCATGATCCTTGGTGACCTTGGTGAGGCTCCTGACTCGCTTGTCGACATCTTTTTTCTCTATCAAATCTTCAGAGACGCGAGTAGGATCTTCCAAGCCAGAGTAACTCCAAAGCTTGGTGAGGCGGTGCTGCAGGGGTTGAACTCGACGTTGCACAAAGAACGCCATGAGTTGAATACCCGACAAAGCACCTCCTTGGCCTCCTTTCAAAGCTTGAATGCGAGATAGAAGAGGAAGAACTTGTGCTATTTCCGCATCTGAGGGAAGTGCATCCCACGACGCCAATTTCTTCACTTCCTTGGAAGCTTCGAAAGGGGCTAAACCATATTGGTCTTCAGGAGAGGCTTTGCGATCTTGGATATAGAACCATTTGGTTCTCCATCCCTGGACAGATGCGGGAAAGGAAAATTCAAGGTACTGCGCTTCAGGGCGCACAAAGACAACGGCTCCGCCCAATTCAGGCTTTCTGGCCAGAGCAACATTGGGGCGAAGCCAAAAGATTGACCTCCAGAGAAGAAAGTGGGGCTCAATGCCCAAGAATGACTCGCAGAGAGTCACGAAACAAGCAATGTGAAGAAGGGAGTTCGGTGTGAGCTGGTGGAGCTGCACACCATAAACAAAGAGAAGCCCACGAAGAAACTCGTGGGCAGGAAGAGAAAGGCCACGGAGGAGGAAGGCAAGAAACATTACCCGATAGCTGCTTGGGGGCTGCGGGATCCGCTCAGTACTGGGAAACTTGATAGAATCCTGGGTGGAGATGAGGCCGTCCGTCCTGGCCTTCTCCACCTCCTTCGGCGTGATGGCAGAGCGTACCCAGTTGGTGGCAGAGGAGTTCTTGGCCATGGTGTTCTTGGTGGCTAGGTGCTTCACGCGCATCTATCACACCACGCTTGGGGGCTATGCACGAACGGAGAGAGGAGAAGAGATCGGCAATGGAGGCGGCGGAGAGAACGAGCTGGTAAACAGTAAAATCCCCCACTACGCCCCTTATATACCTTCTGGGAGAAGGATCGTGGGCTGAGACGTGGCGCAAGGAGCGGAAACGGCAGCCCACTAACGTTCAAAAATTGCGAAAATTACAGTGCTGCCCATAAAATGGTTTGCACTCATACAGAGTGACTTACTCATTAACGTCATAAAGAAGATGATATAAGAAAGAAGAAGGATGGCGCCGACAAGTGCAAAATCTATAGACAAGATTATATATGAAGGATTTTCGATTATAGCCTTGGGGGCTACTACTTTCAAGAATGCTGAATGCAACTTTTAACTGGAGTGGTGGACTCGTATTCGATGACAGGTTATCATTAAAATATTTCAAGTTGAAGTATGATAGACTACACTATATTTGAGCCTATACTCGAAAAAGTATTTTTTCGACTATAGCCTCGGGGGCTACTCCCATCGGGAGCGCTGAGCGCGCACCCGACGATATTTCTTGGCAAACATTCGAGCATGTGAAGAGGAGGAGTGTTACTCCCATCGGGAGCGAGTTTTTTGGTTGTTTAAACCCGAATATTTTCAGTCAAAAATTGACTGCGACATGAGATTCTCGAGTTGCGTTATCGCAACGAAACTCGAATGCCGTGATTTATCACGAAGGTAAGACCCCGGGATCCGTCCTGTGAGGCCAGGTATACGCACATGGATGCGCTCTGCTGGTATGTATCTGTGTCTACGACGCGAAGAAAATCCTGGTGGACGCACTGGGTACCCTGAGAACCACTGGGATTCATTCTTTGTAAGTCCTAAATGCGGCAAAAGAGTGGGTTTGACCAGTATCCCGAATTCAAGTCCAAGGGGATTGAATTTGAAGTAGGTGACAAGTATCTGTTCCGGCAGTTAACTGACCTCTTGATCCGTCAGAGTTGTCAGGCTTGTTCATCAAAACCCCTTGCGAAAAATTATCATGAAAATAAGTCGAAGGACCAAGTCGAAGATTTGAAGATATGAAGAAGTCGAAGAATTGATCAAGTCGAAGATTAGAGATTCAACCCGAATCTGCAATTCTGGTAGAATCTCAGGGGCTACTGACAAGGGTATAGCTAATAGAGCCCGTTAGTTGAGTACCCCTGAGGCCCGTTAAGCTAGGCCCAATTGTAATGATAGTCGAGATACGAGTTCTTACCGTATGTCGATATTGTAATCTGTATCAGACCCTACCCGATCCTCGAGACCTGGCCACCTATATATAGGGGCCAGGAGGGGACGGTGTGGGGCAGATTGAAAGCAAGCCAGGTTGAACACCCAAGTTTACTTTCGATATACACTTATTTCGACTAACCTTTACCTTCGAGTTCATCCGACGCCCTATTCCCCCGATCCTAAGTCCTTAATCTAGGACATTTGTCGACTTAACCCTCGTCAACCGCCATCCAACTGCATCTATGACTAATAATCCACTCACGGGGATATCGTCTGAACACCCCATGAGTATTAAGTTGCGAACAACAGATAATTGCATTAAGCAAAGTGTGTAATGTAAACAAAGCATATGACCTTGAGCATATGAATGTTGTTTTCTCCCTAGTAGCAACAGCACATCTACAACCTTAGAGGTTTCTGTCACTCCCCCCAGGTTAAATAGAGGCATGAACCCACTATCGAGCATAAATACCCCCTCTTGAAGTCACTAGCAACTACTCGGCCAAGATAGCTACTAACAATGGAGAGCATGCAAGATCATAAACAACATAGAGATAACATAAGATATATTTCAGTATAGCAACTCAATCATAACACCAATATTTATCGGATCCCAACAAACCAAACATGTAGAATTACATAACAGTGATCTCAATCATGTAGGGCAGCTCATGAGATCTAAACATGAAGCACATGGTGGAGAAGACAACCATCTAGCTACTGCTATGGACCCATAGTCCAAGGTAGACTACTCACTCATCGCTCCGGAGGCAAGCATGGCGATGAAGAAGACCTCCGGTGGTGATTCCCCTCTCTGGTAGGGTGCCGGGAAGAGCTTCTAGACCCTCCCGATCTTCGGGTCGACGGCGGCGGCGGATCACGATGTGTTCTGGAAAATTGATCGGGTACTTAGGTTTTCCCGTCGGGGGGTCTTTATAGGCGAAGGGGCGATGTCAGAGGTGGAGCCAGGTGGCCTCACACCATGGCGGTGCGGGCCAGGCCCTGGCCACGCTAGCCTGGTGTGAGGGCCCCTGGTGGCCCCTCTCTTACTCCTCTTCGGATCCCTGGAAGCTCCCGGACAAAATAAGACTTCAGGAACTTGTTTCGTCCAATTCTGAGAATATTTCCTGTGTATCACTTCTGAAACACAAAAACAGCAGAAAACAGGGAACTGGCACTGTGGCGACTTGTTAGTAGGTTAGTTCCGGAAAATGCATAAAAGTGCCACTAAGTGTAACGAAACAATAGGCAAATGGTGTAAAAACAAGCATGGAGCATCAAAAATTATAGATACGTTGGAGACGTATCAAGCATCCCCAAGCTTAACTCCTGCTCGTCCTCGAGTAGGTAAGTGATAACAAAAAAATAATTTTTGAGGTGACATGCACCTACACAATCTTGATCATGTATGTAAGCATTTGTGAGCTGGGATCATAAGAACTTAAAACATGGGCATGAAGATATAATCTTGACAATAGAAACTTAGCAACCATGTTGTAAACATGCAAATGAACACAAACAAAAGATCATGAAAATGAAATAATGAAAGTCAAACGTGTGTTCAAATCATAAGGAAAAACATACAAATGGTTTTCAGCTTGTCCTTCAAAGAGAGCAAAACATAAATGCATAGGACACCTTCAAGTTTAAGAGGGCGACTAGATACAAATAATTTGAGAACAAGTGAAACCAACAATATGAGTCAATCAATGAAAACTTTGGGACAATGCACATTATACTAAGAATGACAACTATGCTCTCTTAATGGTGCATAAAGATAGAAGGTGGTGAGTCAACATAAAAGTAGAAGAAAGGCCCTTCGCAGAGGGAAGCAGTGATTGCAAGTTTTATAACCTTCAAAAATTATGGTACTTACCGGCTTTGAGCTCTCATTGCCCCCATCATAAGCATCTTGAATGGTTAGAGTTAATGCGAGAACAATTATGATGCATATGCTTGACAAATCATAAGTTGAAAACCTCGTGTCCCATGAATACGAGTACCCAAACCTCATGCTACTTTACTTAGAGTCCCAAGCAAGGCTCTTGTCATTGTAAATATATGCATATCATTGAGAACCGCCAATGGGGTACCTCCGTGCCCGATGACATGGAACAAGCCCACATCAAAATGACAGGACAAGCAGACAATGAACACCTCGACATCTCTTTCATTTGCCATTTGTTTAGCTTTTTATTGTGAGATGCGTCGTCGAATGTTCACCATGGGTATGTTGCAAATTTCCACCATGAATTATGCATGGCTTAGATTAGCGGCCCGACGTTTCCATAACACATATACAAACTCGATGATCCCCACAAGATTCCCAATTCATTTCACACCGCGGGCATCCATAAACAAAAGATCACGATATCAACTCAAATAAGAAGTGCAATGTTGAAAGCTTGCCCATGACTGCATGGCTGGGCTAGTCTCCAACTTACAACTTGCAAGCATAACAACTCAACATAAGAGACCACAATGTCAAAATTTTAAGAACAGGAAAAAGTAAAGTGTGCCTTCCGGTTCGTGAGAGCTTTACTGACCGAATTTCGCATAACACTGGAAAGAGTTTAATTTGAAGAGAAAATAAAAGCAAGTCAAATTTACTTGGAATAGCAAATTGCTAGTAGGTATGTATGGCGGACACTTTGGAAGACTTGGTTTTTAGGAGTTGGATGCACGAGTAGAGCTCATACTCAGTACAAGGCGAGGGCTAGCAAAAGACTGGGAGCGACCAACTAAGAGAGCAATAATGGCCATAATCATGCAAAGCGACAAAGCGACATTAAAAGAAGCATAAGATGGCATCAAAAGTCAAAAACTAAATGATCATAGAGGCTATTGGCGACTTTGTAAGAGTCTAACATGTGTGAGCATGCGCCAAGTCAACCCAAATAAAGCATCAAGGAGAAAACCAAAATAATGCTTCCAAATAATAAAAACAACGCATGATTTTTTTCAAAGGCTCATTAAGCAATCTCAGTTATTTGAGACAAGTCATGCTACAGCAAAACCACTAAGCATACTATCAAAAAGACATCAAGCATGACATGAAAAAGCCTAAGCCGCAGTCTACACAAGCTCCTTCTTGTACCACTTTTTTGCATAAAGCTTTTTCTCTTTTCCAACACCATTTGAAATTTTTATAAACACCTCTTTTGATGAAAACCAATAAAGATCAGAGGCAAAAATACACCTTGATAAACAAATATAAGAAGATCTGAACGCAAATCAAGGCGAAAACGAAAACCAAAAGCAGTAGCAGAAAAAGAAGAACACTCGGTGAATGATAAGAGTGAAAAACTGAGTGTTCTTGGCAAATGAAAACGAGTACATCTCCTCCAAAGGAAATTGGTTGGGGTCCAACCATTTATTGCAGCAAACAAAACTAAACTAACTAAGAAAACTAAAACAACTGACGCTCCAAGAAAAACACATAGTGCATGAAGCAATAAAAATATAGTGTCTTGAAAGGTGACCTGATTTTTGCCGATGAAGAAGGGGTGCCTCGGGGGCATCCCCAAGCTTTGACGCTTGTACTACTTGGATATTTCTTGGGGTGATGCATGGGCATCCCCAAGCTTGAGCTTTTGTCCATTCTTCAACTCATCTCATCATTCTCCAAACCCTACACTTGAAAACTTCCTTCATACAAAACTAAACACAATTCTATTAGCAACATTAGTGCAAGCATAACATATAATCAACCTATTTTTGCTTCAGGTTTCAACCCAGAACCACCACATATATAGCAAATAATACTGTAGCAACTTCTCCAAAAGTTCCGTGATCAAAAGAACTCAAAAGAAAGCGACAAAGCGGCAAACACAAATATTGGCAGAAATCTGTCAAAACAGAACAGCTAATAAAGGCCGAATTTTTGAGGGGTTTTATGTTGCTGAAATCAAAAAGTGTTAAACTAACGAAAGTTTGGATATAACCTGGGGCATATGCACAAGAAATCGCAGGTCCAAAAGATATACAGAGAATTTATACGAATTTTTACGGTGCAGCACCGAAAACAGTTTCAGGACAGCAACATCCCCAAATCTTTACCTCACTCGAATTAGAGGCTTCTCTTGGCACAAAAACAAAATAAACAAGATAAGGAGAGGTAATTACAGTAGTAATGACTTCCAAGACTCAAATAAAATAAAAAGTACTGAAAATAAAAACATTGGGTTATCTCCCAAGAGTGCTTTTCTTTAACGCCTTTGAGCTAGACGCAGAAAATTGCGAATCAAGTAACATCAAGTGATGAAGCATCAAGCACATAATTTGCTCTAAGAATAGAGTCAAAAAGTAATTTCTTTCTTTTCCTAGGGAAGTGTTCCATACCTTTCTTTAGTGGGAATTGATATTTGATAGTGGCTTCCCTCATATCAATGATGGCACCTACAGTTTGAAGAAAGGGTCTTCCCAAAATAATAGGACATGAAGCATGGCATTCAACGTCCATAACAAGAAAATCAACGGGAACAAGGTTATTGTTAACCACAATAAGAATATCATTAATCCTTCCCAAAGGTTTCTTCTTAGCAATATCAGCAATAGGAACATCAAAATAACATTTTTCAAGCGGCGGTAAATCAAGCATGTCATAAATTTTTCTAGGCATGATAGAAATACTAGCACCTAGATCACATAAAGCATGGCAATAAAAACCATTAACATGCATATCAATGATGGGTTCCCAACCATCTTCTAACTTCTTGGGAACAGAGGCTTTTTGCTTCAACTTTTCATCCCTAATTTTCATATTTAAAGAACTAGCATTGGGAGTCAAAGCAAGATTTTGCAAGAACAAAATAAGTTCAGATATATTGCAGCCATCAACATCAAAATCATTAAAAGAAGTAGAGCTATCATATCCTACACTCCGAAAAATTTCAGCACTCTTTTGAGAAAAAGTTTTGGCAGTTTTAGGCTTTTTAACACAAGGAGTGGGAGTTTTCTCTACACCAATCAAAGTAAGAGGATTGCTAGCATTAGGAGCAACATCATTAGAGGTAGTAATAGTACATACCTTCATCTCTCTAGCCATCTCATCTTCTCTTTCCCACCTGGCATGCAATTCCGCTAACAATCTAATATTTTCATCAATTCCGACTTGAATAGCGTTAGCAGTAGCAAAAACATTGTTCTCTTTCACATCATTAGGCAACACTTTTAATTTCAGAAGTTCAACATCATGAGCAAGGCTATCAACTTTAGAAGCAAGAATATCAATTTTGCCTAAATTTTCCTCAACAGACTTGTTAAAAGCAGTTTGCTTACCGATGAAGTCCTTGAGCATTACCTCAAGCTCGGAGGGCGCGACCCTAGTGTTCTTGTAGGAATTACCATAACCATTACCATTGGTAGAAGGATACGGCCTATAATTGTTACTAGCAAAATTGTTCCTATAAGCATTGTTGTTAAAATTATTGTTTCTAATAAAATTCACATCAACATGCTCTTCTTGAGCAACCAGAGAGGCTAAAGGAACATTATTAGGATCAACATGAGTCCTATCATTAGCAAGCATAGCCATAATGGTATCAATCTTATCACTCAAGGAAGAGGTTTCCTCAACAGAATTTACCTTCTTACCTTGTGGAGCTCTCTCGGTGTGCCATTCGGAATAATTTACCATCATGTTGTCGAGTAGCTTTGTTGCGGCGCCCAAGGTAAGGGACATAAAAGTGCCTCCAGCAGCTGAATCAATTAGGTTCCTCGAAGAAAAATTCAGTCCTGCATAAAAAGTTTGGACAATCATCCAAGTAGTCAGTCCATGAGTGGGGCAATTCTTTATCATAGATTTCATTCTTTCCCAAGCTTGAGCAACATGTTCATTATCATACTGAGTAAACTTCATAATATTGCTACGCAAGGATATAATCTTAGCAGGAGGATAGTATCTACTAATAAAAGCATCCTTACACTTAGCCCATGAATCAATACTATTCTTAGTCAAAGACAACAACCAATCTTTAGTTTTTCCTCTCAAAGAAAAAGGAAACAACTTGAGCTTAATAATATCACTATCAACATTCTCATATTTCTGCATCTCACATAGCTCAACAAAATTGTTGAGATGAGCTGCAGCATCTTCAGTACTAGCACCTGAAAATTGCTCTTTCATAACAAGGTTCAACAAAGCAGGCTTAATCTCATAAAAGTTTGCAGCAGGAGCAGGTGGTGCAGTAGGAGTGCAGATAAAATCACTATTGTTCGTGCTAGTAAAGTCACACAACTTGGTGTTTTCAGGATTGGCCATTTCAGCAAAACGAAAGTAAACAAGCAAAAACAACAACCAAGGATTCTAAATTTTTTGGGTTTTTGATATAAAACGATGCAGGTAAAATAAATAAAGTAAAGCAAAACAATAACAAAGTAAAGGATGTGCGTGCGAAAACTCCCCTCGCAGAAGTCTTCCAATCTCCCCGGCAACGGCGCCAGAAAAACAGCTGCTAGTCCTTGTGCGTGGTGAACAACCAGCCCGTTGGGAACCCCAAGAGGAAGGTGTGATGAGTATAGCAGCTAGTTTTCCCTCAGTTAAGAAACCAAGGTTTGTCGATCTTGGAGAGAAGGGACAAACGACTGAAGGTGATGCTTGCTAGTTTGCGACAACTTCAGACAATTTATATATGGCGCCTCGTCCAAGCTTTGCTTGCTAGCTGCAACGCGGAACCTGCACACAACACAACCAAGTACTTTGCTCCCAACTTGCGATGAGGTTGTCAATCTCACCGGTTTGCTTGAAACAAAGGTTATGAGTGTATCGAGTGGAAAACAGTAGAAGTATGCGAGTAAAGTAAACAGTGCGAGTAAAGTAAACAGGTGATAGCAATATGATGGAAATAGGACCGGGGTCCACAGTTCACTAGTGGTGTCTCTCCATGACGAGGGGTTAACTCGACAAATGTCCTAGATGAAGTACTTAGGATCGGGGGAAGAGCAACGACTAGAGATTCCAGGATCGAGATTGGCACACGATGTACCCAGGTTCACGTCCCCTCGGTGGAGGATCGCTACATCCTGCTAGCAATCTAGTAGATAATCACAATGGTGTTTACATGGAGCCGCCGTAGGCGGAATATTGTATCTAGTCTATGTCTAATCTATCTTGTATCTCTAATATTGCTTCTCTATGATATTCGATGTCTATGATATTCGATGTCTATGATATGACTTGAGTTATCTCTAGGGGCGCCCCTGCCTGGCTTTATATATGCAACCAGGCTAAGGTTTACAAGTGTCCTAGTCGAATACAGATTAGAACCTTCCTTCTTCGTCTCCAAGTCAATCTTCGAGTCCTTGTGCCGGTCCACCTCCTTAATGGGCCGGACCCGGTATACTAATCCGTGGGTACCTGAAGGGCATATCCATGTCAGTAGCCCCCGAGACTCTACTTGAGTCGCAGACTCGGGTTGAGTCTCCAAACTTCAAATCTTCGACTTCTTCAAACTTCGACTTCTTGAAAACTTCGATTTCTTCAATCTTCGACTTCTTTAATTTTCGACTTCAATTCTTTGACTTCCTGAAATCTTCGGGTTCTTGAATCTGCTCTCCCGATGGGAGTGAAATGTCGAGTTTATTTTCTGGTGCTTGCCACCGACAATGGACTCGAAATTTTCTTCCTCGCTCTTCATTGATGATCTTCTCGAAGTAAATCTTCATCGGGTGCGCGACCAGCGTTCCCGATGGGAGTAGCCCCCGAGGCTATGGTCGGATACTTGTAGTCGATCATAGGCTCCAGTTTTCTTCATCTTCATCTCTTCTCGTCAAATTTCTCGAAATTATCTTTCTATCGGGTGCGCGACTAGCGCTTTCGATGGGAGTAGCCCCCGAGTCTATGTTCGGGTAGTTGTAGCCGGGCATAGACTCAAGTTGTACTGCTCGAAGAATTTTGATTCTTGTTGAAGGACTTGATGATTTTGTCGACTCCTGCAGAAAATATGAATAATTATGAAATACTTTGTCTCTTGAGAAAATATTGCGCTTGTAGATTGCAATGATGATGATGTAGTATGTAAAATAAAAACTCGATGTTTTTTGTGCAATTTTGTTGCTCGTACGTAAGACCCTTTCGTTAGCCTGATGCACTTCACGGCTCGATCAGCTACTCAGGTCAGACGTAATTCGATGCGTTGCCGCATTTGAATTTCAAGATACTTGCTAAGCCTTTTCGTTAGCCTGACGCCCCAAGATTTTGTGCCTTGCCAACCGTTAGTCGAGCTTTATGCGACTGTAAACTAAATTGACAAGTATTCGACAAGGAACGCCAACTACTAGGGCTTTCGCAATTTTTTCGAAGTCAATGATATGCAAGATGATTTTTCATGGCGGAGCCCCCGAGCATCGGGTGCAGCGAAAGTAAATGATAATCGATTATCGGGTGCGGCGTGGTCGGCGCGGCGTAGTCGACGATGATGTTGTTGAGTTGTTGTCGTAGAATCACAATCACGATCGGAGGCGAAGTTGTTGTCGAGCCCCCGGGCGCTGTTGGGATCGTCGCGTTGCTGATGTTGACGAAATCGTAGGTCTTGAGTATGAACTTCCGCACTCCGGGGCGAGTTGATGTCGAGCCCCCGAACGTTGCCGATAGTTTGCGTGAGTGCACGACGACGAGCCCCCAAGAGTAACAAGCTGTAGTCAACGCAGATGTAGTTGGCGTAGTGGATGCAGCGGAGTCGCTTGGACGAAGTCGAAGTCACATGGCGGAATTGCTTTGACGGACGTTGTCGATGATCTTGATGAAGTTGCGACTAGTTGATGCAGACGATGTCGACGAAGACGCCTAGTAGTCGAAGATGATATCTCTCATTATGGATCCATCGATGAGGTTGGTAGCAGCTAGTTAATCGCCGGATGCTTTGCTTTTACTCAGCTGTAACACGCGCCCATGGCGTCTCACCTTTTTTTTTTGAGTTTGCTCTTCTTGAAATCGATTTGATCCGCGCTTGACTGCTTCATCTTTCCATGACGTGCCCTTTTTTTCTTTTGGAAACACTAAGCCCGATTGATGATTGATGTAGTAGTAATTTTGCAGACCGCTGATGTAGGCGATGACATCACATCATGCATAACGTGCAGCTCTTTGATTCTTGAGGCTATCGAAAATAGCTTTTCACGTAGACTGTACTTGCGCCGATTTGGTTTTTATTCTGGATTTGGCATCTGACTTTCCTTTTCTTGATGGAACTTTGATCCGATCTGATACCGACTAATATATGTCAAAAAATCTTTTGCTTCCGATGCAAATACGTCGATAGATCCGATTAGGCCGATCTTGCGCGAAACGCTTTGTGCAGCTGAGTGCGTCCAGCTGATTGATGTACTGATGTCTGGTAGATAGTTCTTCTGATCCCGCGATTCTTGACGACGCGCGTGAAGTCGGATCCACGAAGCGCCTGATGCCTGGTAGCTGAATCTTGCGAGCCACGTGAGGTCGGAATTGGAAGAAGACTTCGGCTTCCGTTTCTGCAACTCGTCCCTAGATTCGTCGATTTGGACGAACTCGACGATTTTTTACGACGAAGCGGTGAAGATCTTGACGATGTAGACGATATCTGATGTTGATGATGAATTCTGTTGAAGCGATCTGATTGCTTCTATTGTGGGCAGCCGTAAAAATTTGCTGATCTTGTCGACGAAAAAATTTGAAGGATCCCGCCCGGATAACAAAATCCAGTCGCCGCGATCCCCACGGTCGGCGCCAATTGACGAGGGGTTAACTCGACAAATGTCCTAGATGAAGGACTTAGGATCGGGGGAAGAGCAACGACTAGAGATTCCAGGATCGAGATTGGCACATGGTGTACCCAGGTTCACGTCCCCTCGGTGGAGGATCGCTACATCCTGCTAGCAATCTAGTAGATAATCACAATGGTGTTTACATGGAGCCGCCGTAGGCGGAATATTTGTATCTAGTCTATGTCTAATCTATCTTGTATCTCTAATATTGCTTGTCTATGATATTCGATGTCTATGATATTCGATGTCTATGATATGACTTGAGTTATCTCTAGGAGCGCCCCTGCCTGGCTTTATATATGCAACCAGGCTAAGGTTTACAAGTGTCCTAGTCGAATACAGATTAGAACCTTCTTTCTTTGTCTCCAAGTCAATCGTCGAGTCCTTGTGCCGGTCCACCTCCTTAATAGGCCGGACCCGGTATACTAATCCGTGGGTACCTGAAGGGCATATCCATGTCACTCCATAAGATAAATAACACATGCTGGGAAAACAAATTACAGTTGGGCAATTGATAGAATAAAGATAAACATGATATGTCAAGAAGATCACTATGAGATTTACTCTGGGCATTACAACAAAATACATAGACCGCCATCCAACTGCATCTATGACTAATAATCCACTCACGGGGATATCGTCCGAATACCCCATGAGTATTAAGTTGCGAACAACAGATAATTGCATTAAGCAAAGTGTGTAATGTAAACAAAGCATATGCCCTTGAGCATATCTCTAGTAGCAACAGCACATCTGTAACCTTAGAGGTTTCTGTCACTCCCCCAGGTTAAATAGAGGCATGAACCCACTATCGAGCATAAATACCCCCTCTTGGAGTCACTAGCAACTACTCGGCCAAGATAGCTACTAACAACGGAGAGCATGCAAGATCATAAACAACATAGAGATAACATAAGATATATTTTAGTATAGCAACTCAATCATAACACCAATATTCATCGGATCCCAACAAACCAAACATGTAGAATTACATAACGGTGATCTCAATCATGTAGGGCAGCTCATGAGATCTAAACATGAAGCACATGGTGGAGAAGACAACCATCTAGCTACTGCTATGGACCCATAGTCCAAGGTAGACTACTCACTCATCGCTCCGGAGGCAAGCATGGCGATAAAGAAGACCTCTGGTGGCGATTCCCCTCTCCGGCAGGGTGCCGGGAAGAGCTTCTGGACCCTCCCGATCTTCGGGTCGATGGCGGCGGCGGATCGCGATGTGTTCTGGAAAATTGATCGGGTACTTAGGTTTTTCCCGTCGGGGGGTCTTTATAGGCGAAGGGGCGATGTCAGAGGTGGAGCCAGGTGGCCTAACACTGGTGGCCCCTCTCCTACTCCTCTTCGGATCCCTGGAAGCTCCCGGACAAAATAAAACTTCAGGAACTTGTTTCGTCCAATTCCGAGAATATTTCCTGTGTATCACTTCTGAAACACAAAAATAGCAGAAAACAGGGAACTGGCACTGTGGCGACTTGTTAGTAGGTTAGTTCCGAAAAATGCATAAAAATGCCACTAAGTGTAACGAAACAGTAGGCAAATGGTGTAAAAACAAGCATGGGGCATCAAAAATTATAGATACGTTGGAGACGTATCACTAGATGGTTGTCTTCTCCACCATGTGCTTCATGTTTAGATCTCGTGAGCTGTCTTACATGATCGAGATCACCGTTATGTAATTCTACATGTTGTGTTTGTTGGGATCCGATGAATATTGGTGTTATGATTGAGTTGATGTGCTGAATATTATCTTATGTTATCTCTATGTTGTTTATGATCTTGCATGCTCTCTGTTGTTAGTAGCTATCTTGGCCGAGTAGATACTAGTGACTCCAAGAGGGGGTATTTATGCTCGATAGTTGGGTTCATGCCTCTATTTAATATGGGGGAGTGACAGAAACCTCTAAGGTTGTAGATGTGCTGTTGCCACTAGGGAGAAAACAACATTCTTATGCCCAAGGGCATATGCTTTGTTTACATTACACACTTTGCTTGATGCAGTTATCTGTTGTTCGCAACTTAATACTTGTGGGGTTCTCGGATTGATTTCCCGTGGGTGGATTATTAGTCATAGATATAGTTGGATGGCGGTCTATGTATCTTGTTGTAATGCCCAGAGTAAATCTCATAGTGATCCTCTCGACATATGCACATTGTTTTTATTCTATCAATTGCCCAACTGTAATTTGTTTATCCAGCATGTATTATTTTATCTTATGGAGAGACACCACTAGTGAACTGTGGACCCCGGTCCTATTTCCTTTATATTGCTATCACTTGTTTACTTTACTCGCACTGTTTACTTTCTCGCATATTACTATTGCTTTCCACTCGATACGCTCATACCTTTGTTTACAGCAAACCGGTGAGATTGACAACCTCATCGTAAGTTGGGAGCAAAGTATTTGGTTGTGTTGTGTGCAGGTTCCACGTTGCCGCTCGCAAAGCAAAGCCTAGACGAGGAGCAAAGTATTTGGTTGTGTTGTGTGCAGGTTCCACGTTGCCGCTCGCAAAGCAAAGCCTGGACGAGGTGCCTTATAAATTGTCCGTAGCTGTCACGAAGCTAGCGAGCATCACCTTCTTGAGTTTAGCTTTTTCCTGAATACGATTAAACCTTGGTTTCTTACTGAGGGAAAAGCTTGCTGTTGTACTCATCATACCTTCCTCTTGGGGTTCCCAACTGGACGGTGAAAAACCATCAAAACCGTGCCGCATCACAGCTCCTCTAATTCTTGTGAAAAAACTTCAACACAAAGATATCTCCCATCTCTTTTCTAGTGGGGTGATATTAGTAGGCATAAAAAGCATGATGCTTGCCGCATGTAATTCCTAAAACAATTTGCATGAAAAGTGTCCAGTAGGTATCTAATGTTGTATTCCTTCTCATAAACTCAAACCAATCAAAAAGATTTAGCTTTAAAGCTCTAATAATGCATAAAACAAAATAGGACAGAATCTGTCCCAAAATATTGCAGCAGCAAAACGTAATTAATTACCCTACTTAGCATGTCGAAATTTTTTGTAAACAATCAAGCATACATAGGATGAAAAGTTGCACCTTCAATTAAAAGGGAAGCTCAATCGGAGCTACAGAAAAAATCTGAGAATTTTTAGGGTGAACAGACTTCGCGCTGGAATTTCGGCACCATATGTTTTCGGCAACTTTAACAATCCAAAATGAGTAAAACTTGGCACTTTATTAAAAACCCCAGTATAAAAACAAAAAAAGAGTCTCTTGTTACAACAAGAGGACACAAAGGGAATCAAAACAAAAATAACTAGGTTGCCTCCCGTAAAGCACTTTCTTTATAGCCATATAGCTAGGCTTACTTACTTGACAATTAAGATGGGTGAAGCTCATGAGGGAACTTGTACTTCGGCGTGTCCCTCTTTCTTGGGAAGTGTTCCATACATTATACCAGGGTCCCATGGTGTATTCATGCTAATTAAAATAATGGTTAAGTTAAAGCATGGTAAAAAGCTGCACAAGATATAGAAACAATAACAACGGAGTCTCACCTTTTTCCTATGCATCGGTATCTTATATATGACTAAATAAATAGAGGCATACCTTTGCACATCATCAGTATGTGAATGAAACATATAATCATTTGAAGTATAAGGAGGGTACTTGTCACCTCCCCTTTCGTAGTAGTTGCAAGCATTGGAAGAAAATTCAATAATAGAACGAATTAAAGCATGCAAGTTTGTTTTATGAAGAGAATGAATATAATTATCATTGTATTCATTAGCATGCTTTCCTCTTTCGAAATAGTTGATAGTACTATTTTCATTATTAAGATCGTGATGGCAATGAGGATTTTCAACACAAGGTAATTGCAAACCACATAGGTATTTCTCAACACTAGCAAATTTCTCCTCTAAAGTGTAATTAGGAGAATTCAGGAACAAAGTAGGACCCTCATGAGTAAGAGTACCACTACAAATAGCAAGTATATCATCTTTATCCTCACATAATTTAGTAACAACTTCTAAACATGGAGGATTATCAATAAGCATAGGGCCATCATCTAAAGCATTATCATAAATCATATCTAAAACATAATTCTCATTATTCTCAATAAGTTTACTAGTTGAATTACTAGAAAGTAAAGGAGCATTACTAGTTTCATCATAATAGCATGGGTTATCATAAATAACAGATGAATTCGTATTTTCAGCGTTACTATCATATGTTGGAGGTGAAGTTGGGAGATCCAACTCTTCCCCAAGCTTAGGTTGGAACATATCCATTTCCATCTCCTCTTCCAAGATCATGTTTTTATCATCCTCTTCCTGCAAAATATTAGTACCTTCCATGGGAGCAAGAATTCTTTCTTTAACATAAAAATTATCACTAAATTCTTTTTTGCAAAATTGGAGAATAATAGAACTATGTCCTTTCATTACACGAGCTTCATGACTAATTGCAACATATTTATCAATAAGAGAGTCTATCTCGGGGGCTGCAAAATAAGCAATATTTTTCTCAACTTGTTCTATATCAGGGCACTGAAATGTAGCTTCATGATAACAAGCAATTATAGGATCATGATTATATTTGCAATGAAAGTGATAGTGTTTAATGAATTTTCTAGTGCAACAAGCTACATCATGTGACTCACAAAACTGAACAGCCATTCTTCTAAGATCTTCAAGCAATTTACGCATTTTGTCTCCTTCCTCCGTTGATTGATATTCAAAGTAGGCTTCCATATCTTAGCATACATATTAAAACTAACAATAATTTTTATGTGTTTTTAGTTTTTATAATGAAAACTGAAAGTAAAATGATACTACCACTAATACAACTGAAATAAAAAGTAGTAAACAAAATGCAAACTGAAAATAAAAATGCAAACCGAAATAGTAAAAGTAAATGCAAAACTAAAAAATAAAATGATATGATATGCAAGACAATAACAAAACAAAAATAAAGTACTTTACAAACCTAAAAGGACAAGATGACACTCACGTAGGTGCAACCTCCCTAAGCTTAAGCGTTTGCACAAGTTGGTGATGAAGACTTTCTTGTGAGCAATCCTTTTACTAGTTCCTCAGCAATGGCGCCAGAAAATCCTTTGATGCGTTGTTAGGTTGAGACTCCAAGAGTAGAGTGTTTAGCATAGGGAAGCTTGATTTTCCCCACGAAGGTGACTCAAGGGTTTATATCGAACTCTCAGAAAACTGTGTGTAAATGGATCCTTCCTGTCCCTCTTCTAACAACCTGCAAAGTAAAATAAATTGCTTTGTGCCCTCAACCTCACCAAGTGGGTGTCAAGCACAAGGTGTGTGTAAGTATACAAAACTGAAAATAAATATGCAATACTAAATAAATACATATGCAAATGCAATGGCGCTAGAAAATCTTGTGCCGCAGGAATATGCAAACTAAAGTAATATGCAATGCAATGATAACAGTAAAAGATATGGTTGTAGTGTTTTGGTTTGTGAAATGCAATAAAGGAAATATTTTTGTATTTTCGAAATTAATAATAACTAAAAATAAAAACAGTGATAAAGTAAATGAAAAGTTGTTTCTTATAATTAAAAGTGGACCGGGGTTCATGGGTTCACTAATGCACTCTCTCATAAAAGATATGGTGGACTTAGGATCATACAATTGACATAAAGGATTGCAACAATATTCAGATTCAGATGAATTCATATGTGCATCACGTCCTAGTATAGAGATGTTTTGGTTATTCATCTCTCTCATACTCCACCAAGATGGGAATTTAATATAATCATCTCAGTATTAAGATAAACTCAGAGCATAGCATTAAGCATAATGACATAAAGTTAAAATAAGAACATACTAGATCAAGTCGCGGACACTCAGCAAGGTCATGCTAGAGATACCCTGTAGCATGGTATTTTCTTTATCCCTCGTGTGGTAACAAAGTAAGGTAAACACCCAAGTGACACCCAAGGACTGTCCTTCCCAGAATAATCACCCCCATCACTCCAACTAATACACACGTTCCCCCACACACGCTCTCATAAACATGCTTGATCATAACAAGTAAACTAGAATGGGGTACATGATATGCATCTACTCATAAACTAAAATTAAAGAACAATTGCAATCTCATATATTAACTCATAGAAAGATCCACCACAAAAGTGATACAAAGATGGCCATAATCATGTTATGCAGCTCATATGGCGCTAAGACGATGAAGAACAAGAGAGAGATACAATAGCTACTACCACAAACCCATAGTCCAGATGTGGACTACTCCCTCTTCATCATGGTGACGAAGGTAGAGTCGTTGGAGGGGGTGGAGATCACACCGGCAGCGCCCCGCTGGAGTTTTCCCCTCCGATCTGCGATCTCCCAGGCTCCTGTTTCATGTTTAGGCGGCGCTCCCCTTCGTGACACGCAGGGGCACCCTTTATATAGTCGGTTTTAGGTCAAGACGAATCCGTCGAGACAAAGATTGATGGCATCGGAGCAACGAGGGGGGAACGGGCTGCCCCCACGTGGCCAAGGAATTTGGCCGCATGGGCCATGCTCGTTTGGCCCTCGTAGCTCCCCTGTTGCACTACCTTCGCTCCAAAGTCTTGTTCCATGGAAAAACTGGCTCCCACAATGTTTCAGGTAATTTGGACTCCGTTTGGGTCCCTGAAAGTTAAAAACATTGAATAAGAGGTTTTCTAGTTTTCCGAGGTTAATCCAATAAAATTAGGGAACATGTGAATTATTCCCAATAATCATCAAAAAACATGAATATAACTATGATGCAAATATAGTGGAATATCAAGTGGTAAAGTGCAAAGATCATGTATGCATTTTACATGCATCAGCGACAGCCAAGGGGAGGAGCGAGGGCGGCGGCGGCCAGGGCTAGGGCTGGCCGGCCTCCCAGAAACCCTAACCTGGCCATTTAGTGAAATACTGATTTATGAATTATTTAATTAATATTAATTCATGTAATTAATATTAATTAACTCATAATTAAGTCCTTGCTACTCTGAAACACTTCCGGACTCCGTCGGAACCATTCCGGACTCCACCGAAACTATTCCAGATTTCACCAAAACTATTTTGGACTCCGCTAAAACTTTTTTGGACTTAGTTGAAACCTTTCCCCTCTCTCATATGACATCACACAGTGTTTTCGGATAATACCAAAACGTCTCTAGCAGCGTGATCCCTTAAGTGTGTTACCCGACGGTTCGAGAATGCGACAGACATTACCAAGCACTATCTCTGGTAAATGATATTCAGTTAGACCTTGGAAATACGTGAAGACCCCTGTGCATTTTACGAAGTTCTTTTAGTCATTGAACCGTAAGAGTCAATAAGCTATTCCCTTTGCTTCGCTGATAATAGCATTGCCTAAGATTGGATCATCGGTATTCGCCAATACTTGGTTCGATCTTATTACCGGCTAACGTTGTTTACTCGTCCATGATAGTCCATCTCCGTGACCTAGTCACATGCTGCGCAGCATTGATGTGTTCTCACCGCGTGGCCCAGAGTACCATATCTGCATGCAGATGAGCAAATCCCACCCTTGGTTATGCTCCTCTGCCTACCCCTTCAGAGAATCCAAGAGACACCTTTTCAGTCACCCAGTTACGTGATGACGGTTGATGCAATTAGAGTTTCTTCAAGAATAGTGATTATGTAATAACCTCACGGTCTAAGGACTGAGCTGCGACACTTCTTCATATTGCAACATGAACATCATGACATGATCGTGTTGCAATAGAACTATGGGTAATGTCCATCATGGCATTGTCAACAAATGGCATGATCTCATCGTCAATTGGCGTAATACACCATGATCAGGAAACCTTGATCATCAGTTGATCAATGAACCAGTAAACCGTGATTTTACTGGGGACTCCTAATTATTTAATACTACACCTATGTCAATGTTTCTAATTGACATAGGGCTGGTGGTTAGGAGGATCGGGTCGCCGGCATTGTCGCCGTCCTGCCAAACGCCGCCGGGCGGATACATCCCGGCTTGGTAAGTGATGGACACCGCAAGGCCGTCGAGCAGCTGCACGAGAGAGGAAGTCCGACCACGTTGCCTCTTTTCTGCGAAGTTTTGACAAAAAGGATCACATGTATGGCATGTCAATAATGGAGCATGCCGCCTAAGACGGAGGCGGCACGTCGGTACAGCTTTTTTTTACCTGTTGTGAAGCTAGCTCAACCTAGACGTACATCTACAAGCTACCATGCAGGAAGTGATCATTAGCTTGATCGGCTCGCGAGCTCGCGTCCGATGCATCAGCTAGTGCATAGGCAGAATACACGAAGTGCTACGCATGCATGGATTTTGCGGCTAGGTACGCGCATGCATGGATTTTGCGGCTAGGTACCACTAGTGGAAAAACGGGCTTCCATTCGTTCCATTTGTCCCGAACCAAATTCGATCCGCGGCTAAAGGGTCCATCAGTCCCGGTTCATTTGAAAATGTGGGTCAGGGGGTATTAGTCCCGGTTCAAAAGGGGCCTTCAGTCCCGGTTTCATCTAACAGCCGGGACTAATGCCCCATGGGCCTTTAGTCCCGGCTCGTGGCACAAACCGGGACTAAAGGTCATCCTTTAGTCCCGGTTCGTTCCACGAGCCGGGACCAATGACCCGTTTAAACAAACCGCTCACTTCGCGCCAGTTATCGATCGATGACGCTTCGGATATCGATCGACATTACGAGCGACGATCGGGAACCGGCGCCGGCGACCTTGAAACTCGCCTGCATTCACATCAACGCCGGTGTGCTCCTCATCTTCCCTCTTTCACTATATAAAACACTCATATTTGATCATCTTCTTCCCCCAAAATATCTCCCTAGCCTCTTCTTCCCCAAAACCTCTCCCACACATCACCACATACCGCCGGCGCCCGCGAGCTCTCTCTCCCTCGACGACAATGGAGGAGCAACTTTGGCCCCGGTCTCGGATCTACTACGTGGTCATCGAAGAGATGAACTTCACCATCACGGAGACTCTCCGTGCTTCGAGGGTGGAGAAGTGGATCCGCATGGTCAAGTGCCGGTTCCTCGACGACGCACCGGTCAAGTGCGTGGGCTTGGACTGTGAGTTCACCACTCACGCGCGCCCTCAACGTGCCGCCGTCCTTCAACTCTCGGTGGAGTCCGAGATATTGGTCTTTCAAATTTGCAAGGCCAATGACGTGCCGCAACTACTCAAGGACTTCTTGAAGGACACCACCATCAAGTTTTGTGGTGCGGCTATCGACAACGATCTGCGCAAGCTAAGGCCATACGGAATTGTTATTCCGTCCGCGTATGATCTTCAACAAGTTGTCCCAAACCCCACTAGCAAGCCAACGCCGAGTCTCTATGATTTGGCCAATGCTACTATTGGGACACATCTTGAGAAGAAGAAGAGGGACAACAAGAAGAAGAAGGACAAGAAGAAGAAGGAGAAGAAGTACAAGAAGAAGGGAGAAGAAGAAGAAGAAGAAGAAGATGATGATGATGATGAAGAAGATGAACTAATTTTTGGTTGGAAAAAAGTTCCATTGAGCTTCAACCAACTAAAATATGCCGCTTTAGACGCTCGCCTAGGCTTTGAGATAGCTAGGAGATTCTGGAAGCTAAAGGGCTACAATAGCCATGTTGATCGTCTTAACCTTAATAATTAGGTGGATGATTATGTATGGAAAAATGTTGGATGAGCTTGCTTGGAAAATGTACTTCATTTGAGCCATGTTGGATGAGTATGTTTGGAAAAATGTACTCCCTTTGTTTCGGTTAACAAAGTCTATTAATTTTCGAATTTGTGATTTTTCAAGTATTTTGGCTTTTTTGAATATTTTAATCATCTAAAAATTAATAATTAAATTATATATAAAGATTATTTGAAATTCATTGGTGCTTATTATTCGTAATCATTGTTTCTTATTTTGTGAATTTATTTGGAATTTAAAAAAGTAATATTATATATTACCAAAGTGTATATGTTAATAGGATTGGTACCATACCATTATCAAGAAGTCGCGAGCGCAGTCTTGGAAGCTAGGAGGGAAGGAATGGAGAAGTTAAGCGTGCTAAGGGTGGAGCAGTGTGAGGATGGGTGACCGACCGGGAAGTGAGGACCACAAGTACTTGTAATTTGATATGAGATATAGAGTGAGAGCCATAAGTATCTAATTTGATATGAGAATAGAGATGATTAGATAATAGAGAAATAAAAAAAATAGAGAAATAAAGAAAATACAGAAATTCCGAAACAGAAAATACAATTTTATTCCGAATGGACCTATAGTCCCGGTCCGTGTTACGAACCGGGACCAAAGGTCCTCAAGCCGCAGCACATACCCCGGGCTACGTGGAGGACCATTGGTCCTGGTTCCTAAGCAACCGGGACTAAAGGCTAGAGCCTTTAGTCGCGCTTTGTTAGTCCCGGTTGCGGCAACCGGGATTAATGGGCTTTACAAACCGGGATTGAAGGCCTTTTTTCCACCTGTGTACGCCCGCGCATACAACGTATAATGCATGCCGCAACTTGCCATGGCGGCAGGGCCCAGTGCAAAGTTAATCTCAGCTCCACGTCGACATGCCATCTTCGTCAATGGCGGCAGGCTGTTGCCGCCTGAGCTCATGGCGGCATGTGGGTGGTCTTCATTTCCTTGCAAGTTTCACCAAGCTCCCTCGAACAGCCATATGTATTATGGCGTATGCCACAACGGCGGCACACAGGCTGAAGATCAGACGGACGGTTTGGTGGCGTCCCCTGCTGCTGCCGATGGTATACGCACAGATGAGGTTAAATAGCCCAGCCATCAGGTTGAACGCGGCCAACCGAACATGCAGTTTGTTCCACATAAACAGGATGATGCCCTGCAGGGAGGAAACAAACTGCCAAGTGTTGAAGAAGAAGAAAACGAGCAGGAGCTTGCCATGCAGAATGGCGTCGCCTGGGCGGTGGCGCGCCTCGGCGCTGTCCCAGAAGCCACCCGGCGTGCTCAGCCCGCCCGTGTACGTGATGGTCACCGCGAACAACGATAGCGGCGCCATGATCTTGCCACCATATTTTTCATCGTCGTCAAGCTCATAATCATCATCATTAGTTAAAACCGGTGAGACAGATAGGACCCACAGCTGGCAAAAGCAGGTGGCCACGACCAAGCCCACCAGCGCACAGAAGACCAAGACCTCGGCATAATCCCGGCAAGCCCCGGTACCATAGGCCACCACGAAGGCAACGGTGGCCATCGCCATGAGAGTCAGCAGCGGCCGGTCGAACCTGGGTCCGTTTCTCTTGGGGAAGGCGGCGAGGACGAGGGCCACCACTACCACCATTACCGACAAAGCGAAGGCCGCGGCGTTGAAGTAGAAGAACACCAGGTACCGGTCGTGGTGGGTGGACCGCATCATTGGCTCCCCGGGGAGGTGTCCGGCTCTGGCGCCGGCGCCGGCGCTGTCCTGCCAGACACACCTGGAGGGTTGTGTTGTACCCTAAGCTAGATCATCTCGGTAGGCTACTGTCTATGCAACAATTAACTCGGGATCTGAGAGAGAGTCAGAGAGATGGTGAGAGGGGCGTACTGCTGGCGCGTGGTTGATTGCACCAGAAGTTTCCTTGTGCGTGGTGATGACCAGCCCGTTGGGAACCCCAAGAGGAAGGTGTGATGAGTATAGCAGCTAGTTTTCCCTCAGTTAAGAAACCAAGGTTTAATATCGATCTTGGAGAGGAGAGACAAACGACTGAAGGTGATGCAGACTGACTTAATAGCACTCCAACAAGGGCGCACTTGTTGACTCGTCTTCGGCCAGTAGCAACGCGGAACCTGCACACACACAACCAAGTACTTTGTTCCCAACTTACGATGAGGTTGTCAATCTCACCGGTTTGCTTGAAACAAAGGTTATGAGTGTATCGAGTGGAAAACAGTAAAGTATGCGAGTAAAGTAAACAGTGCGAGTAAAGTAAACAGGTGATAGCAATATGATGTAAATAGGATCGGGGTCCACAGTTCACTAGTGGTGTCTCTCCATAGATAAAATAACACATGCTGGGTAAACAAATTACAGTTGGGCAATTGATAGAATAAAGATAAACGTGATATGTCAAGAAGATCACTATGAGATTTACTCTGGGCATTACAACAAAATACATAGACCGCCATCCAACTGCATCTATGACTAATAATCCACTCCCGGGGATATCAATCCGAACATCCCAAAAGTATTAAGTTGCGAACAACGGATAATTGCATTAAGCAAAGTGTGTAATGTAAACAAAGCATATGCCCTTGAGCATATGAATGTTGTTTTCTCCCTAGTAGCAACAGCACATCTACAACCTTAGAGGTTTCTGTCACTCCCCCAGGTTAAATAGAGGCATGAACCCACTATCGAGCATAAATACCCCCTCTTGGAGTCACTAGCAACTACTTGGCCAAGATAGCTACTAACAACGAAGAGCATGCAAGATCATAAACAACATAGAGATAACAAAAGATAATATTCAGTACAGCAACTCAATCATAAACACCAATATTCATCGGATCCCAACAAACCAAACATGTAGAATTACATAACGGTGATCTCAATCATGTAGGGCAGCTCATGAGATCTAAACATGAAGCACATGGTGGAGAAGACAACCATCTAGCTACTGCTATGGACCCATAGTCCAAGGTAGACTACTCACTCATCGCTCCGGAGGCAAGCATGGCGATGAAGAAGACCTCCGGTGGCGATTCCCCTCTCCGGCAGGGTGCCGGGAAGAGCTTCTGGACCCTCCCGATCTTCGGGTCAACGGCGGCGGCAGATCGCGATGTGTTCTAGAAAAGTGATCGGGTACTTAGGTTTTTTCCGTCGGGGGGTCTTTATAGGCGAAGGGGTGATGTCAGAGGAGGAGCCAGGCGCCCTCACGCGGGGCCCGCGCGGCCAGGGGCCTGGCCGCGCCACCCCTGCGTGTGGGGCCCTGGTGGCCCCCCTCCTACTGTCCTTCGGATCTCTGGAAGCTTCCGGGTAAAATAAGACTTCAGGAACTTGTTTCGTCCAATTCCGAGAATATTTCCTGTGTATCACTTCTGAAACACAAAAACAGCAGAAAACAGGAAGCTGGCACTGTGGCAACTCGTTAATAGGTTAGTTCCAGAAAATGCATAAAAGTGACACGAAGTGTAACGAAACAATAGACAAATGGTGTAAAAACAAGCATGGAGCATCAAAAATTATAGATACGTTGGAGACGTATCACGTACCTGCACCGGAACTCGATGAGCTCGAGCCGGAGGCCATCGGGGAGGGCGATGGCGTGAGCGTGGTGAGAGAGAGGGTGCGGCGGTGGTGCTTCCTGTCACTACTGCAAGAAACCCTAGATCGGGAGGGAGTATCGGTGGGGAGAACGGCGCACGACGAACCTCGTGCTGTGTGCCGCCGGCTCCCACCTCTTTATATACGCAGGTGACAGGGGCCCACAACCATCGATTGGTTGAGCGCCCCCGATCAGGGCGCGAGTCAAGGCCCGTTCAAGCCATTGGGCTTGATCGGGGTGGAGATCATCCTAACATTCTCCCCCTTGATCTCAACTTTACTTTTAACTTTATACTTTATACTTTACTCATTTCATCACGGATCAGTACATAGAGCATGTTTCATCGTCACAGCTCAATTGCCGATAGAATCAGACAGCCACTATACACTTATCTGTTTTGAAACAAATTCTATTACTTTCGGGCCTCTTATGATCCAGGAATCATAGGCTTGCCATTAAACCCATGCCGGCTAAGTGTTCCTTGAACACATTGGGTGGTAAGCCTTTCGTTAGCGAATCCGCAAGCATATCCTTTGTCCTTATATGCTCAAGACTTATAGTTTGATCCTAGATTTTATCTTTCACAACATAATACTTTACTTCTATTGGTCTGGTAGCTTTACTTGACTTGTTGTTTTGAGCATAAAATACTGCAGGCTGGTTGTCACAGTACATCTTTATTGGTTTGTCAATGCAATCCACCACTTTCAAGTCGGGTACAAATTTCTTTAGCTATAACACCTGATTTGTGGCCTCAAAACATGCTATAAATTCGGCATACATCATGGATGATGCAACTATCGTCTGTTTGCAGCTTCTCCACGAAATAGCCCCTCCTGCGAGAGTGAACACATATCCTGTTGTGGACTTTCTTTCATCTTTGTCTCCCGCATAGTCTGCATCTGAATACCCTTTTATCTCTAGGGAATCAGATCTTCTATAGGTTAGCATGAGGTCTTTTGTGCCTTGCACATAACGTAATACTTTCTTTACCATCTTCTAGTGCTCTATGCCTGGATTTTACTGATATCTACCAAGTACCCCAGTGATAAAAGCTAAGTCAGGGCGAGTGCACACTTGTGCATACTGTAAGCTTCCAACAGCCGAAGCGTATGGTACTGCTTTCATTTGATCGATCTCATATTGATTCTTGGGGCATTGATATTCCCCAAAACTGTCGTCCTTGACTATAGGAGCAGGTGTGGCATTACTCTTATGCATATTATACTTTATTAGAACCTTTTTTAAATATGCCTTCTGTGATAGTCCTAACACTCAATTCTTTCTATCTCGGTGAATTTCTATGCCCAAAACATATGAAGCTTTCATATCAAAGTTTGAGGACAAAAACTTCTTTGTTTCTCGCAGAAGACTAACATCACTGCTAGCAAGCAGGATATCATCCACATACAAGATTAGGAAAATATATTTCCCACTTTTAAACTTTGCATAAACGCAGTTGTCCTCGAAATTTTCTTTAAATCCAAATCTTTTAATAGTATCATTAAACTTTAGATACCACTGTCTAGAGGCTTGCTTTAATCCATAAATGGATTTATTTAGACGGCATCCCATGTGTTCCTTCCCCTCCATGAAAAAACCCTTGGGTTGTTTCATGTATACTTTTTCTTCTAAATCTCCATTTAGAAATGTCGTCTTTACATCCATTTGATGCAACTCTAAATCAAAATGTGCAACTAGTGCCATTATGATTCTGAAGGAATCCTTACATGAGACTGGAGAAAATGTCTCATTGTAATCTACCCCTTCTCTTTGTGTAAATCCTTTTGCCACTAGACGCGCTTTATACTTTTCTATATTCCCGTTAGAGTCATACTTTATTTTGTAGACCCATTTGCAGCCAACTGTTTTGGCTCCTTTGAGAATTTCCTCTAAGTCCCAAACATTGTTGGAACTCATCGACCTCATTTCATCTTCCATGGCCTCTAGCCACTTCGATGAGTTGGGGCCTCCCATAGCTTCTTCATATGAAGTGGGATCACCTTCCATATGAACTGTTTCTGTATTATAAACTTTATAATCAGTAGAAATAGCTGATTTCTTGACTCTTTTGGACCTTCTAAGGGCCTCATTCTCTGGCTCATTATGTACCTCAACTTCTGGTACATTTATGAAAAGTGGCTGCTGCAGCACCCTTTCATGCTCAACAAAGGGTTCAGTCGGTTCCTGACGGACAGGTTCCGAATCTTCACACCTTGTTGTCATGGGTGGAGTTACAACACGTGCTTGCACCACAACCTGATTGCTGATTGATGACCAGCCCGTTGGGAACCCCAAGAGAAAGGTGTGATGAATATAGCAGCAAGATTTTCCCTCAGTTAAGAAACCAAGGTTTATCGTTCAAGAGAGGAGCAAACAAATGACTGAAGGTGATGCTTGCTAGCTTGCGACAGCTCAGGACAATTTATAAGGCGCCTCGTCCAAGCTTTGCTTTGCTAGCTGCAACGCGGAACCTGCACACAACACAACCAAATACTTTGTTCCCAACTTACGATGAGGTTGTCAATCTCACCGGTTTGCGTGAAACAAAGGGTATGAGCGTATCGAGTGGAAAGTGATAATAGTATACGATTAAAGTAAACAGTGCGAGTAAAGTAAACAGGTGATAGCAATATAGTGGAAATATGACCGGGATCCACAGTTCACTAGTGGTGTCTCTCCATCAGATAAAATAATACAAGCTGGGTAAACGAATTACAGTTGGGCAATTGATAGAATAAAGATAACGTGCATATGATGAGAGGATCACTATGAGATTTACTCTGGGCATTACAACAAAATACATAGACCGCCATCCAACTGCATCTATGACTAATAATCCACTCACGGGGATATCGTCCGAACACCCCATGAGTATTAAGTTGCGAACAACAGATAATTGCATTAAGCAAAGTGTGTAATGTAAACAAAGCATATGCCCTCGAGCATATGAATGTTGTTTTCCCCCTAGTAGCAACAGCACATCCACAATCTTAGAGGTTTCTGTCACTCCCCCAGATTAAATAGAGGCATGAACCCACTATCGAGTATAAATACCCCCTCTTGGAGTCACTAGCAACTACTCGGCCAAGATAGCTACTAACAACGAAGAGCATGCAAGATCATAAACTGTAAGGGTAAATTGCCCCTAAGTGTGTTTTTGGTAATTAATGATAATCCCTATGGACTAATGTTCTCATTGAGCTTTTTATGAAGGAATTGTTCATAGGAATTGCTTGAAGTCCATGTGTTGGATTCAAGGCTTGGATGCCATGAAGATAATGATATATCTTAAGTATTGGCATCAAGATCATTGAATAGAAGAGATGAATTCAATATGATCAAGAAGAAGAAATAGAGTTGTAGTGCTTGTGTAGAACTCAAGTAATCCATGCTCTAGCTTATGTGCTAAGACAAGGAGTCTCAAGATCTTGAGAGTTTGGTTACATGAGAAGAATTCAAGATATGGCTCTATGTCGATGTCATGATGGTCTCATGAGTTGAGATATGATTGACTAATACTTAGATCATGCAATCAAATGAAGAATTCTTTATGTGGCTCAAGATATTGTGATAGAGCATGAGAAGATTCAAGGTTGACCAAGGCAAAGATCAAAGATTGGATTCTAGTTTGGTCAACACATGAAGCATAAAGAATGTGCCACATGGGACCAATCGGTCTTGTGGTATGGTATGGTTTGTCAATTATGCTTTGTGAACTAACCCATTACATATGTGTGTTTGTGTTGTCTATATGGGTTAGGTATTGTGTCATGGATATGTATCACTAGTGAGATTTCATATAGCCCATGAAAGGATGACATCAAGTGGTGGTTGTCATCAAGGTTGAGAAGTGCAAGTTTCAAGATAAGCATCTCGAGAAGATCATATGCTTGAAGCTTGTCATCCATTTGGTGATAATGGAATTGTGAAGAAATGCCTTAGTGAAGGTATCACATAGTGGTGTATGTGGGAGCATATTGGAAGTCTTCACAAAGCAACAATGATCAAGTGAAACATTCCGGCTTGACGGAAGCATGAAGCATCATCATCAAGATCAAGCGGGGTGCGCAAGGCAAAGGTTTGTCCTTGCTAGGTTTTCCTTTTACCGGTCTCAAGGTGTTTGTTGGGAGACCGGGTTATAGGATAGATAGCCGCACTATCAAGAGGGGCTTTCGGTTGGGTAACTTGATCACATCGTCTTAGGGCGCTCAATCCTTTGCATACTTTGTATCTTCCTAGTTTGGTGCTTCTTGGTGTTTCTCCATGTGAGGTTCTTGTGCTTGTTGCTAGCTTTCCAACAAGTCCAAGTTCATCGAAAATGGAATCCGTATGCATCTTTTATCGCATTTTCGAGTTTGGAGGTTTTACCGGTTCTTTCTTAAAAGAGGTTTTCACCTCTTGTTATTTGGTATTTTATCTCTTACTACTTCTTGGGTTTTATGGTCTCCATTGGATAGATATTTCTCTTAGCTTTTCAAAAAGCCCAAGTTTACTAAAATCCGAGTCCGGATGTAAAAGTTATCGCATTTTTCGTGAGGATATTTTATGCCGGTTTCGAGCTCGGTTTGGACCGGAAATTCAACCGAAAAGTTGCAGAACTGTTTTCTTATATTTTCGGTTTTGGCTCGGTTTAAACCAGAAATTCAACCGAGAATTTCTGGTCAAACCGAGAATTCAACCGGGAATTCCAGTTTCGCCCCCAACGGCCATATTTGGCTTTCCCTATAAAAGGTGCTTCTTCCCCAATGGTTTTCTAGGATTCTTGAGCACGAAATACACCTCCATTGTTGACCCTCTTGAGCTTTCCTCCTCCCTCTTCCCTCCAATGATTCTTGCATCTTTTTGAGGGATTTGAGAGAGGAGATCTTGATCTACAATCTCCACCAAATCATTCCTCCTCTAAGTGATGGGAATCCTTTGAATCAAGATCTTTGAGTCATTGGTTGACCACCACCCTTGTTCTTCCTCTCTAACTCCTCCATAGCATTTGTTGCCTTGGTGGGATTTGGGAGAGAAGGATTTGAGCACTTCCTCTTGTGTTCTTGCTTTGCATCTTTGCATAGTGTTGAGCTCTCCATTACAATTTGTTCGAGTGAGAGACCGTGAGCTTGTTACTCTTGGAGGGTGACCTCCTAGTTGGCTTGGCGGTTGGTGCCTCGGTGACCTCTTCGTGGAAGATTGTGAAGAGGCACGGGCTTCCCCTTCATGGGAGTTGTGAAGTGGTTGTGGAGCTTGCCATCTCCGGAGTGGAGGAAAAGCTAACCATAAGAAGGGGTCCCTAGCTTCGTGGGGGACTCGGAGAAGAAGGTGAGCCTTCGTGGCGTTCGGGGGCCTTCATGGTTACCCGCATCTCTCCAACGGTGATTAGCTTACTTTATGTAAGTGAACATCGGGATACATCTTCGTCTCCGCGTGCCTCGGTTATCTCTATACCCGAGTTTATTTCCTTGTGATAGCCTTCGTGCTTGAAGTACTTATATCTTGTTTATCACTTGTGAAATATATCTTGTGCTATCTTGCTTAGCTCTAGTTGTTGTTGGTGCACTTAGTTGAGCCTAGCTTATTTAGGTTTTGTGCTTGTAAAATAAACGTTAGTTTAATTCCGCATTCTTACAAGCCAAATCCGTAATAGTTTTTTAAAACGCCAATTCACCCCCCCCCCTCTAGGCGACATCTCATCCTTTCGATTGGTATCAGAGCAAGGTCTCTCCTTGTTTAGGCTTCACCGCCTTGAGAGTAAAGATGTCGGCTAGTTATTTAGTGCACAATGACACAATTATTTTTGATGGCACAAATTATATGCTATGGAGAAATCGCATGCTTTCTAATCTTTGGACTTTGTGTCCAAATATAGAGCGATTTCTAGATGTACGTTTTTCTCCTCCGATGGATCTTCAAAATCTATCTATTGAGGATGAGAAAAATTTACATCTTGAAGCTCAAGTATCTAATGAAATTTTATTGTCTATGAGCTCCATAGTTTATGTTTGCTTGATGGGTTCAAAGTGCAAGACGTCTCATGAGATATGGACCAAGCTAGAAGAGTCATTTGGTGGGTCCATTTCTGTTGAGGTTGAAAGTGAATCCAAGGAGCTCTCTTCATCTTCACATCATGAAGAGCTCCAAGTTGCTTCCACATCCGGTCGTGATGAGTGTTCAAGTTCTTCCACTTCACCAACATGTGACTTGTCACAAGGTAATGATATGGTGAGTGAAGAAATCATATGTGATGATGGTAGTCTTGCTCTTTGCATCAATGATTCTATTTCTATAAATCCTTAGGGTGTAGAGAGTTTGGACCTAAACACTTCTTGCAAGAAATTCTTTACTCATTCTTGTGTTAAAGGTCCTTGCATATCTCCTAGAATTTGCTTGATTAAATTTTGTGATGATATGCTTGTTTCTAGTTGTGACCATACTCAAAATGATTCTATTTCCTCTAGTTGTTGTTTGACTAACCATGTAGAGGAAATTAAAGAAAAATTGGGTCACATAATTAAAGAAGAAATCAATAGAAGAACCAAGAAGGTTTCTATCAAGAGAAGGCAATGCTATGAATGCCACGAGTTTAGACATCTCGCAAGAGCTTGTCCTACACTCGAAAATGAAGAATGTGCTTCTATTGATGTTCCATCATCATCTACGCAAGTTCACATGTGCCTTATGGCAAGCGGTTCAAAGGTAACTCCTACTTTGAATCCTGACACATCTCCTTATGATGAGAGTGATGATGATGATGATGAAGCTTTCTTGCATGAGATGGGAATTGTGTATGCCTCTCTTCGTGGTAATAATGATGCTCGTGCTAAAGTCGAACACTTAATGGAAACCTTGTTTGAACACAAGGAGACCATTAAGGAATTGAACTCCCTTGTTAATGAGGGGAAATGGAGATTCAATCTCCTCAAGCAAGAGCTATCCGAAGAGAAGCATACTAATTCTTCCCTATCTCAATCTATTAAATCTTGTGAGCTTGCTAATGCTAAATCTATTAATGATGCTTGTGCTACTAACTCTACTTATTGTGAAGCATCTATATTAAAGTAGAATGTTGAGCTAAGGGCTCAACTTGAGTTGCTAACAAGCAATTATAAGAAATTGGAGGAAAGCCATGAAAAGCTCTCGGGCTCTCATGGGGATCTCCTAATCTTTTATAATGGGCTAAAGTTAGCTCATGAGGCAAGTATCACTAAGGAAACATCTTGTGAGCCTCATTTGGACATTAGCACTACTTTAAACCAAAATGCTATATTACCATGTGCTAGTCCTAGTAATTTGTCTAGGCAAAATATTTCTACATCTTGTGATGAATTACTTGCTATGCCTTGTTGCTCGAACAATGAAGCTTCTACTTTCTCTAGTTCTTGTGTTACTACTAACCTTGTAGAGGAAATCAAAGAGCTCAAGGCCCAAGTCACTAGTTTGGAGAAAGACTTGGAGAAGCGTCATGGAGGGAAATCCACACTCGGTAATATTTTGAGTGTGCAAAAATCCCCTAATGACAAGTGTGGACTTGGATTCAACTCCAATAACAAGAACAAGTCCAAGAGCAACAAGAAGAAGAAGGGCCAAGACCAAGTCAAGAATTTGGCCAAGATTGTTTGCTTCAAGTGCAAGATTGAAGGGCATCATGTGAGATCTTGCCCATTGAAGAAGAAGCACTTGAGTGATAAGCAACAAGGGAAGCGGCCACAAGGTCAAGCTCAAGCATGACCTCAAGTTGAAGATAGGCCACTTCCCAACAAGAAACAACATGAAGCTTCCCAAATCAAGAATTCAATGAAGAAGAGAAAGGGAAGCACTTGTTGCTATATTTGCCGTGAGAAGGGGCACTTTGCTTCTTCATGCTTAAGCGGTACCTTATCTAATCCTATCATTGTTGATGTTGATTATTCTCTTAGGAAAGATAAGGATGGCAATGTGTTTGCCAAGTTTGTTGGAACTCAAAGTGGTGTCAATAAAAGAACCATTTGGGTTGCTAAGCCTATTGTTACTAACCTCTTAGGACCCAACTTGGTTGGGGACGAACAAGCTAAAACTTGATCAATAGGTGTTTGTGGAGGGCATTGGAGACTTGGCTACCTCATGAAGAATTAAGGAATCTTCATTAATTTTATTTCATCAAGCCAAGTTATTGACACTATCATTTTATATTCAATGTGCCTCTTTGCGGTAACTTGTACTTAACCTCTTTACATTGTAAGTTACTTGCCCCTTTGCATGTTTTTGGTTTTGTACCAAGTATGTGTTTGTATATGTTGTTCCTTATACCTACTTATCTTGTGTATTCAAGTAGGTGTTGGTTGTTTGGCACATCATATACTTGTGTGTTTGCTTCGAGCCTCTAATGCATCTTGATGGTATCTTATTTGGCTCTTATTGAGTGATTAATGGAACATCCCATTTTGAGAGAGTGATTTGCCTTTGGCACCTCAGAATCCTATAAATGCATGCACATGAGTAATACCACTTAGTATTGATATTGCAAGATTACCTAGTCTCTATGTGGTATGCCATGCTCATGAGAAATTCAAATTCTATATCTCCATTAATTATCTCTAGTTGGATTTTATTTGCCTCTTGTAGTAAATAATTGAATATCACATTATGGGGGAGTAATATGCCTTGTGCATATCACAATCCTAGGAAATGTGAACTTTTAAGGTATTGCCACTTAGTGTTGATATTGTTAATTATCTTGTTCCTAGGTGGCATGTTTGCTCAAACAAGCTCCGCTCTCTCTTAAAAGATTTTATAGCTCATTTCTTTTGTCTTGGTTTGAGTAAGAATTCTTGGTGCGGTTTCACTCAAATATATTTATATATATATCATAAGTAGGAAGTCGTTTGCTTCTAGTTACTCTAATCATTGCTTTGCATGATTGTTTGACTATTTTTGGAGCTACCAAGAATCCTTTTTCGTGCATGGTGCTTAATTTGAATATTTAACCATATGCCTTTTATTGTGAAGTTGATCTTGAATATCTTTGCACAACACCACCGGAAAATAATTCCAATATGAACTTATTGTCTTTGACAATTGGTATTCGTATATATATGCATGGTAATTCCTCTAGATCATCTTCACCTTGGAATTTGCCTCTTATTGCCCATATTTCTTGCCAAGATTTTTTTTTACTCCTGTTGTCTTATTGCCTTCTTGAGGATATTTTTGCTTGACTTTGTCTCATCTCTTGATCCCCATCAAGTGTGTGTTGATGTAACACAAACCATTTTTTCTTTTCGTACTTGTGCCATTGTGAAAAGTGTAGAGGGTTTGGTTTATTTGTTGGAACCTTGCTCTTTTGGGAGTTAGTTGTCTCATTCCTTTTCTATGATTTATTTGCTTGAATGAGATAAATCTTTGAGCATGTCTGTTTTTTTTATATTTCTTTCTTGCTCAATGAGTTGTTAGGTTCATTCATTGAATTTTGTTGAATAAATCATTTGTTGATTTGTTCCTTTGATATCATTTGGACAACAAATGTGTTTTACCACACCTTTTATACCTACTTGTACTCTTGGTGTTTTTGTCTAAATTGTATCTTCTTTGGATCTTGAAAGATAGGTGCATGCATATTCTCTTTATGCTTAATTTTGTATCTTAGTAGCTTTCTTTGATCTAATATATATGTTTTACTCCATCAAATCCTAAATGGCTAAGATGAGCACGAAATTCAAATTTCATCTCTAACTATGCACATATTTATATGGAGTCTATCATATGTATTGTGGTTAGTCTAACCACTTTAGACCCAATAAGTTTGGGGACCAAGATGTACTTGAATGTGTCTTAGGTACATTGGAGATGCAATGGATGCTTGTCTCGTTTATAAGGAAGGTGTTATCACCATATGATTATTGGAGCCAAGCTAGAATGATCGGTGAACTCTTATCTACTACATCACACCATTGCTATCTCGGTAACAAGTATAACATTCATGCATACTTTTCTAGCATCCCAACTCTTGTAGGTTGGTTCTTGGCATGATAATATTTATTTGCAAATGTTGCGGTTCTTGCAAAGGTCTTATAAAGAAATATCTTTATTTCATATGTGAGCAAGTTGAGATGATTGCATATGATGGGAAGTATATAAAATCATGTTTATAATTCACCAATCCCAAATATGACTTTTTAGCAATTTATTGCATATTAATTCCTCAACGCTCTCTCATGTGCAATATAGATAATGTTGCAAGTTGTACCCTTCTTTATTATGCTTGTTGCCTTTTAAAGCATCCCGACTATCTTTTGATCCCTTATTGCTAGTTGTGATGACTTTGATGATTTTGCGTGGGGAGTTTATTAATATACCATAATGGAAAATGGAGCCTTGAGCTATATATGCTTTCTAGCAAAGCTATTTGGTATATTCTATGACTCTCTCTTGGATATCATGTCTTCCTTAATTTCAACTAACCTCTTGTGCATACATGTTCCTTTGTGGATTGTTCATCATGATTTTTTTGTCCACTTAGAATGTATATGCATAGAAGTGTTAATATCTTCCCTTGATATCCTTGTTCTTTGCCGACCATCTTTCTTATTCATTTGGTTTTTGATGGCATTGGTAAGAACTTGATTTATGAGTGTTTGTTTATTTTTTATTGCTTCTTCTCGCACTCATATCTCGTGAATCTTTTTGGACTAAATTTCACTTTGATAAGCGTATTGATCCTTTTGTATTCCTTTGTGCTCATGTTTTGTTTTAAATGATATAGAGGGAGTGAGGATTCCATGTTTGTGCATATTGTATTCAAATACAACAAAAATTCAAATTTATGCATGAACCTTGGGGAGCTTCCTTATTTCATTTAAAGCACCTAGTAGCTCTTATCATCACATCTTCTTGTGTCCAATTGGTTCTTTGGGTCTCTTGATTGCTTGCTTGCTTCATTTGTTGAAGTTTCCTTCACTATGTCATCTTTTTGCAATCTTTGATCCTCAATATGGTTTGACTTCCTCCAAATATTGTTAATTTGATAAGTGCATATGATTTCACTCATCTTTATGAGAAATGTACATCTTGGGGAGGAACTCATACTATATTGGCCTTCTAAATTCCTTCATCCATTTTGGCAATCGTTGCCAATGGGGGAGAAGTTTAGAGGGTTTAAGAGAAATGATTTTTATACTTAAGTTTGGTTTGTGCTTAAGTGTTTGACCTTTCATGCATCTCTTATTTGTTAGATGCTTTGCATGGTTGAATATATAGTGTAAACTCCATTAAAGGTTTATCTTGATAATGTATGCAATGAAATTCAAGTTCATCACACGTGCATATATTGTGGGGAAGTTTGCTCTATATATTTTGGTTGCACTCACATCAACCATATTTGTTGTAGTTTATGTGAGTACAATTGATTTTGATATGTGGTAGTAGCTTTGTGTTACTTGACCATATAAAATACAACCTCCTGTATGCAATTTATTCTCGGATAAGTTGCATATTAGTTTCTATTATTCATTATATAAACCCTCCATAGGGATTGTCATCAATTACCAAAATGGGGGAGATTGTAAGGGTAAATTGCCCCTAAGTGTGTTTTTGGTAATTAATGACAATCCCTATGGACTAATGTTCTCATTGAGCTTTTTATGAAGGAATTGTTCATAGGAATTGCTTGAAGTCCATGTGTTGGATTCAAGGCTTGGATGCCATGAAGATAATGATATATCTTAAGTATTGGCATCAAGATCATTGAATAGAAGAGATGAATCCAATATGATAAAGAAGAAGAAATAGAGTTGTAGTTCTTGTGTAGAACTCAAGTAATCCATGCTCTAGCTTATGTGCTAAGACAAGGAGTCTCAAGATCTTGAGAGTTTGGTTACATGAGAAGAATTCAAGATATGGCTCTATGTCGATGTCATGATGGTCTCATGAGTTGAGATATGATTGACTAATACTTAGATCATGCAATCAAATGAAGAATTCTTTATGTGGCTCAAGATATTGTGATAGAGCATGAGAATATTCAAGGTTGACCAAGGCAAAGATCAAAGATTGGATTCTAGTTTAGTCAACACATGAAGCATAAAGAATGTGCCACATGGGACCAATCGGTCTTGTGGTATGGTATGGTTTGTCAATTATGCTTTGTGAACTAACCCATTACATATGTGTGTTTGTGTTGTCTATATGGGTTAGGTATTGTGTCATGGATATGCATCACTAGTGAGATTTCATATAGCCCATGAAAGGATGACATCAAGTGGTGGTTGTCATCAAGGTTGAGAAGTGCAAGTTTCAAGATAAGCATCTCGAGAAGATCATATGCTTGAAGCTTGTCATCCATTTGGTGATAATGGAATTGTGAAGAAATGCCTTAGTGAAGGTATTACATAGTGGTGTATGTGGGAGCATATTGGAAGTCTTCACAAAGCAACAATGATCAAGTGAAACATTCCGGCTTGACGGAAGCATGAAGCATCATCATCAAGATCAAGCGGGGTGCGCAAGGCAAAGGTTTGTCCTTGCTAGGTTTTCCTTTTACCGGTCTCAAGGTGTTTGTTGGGAGACCGGGTTATAGGATAGATAGCCGCACTATCAAGAGGGGCTTTCGGTTGGGTAACTTGATCACATCGTCTTAGGGCGCTCAATCCTTTGCATACTTTGTATCTTCCTAGTTTTTTACTTCTTGGTGTTTCTCCATGTGAGGTTCTTGTGCTTGTTGCTAGCTTTCCAACAAGTCCAAGTTCATCAAAAAACGGAATCCGTATGCATCTTTTATCGCGTTTTCGAGTTTGGAGGTTTTATCGGTTCTTTCTTAAAAGAGGTTTTCACCTCTTCTTATTTGGTATTTTATCTCTTACTACTTCTTGGGTTTTATGGTCTCCATTGGATAGATATTTCTCTTAGCTTTTCAAAAAGCCCAAGTTTACTAAAATCCGAGTCCGGATGTAAAAGTTATCGCATTTTTCGTGAGGATATTTTCTGCCGGTTCCGAGCTCGGTTTGGACCGGAAATTCAACCGAAAATCAACCGAAAAGTTGCAGAACTGTTTTCTTATATTTTCGGTTTTGGCTCAGTTTAAACCGCAAATTCAACCGAGAATTTCTGGTCAAACCGAGAATTCAACCGGGAATTCCAGTTTCGCCCTCAACGGCCATATTTGGCTTTTCCTATAAAAGGGACTTCTTCCCCAATGGTTTTCTAGGGTTCTTGAGCACGAAATACACCTCCATTGTTGACCCTCTTGAGCTTTCCTCCTCCCTTTTCCCTCCAATGATTCTTGCATCTTTTTGAGGGATTTGAGAGAGGAGATCTTGATCTACAATCTCTACCAAATCATTCCTCCTCTAAGTGAGGGGAATCCTTTGAATCAAGATCTTGGAGTCATTGGTTGACCTCCACTCTTGTTCTTCCTCTCTAACTCCTCCATAGTATTTGTTGCCTTGGTGGGATTTGGGAGAGAAGGATTTGAGCACTTCCTCTTGTGTTCTTGCTTTGCATCCTTGCATAGTGTTGAGCTCTCCATTACAATTTGTTCGAGTGAGAGACCGTGAGCTTGTTACTCTTGGAGGGTGACCTCCTAGTTGGCTTGGCGGTTGGTGCCTCGGTGACCTCTTCGTGGAAGATTGTGAAGAGGCCCGGGCTTGCCCTTCGTGGGAGTTGTGAAGTGGTTGTGGAGCTTGCCATCTCCGGAGTGGAGGAAAAGCTAACCATAAGAAGGGGTCCCTAGCTTTGTGGGGGACTCGGAGAAGAAGGTGAATCTTCATGGCGTTCGGTGGCCTTCTTGGTTACCCGCATCTCTCCAACGGTGATTAGCTTACTTTATGTAAGTGAATATCGGGATACATCTTCGTCTCCGCGTGCCTCGGTTATCTCTATACCCGAGTTTATTTCCTTGTGATAGCCTTCGTGCTTGAAGTACTTATATCTTGTTTATCACTTATGAAATATATCTTGTGCTATCTTGCTTAGCTCTAGTTGTTGTTGGTGCACTTAGTTGAGCCTAGCTTTTTTAGGTTTTGTGCTTGTAAAATAAACGTTAGTTTAATTCCGCATTCTTACAAGCCAAATCCGTAATAGTTTTTTAAAACGCCTATTCACCCCCCCCCCTCTAGGCGACATCTCATCCTTTCATAAACAACATAGAGATAACAAAAGATAAATTTCAGTACTTCAACTCAAGCATAACACCAATATTCATCGGATCCCAACAAACCAAACATGTAGAATTACATAACGGTGATCTCAATCATGTAGGGCAGCTCATGAGATCTAAACATGAAGCACATGGTGGAGAAGACAACCATCTAGCTACTGCTATGGACCCATAGTCCAAGGTAGACTACTCACTCATCGCTCCGGAGGCAAGCATGGCGATGAAGAAGACCTCCGGTGGCGATTCCCCTCTCCAGCAGGGTGCCGGGAAGAGCTTCTGGACCCTCCCGGTCTTTGGGTCGACGGCGGCGGCGGATCGCGATGTGTTCTGGAAAACATATCGGATTCTTAGGGTTTTCTTGTCGGGGGGTCTTTATAGGCGAAGGGGCATCGTCAGAAGTGGACCGAGGCGGTCTCACACATAGGGGGCGCGGCCCAGCCCCTGGCCGCGTCGCCCTGGTGTGAGGGCCCCTCGTGGCCCCACTCCGTCTCCTCTTCGATTCTCTGGAAACTTTGGTAAAATTCTGGGCGAGTGGCTTTGGTTTCGTCCAATTCCGAGAATATTTCCTGTGTAACTTTTCTGAAACACAAAAACAGCAGAAAACAGGGAACTGGCACTGTGGCGACTTGATAGTAGGTTAGTTCCGGAAAATGCATAAAAGTGCCACGAAGTGTAACGAAACACTAAGAAAATGGTGTAAAAACAAGCATGGAGCATCAAAAATTATGGATACATTGGAGACGTATCAGCATCCCCAAGCTTAACTCCTGCTCGTCCTCGAGTAGGTAAGTGATAACAAAAGAAATAATTTTTGAGGTGACATGCACCTACACAATCTTGATCATATATGTAAGCATTGTGTGCTGGGATCAAAAAAACTTAAAACATGGGCATGAAAGACATAATCTTGATAGAAGAAACTTAGCAACCATGTTATAACATGAAAATGAATACAAACAAAAGATCATGAAAATGAAACAATAAAAGTCAAACGTGTGTTCAAATCATAAGGAAAAACATACAAATGGTTTTCAGCTTGTCCTTCATGGAGAGCAAAACATAAATGCATATGACACCTTCAAGTTTAAGAGGGTGACTAGATACAAGTAATTTAAGAACAAGTGAAACCAACAATACGAATCAATCAATGAAAACTTTGGGACAATGCACATTATACTTAGAATGTCAACTATGCTCTCTTAATGGTGCATAAAGATAGAAGGTGGCGACTCAACATAAAAAATAAAAGAAAGGCCCTTCGCAGAGGAAAGCAGTATTTGCAAGTTTTATAAACCTTCAAAAATTATGGTACTTACCGGCTTTGAGGTCTCATTGCCCCCATCATAAGCATCTTGAATGGTTAAAGTTAATGCGAGAACAATTATGATGCATATGCTTGACAAATCATAATGCTTCCAAATGATAAAAACAACGCATGATTCTTTCAAAGGCTCATTAAGCAATCTCAGTTATTTGAGACAAGTCATGCTATAGCAAAATCACTAAGCATACTATCAAAAAGACATCAAGCACGACCTGCAAAAGCCTAAGCCGCGGTCTACGCAAGCTCCTTCTTGTACCACTTTTTTGTATAAAGCTTTTTCACTTTTCCAACACCATTCAAAAATTTATAAACACCTCTTTTGATGAAAACCAATAAAGATCATAGGCAAAAACACACCTTGATGAAAAGATATAACAAGATCTGAACACATATCAAGGCAAAAATCGAAAGCTAAACGCAGTTCTAGAAAAATAGAACACTCATTGAAACGAATAGAGTGAAAAACGGAGTGTTCTTGGCAAATGAAAAGCAAGGCAACTTCTCCAAAAGAAATTTGTTGGGGTCCAACCATTTATTGCAGCAAACTAAACTAAACTAAACCGAAAACTAAAAACAACTGACGCTCCAAGAAAAACGCATAATGCATGAAGCAATAAAAATATAGTGTCTTGAAAGGTGACCTGATTTTTGCCGATGAAGAAGGGGTGCCTCGGGAGCATCCCCAAGCTTTGACGCCTGTACTTATTGGATATTTCTTGGGGTGATGCATGGGCATCCCCAAGCTTGAGCTTTTGTCCGTTCTTCAACTCATCTGATCACTCTCCGATCCCTACACTTGAAAACTTCGTTCATACAAAACTAAACACAAATCTATTAGCAACATTAGTTTAAGCATAACATATAATCAACCCTTTTTGATTCAGGTTTCAACCTAAAACCACCACCTATTAAGCATATACTACTGTAGCAACTTCCCCAAAAGTTCCGTGATCAAAAGAACTAAAAAAGAAAGCGATATAGCGGCAAACACAAATATTGGCAGAAATCTGTCAAAACAGAACAGCTTACAAAGGTCGAATTTTTGAGGGGTTTTCTGTTGCTCAAATCAAAAAGTGTTCAACTAATGAAAGTTTGGATATAACCTGGGGCATATTCACAAGATATTGCAGGTTCAAAAGATATACATACAATTTTCACGAATTTTTACGGTGCAGCACCGAAAACTGTTTCAGGACAGCAACATCCCCAAATCTTACCTCACTCAAATTAGAGGCTTCTCTTGGCACAAAAACGAAATAAAAAGGATAAGGAGAGGTCATTACAGTAGTAATAACTTCCAAGACTCAAATAAAATAAGAACAACTGAAAGTAAAAACATTGGGTTATCTCCCAAGAGTGCTTTTCTTTAACGCCTTTGAGCTAGGCGCAGAAAATTGCGAATCAAGTAACAATGAAAGAAGCATCGGGATACACTATAGGAGTCTTTTCAACAATGAAGGAAATTGTGTCCAAATGAGTTTTTGAAGATCCTTTATGATCGCTTTTTGGTACACTACTTTCATCAAAAAAGTTTTCAGGACAAATCCAACTAAAATTCTTTTCCCAAGCATCGTGAATTCCTACAAGTTTATAAGGTATTGGAACTCTTAAATCTTCATTGGGTGTACCAACAACCACTACAGGTGAGCCAAGCTTATTGAATTTCTTAAAAACTTTCCTAGCTTCAATGGCAACATCTCTAAATTCTATGCGCAAAGTTTCCAAGATAAAATCTTTCTTCTCAGGATCTTCAATTTCATGAAGCTTAAGGAACATGTGCTGCATAAAAGGATTAAGGCTAGCAAACCTAGCTTCCAACATGTGAATTAAATAAGCAGAAGCAACTTCAATACTAGGAGCAAGCTCAACCAAAGACTTTTCCTCAACTTCCTTATGCATACTAATATGATTAAAGAACTCCTCAATGTTACTTTTTCCAATAATCAAACCACTACCTACTGAGAGGTCCTCCAAAACGTACTTAGGGAACAACATAATGACTAAAAGTAAAGAAATAACAACTACCAAGGATTCTATTTTTTTTGGGTTTTTGATAAAACGATGCAAGTAAAAATAAAGTAAAGTAAAGCAAAACAATAAACAAAGTAAAGCATGTGCATGCGAAAAACTCCCCTTGCAGAAGTCTTCTACTTCCTCCCCGGCAACGGCGCCAAAAAAAGAGCTTGATTGCTGATTGATGACCAGCCCGTTGGGAACCCCAAGAGGAAGGTGTGATGAATATAGCAGCAAGATTTTCCCTCAGTTAAGAAACCAAGGTTTATCGTTCAGGAGAGGAGCAAACAAATGACTGAAGGTGATGCTTGCTAGCTTGCGACAGCTCAGGAGAATTTATAAGGCGTCTCGTCCAAGCTTTGCTTTGCTAGCTGCAACGCGGAACCTGCACACAACACAACCAAATACTTTGTTCCCAACTTACGATGAGGTTGTCAATCTCACCGGTTTGCTTGAAACAAAGGGTATGAGTGTATCGAGTGGAAAGTGATAATAGTATGCGAGTAAAGTAAACAGTGCGAGTAAAGTAAACAGGTGATAGCAATATAATGGAAATAGGACCGGGATCCATAGTTCACTAGTGGTGTCTCTCTATAAGATAAAATAATACAAGCTGGGTAAACGAATTACAGTTGGGCAATTGATAGAATAAAGATAGCGTGCATATGATGAGAGGATCACTATGAGATTTACTCTAGGCATTACAACAAAATATATAGACCGCTATCCAACTGCATCTATGACTAATAATCCACTCACGGGGATATCGTCCGAACACCCCATGAGTATTAAGTTGCGAACAACAGATAATTGCATTAAGCAAAGTGTGTAATGTAAATAAAGCATATGCCCTCGAGCATATGAATGTTGTTTTCCCCCTAGTAGCAACAGCACATCTACAACCTTAGAGGTTTCTGTCACTCCCCCAGATTAAATAGAGGCATGAACCCACTATCGAGCATAAATACCCCCTCTTGGAGTCACTAGCAACTACTCGGCCAAGATAGCTACTAACAACGGAGAGCATGCAAGATCATAAACAACATAGAGATAACAAAAGATAAATTTCAGTACTTCAACTCAAGCATAACACCAATATTCATCGGATCCCAACAAACCAAACATGTAGAATTACATAACGGTGATATCAATCATGTAGGGCAGCTCATGAGATCTAAACATGAAGCACATGGTGGGGAAGACAACCATCTAGCTACTGCTATGGACCCATAGTCCAAGGTAGACTACTCACTCATCGCTCCGGAGGCAAGCATGGCGATGAAGAAGACCTCCTATGGCGATTCCCCTCTCTGGAAGGGTGCCGGGAAGAGCTTCTGGACCCTCCTGATCTTTGGGTCGACGGCGGCGGCGGATCGCGATGTGTTCTGGAAAACTGATCGGGTTCTTAGGTTTTTCTCGTCGGGTGGTCTTTATAGGCGAAGGGGCATCGTCAGAAGTGGACCGAGGCGGTCTCACACATAGGGGGCGCGGCCCAGCCCCTGGCCGCGCCGCCCTGGTGTGAGGGCCCCTCGTGGCCCCACTCTGTCTCCTCTTCGGTTCTCTGGAAGCTTCGGTAAAATTCTAGGCGACTGGCTTTGGTTTCGTCCAATTCCGAGAATATTTCCTGTGTAACTTTTCTAAAACACAAAAACAGCATAAAACAGGGAACTGGCACTGTGGCGACTTATTAGTAGGTTAGTTCCGGAAAATGCATAAAAGTGCCACGAAGTGTAACGAAACACTAAGCAAATGGTGTAAAAACAAGCATGGAGCATCAAAAATTATGGATACGTTGGAGACGTATCACAACCTCAGGGATTGTTGGTGCAGACACAACAGGTAGCGAGAAAATGGCTCCTGAATCATCGGATTAGGTGCATGCACCCTCTTCTCCTCAAGATCAATTTTCCGAGCTACCATGCTCCCCCTCATCAGTTCGTCCTCCAAGAAGACTACATGTCTCGTTTCTACAAACTTTGTATATTTGTCTGGACAGTAGAAACGATAACCTTTTGATCTGTCAGGATAGCCAATGAAGTGGCAAGTTACTGTTTTGGGGTCTAACTTTGCAATATTTGGATTAAATACTTTTGCCTCAGCTGGGCTCCCCCAGACCCTTAAGTGGCGCAGGGAGGGAACTCTCCCTGTCCACAACTTGTACAGTGTTTTGGGCACCGACTTGCTTGGTACTCTGTTGAGAATGTGAATGGCGGTTTTAAGCGCCTCCATCCATAATCCCAATGGCAGGGTGGAATAGCTCATCATACTGCGCACCATATCCATAAGAGTACGGTTGCGCCTTTCAGCTACTCCATTTTGCTGAGGTTCGCCCGGCATAGAATACTGGGCGACTATTCCATTTTCCTGTAAGAACCTTGCAAAAGGTCCAGGTACTTGACCATATGGAGTGTGCCGACCGTAGTACCCCCCTCCACGGTCAGACCGGACTATTTTAATTCTTTTATCATGTTGATTTTCAACTTCTGCTTTGAATATTTTAAATTTATCCAATGCTTCAGACCTTTCTTTAATTGGATAAATATAACCATATTGGGAGTAATCATCTGTGAATGTTATGAACGAGTCATAGCCATCCACACTTTTCACAGAAAACGGTCCACAAATATCAGTGTGAATGATTTCTAGTGTCGCTGTGCTTCGGTTTGCACCCTTTTTAATTTGCTTTACATACTTTCCTTTTATGCAATCTATGCATTGTTCTATATCGGAGAACTCTAATGGAGGAAGAATATTATTTTTAACGAGGTTTTCGATTCTTCCCCTCGAAATATGGCCTAATCGACAGTGCCATAACTTTGATGAGTCATGAGTTCTTTTTCTTTTCTTTTGTTCTTTGTTCGACAAGGAAGTTTGTTCATTCACATTACACACAGAATGCACTTTTTCAATTAAGGATAACAAATAAAGCTCGTTGTGAAGTAAAGCAACACCCACACAAGCATCTTTAAACCATATGGCACACTTACCGTGTGCAAAATAACACTCATAACTGTCTTTATCCAAACGTGATACACTTATTAAGTTTCTGTGAAGTGAAGGAACAAATAACACATCTCTAAGCAGAATCGAAAAACCATCAGCTAACTCCAAGGAGATGTCGCCAAAGCTTCAACGTCTGCTTGAACTCCATTCACAACTACAATGCATCTTTCGTTTCTTTTCATAGTCCTTGTCGAATGGAATCCCTGTAAAGAATTTACAACATGAACAGTTGCACCTGAGTCAATCCACCAAGTAGATTTCGAAAACTATGAATACAAAGATTCATTTACAAAAGAAACTGTATCTATACCTTTCCTTGCCATTATGGACTTGAGCCATTCTGGACAGTCTTTCTTGAAGTGCCCAGTCTTCTTGCAGTGGAGACACTGGTCTTTATCCACTGGGAGAGTGGGCTGATGATACTGTTGGGGACTTTTGCCATATGGCTTGGAGGGAGAACCTTGATTGCTGTTCTGGTAGTTCTGGTAGTTCCTTTTCCTGTTGTCCTTGACATAGTTGATGGAACCACCATTTGAGGCTTTAAGCCTATATTCCTCTTGCACACACATGGCAATCATTTTGTCTAAGTCCCATTTATCAGGGGACATGTTGTAGTTGATAACAAAGTTATCAAACTCTTTAGGCAATGAAGCCATGACAAGGTGAACAAGCAGAGCAGGCTTTAGTTCCAGATCAGCATCCATGGGCTTCAGTTTAGAAGCCATGTTGCTCATCCTCAAGATGTGCTCCCTGATGCCATGTGCACCTCCTGTGTACTTTTCTGTGACTAGCTGCTTGAACAGCTGGGTAGCATACACCTTTGAAGAGCCAGTGAACTGGCTCTTTATCTTTTCCAGAAACTCCCCAACGGAAGTGCACTCTGCGATTGAGCCCGCAATGGCGTTCTCAATCGTGTTCTTTATAATGGTCATGCACTTTTTATTTGCATTGACCCACTTTTGGTTCTCTAGCACATATGCCAGCTCCACTGGAGCATGGTCCTTTTCCTTTTTGTCCCATGCAGCATCATCATCCTTTGCATCTCTGACTGGCCCTATCGGCTTGACTGGCTGTGGAGTGTCCACAACCCAATCGACTTCAGCGCAGACAAAGGCCAGATCAACTTTCTTCCTCCACTCAGTGTAGTTGTCACCCCTGAGCGTCGGAACATCTTTGAGGCAACTCATCAGATTGTAACCTCCTGAAATTCACAAAGATGTGAGATAACAAAACAATTGCATGCATTAATCCAACGTTGGTATAAATCAACACATACAACTGTTTGTGCAATTAAAACTATATCACCGTTGGGCAAAATTAGAGATAAATGCACCTTTTAACATATAACATATAAATTGTGATCATGCTATTAACAACGTTGGTCATATAATAACAGAAACACAATCACTTTTAAATCCACTTTATCACATCTTTCAATAAATTTAATCATCACTTTATTGCTTTTAAGCAATTACTTTAATTATTTGCAGCGGAAACATGAATTAAGAAATTCATTAACTTTAATCTTTTCAGAAAAGTTTCTGTCACTTTATTATTTTTCTAGACAAATTTTCGTTGGAATAGTTTGAATAGAAAGGCTGTATGAAAAATGCTCAAAATTCTGAACAAAATTCATCAAAAACTGTATTCTGTAAAAATAAACAGAGAAAAAAAAACTCTGCTTACTGCACGCTAGCCCGGCCCACGGCCTTCTGCTGCGCGCCGCTCAGCCGGCGGTACTTACTATCGCGCGCATGCCGCTCTGCAGCCCAGTAAAACCGGCCCATGGCCCGCTGGTCTGCTGCTCTGTTGCCGCCCCGCCTTGCTGACCGTCCGATGGAGATCGGACGGTTCTATGCGCGTTTCGGCCAGGGCAAAACGGCCCGACGGCCGGGACCCCGAAACCCTAACGCCACATACTCTCCCTCTCCCCACTCTCTGTCGCCCGTGGCGGCTCTGGAGGAGACCGTGTCGCCCACGGCCGGCACGCCGCCGGCGACGGCCGGAGCTCACCGCGGCGGCGGCGGCGCTGCTTTCCCCACCTCCCTTTCTCTTTCTCTTCCTTTCCAACGGCACCAAAACCCGAGAGAGAGAGAGGAGCAGGGCGACCCGCGGTCTCTGTCCTGGTTGTCGGCGTGCACCACCGCGCCCCTCTGGCCCCGCGCCAGCGGCAGCACAGCGGAGGACGGCGGTGGGTGGAACGCCCTTTGCCCCCGGAGGGTCCTTTCCTTTCGGCGGTGGCGAAGGCGTGAGCCCCCACCGCCCGTGTACTTCGTCTGGATGCCTCGGCTTGCCGATGCGCATCGAGATCGAGAGGAATGGCGCGGCCATGGTGGCGGCGGCGCACTTTTCCGGCGAGCCCGAGGCATCACTGGTGAGTTTCTTTTCTCTTTTCCTCTGTGATTTTCTTTTGGGGTTACGGGGATGAACTAGGGTTTCTTTTCTTGATTTCTTTTCTACCCGAAGAGATCTAGGCTAGAAAACTGCTCTGATACCATTGTTGTACCCTAGGCTAGATCATCTCGGTAGGCTACTGTCTATGCAACAATTAACTCGGGATCTGAGAGAGAGTCATAGAGATGGTGAGAGGGGAGTACCTGCACCGGAACTCGATGAGCTCGAGCCGGAGGCCATCGGGGAGGGCGACGGCGTGAGCGTGGTGAGAGAGAGGGTGGCGGTGGTGGTGCTTCCTGTCACTACTGCGAGAAACCCTAGATCGGGAGGGAGTATCGGTGGGGAGAACGGCGCACGACGAACCTCGTGCTGTGTGCCGCCGGCTCCCACCTCTTTATATACGCAGGTGACAGGGGCCCACAACCATCGATTGGTTGAGCGCCCCCGATCAGGGCGGGAGTCAAGGCCCGTTCAAGCCGTTGGGCTTGATTGGGGTGGAGATCATCCTAACAGGTTGAACCCCGCCGCGTACGTCGCTGTGGCCATCAGCGTTGCGAGCATCTGGACGCTCTTTCTCCTGAAGCTCGCAACCTTTCATGGGGACGACACTGGTGGAGAAACGTAAACTATATCGCCTGGCATAAGTGGCAATATTCAGTCTCAGTTTACTTGGAGACGATCCGTCAAGAGAAATATACATAGCAGCGCGACAGGGCATGCATGCTTGGAGATCCTGCCAACACACTGGCCCTGCTATTACATATAGTACTACCTCGTTTTAAAATATAAGATATTTTAGCCTATCATTGACATACATATATCTAATTTTTTTTTAGTGCGTAGGTTAGAAGTAAAAGAAATAAATCTATATCACTAGTAGAAAACGGGCCTTTGGCCAGGACCCTTTAGTCCCGGCCTCCATCTGGGCCGGGACTAAAGGCCCGGCCACGTCGCCCGAAATTCGCCACCCGCCCGGGAGGCTTTAGTCCCGGCCCGTAACGACCCTTTAGTCCCGGTTTGAGACACAAACCGGGACTAAAGGGCTTTGCGCGGAGTGGCCCGCGTGTGCGCACCCTTTAGTCCCGGTTTGTGTCTCAAACCGGGACTAAAGTATTCTGCCTATATATATGGCTGCAGCAGCCCCTCTCTCCCCTCTTGCATTTTTTTGGATGAAAGTGTGTGAGTGTGTGCTAGCTCTCCTTTTTGCTTGGATGCACTAGAGGTGTTTGTTGAAATGTTTGTTAGAGCGATGCCGCTTCAGTTCACCGAACACAACTACGATATGAGGTGCCCGAGCCACGCTTAAGCCTCTTCCTCTTTATTTCCACTTATTCTAAAAGGTTAGCAACTATATTTCCTCGTTTAGACCGTGCGGTACTAATTTTTAGGATCGTGATTGTGTTTGATATACTGTTGCATGACGCAGATGAGCCATCCATGGATGTACGGTGATCGACGCACCGCCGCTTACAGAGAAGGCGTGCATTCTTTTCGAGATGCGGCCGATGCGAACAAGCATGGTGGTGGCTATATGTTTTGTCCATGTGTTGAATGTTGGAATGAGAAGGACTACACTTCCTCAAGAGTCATTCAGAGCCACCTGCTTCGGTCCGGTTTTATGTCGGGCTATAATGTTTGGACCAAGCACGGAGAAAGAGGGGTTATGATGGAAGACGACGATGAAGAAGAAGAGAACGATGATGACAACTACCGATCTATGTTCCCTGAGTATGCTGATACCGCAATGGAAGACAATGAAGAAGAAGATCAGGGTGCAGAACGGGAACCAGATGAGCCCGCTGATGATCTTGGCCGGGTCATTTCTGAAGCACGGCGAGGCTGCGACACAGAAAAGGAGAGGTTGCAGTTCGAGCAAATGTTACAGGACCACAACAAATTGTTGTACCCAACTTGTGAAGATGGCCAGAAGAAGCTGGGTAGCACACTGGAATTGCTGAAGTGGAAGGCAGAGACCGGTGTGACTGACTCGTCATTCGAAAAGTTGCTGGTACTGATGAAGAAGATGCTTCCAAGAAAGAACGAATTGCCCGCCAGCACGTACGAAGCAAAGAAGCTTGTCTGCCCTCTATGATTAGACGTGCAGAAGATACATGCATGCCCTAATGACTGCATCCTCTACCGCGGTGAGAAGTATGAGAATATGGATAAATGCCCGGTATGCACTGCATTGCGGTATAAGATCAGAAAAGATGACCCTGGTGAGATTGAGGGCGAGCCACCCAGGAAGAGGGTTCCTGCCAAGGTGATGTGGTATGCTCCTATAATACCACGGTTGAAACGTCTGTTCAGAAATAAAGATCATGCGAAGTTGTTGTGATGGCACATGGAAGATCGTATGAAAGACGATAAGTTGAGGCACCCCGCCGATGGTCGGCAGTGGAGAAAAATCGAGAGAGAGTTCCCGAGATTTGCAGGTGACGCAAGGAACTTATGGTTTGGTCTGAGTACAGATGGCATGAATCCTTTTGGGGAGCAGAGTTGCAGTCACAGCACCTGGCCCGTTACTCTATGTATCTACAACCTTCCTCCTTGGTTGTGCATGAAGCGGAAGTTCATTATGATGCCAGTGCTTATCCAAGGTCCAAAGCAACCCGGCAACGACATTGATGTGTACCTAAGGCCATTAGTTGACGAACTTTTACAGCTGTGGGCCGAACCAGGTGTACGTGTGTGGGACGAGCACAAACAAGAGGAATTTGACCTTCGAGCCTTGCTTTTCGTAACCATCAATGATTGGCCTGCTCTTAGTAACATTTCAGGACAGTCAAACAAGGGATACAATGCATGCACACACTGTTTAGATCAGACAGAAAGTATATATCTGGACAAATGTAGGAAGAATGTGTACCCGTTCAATCGTCGTTTTCTTCCGCCCAAGCATCCCTTAAAGAAAAAAGGCAAGCATTTCAATGGCAAGGCAGAACCCCGGGGGAAGCCTGTCATCCGTACTGGTGCTGAAGTATTTGATATGGTCAAAGATTTAAAAGTAATCTTTGGAAAGGGTCCTGGCAGCCAACCTGTTCCTAACGGCCCTGATAAGCGCGTACCCATGTGGAAGAAGAAATCTATATTTTGGGAGCTACCCTATTGGGAAGTCCATGAGGTCCGCTCCGCAATCGACGTGATGCACCTGACGAAGAATCTCTGCGTGAATATTCTAGGCTTCCTGGGCTTGTATGGGAAGTCAAAAGATACACCGGAAGCACGGGAGGACCAGGAACGTCATAAAGGAAGAGATGGCATGCATCCAGGGCAGTTTCAAGGGCGTGCCAGCTACGCTCTTACTAAGGAAGAGAAGGAAATCTTCTTTGAAGTCCTTTTCAGTATCAAGGTCCCGACTGGCTTCTCGTCGAATATAAAGGGAATCGTAAATATGAAAGACAAAAAATTCCAAAACCTAAAGTCTCATGACTGCCACGTGCTTATGACGCAATTGCTTCCGGTTGCATTGAGGGGAATTCTACCGGAAAATGTTCGCCTGGCAATTGTGAAGGTATGTGCATTCCTCAATGCAATTTCTCAGAAGGTAATCGATCGAGAAAGTCTATCAGGGTTACAGATTGATGTGGTCCAATGTCTGGTCAGCTTTGAGTTGTTGTTCCCGCCATCCTTCTTCAATATAATGACACACCTCCTAGTTCACCTAGTCGAAGAGATTAGAATTCTCGGTCCTGTATTTCTACACAATATGTTCCCCTTCGAGAGGTTCATGGGAGTCTTAAAGAAATATGTTCGTAACCGTGCTAGGCCAGAAGGAAGCATCTCCAAGGGCTATGGAACAGAGGAGGTCATTGAGTTTTGTGTGGACTTTCTTCCTGACCTTAAGCCGATTGGTGTTCCTGAATCTCGGTATGAGGGTAGGCTGACAGGAAAAGGCACACTAGGAAGGAAAGCAAAAGTATGTATGGACGGGCATTCTTTCTCTCAAGCACACTACACAGTTCTACACAATTCCACCGTGGTGGCTCCGTATATCGTGAGACACAAGAATATTCTACGCTCCGAAAACCCGGGGAAGACTGACTCTTGGATTAAAGGGGAACACGAGAAGACTTTCGGCAGTTGGTTGCAGACACATCTCATGAATGATGACACCGTTGGAGATCAGCTGTACTGTTTGGCCAGGCCACCATCTTCTACTATATGTACTTTCCAAGGGTACGAGATAAATGGGAATACATTTTACACGGTTGCCCAAGATAAAAAGAGCACCAACCAAAACAGTGGTGTCCGCTTTGATGCAACAGACGAGAATGGGCACTGTTTGGAAACATATTACGGGTACATAGAGGAGATATGGGAACTTGACTATGGACCTACTTTTAAGATCCCTTTGTTTCGGTGCAAATGGGTGAAGCTGACAGGAGGCAGGATAGTTGTAGACCAAAAGTACGGTATGACAACAGTGGATCTCAACAATCTTGCGTACATGGATGAACCATTCGTCCTAGCCAACGATGTCGCTCAGGTTTTCTATGTGAAGGACATGTCTACAAAAACGAGAAAAAGAAATCAGCAAAAGAAGACATCGTCCGATGAGCCAAAGCGCCACATAGTTCTTTCAGGGAAAAGAAACATCGTGGGAGTAGATGACAAGACAGACATGTCAGTAGATTATAATAAGTTTCATGAAATTCCGCCCTTCAAAGTGAAAACTGACCCAAGCATCCTACTGAATGATGAAGATTCTCCATGGCTACGACCCAGAAGAAAACAGAAATAATAGATAGGAATGTTGGTGCAATAATGTAATAATGTATTAAACCTTTTATGTAATGCATGATGAAGATTCTCCATGGCTCTTTAGAAAAAAAGCCGGCTCACTAGTTCTTTTCCCGTTTTAATTGAAAATGGCAAACTAGTTAATACTTAGGATAGTAGTTTTTATAGTTAAATAATTAATTTTTAAAATAGAAAATAGTTTTGAATTATTTATTCAATTTCAAACACTTTTCATTTTTATAGTTTTGTTAAATTCTCAAATATGCAAAAAGAATATTAATAAACATAGTTTTTAATTGAAAATGGCAAACTAGTTAATACTTAGGATAGTTTAAATAATTAATTTTTAAAATAGAAAATAGTTTTGAATTATCTATTCAATTTCAAACACTTTTCATTTTTATAGTTTTGTTAAATTCTCAAATATGCAAAAAAGAATATTAATAAACATAGTTTTTAATTAAAAATGGCAAAATAGTTAATACTTAGGATAGTTAAAATAATTAATTTTTAAAATAGAAAATAGTTTTGAATTATCTATTCAATTTCAAACACTTTTCATTTTTATAGTTTTGTTAAATTCTCAAATATGCAAACAGATAACTATTTATAAAACAAATAAAAGAAAAAACAGAAAATAGGCCTTTAGTCCCGGTCCGTGCTACAGACCGGGACTAAAGGCCCTTATGCTGGAAACCCCCGCCCGAGGCCTTTAGTCCCGGGCGGTGGCTCAAACCGGGACTAAAGGCCCCCCTTTAGTCCCGGCCTGAGCCACCGCCCGGGACTAAAGGTCCCGGGGTATAAAAGCTAGTCCTTCGTCCCCGGTCGACCGGGGACTTAGGATTTTCGCGCGCGAGGAGCAAGCAGAGACGCCGCCAGGCTGCCCGACGCCACCGCCGCCCAACGCCCGACGCCACCGCCGCCCAACGCACCGCCTCCGCTGACGTCCTCGAGCCTGACGCGCCGCCGCCGCCGAGGCCCCCGAGCCCGACGCCTACCGCCGCCCGACGCGCCCACCGCGGCTCGAGCCCGAGGCGCCCACCGCCGCCGGACGCCTCCCACTGCCGCCGCCGACCGTCCCGAGGTGCCCGACGCCACCGGCCGCCCGACGCCACCGCCGCCCGACGCCTCCCGTCACCGCCGACCTGCAGGTATGTTAGGGTTAATTAGTTTTAGGTTAGGGTTAGTTTTAGGTTAGTGTTAGGGTTAGTTTTAGGGTTAGTGTTAGGGTTAGTTTTAGGGTTAGTTAGTTTAATTTAGTTGTTAGTTAGTTTTAGGGTTAGTTAGTTTAATTTAGTTAGAAAAAAAAGAATAGATTTGTTAGTTATTTGTTAGTAAATTTGTTAGTTAGTTTAATTTAGTATTTGTTAGTTAGTTTAATTTAGTATTTGTTAGCTAGCTATTTGTTTTTGTTAGTTAGTTTAATTTATTAGTATTTGTTAGTTATTTGTTAGTTAATTTGTTAGTATTTGTTAGTTAGTTTAATTTCCTATTTGTTAGCTATTAGAGTTAGATATTAGGGTTAGAATTTGTTAGTGTTAGGGTTAGATATTAGGGTTAGAATTATTTAGTTAGAATTTATTTGCAAATAGAAATAGAATTATTTAGTTAGAATTTATTTGCAAATAGAAATAGAATTATTTAGTTAGAATTTATTTGCAAATAGAAATAGAATTATTTTGCAAATAGAAATAGAATTATTTTGCATCATATATAGTTTGTTAGTTTATTAGTTAATCAAATGTTCGTTTTTTGCAGAACTATGGATCCACATAGCAGGAACCTCGAAGAGGAAGAACTTCTCGAAGATATAATCAAAGACGCCCCCGACGTTGAACCTGCTGAATCTCCGTCGTCATATCTAAACCCCTCCGGAGATGGAATGGAGGTTGATCGACCCGAAGATGAAGCCGATGGGGCCGGAGATAGCTCCAATGACGGAGAAGGTGATAGCTCCACTGATGGAGAAGCCGGTGGAGAAGCCGGTGGAGAAATAATAAAGTCCGGCGAGGTATACATATGAAGTTCGACAAGCACTTGTAATATGTGAAAAATATTGGAGATAGCTCTATATTGTATACATATACATTCATTTGACGAATGTTTCTCCCTCTTAGGCCTCCACATCGAGCAAAGCTACGAAACGAGGCCCGACTAAAAAGTTGGACGCACGGACGCATTACACCTTTGAGGTGATATTGCCTACGGGCGAACCAAAGCTTCCTAAGAATGCTGCTGACACATTCAAGAAGCAATGCGGAGTTCTCGTTAGGGATCACGCCCCGATCAGCGTTCGGGAGTGGAACAAGCGCAAAGGGGCAGCCGATAGTGACTATGTCGCCGAAAGGTACAAAGATAATCTTTGGAATGATATCATGTCACATTTCAACCTGCCAGAATGTGAGAATCAAGACGCCGCAAATAAACTGAGGGCCAAAGTCAAGCAGTGGACTCTAAAGAAGATGGCCGAACTGTTCCGTAGCTGGAAGAAGAAGCTATGGAAAGACTATCTGAAGACAAAGAAAGTGCCAGTATTCGAGGGGTATCTAGCCAAGCAGGCGAATCACTGGAAGGCATTTCAGGAGTACAAGCAGTCAGAAGATGCCAAGGCATTATCAGAAAAGAACAAGAAAAATGCCGACAAGAAGAAATATCACCACACGCTGGGGCCAGGGGGCTATGAGACTGCCATCCCAAAGTGGGATAAGAAAGAGCAAGATCTGCTAGCTAAAGGCATCGTACCTGAACCCATCCGTGATGAGTGGGAAATGAGAGCAAGGAATTGGTTCCTTGCGCATGGTGGTTCGTACGACGAAGAAACAGGGGACCTCATCTGCAGTGGCGGTCTTAGGATACCCAGGGAGAATTGGAAAAAGATAGTGAAAGAAATTAAAGAGGGAAAAAGACAGTTCACTGCAGATAGAGAGAAAGATTTGCTCACACTGGTCCTCGGCAATGACGAACATGGAGGACGAACGCGAGGCTTCGGTCCTTCTTACCCGTGGTGGCTTGGGTTTGCCAGAGACCAAGACACTTACAGAAGCCGGGCGAGAGCAAAGAAGCGACAGCAGGATGAGGAGAATGACAAGTTCAATCAGTTGCTTGCCAGGCTTAACGAGCAACAGAAGCAGATTGACGAGCTTAGAGGAGTAGCGCGCCAGGAAGATCCTGGACTCGATATTATCGGCGCCCCATCTAAGCGGAAAAGCAGCGTGGCTGAATCTGAGGCCCCGCCCGACGATGCACGAAGAATGATAGAGGGCGGTCCCGGCTACCCCGTGGATGGAATCAAGGAGTCAACATCATGTGAACTCCATCAGAAATTCAAGAACATATCCATGAAGGTGGCCGTCGGACAAGCTTTACCTTCTGGCCCTGATGCACGCTGGCATGGCCGTGAGATTCCAGCTGGCTTTGCTAAAGTCGGGGTGGATGAAATCATGGCGGGGTTTCATGATATGGAGCTCGACATGGCTGGACCCGAAGATGAGAGGACACTCGGAGAAGTACTGGGTGGAGTCATCCTATGGGACAAGAACTACATCAAGCTTCCAGGCTCGGCCCCAAGGACAACACCGCCTCCGAGTCGTCGCAGGTCACCTACACCTCCATCACCTCCAAGCCCTCCACATGACGACGGCCACCACAACACGAGTCCATCTCGATCACCGCCGCCGGACTTGGGTCGGCCGTCTCCGCCGCCGCCCGCTAAGGATACTAAGCGGAAGCATGCCAGCAAGAACGCTCCGTCCATGAGTTCTAAGCGACGGAGCTCCCCAAAGCGCAAACTGTCGCCCCTCCCAAAGGTACCTCATGCTAATCTTCCTATCAGACCTTATGATCGTACCGACGAGGAAAACGCCAGGATAGCAAAGGAACATTATGAGGCGCAGATGAAAAAGAAGGAACCCGAGCCCCGCCCGGAATACACCGAGAAGCAAATAGCATATGCAAAATACTTCATGACCCTTCCATCACAGTATGACTTACACCATAAGCCTGACGACTATACACGCACATTGCAGAAGGAAGGGCAAAAGAGCAAGTCACGTGCAAGTGCAAGTGCAAGTGGGAGCAAATCAAGTTCAACTACAAGCAAAATAAGATCAGACGTTCCTCAGCTTGGACAACAGGCCAAACAGTCGATCCCACCCCTCAGGGTGTTACCCGAGAATGTTCCCTCTCTGGTGCAGGGGCAAGATTTGGGATTAGCAAAGAAGTGGGCGGATGAATGGGGTATCCCGGTTGAAGTCATTCTGGCTTCCCAAGACGACGTGGTACCCAAGGCTGTGGTAGCCCCTAAGCCACAGTTTGTCATGGGAGCGCCTTTGGTCAGCAAAGATAAGTTTGATGATCTCCCAACAAATATGCGTTACTTGCATACATGGTACTTAAGTGAATCAAAGAATGGGAGAACGATGATCGTGGCGCGTGTCCCACGGGAGTACTACGGCCGCCCCGAAGACATCCATATCGACTTTGATGAACTCTTCCAGATGTACAATGCCGACGCCCTCGACAAATCGCTTATGAGTTGCTATTGTCTGTAAGTTTTTTAATTTGTTGTCTACATATAACTTGTTCAGTTATTTCAATTCATTGTCTACATATAACTTGTTCCGTTCTGACTTGTACTCTATTATGCAGAATGAAGATTCTGGAATGTAAAAGTAGGAACATCCTAAATATTGGGTTTATTGACCCAGATAAAATACATATAAAGACGCTAACTGATAACCCCAAGGAGACAGAGGAAAACCTTCTAAGGTTTCTAACAGATCAAAATTTCTGTGACCACATACTGTTTCCATACAACTTCAGGTGAGGGTCTTACTCTGTTGTGTCCATTCACTTATAAGTGTAATTGATAAGTTACTGACACATATATATATACATGTGCAGCTACCACTGGATTCTGTTGGACATTCAAATTGATAAGGGAAGAGTTGATGCCTTCGACCCATTATCGAGACCCTTGGAACAGTTCCAAAGCCTGCAGGACATGCTCCAAGGGTAATTTCAATCATTCTTGCGCTCTATCGGTCTCTTTCGATGATTTTCTGATATATCAATTAATGAAAAACTTAGCAAATCATTTTCCTTGTCGGGCAGGGTTTGGAAGCGGTTCAAGTGCGTGACTCCCGGTATCCGGCATGAGAAGCTGACCTTTAGAGCGGCTCAGGTAAGTAGTAGTATGATATACTTCTATTTTCAATACTTTTGTAATGCTAGATTATTATTTTGATTATATATATTCTATTCTCGTAAAGTGCGACCAGCAGCCACGGGGGACGCATCTATGTGGATACTATGTTTGCGAGACCATTCGCACGTTTACCTCTGAGCACAAGGATTACAGATACGATGTAAGCAATAAACATTCACACCTCTATTTTTACTCGTCATTCTATGTTATCATGATTGATATTCATATTCATCTCCTCTTCTTATATAGTACACGGCCATGCGGGAGAAGTACCTACCAGAGCAACGCGCGATTGCTGTTGCAGAGGAGCTGGCGACCTTTCTGAGAATAGAAGCTATAGACGACAAAGGACGATTTAGTGTAGCTAGGGGCCATTACTAATGTTGGTCCATGTAATCGAATAGACGGGCTCTTGTCCCGATAATTCTGATCTCCATATAATTGTATATATATGCTCGCTTGTAAGATAAGTTAATCTTATATATATGCATAAACTAATTCCCGAACACCAAGGCACCAAACGAGGCATCACGTTAATCCCCCACCTAAAACCCTAAAACCCCTAAACCCTAAAACCCTACAGCAAAAAACAAAAATCTGCAGATGACCTTTAGTCCCGGTCTGTGTTACAAACCGGGACTAAAGGTCCTGGCCCTGATTCGCTCCGAGGTGCCCACGTGGACACCCTCCAGTCCCGGCTGGTAAGCGGGCCGGGACTAAAGGTTCAGCCTTTAGTCCCACGGCTGGGGTCCCGGTTTGCAAACCGGGACTAAAGCCCCTTACGGGCCGGGACTGGAGGCCCCGTCCCCACTAGTGTATACTAAAAAGCATCTAGATACATGTGTGTCAATAATAGACTAAAACATCTTATATTTTAGAACGGAGGAAGTACATCTTACTTTGAACACAGGCTCCAGGTATCTCATTTGATCCTGAGGTGAAACTATGTTAAAATCTGACCTTGAGTTCCCGGACCTCCTCCTCTCGCCGCCGCCGGAGGGCGTCGCCGGGCAAAGCCCGCGTGACATCGGCGGCGGCGGGCCCTTTTCCCTCTCCCTCGGGGTGCGGCGGCGCGGGCCAGGCGCGGCTCGGTGGTGGGGTGGTCGGCTCGGCGGCGGCAAGGAGCACGGCGGCATGGAGCACGGCGGCAAGGAGCACGGCGGCATGGCGTGCGTGGATGTGGTGCGTGGGTACGCCGCATGGGGCGGCCCTGTCCTGCTGTGGTGGTGCGGCAGCTTCCCACCGGCCTATCTTTGGCCGGTTGGGGCTGCGTGGTTGGCAGCGGTCGGGAGGTCAGCACGTCGACGCCGAAAGAGGTGGACCTCCCCCTGCTCCGCGGTGGTGCCCCTGTGGCGGCGGCTTGCAGATCTGGGTCCGTCCTGGGCCTTCTGGGCCTAGGCGGGCTCCAAGGTCTGGGACCGTGGTTGCGGGCGGCGTGGCGGCACCTGGCCATGGAGGCTGCTTGACGGCGTGGAGTCGGCAACGACGGGCTTGGCAACGGCGGCCAAATCCCGTGGTGCTTGGTGGTGCCTGATGGCGCTGTGGTGCTCGACTCGGCAGCGGGTGCACGACGCCAGATGGTGTGGTGGTTCTGGCCAGTGGACTTCGACACTGCAGTGGCGGCGATGAAGTGCTGTGGCAGCACCAGTACAATCCAGCTAGAGCCTTGTGCTGCTCCATGGCCGGTGGGAAGGGAGGACGGGTGTGCGACACTCCGGATGAAAATCCTGCTCATCTTCGGATTGAGCCGGTGATGACGGCGCCTGCGGGTGTCGTTCCCCTCCATGGAGGCATTGCCGAGGAGTGTCGGCACCTTCCTAAACCACTCGGGCTGGTGTCTCCCGGTGAAAACCGAGATCGGGGAGTCCGGTCGGCGATGGCGACGTCTTTGACGTCGTGCCTTCATTGGAAGCATCGTTTTGGAGGCACGACTATGGAATCACGGGTTCAGTTGTGGTTCTCTGGCATTGTTGCTGCTCAGGGTTGAGCCTCTAGGGCGCCATGTACGTCGTCATTGGTGACTCCAAGGTGACACCTTTCTCAGCTCTCTCCAAGTCCTGCCACCCACTCGCCATTCTTGGGCAATCAAGGGTGGATGGTACGTTGGCGAGGAGAGCTCGGTTGGAGATGTCGTTCTTCGGTGGTGACCGGTGTTGGTCGAGACGCGGCTTGGTGGTTCGGTTTGAGTGAGGTGCTTTTGCGTTGTGGTTGTGGTGTGTGTTGGCTAGTCTTCGGATTAGCGTTGTATCTAGCCGCTTGGCTACTTCTTCTATGAAACAGATACACCCTTTCCATGGTGTGTATCCTTGAAAAAAAAAACACAGGCTCCAAACAAAGTCATGGATCACATATTGTTAGGAATAATCAAACATGCATGTCCGTTTCCGACCAGGTTTTCGACCTAGAGCTAAGGATGTGCTTTGCGTGTATGTTTACATGCAAAAAGGTTGTTTGAATTATTCTACTTACATGCTTCTTCTCCTTCTGTGGATACGAGAGTATGTAAAACTGTGGTCCAAAAAAATCTGAGAGAAAATTAAAGCGAGTGAGCAGAGGGTGTGCAGATCAAGAGAAGAATCGTTCCTTAATTTAGTTGGCTTCATGCGGCGAAGAAATGCGTGAAGACCAAGAGAAGAACCTTTTTAGAGTTGGTTTCTCTACTTTGGTGCCTAGGGAAATATAACAGAAATAAAAAGGCACCAGGAGTTGCTTGCTAACATGTGCAGAGAAAATCACATCAAGAGAGAAGAATCTTTCCTTAATTTAGTTGGCTTTTGTTTGTTTTCATTAAGGTATAAGGAGCATCACATGAAAAGTGAGGGACCAGAGAGTGTGCAGATCAAGAGAAGAATAGTTCCTTAATTTAGTTGGCTTCATGCGACGAAGAAATGCGTGAAGACGAAGAGAAGAACCTTTCAGACTTGGTTTCTGTTCGGTTCGTGGGAAATAAAACTGAAAGAAAAGACATCACGAGAAACAGTCGCATGCAACTTCAGCACACACAAAAATCGGCACTAACCGCCCACCTGAACGTTCAGCGCGTAGGTTTAAGATTATCTGGCGTAAAAGACACACAACACATACTCTCTCGATAAAAAATAACTGTCAGCTAATTTAGTTTCGATCGGAAATAACTGTTATGGACTTAGTACAAATTTTGTATTAAGTTAGTACAAATTTACCAACAGTTATTTCCGACCGGAGGGTGTATAATTTAAGTAGCTCATCAACTCTTATTATAGATTGGAGGAAGTATTTTTTAGATGTGAGAATCAATCTAGTACAGCTTCCCCAACCCCCGTGTAGCGCACGCGCGGCGACCCGAGGGAGCAAACCCTAGCCGCCGGAGGCGACTCCTCCACGTCACCCCCTCTCCGCCGCCGCTGCCGTCGGCCCTAGCCGCGGTGGCGGCAGCCCCCTCCGCTCCAAAGGTGCGGTCGGGAGGTTGCTTGGCGGTGGGATCTCATGCGGCGGCGGTGTTTCTGCGGGCGTGGAGTCGCGGCGGAGCTCTGGCGTGGGCGTGGCGGGGCGAGGCAGCCGCTCTGCGCGGGCGTGGCGGCGTGGCTTGGCCGGCTGGCCACACGGGCGAGGTGGCTCGGCCGGGCTTGGATCTTGGGTCCTCCATGGCCAGATCGCGAGCTTGTGCGATGCGGTCGGCCGGGGCAGCGGCTGGCCTCTGCCGGCCATGGTTGAGCGGTGGTGGAGCGCGGTGCGTGCGCTGCTGCGGCTGCTAGCAGTGGTATGCCGGGGCGGTGGCCCCGGGTGAAGGTGGTGTCGCTTTGGTGGCATCCCGTGGCGGCCGGCGGAGCATGGGGAGCTCTTCCCGGCGGTTCTCGGTCGGTGTTGCCGGGGCTGCGGCCCCGAGGATGTGCAATGGAGGTGATGGTGGTGGCCGCACTGGTGTGGCTGCGATGATGGGTTGAGGTTGCAGGTGGTCCGGCTTGGAGCTAGGTGTGGGTTGGCGAGTCATTTTCTGGGCTAATGCCCTATCCTCGGCAGCTGGCCGGCCAGTAGTTGGCCGAGGCCGGCGATGTCGACGGCTTCGGGGGTCGCTACCTTCTTGAAGGATTCGTCGAGGTGATGTCCTGCCACCCCTGCCTTGGGAAGCTCCTGGGAAATCCCTAGATCTGCCATGATCGGTCGATGGCGGCGCTCTTTGTGTCGTCTTCCCTCTTGGGGGCATCGATTTGGAGTTGCTCAGGCCGGAGGGACCAGTGGTCGATGGTGGTGCTGGCGATGCGAGTTGTGTGGCAACGATGACAACGGTGAGCGGATCTGAGTCATGGCTTGCCCTTCGTCCTGCTGTTCCTTCTGTGATGGTGAAGTCGGAGCTGCGGTCGCGGGGCGGCATGTGGCAACGGTGCCACTTGATCAGGCATGGACTTCGTCAGTGCAAGGGTTGCAACTTTCTCTTCTGAAGGACACAGTTGAAGTCGGAGCTGTCTCCTCCTCGATGCGCTTGGGGTCGACTGTTTGGCTTGGGCCAACATGGGCTCCTTTGCCGTCTGCGGTCAGGGTCTGTCTAGAGGTTGTCGAAGGTGAAGTTGGAGTCGCTGGCTCTGGGAGGAGTGATGACGATGACGCTTGATGACGTCCTCAACGATGCTTTCTCTTCTCCATGGCGTGTGTGTTCCGTGTGGGTAGCCAGGTCTGCCGGGGTGCTCGGTGTGGTCGTGTTTCATGGCGACACATTGGTGATTTGTAGCAGTTTTAGGCCGGTTCCCCGTTAATGAACCGGTCAATTCTCTTCTACTTTTTTAATGATAATGAGGTAAATTGCCCGTTTTCAAAAAAAGAATCAATCTAGTGGTCTCTACTCCAGTGAAGCTTGTAATCAGTGGCATACCTCTTACATCTAATCTTTTCGTTTTAATAATTTACGATGGTTGCTTTGGGTATGATATTCTTTATCTAGAGAAGGTGCCTCATAAATAACATCAAGTTCATCATTGAGCATTAAAGTAGCAAATCAATGGGTCCAAAACGTTGTCCCCCGTGTTTTATGGAGAGACACCTAGGGAAGTCAGTTGCATAACAAAATGAATGACAATGGCAACTAAAAGCACAGCCTTGAATACATTGGTCAATAGAAAAGCAGATAAGTACTCTTTCCATTTACATAAAACTTGTCGATAAAATAAATTTATCTAGACATATTTTACCGTCTAAATACATTCATATTATTGACAAGTTCTGTGGAACAAAGGGGGCAAATGGTAAGAGCATTCTCACTGGCAGCCCTCAAAGCCCCACACCCCCTCCCCCCTAGACGGGCTTTGAGGGTGCAAAAACACCCCCGCATCAGCACCCCTCCAACCGTGTCGGCAGGATAACGGCCCTGAAAATTGGTCTGGCACTACCGTGCTGGCCTTGATGCTCAGGGGTCAAACGGGGGCGCCGACAATGCTCCCCATGTTGGATTTCCCGAGTAGATCAATATCGATAGCGACCCGACCATTCCATGCGCCCTCTTTCTCCTTCCCTCGACCAGTCGTCTCTACTCCCACCCCTCCTGTGCCGCCGCCAAACTGCCTCTGCTGCCACCCATGAAATATTCAACACGCCGGAATATCATCGCCTTGTATCGGAGCAATAGGAAAAATTCCCCCCGCTCCAGCCCAAAGCCTCGCCTACAGTAGCAGTCGCCACATCACCCACACGCCCTGCCGCATCAACCCTTCATCGTTGGACCATTGCCATTGAAGCCGCCCAAAGAATAGCAAGCCGGAACAACAGGAAGACCTCCGGCGAGTCTCGGCTCGATGATGAGTCCCCCCTCGACTCCCTTCTACACCGACGATGTACAGATTTATGGTTTCAATTTAGGATATTTCAAATAATTGTTCCTAACTTAGAAATGGTGGTTGTTCCCATGGATGTGTAGTATTCCGAGGCGGAATATACGCTTAAGACGATCGCCAACCCAACATGGACCGACGATGCTGATTTCGGATCAGCCCCATGTGGCCGCATGCACGATCATGTGCTAGCGGAAGTTGTTGCTTTCAAAGGGACCAACATAGGACGCCAAATCTTTGTGTGTTCGCATCACACAATAAGTGTTGTGCTATATTGTTTAAATTTAGTAATGTGTGATGAGTTACTTAAATTTGTTTATAATTCACATTTGCAGGATGGTATCAAATGTGGATTTGTGGGTTTCCAGGTTGGGTTGATCCTGAATGGCCCTTTTCATGCAAACATGCACTAACTTCTTTCTGGGGGATATATGTTAATAGTAACAGTTCTTGAATTCAAGAGAAAACTCAAAATGCTGAGATGGTTAAGAATTTTTTGAAGAGAAGAATATGGTGGACGAGAAATACACCATCCTGTTGGGGGATGTGACAAAAACATGGCAAAGTTGAAGGAGAATTGTGAGGAGCAATCTACAATTGAGTTGCACAAGATGGAGAAGGAGATGAACTTGTTGCTAGAGGATAAGAACAAATGGGAGGATGAAAATAAGCAATTGAAGGAGGAGAATAAGAGGTTGAAATACACGTTGTTTGATCTTCTGAAATGTAGTGAGGGAAACAATGAAAAATGAAGAGAATCTTGGAAATTTTTTATGAGTGAGATTTGGATCTTGCTGAGCATATGGGCACAATTTTTTTAATAACTAGTAGTTGTAGTTCTTTAACTTGACTCTAGTATAAAATGTTTTAGATAAAATATTGTCAATTGAAAAAATTTATTGGGGTGGTGTATAGGATTCGCCGATGTGGGCATCTGGACCCAAACCCGTGATAGGTTATGCCGGCTCCCCCAAGCAGCTTCTCCGGTGCCGATCCTGGGCACTATTTGAGAGTTACCGGTGGGGGTTCTCTAATAAATGCAAATATTTCAATGAAGCATGTGACAAATATCATACCAACAAAAGTTATTAACCACCAATATGGTTTGCAAGAAAGACATTACAAAGCAAATTTTCCTTCATAACCTTTTATACACAACTCTACTTGAGTATGATGTAAATAGATAGCCAATGTCAGTGGTGATCAAATTGCAGTTGTCATATTGTACCCCTCGCGGTACCACGGCGGGAGCAAATGGAGCAGGACATCACAGTATCACCATCTCACCATGCATTGCCATTAGCTTCACAAACAAGCAGGGGGCATCTACACTACTTAATTTGACTCTTGGAGGCTCCCAACAACATGATAATGCTTTACGCCACTATAGTTGAGCTCCGCGGTGATCTCTTCCATATATGGTGTCCGAACACCCAAGAGTAACAAACTCCACAAGGAAACAAAGGGGGAATCAAATTTAGTTTCATGAATAAATGGATCTAGGTAATTGCTCCCAAATCCTAGAGTAACAACAAGTTTGGTAGGCTAGATTGAAAGATCTAAGAAAATAAAGTTTTGTCAACATGAGAGATAAAATAAGGGTTGCATCCTATTGAGGAAGAAGGAGGCGTTTTATAGATGGCCTTCATATCCTATCGTTGGGGGCAAATACGCAGTCTAGAAATTTTGGGCCAACATCCTGTCAAACTTACATCCCCTATACACATATTTGTCACACTTGCAGGGCAAGCCCTCTTTCCTAGATGGGGGAGGTACGAGCACCCTACCCGAGGGTTGCCTAACTCACAACTACATTGGCCTCAGGCTTCAGTGATTGTTGGGATCTCAAGTCAGATCTTGCGAGCTGCAAGCTATGGCGGGGCTATGTGCCCTCTTAGAAGTGTGTGACTCCATGAGGCGGAGGCCACTGAGCATGCCTCGGGCGAACATGAGAATCCCGAAATGGAGGTCCTCGTTAGACACGACCCAATCGCTTAATGGTGCAAAGTGGGAAGCTGCTCCCGACGGGATAGTGGTGAAGGTCAACGGGATCCCATTGATGATGGTACTAAGTGGATACACAAGGCCCCTACCTAGCGCGCCAAATGTCGGAGTTTGATATCCCGGGACGAATATTTATGTAGGTAGAGTATATGTCGCCATGATATGATGGGCTAACTACCTCAGACACACAGGATTTATACATGTTCAGCCCCTGGACGGATCTCTGGTAATAGCCCTACGAATTAGTTTGATGTATTCAATCTAGCTTGTGAGGTGCTCGATGTTACAAAGGGGGTGCCGGCTAGCGGGGTATAGTCAGTTCACTCTCTACTTCCTCGTCATGAGGAGAAGTGGAATGTGTCTGGATATGTGGTGTGAATAGGGTCTCGACCCCCTCCCCCCTCTCAGGAGGAGGGAGACGAGTATGTATAGCTAGCACAACGGTTCCACACTAAGAACGACATGTCATTGTACTATTCGTGTACTATATGATGAACTCACTAGAGCTTAGCTTCTCAAGTTCCAGGATGTGTCCCCTCGCTATGAGGAAGTTAGCTTAAAAGACAGGCTTAATAGACATTCAGATTTTTTAGATAGACATTCAGCGGGAGTGGACAAATGTTTCCGAGCTCCATGAAGCTCTCTTTTTTGAAAAAAAAAATCAAAAGTAGTATTTGGAAGTTTCAAAAAATCATTAAAGAATCCTAGATGTAGCAATTACGAGATCTACTAGTGTTCATCAAACCAATGCAAAACTTGTTATATTTTATCCTTAACAAAAATGACAAATGTGTCGATCTGGGTGTAGTAGTGAACCGTGCAGGGTTTCAAAATTTGGAAAAATTGTTAGATTTGTCATTTTTGTGTAGCCTAAAATACAATGAATTTTTAATTTAGATTTTACACACCAGTAAAGTTCAACATTATCTATATCTAGGATTTTGCACTTTCTTCCAAGTAAAATAGTGAAAAACTTCCATGCGGGAAATTGGACAAGGAGCTTTTTTTGCGAATTTTAGACGATGAGCTAGTATATACTCCCTCCGATCGGAAATAACTGTCGGCAATTTTGTATTAGTTTAGTACAAAGTTTGTACAAAATGCCCAACAGTTATTTTCGATCGGAGGGAGTATGTATGAGTGAGTGACCCACTGACTATGACTAGAATCGTTGAACCAACAAGGTTCTACCACCACCAACAAGGTTCTACCACCACAGAATACACAAATTCAGTAAACATCCGGCCTGTTAGAGATGTTCCCTGTCACACATGTACATGCATGCATGGGGAACAGTTGTTTTCTTTTGTTGATGATGAAGTTCCGGTCGCTAACAACGGCATATCGGGTGGATCTGCCATTACCATGAATGATGAATCCATATGTCTTTGTCAGCGAGGCTGAAAATGCAGGACCAGTCGTCCAGTCGGCGCCGAACAGATATCAGCTAGCCGTATCATGCATCTTATCCTCCTCAGCTCGTCTGGATCCATGGTTGGTCTTCTTTTCTTCTCTGACTAGTTAGACACCATTCCAATAGCTTCAACGCTTAGTAGGTCCAAGTCCACTGAATTATCAGTAGATATATACATGGGGATCCAGTCGGGGAACGCAGCACGCCGGAGTTGACTGACCACCAAAGCCACAGCCCACAGGATGATGAGAATGTGCGCTCTGCTCGCCCTCCTCCTCTGCTCGCTCCTCGCCGGCGCGGCCAATGGCGAGCCCTCTCCCGACCCAACCAACAAGGACTGCCACTCCGGCGACAAGTCGGCGCTGCTAGCCATCAAGGCCGCCCTCGGGGAGCCCTACCACTTCGCGTCGTGGACGCTCGACAGCCCCTGCTGCGACTGGTACGACGTCACCTGCGACCTCTCCACCGGCCGCGTCGTCGGCCTCGCCGTCTTCCAGGACGCCAACCTCACGGGCACCATCCCCAGCGCCCTCGCCGGCCTGCCCCACCTCCAGAACCTCGTCCTGCACCACCTCCCGGCGCTGTCGGGCCCCATACCGCCGGCCATCGCCAAGCTCTCCAACCTCTCCAGCCTCACCATCTCCTGGACCGCCGTGTCGGGCCCCGTGCCGTCCTTCCTCGGCGCGCTCAAGAAGCTCACCTCCCTCGACCTCTCCTTCAACTCCCTCACCGGCGCCATCCCGGCGTCGCTGGGCACCATACCCAACCTCTCCGGCATCAACCTCAGCCGCAACCGCCTCGCCGGCGCCGTCCCGATGTTCCTCAGCAGGTCCGCGGACCAGGTCTACCTCTGGCTCTCGCACAACAACCTCACGGGCCCCATCCCGGCCGAGTTCGCCGCCGTGAACTTTGCGCACCTCGACCTGTCGCGCAACGCCCTTGCCGGCGACGCGTCGGGACTCTTCGGGCGGGGCAAGGAGCTGCAGTACGTCGACCTGTCCCGGAACGCCTTCGCTTTTGACCTGTCGGCCGTGGTGTTCCCGGAGCAGCTCGACTTCGTCGACGTCAGCCACAATGCCATCACTGGCAGCGTCCCGGCGCAGGTGGCGAACCTGACCAACCTGCAGGTCTTCAACGTCAGCTACAACCGGCTCTGCGGCGCCCTGCCGACTGGCGGGAGGATGGCCACTTTTGATCTCTACAACTTCCAGCACAACAAGTGCCTCTGCGGCGCTCCCCTCCCTCAATGCAAGAAATAAACCATTTCTGCTCTGACTGAGTGACGAGGGTGTCGATCGGTCGTTGCTCCGTGTAGTTCCAATGGAGAACAAAATTTGTTGTATGTATGTATCTCTGGTCCAAAAGAAGAGTTGCACTGAAATAAAGTCAAGATGATTAATTATGCTATCCAGAGAAACAAAGTCAAAATTTTATTGTATGACTACAAATATGCACTAGACTATTCGTCGTATTCGACCTAGATTTAATGAACTTACAGCAAACTGCATTCGCATAGGCCAGATCGTAAAATATGTCTACATCCTCCCTCCAATTCGTACTATGCTAGGTCAAAGTAGAGTTTTGCAATGTTTGACCAACTTTATATGATAAAATATTACTATATATCATTTCAAATGTATATATGTTGAAAAAATATTGCATCGCGGTTCTCATAATATCGATTTCATTTTATAGACAGTTGTATGATTTTTTATATGATTGGTCAAATTTTGCAAGGTTTGACTTTGATAAAAGCTTATATGCAGAGTAATATGGAACAGATTGAATATATATGATATAATGTATGGACATGGCGTTTTTGCTCCCGGTTGTATATGCTCCCTTTGTTTAAAATGTATTTTCAACATATTTAAAAATGTCAAAAAATTAAATAAAATGTTATGTGTACATCTCCATGTCCTACATGCCCACTAAGTGGTTTTAAGAAAAAACAACTTTTTATGTGTCCTATGTAAAAATGAAAACTTTGGTATTAAAATAAGCCTTTTTGCGACCCATTTTTTGTCATTTTTGCTCAACCCCACACAAAATGTCCGTTTTTCACGAAAAGAATGAGCACATAGAATGTGGAGACATACATGCAAATATTTTTTCCTAATTTTTTGATACTTTAAAATTGTTTTCTGGATAAAGGGAGCATATGGACCTTGCATCATAATTGCATTTCACATAATGTAGTATATACTGAAAAGTAGTTTCATGAATGTAGATACTTTTTTTTACCAAGGCAAGCAATTCCCATATTGCATTAGAAGCTCGCCTACATAGAGGATTGGACTTTTCTGAAAAGAGCTAGGTACATTTGTTAGTTGCATTTCAAATTTCAGCAACTTATATACCAAAATATGAAAACCCTTTACATCTTTGCGGTTTAAATTTTCCAAAGTTGCGAACTGTTTCCTTCAGCTTTCACGAGTTTATCAAAAAGTACTATATATAATTATTCCTGACAGTTGTGGGTTATCAAAATACTTTTCTACGCTGTTGTCAGGTCTGAAGCGCTATTGGTAAGATGGTTTGGTAAGGTAGCATAAAATTTATTCTTATTGTTTTCAATTTTATTTACTTGTTTTAGTTAATAGGGCCATTGTTCTAGTTACTTATAAGTTACATACATTTGATAAACAAGAATGCAAAACCTGTTGAGTGAGATGAATAATTTATCATCCAACCTAATATTGATGAAGATATTTAAGAAATTCCAGCTTCCATGAGATGGAAGTGATACACTCAAAGATAGTAAACGAAAGATTGAAGCAAGATGTTTTATTTAAACTCTTTAGTATTTCTCATAATGAAGATCCCTCTTAGCACAGTGAACCAAGATGATCGAAGGCCTTGGAACTTTGAAAAGTGGACTGTTTATGTATGATCCTCATATCGGATATGATTATTCAAACTAAGAAAAGGCGGGAAGATTGGTTGGACAATGTTGTGGAAAAACCAAGATCCTTTCGAAGATCCGAATGTTTGCCAGGAGGTTAGTGCATCATTGTTTGCCTTCATCTCATATGTTAAGAAGGAGGAATATGGCAACACATGTTGGGTGTCAGATATGCAATGCTATGGAAGATTCACTGTGTCATTCTTGACTTGATTGCCAGATGGCCAAATACACATGGGCTTTCATTGATGATGATATTAAAAAGCATATGATGTCAAATGTGATCATGAAATGCAAAACTGTTTTTATTTTGCAATGATGAAGTCCTTCAATGAGAAAAAAATTATTACTATTTTGGTCATTCAATGGGCTATATGGACGTCGGGATGAAAGGCTATTCACAAAGTTTTGTTTCAATCTCCACTAAGCATGTATGATCTTGTGCATATTTTTTGAGTGACTTGGGAGAAGCTTTTCTTGTCGTAAAGAAAAAGCAGTTAACAACGCCTAGACCTCCTCGACCTATGCGACGGATTCTGCCCTTGTCAAGCCTAGTTAAATTCAATGTTGATGCAATTATATCTCGAGATAATGATCATGGAGCAGTAGGTGTAGTGTGCAAAGATGAAAACAGCAAGTTCTGGGGTTCTTCGACATGGACCATATAAGAGGTGATCTGGATACGCTTGAAGCTATGGCTTGTGTTGAGGTGTTGGTTATAGCAAACAATATGAGAATCACGAAGTTGTCAATCTCCTCTTATTGGCTAGAGGTTATAAACATGATAAAGGTCAAAAATTTGTGCAGCTATAATGCAGTGTTGGGCGAGACTGAAAAGCGTGCTTGCACATTTGAAGCCGTCAAGTTTCATCATGAAATTAGGGAATCTAGTAGCTAGAAACTCTATTTCATACTTTTTTTTAGTCATCGTGTGTGGTTTATGGAACGTTCAAATTTTGTACATGTGTTTGTACAAGTTGAATAAATCCATGCTTACATCTTGAAGATGGGGCCACACAACACATGGAATAAAAACCTCAAGACCAAAACACACTTACTCCTTTGGATTCTCGGCAGCAACGGAGGCACGTGACATTTTTTAAATTATGACTTATTTTACGTAAAATTTGAAAATAACTTTACCTTTGTGTTGAATTTGTGATGCATGTACATAAAAATTGAACCGTAAGTGTTAAGTTTTTTTTGGACTACGAGCGAGTGTTAAGATTGGCACTCTTTGCAGTGAAATCTTGGTCCGCCACTAATGGAGTATACACACAAAAGCAAGAACTACATACACATTAAACAAAGGTACACACTAACATAGGAAGTACACACAAAAAACCTACTAGAATGAGGAGAGCACATACTAATAACCTGAGTACACACACATACTACCGTAAAGAAGTACAAGTACACTACACTTCATGTATTAAAAATATCGCCAGAGCCTATCACCATGTCATCAAGTTTCGAATATAACAACACGAGGAACAAAAAGCTACAAACATTTCATAGTTTCAACGATTGGTTTAAGAGAAATTTCATGAAAAAGCAGATAAAAATGCACAATAGTAGATATCCGTAGCCGGTAGCCCTTCCCAAAAGATATCAAGTATTATGTGCAAATTCTACACACAAAAAAACATACCATGAAACTTTCAACGGTTCTACAACTAAACTTAATTTGCACAACTCTTGGTGAAATCATGCTTACATACATGCAAAAATACATATTCTAATTAAATCTTTTTTTCTCATGTTAGACCTAAGAAAAATATACTCCCTCTGACCAATATTACTAGTCTCATATATGGAAGTATCTAATACTAAAATATGTCTAGATACATCTATACTTGTGACTAGTAATATGGGTCGGAGGGAGTAAGAAAATTAAGTATACACGCTAATGTAAGAAGTTCATACGCTCTAACACAAAAAGTACAAACACTAACATGAAAAATGGTGGGTGCGGGAGTTTGCGTGCAAGAGCATGACGAGGGGGTTGGTGACTGGGTGTGGGCACGACACGAGCATGGCCCCGGATTCGTGCGACAAGACGGGACAACGGAAACTCCCTGCTGCGCCGAACAACCTTGCGGATAGGAAGCACAAGCACATAACCATGGCGGTACTGTACACATGGTCACATGCACATCTGTGTGGCGGCATGGCGGGTGGTACGTAGGCTACTTTATCCATCAGCCATGCTGATTTCACATCCGCGTGCAGGACCGTAGCATACATTAGCCATGCTGTACTTTCAGCTACAGTCGTTCCGTTGGCCGATTTATTACAAACGAACTTCACGGCACAAGAAACTGCCGATCTGTTTAAAAGAGAGCAAGCCAAAAGTTGACTGTCACTGCAGAGTTTACAAAGATTGTTAACCAAGATCACAGGGACCCAAAATGCTCAAACACAAAACCCGACGTTTTTATCAAGATACATCATTCGATACACGCTCGAGCACCACACCTTGCGCCGCCGGCAGTGCAAGCTAAATTGTCCACGTTACCCTGTCTTGTGAAAATTCATCTAGATTACCCCTTTAGAAAACTTTAGACCCACCTTTTGTGATGCATGTATGTTAGGCAAGATGTGAGGTGATAATCAAGGTTTGTTCATCAGCTACTCAATAGTTGGGCGAGACAACCTGCCCCTGCGATCGCCTAACCTAGGCGACACGGGGGGCGACGGCACCGGCGCCTCCAGGGCCCCTTCCTCACCCTTTCCCCTCCCCAGCCACCGCCAGAGGTCACTGTCAGGCAAAGCCCGGACGGCACCCCTCTCCCTTCCCTACGGCGGTGGCGGTGTCGAGTTCCTACAATTCTGTGGCGGTGCGGTGCCGCGACCCCTGCAACGAGCTCGGCGCGACAACGAAGGGCGTGGTGAGGGTCTGCCCGGCGATGTGGCGCCTGTGGCAACAGCCTGGATCCTAGGTGGGCTTGCGTACAGATCCGTCTCTGCGGGCGATGTGGCGGCGCCCTGGCTACAGAGCCGCCATGCATCGGGTGGTGCTGGTGACGATGGGCTAGGCGGCAGTGGCCGAGGCTCATGGCTGGTTCTTCGGGTGAGTCTTGTGAATCATGGTGCGACATGGAAAGTGCGCGTGGGCGATGTTGGCGCAGCAGCCGCTGCTTCTAGTCCTGGTGTCGGCGGCGGGGGGCTACAAGGCGGTGGCTGTGGTGATGCCAATGGTGGGTGACGACCATTTTGACTTTGGTGTTCCTCTCCTCCTGACGGTGGTGGCTAAAGTCGGCAGCTTTATCTCCCCATTTTCGGTGCTAGCTGCATCGGGGTTGCGGTGTATGGCCGGGGCGAAAGCCCTACTCGGCGGCAGCCGATGCTGACCACAACGATGCCCGCGGGTGGCGTTTCCTTCCGGAAGGTGCGTTCATGGTCTTCGCCTTGCCTTAACCCCCCTCGATTGCCAGGGGAAACCCTAGGCGTGGTCTTGGAAATAGCCGGTGGCGGCGCCATCTTCTTGAAGACGTTGCCTAGGCCATCCGGTGTGAGGCTGATGCATTAATTGGGTACTGGGGCGAGATGCGCTACTGGTGGTGGCCACGACCCAAGGCTTGGCTTTGGGGCACAATGTACGACATGGTGGACACATCTTGATCGGCATCTGCACCGAGTTTGTTAGGGTCCTGACTTCTTCTCGCCTTCTCCTCTAAGCGCATGAGGGTAGGTACGTTGGTCCAGGCTTTCTTGGAGTCAAGGTTGATCTTCGGTGGTGTCTTACTTGGTTCGTGACATGGTCTGAAAACCATGTGCTCCTTCTCACCATTCGTGGTTAGATGTTGAGCAAGGCGGGTCACTTATCATCAGGTTTGTAAAGGGTGTGTTGTTTGCCGCTCGGCAATGTACCGTGTTGGGTGTGGTGTTGTAGCCTTCTTGGCATTCTATCGGCTGTCTTGGCCTTTCTTCTATATAATTAATACTCCTCCTAGGATGTATTCTCAAAAAATATAATCAAGGTTTGTAATTAACACATCTATATCTCTACTACTTATAAAGGCACAAACTTGGCAGGAAAATAAAATCTCAACCGCTCATATGACTCGATCAAACGGACAAGAACGCGTCGTTCTCCCCACCCCCACCCCCGGTGTTCACGCGTTGGTCCAAAACTCCGCCCGCAAGGGCCCACCACAGGCCTATCACACACCCTCCACTTCCACCACAGGCCGCCCATGGTGCACGCGGCGTCGACCACACTGACTGGGACAATGACGCCGCCACCACTGTCGTCGATGCGGCCCTCAGTGCAGCCCATGCCCAGGCCCTGCCCCTACCTTGAGCGAGCTCACCATGAATGCGCTAACCGGTGGAGGCGGCGCGGCCAGGAAGAAGACCTCGCCGAGATCCCAACCGATCTGGACAATTACTTCTTCAAGGTAGCCAGCGCCGGTGCTGCTTGAAGCCCCGGTCTACGAGCTCCTCGATGCCATCAACGGCCTCCCAGGCAATGTCAATTGGCCGCTACACAAAATCACCATCGCCACTGACCTAAGGGGAGGGGGCTCACCGGCTCAGTTCATTGCAGCCATTCAGATGCGGCCAGCACGCAGGCACCGCGACCTTCTATTACCTGCGACGAAGACACCCACCCTTGCTTTATTACTCAATTAGTTGAGGCCCGAACAAACCCTTACTTCTAATTCTCGATCTCAGACAGTTCACACGATCCTTAGCGCTGACTCCCTCTGTTCTGATCATTCTGCAGCTACTTCACGCATTGGTCGGTTGGAACAGGAAAATCTGGCATCATCGGCCTAGCCATGGACAGTACGGAGTAATATTCACAATCAGCTAGAGTCAGTTGTGTTACCCAAATTTTGAGCATGAGAGATTCAAACAATACGTTCATTGATGTGCCTGTTGCAGGTAGGAGCTCATGGTGAATCGAAGGTAACATTCCATTTATGCTCGCTAAGTTGCTTCTTTTTATATATAAATTTGGAGGATATGCCAAAGAGGGAGAATTCAGATGCAAATCTACTAATTGTCATGTTGCGTCAATACAATTAAGGTTCAGTATGTCGGTGTTTCCTTCAAGTTAGTTGATATCTAAATTTTTCTTTGACTTTCTTGGCCTAGCAAACAGGGTAATGACACACATACCGATCTATACAGATAGTCATGTTACATTTTGTGGTATTGGGATTTGTGATAAATATGGCTACCTATAGTTTGATCTTCTTGGCCGAGGTTGCACGAAATATTATTGTTTGGACTTGATAAAATTAATTTTAATAGATTGTTAGATGAATGTATATGCAAAAAGATGGCGATCCTACTATCCCGCCCTCTGTATGTTGAGCGATGAAATGATTATTTTGTTCAGGTGGAAATGGTGGCGAGCATGCTAAATTACTTACACTTGCAACTTGCTTTATAGGTGAAGTGCAGATGGGAGCATCTCAAAACGTTAAGGATTTTCCCTCTGGACTGATGCATGCGTGATGCATCGTTCAATTCCTTGATATGGGCACTTCCCATCAATTCTATGTTGTTTTGGTACAAACATTTTATCCTTTTGGTGCTTACTTCTTATGCTCAGGAGAAGGAGGTCCTCTGGTACAAACATTATGAGCTCCATCCAAATTGCCACAGCCAGTCCTAAAAAAAAGAATTCAACAATGTCAAGATCAAAATAAAAGGATGCAATTTTGAAGACTCCAAATATACTGTCGGTTCTTAGGTATATGTGCATACCTTTGCAAGGTGAAACGCTGCGCCTTAATGGTTCCGTAGTACCTCCAGAATTTTAATGCAAGTTTTGGCATGTCGATGAGATCATGGAAGCTTGATCTTCTCTACCAAACTATTATTAATTTATTTAGCTACACAATATATTTTCGCACTTTATTCTATCCTGCAACCCACATATGTTAGTGTTGTGCAGTTCAGCTAGCAACTGATATCCATACATTAGTGTAAAAAATGATAGGAAATTTCCTGTAGGTTTACTCTCAAGTGCAAAGAGATCTAGCATGATTGAGACAATTGATGTATTGTTTGATCTTTTGGTGCAGAGTCAATATTTTTCAGTATGTTTGTCAAGATTGTGAAGTATGGAGTTGCAACAACAACAACGTCAGTAGCACCACTATCGCCTTTATCTTTTAATTATAGTTATGATTCTGACCTTGTAAATTTAATAATCAACTATAAGAGTAGATTTTTTTGTAGTGACGACAAGTTGTAATCGTATATTTACTCTAGCAACTTTCATCCATCAATAACTTCTGTTTTTCATGGGATTGAAGAGGGAGAACTTGGGTCTCGAAATAGGTTGGACGTCCCAATATCAGCAGCTGCATCAGCACCGATACCAGCATTTACTACATGAGCTTGTTGCCATGAAGAGGATTGAGAGGACTCAAGTTCTTCTAAGATTAGTTGAACAATGAGCAGAATCGATAAGTTCAGACGCGCGTGCGCGTGCATGGCTACTAGTAAAATATACATACTAGAATGAGGAAATCGGGAAGTACAAGTATACTACCGTAGGAAGTACACATACACTAGGAAAGAAGTACAGTTCACACAAAAACCATTATCGAAACCTATCAACATGGGGGTAAAGTTTCCAAGACATCGACGCAAGGAGCACACCGATGAAAATAGTTTGTAATTTGGAAAAAATATGTTTTAAAGATAACTCTGTTCTGATTTTTATTTTTAAGGCAAAAAGACTCCCCTGCAAAAAACTAATGAAAAAATGTGCAAATTAATTACAAAACGTACCTATGAATTTCAGCCATTCTGATTTGAACTTAATTTGCACAGCACTTGGTGAAATCATGCTCTACATGCATGCAAAATTTCACATTCCAATTTGACCTATGAAAAAGAAAAGAACAAAATAAGAAAATTAAGGTGCAAAAATTTGTCCACAGCGCCGGCCCCATTTCCATTAATTGGTCGCCAACGTTTTCGCGACCTTCCCGCGTTCGCCTCATCCTTCCGTCCTCTCTACCCCCACGTTCTCCACCAACCGCTCGCCATGGCGCCGCCGCCGCCGCCGCGTCGCTCCCCCGCTGCTCCCACGTTATCCGGTAAGCACCTGGCCACCTCCCTCCTCACCTCGTTCCTAACCCAGCAGCAACCCGTAACTCCGTTCCTCATCACCCACGCAGCCGGCGGGAAGATGCGGAGCCAGCTCCTCGACGCCGCGATCGACGGAGACGTCAGATCCTTCAAGAGTACGCGTCTCGCTTTCTCTCAATCCAGGCTCAGATCCTGGTCGCATGCATCTCGCTGATTCCGTCGGAGGGCCGATACTTTTTTGGTGGCAGGGCTTGCGATGGCGCTGCATAAGGGCAAGGGCAGCCTCAGGGATACAGTGGACGGGGTGAGGTCGGAAGACGAGGAGACGAGGGGCCTCGGGGCGCTGCACCTCGCCGCCGCCAGCGGCAAGGTGGACATGTGCCGCTACCTGGTCGAGGTGTTGCGGCTTGACGTGGACGCCGTCGATCACCAAGGTTATCTTTCTTTCCCTTCCCAGTCTCACCAAAATCCTAACATATTAGTCGGAGTTGTGATTCTGCTCGCATGTCCAAGTTTGCAGTGTATGCTTGCAAAATATTATTCATTGCAGTGCGTACCAATGCTTGAAACACACTACTATACCCTCGGAATCTACTATCTACTATATACTAAAAGCACAATACGGGGTCCAAAAATAGAGATACCACGTTAATCCACATCAACAAAATTATTCTAGCAGTTAGATCTATAATTTACGGTTAGGATTTAACAAGAATAGCGTAACTTTATTGTGAAGTACATGTTTGACACGTACGCAAAACGCACACGTATGCGTGTCAAAGAAAAATTGCCAACGTTAAATCACATAGCGTTTTCCTTATTATTGAGTTAGATGGAGTCCATCTCAATCACGTCTTCAAAGTGGCTCACGCGTAGCCTTTTTTTGTTAAACAAATAATTATAGTACACCGAGACGTTTCAATGGACATGCATGCCAAAAATTTATACACGTATTCTCGCCTGGGATTGGCAGCGCCAGGGGCCAAACACATCATGAATAGACACATTTTCCAATCTTGCATAATTATTTGACCTACATACTAATTAGGATCAAAGGTAGCCATGCGGCTCCATACATGCACCAGGCATTTAGATTGATATATTGGCTGCAGGGTATACACATGCATATACATAAGCAAATTTGAATCCATGGTACCCCTAAGGCCTAGCTAACAAGAACAAAGTCAGCCACGTATTGATAATTTGATGGTGTTCACAGTTTTTTGACCAATCAAGTAATTTCTGAACTCTTTGTCTACATACGTACACATCGAATTATACAAAGAATTTTGTTAAATAAAGTGTTTCTTTGCTTGAGTACAAATATGGATAAATGTATATAGTATTGTGTGGCGTTAGCATATAAACGTTTGGCTAGCCTGAACCAGATCAAGAATTAGTTCTTTATATGAAATCTCACAAAATCAAACCCATGATTTAGAACAAATATGGAGCTTTTGATATCCTAGCATAAATTAATTTCTTACAAAAACATATATGGTCACTAGATTGCTTTCGTAGATTGATTATTTCTATCGGTTTTGCTAATTCTCGATCCATTAAGTTAGTGTTCGATTGACCTTAGAACAATTGGATTTGCTTTGGTATTAGTGCACTCTATGATTTGCAATGAGATTTCAAGAATGTTCTTGGCGGTTGTATTTGAATCGTGATTCATGTTGGGTTTGTACAGAGCAAAATTAAATACGTTCTAGGTCTCTCATTATCTTTATGGATCTGCGTGGACCTAACGTGATGTAAATACATCAAACATATTAGTACATTTTTTCGATATGTGTATCCAAATAGTTACTCCCTTCATCCCAAAATAATCGAAGTTCTAGGTTTGTGTTAATTAAGTCAACTGTTTTTTGTTTGACTGAAATTGTGTAAAAATATGAAAATATGTATCACACCAAATATATATAATATAAAATTATATTATATTATGAATCTATCGAACTAAATTGGCAAGGCAGATGTTGATATATTTTCCTATAAACTTAAGATACTTTGACTTAGAACCAAACGTACAACTTCAACAACTTTTGAACATATGGAATAATAGGAAATAGATTTTCATATAATTATGCATAGACAAAAAGAGGCACTTATGTTAGGATACCAGTTTGGCAACATGCATTGATCCACAGTTGGGAATGTAGACTCAAAACGTGAATAATATATTCTCAAATTTTATAATATATTTATATGTTATATATTATGGTCATATGCCCTCGCATTTGCTAGGGTCACGATGCTAGTGTTCAATAACAACAAAAGTTCATGCCTTTGCATTGGGCATCAGTTCTCGTACCTTATGTACTGCTCACCCAGTCACCCATAAGCATGTATCTTTGTATCGAACTGCCCCGAGATCAGAATTGAACCCACACGTGGCCGTCTTCGTATGTGGCTGGAACAACTGAATTTCACATAATTTCAGCACCCATGAATTTAGTCTATTATCTTTATGAAGGATGTAAATTTTGTGGTCCTCTGTATTGGTAAGGAACTTTTTCTCTGTGCAAAGTGAGATGAAGATATGTTCCACCAGAAACAGATCTCTTTGCTAAACCCAAGAATGAATTGCCTAATAAGCTTCACTATCTGCGTGCTTGACAGGTAGAACACCTCTGATTCAGGCGATATACCGTGAGAAACTGAATACTGCCAAGTACCTTCTTGATCAGGGTGCCAATCAAAACAAAGCCGGCGAGGACGGATTTTCTCCCCTGCACTGTGCTGCTGGATTAGGTCTCCCTCTATCAAGGCATCTCTTCAGTTTGAGCTTTTCTAACTATAGAATATTGTGTGGTGGTTCTACTTCATTACTAGGATTTATTTGTCTTTTGTTCTGTAGTAGTTCTCTTTTCCATGATCTAATTTAAGCGTACCAAAATGGATCACTGTGTAGAAGCTTTCCTTGCCTAACTGAACCATCATTGCACGATGTAGGTTTAGTGACCACTGCAGTTTAATAATAATCTACTAAAACGCAAATGTGTGGCAAGTGGTCAACCTACGTGAACCATGTATGCAAAATGTAATATTACTAACCCGTGCCATTTAATCTGCTTAAACATAAATGTGTGCCTTTGCTTGTCAACACACCTGTCCAGTCCTATTGCTGATTAAGCATAGATCTTGATCTTATGGGCACTAACTACAGACATGCAAGCACATCATAAGGGATACAAGTGGAAAACTGAGGGGAGGGCATTGAAATGTTAAATTCTCATGGTTTATTATAGCAGAACGTAAGTGTCAGTTATATCCAACACGAGGGAGTATAACAACCTCGATCATTTCATTTATCCAGGATGTTATAAAATCGTCAGACAATTGCTTGAAAGAGGTGCTTACCCCGACCCTGTAAACTGTTGCGGGACACCACTTCATATTGTGGCAGCCGAATGTGATGATCGTTCTATGAAGATTTTATTGGACCACAATGCAGATGTAAGTTTACCAACTTACTGATTCTGCCTTAACTTGCTCTTTGAACTGCTAAAAGGGCACATAGTTTGGCTGATTGACGCTGTTTTGGTGCTTTTCTGGACTGTTCACAAGTTGTTCCATAACAATATGTTGATGTCTGGACAATGTGCTTAATTCTTGTGCGATGCCATGGGACTCTGTATTTTGTACTGTATCCCTCTATAACATTGAAGAACCTGATTATCTTGATGTTTCATGCCAGCACAACAAGATGGTAAATGGTATGACGCCTCTCTATTTTGCTATAAATGCTACCTCAGAGAAATGTGTGAAACTCCTGGTTAAGGTACTGTAACTTCAACTATCATTTCCAGTTCCTAGAGTCCATCACAATATATATATTTTTTTTTGGATTTTCAAACCATCACAATATATTGAGCTGTTTTCTTTGTTTTAACGTTTTTTATTATTCAATTTATGAAGTTAGCAAACTTTAGCTTTATATAGTTTATGAGCACTTACGATGCGCCGGTAGTCCGCTGATTTGCAGTACTTGGGCATATAATGTGTGTCCAGTACCCTGATACTTGTCCAACTCCACTAATAGACACTACATGGACAAAACGGTGATTTTGCGGACATGCCTTGTCACAGTACTGCCATACCCATATCAATATATCATGTATGCATTATAGGTGGGCATGTGGCACGCCACATTTTTTTTATCACAGTGAGCCACTTGTCTTAGTGCATCTTTTGACATTATTTCCATGATAGGCTGGTGCTGTTGAAAATAGAGATTATTTCTTAACCGCGTTACGGGATGCACCAAAGACAAAGAGTGGCTCAGGTGGCTGCTTGATGTGTGTACTGGGGATTGGCGAAACCGATGAATGGCATCCTCGTAATGATGTAAGTTTACCTCTGCGCTACTATATAAACATTCAATATGAACCTCGCAACTGTTGTTCACACCTAGGTGTATTCTAGGGAAGCTGAACATTATATATCTTTAAGCTTTAAGAGGTATTGTTTACCAGTGATGTAAATTTACTCTTTCGTACTATAGGCATGCACATTGAACCTTGCAACTACTGTGTGACATTTGGTGGAATTAGAATTGAATACCATAAAAGTTTTGGGTCAATTGTTCGATTAATGAATAAAGTCTACTGTTTACTGTTCAAAGTTTTAGTTCATCTGATACCCACCTAATTTCTGCTTGTGGCTCTATTTCTCTGCACAGTTTTGTTCTTTCTGTCTGTAGGTTCATATACGTAGTAAATTTTTGTAAGAGGTGTCCAAACTACTATTCATGTTTGTTGAAACCTTTTGTGCTGTCTTGGGAGTATTATTTACTGTATTTTTTTCTAAATTGCTTGCAGACTTCTATTTTAATTTCACGGTACAATTCATTATTATTGAATTACTGGTTCTTGTTTGCCAATAATTTACCTGTAATTATTGTTCAAAGATATATTCTTGTATTCTTTTGTTTGTTTTAGAAGATTCCAGCATCTATATCTCTATCGTTTTGGTTTGTGCAAGTTGCCAACCTTGGCACAGAAAGGATAGCTACAGTAATTTGAATTTTTAGAAGCAGATGCAAAAGTGGGAACACATTCTACCAGAAACAATATTCTCTTGTATACCTGTTATTAATATCCAGATGGAACTCCGAAGTTTTCTCATCATCTAGTGATGCACTATGTGGTTAACACCATTCATGAATGCACTTTGTTTTGCTGTTGGGAGGAATCTTTGTACACCTTACTTTAAGTCAGAAAAAGTTATTTTTGCTCTCTTTCCATATCATAAAAATGCTGCTTTGGCATAGAATTTGTTTTAACTGCATTATGAAATTATAGAAGCACAATATTATGAAGCTATTTTTTCTGTAAATTTTACACATCTCATTTCTAAATCTAGCCTATATAATTCTGGAAAATTATCTTTCGTCAACATTTATGTTGTTTGACTACTCACATCTTGCAGTGATGCATTTTCCTGACTGGAGGGTGTATATGAGTGAGTTGTTTGTGTTAGTATGGAAAAGTGAATTCTTGGTATCGTTTATGAGTTCTTGAAAGTTGAAGCATTTTTCTTGTGCAATCATAGAAGTGCTGAGCAGAAAGATCATGTGAAGTAAAAACCGTCTATTTCTTGAATCTTACATCATAATTTCGATTGTTGCTTTAGAATTATTATGTCTTTCCTAGATTCATTAAACCCATGTTTATATGATATTCTTGATGTTTTAGAGTGAACCTGTGGATAAAAGGAAAATACAGGAGTTTAAGTCAAAAGGGAGTAAGGCAGTTGGGAGAAAAGATTTTCTATTTGCTGCAGAATGCTACAGTATGGTATGTTACAGTACCATACACGCCCTCATATATACTTTTGCAATCTCGAAATTGTGTATTGCCTAAATTATAGTGCCTCCCACAGCTCTCTGCATGAGAGGCAAGGTTCATGCACAAATTTTGTGTACTTCAGATCCTCTGTTCAGTTAAAATTGTGTAGTAAATACTGATATGTTTCTATTTGCAACAATGTGCATGTTTCTTTTATCGAGATCCTCTTTGGTAGTACTAATTATGCTAATCAGTTAATAACTTTCTGGATGTACAGGCAATGGAGCTTGACCCTAAAGATGCAACCTTGTTCTCAAATAGGAGCCTCTGCTGGCTTCAGTTGGGCAAGCCTTTGCTGGGTCTGCTGGATGCTCTTGAATGCAAGAGCAGGCGACCAGGCTGGCCAAAGGCCCTGTACAGGCAGAGCAAAGCTCTGATGTCACTCAAGGTTGGGTAGTAGGAGCCACAGATTTCTTTGGGGTTTTGGCTTTTGTTGTGCGAATTGCTTATGTTCATTTCGCTGTACATGTCTCGTCATCAGGACTACAGGGGTGCGTGCGATGCATTTTTGGATGCACTGAAACTGGACCCAGGGAATGATGAGATCGAGGATGGGCTGCGGTACTCTTCTACCTCTCAACAATATTTTTGAGATTTGGACAAGTACTTGTAGCATTTCTCGTTAACTGACACCATCCTGTTAGTGATAAGTTGATGAAATGTGCAGGAACGCTATGGAATCCTTGAAGGTGTCTCAGCGTACCAAGGACAAGTGACCTATATGGCTGAATTTGGTGTTGATGAAGATAGCTCCAAACACACGTACACGTTTTGTAGGAAGTTTACATGATTTTGATGGGTCTATATATATCCTTCTTTTGTAAGTTAACTGATGTCTGCTGAAGCATTTCGAGCACCCTCTGGGCAGTGGTGTAATTATCTTGTAAGTGTCGGTGGCGCATGTTTGACATGACTAGTTGACCTGCTGATACTTACGAATGTGGTCATTTCATGGATCTTTTTGTAGGATCACATCATTTCTCTTGTTAAATCATTTGCATAGCTGCTGCTCTTTTCTGGTATTTGCTATTTCCGGATGCTCTACCTCAATGCCCAAGCTCACTCGTTGTAGCTCATTAGAGTCCCCCCCCCCCCCCCCCCCCCCCCGCGTGCGCGCTCCTACGTCGCCTCCTCCGGGTGACGTAGGGGCAAAACCCTAATTGGTGCCCCCACTCCTCGTCGCACCAAGAGGACAGCGCCGGCTAAGTAGGTGAAGGGGGCAGCGGGACCTAGTGCCTCTCGGCTCCCCCGCAGCAATCTCGGAGGCGGGCCGTCGTGCCAGCGGCTCTACGATGAAGACAACGAGGCGGCGGTGCTGGCGTGCCGGCAGCGCCGGGCCGTGGCGCAGGCGATGCGCGGAGCGGGCCCGATCTGGGCCCAACGATCTGGGTCCTGAGGGCCACGATCGTGGCGTCTCTGCTTCGTCCAGGCGCGCTTACTTGCGCGTCTCTTCGCCCTGGCGCTTCTAGGCGCGTCGTGGCGACTTGGGTGGCCTGGCCCCTTTGGGTGGCGCCTGAGTGCGTGCGGGCCGCTTCCTCACCTCGTTCGTCTTCCCCAGGGTCGGTGGTAGCCGGAGATCTTGCTCCGGAGCCACGGTGTACCTGCCCTGCCTTGGCGTGACCATCTCGGTTCTTTCTTGGCGTGCGGTGGTACTCCTGCGGCGGTGGGTGACATGCTCCTCCAGTCCTCCTCATCGACAAGCTGCCTTTTGCGGTGGTGTTTGGCTACTGCTTGTCTCCTTTTCGTCGGGGTGTGGTCTCCTGCCCGGGTGAAAACCCTGCTCGGCGTTGCTGATGCGGATCACGGTGACATGCGGGTGCCACTCCCTCCTTGGAGGCGTGTTCTTGGGTCGAACCGCTCCTCCCCTCCATGCCAGGGGAAACCCTAGGTCCGCTTTGTCGGACCGGCCAGCGGCGGCGCTTCCGCGTTGTCTCCTTGAAGGTGTTGCGTTGGCTGCGAGGGGTTCGTGGCTCGTAGAGATGGTTGTCTCGCCAGTGTGAGGCTCTGGGGCGCATGAGCACTCTCAGTCGACTTCTTCCAAGTTCGGCTAGACCCTGCCATTCGCTCGCTTCGAGCCGCCTCTTCTAGGCGCATGAGCAGTGGTTCGTCTGTCCGGGCAACCTTGGAGCTTTGGTCTTTTTGTGTGTGTGTGGTGTTGGTTGTGACGCGGTCTAGAGGCTCCGTGCCTGACTTTTTTTACCATTCTTGGCTAGAAGTTGGGCTAGGTGTGCTTGTCGTCGGTGTTGTAGGAGTGTGTTGTAAACCGAAAGGCTAATGTGGTGGTGTAGCCATTCGATGGCGTTCTCTGCCAGCTTAATACAAAGACACGCACATCTGTTGCGGGTTCTCAAAAAACAATTGACTAAGTCCTAGATATTGTGAACCCAACCAAGCATTTCTCATCTAGGTACATTCCCGAAAATCTCATTTGTCATTTGTGAGCCGTCTCTAATGGTGAAGGTCCCAAACTTTTTTTTAAAAAAAGACTGCTTCACTCCACTTTCATTGAAGTGGTTAAAGGTAACGAAAAAAGCTACTGAAATCACACTGCTAAATACCTCACCTCAGTAATTTGGATATGGTCAATACAACAGAATGAAGCAGATATAGGAACTTCCTAAGATGAGCATCACCCTTGAAACATTCTTACTCATATACAGTAAGATTAGAAAAGAGTGCATTTACAAGGGATTACAGGATTAGGGGTCCTAGCTACTGCAAACCAACAAAGAGCTACTACTCAACTTCTGCAAGAATGAGATGCAATGTTTTAAAACCACATAAGAAGAAACTAACAGATTTGCTGCAAAAGTTGCGCTCTAGAAAAATAAGAATAGACAAACACATAGATGGAGAATACTTGAAGAAGCTGTGATGGTATAGCAAGGTCTGCGCACGCTGGCGGTACTGGCACCTGGCTGTTGCCCATTGGGTATGAGGTGGTAGACGTGGAGGCCATAGTTTCTGACGATCTGCTGCCTCCATGATGGGCATTGACCGGTAGCATCTTTCCTCAGGGGTGACTGGAATTTCTGGTTTTCGGTTGGTTGGCGTCCAGTCACGACAAAGTTCAAGGGGATAAGATGCTTAACTACGACACCCTCTTAGTCTTCAGTAGCATACGGAGAGGGTGCGTAAATTTCCTTCAGGATATCTGGATCATCAAGGCCCTAGAGAAGATACACAAGCAAGGAATAAAATCAATACGATAGCCAGCATGATATCACTACAAATCATACTACCCAACACCATTACCTTGTAAATATGTCTTATTCTATCCTCCTCATTCTTCACCTGAAAAAAAAGAGAGGGTACACATGTAATTAACAACAAAAAACAAAATTCACAAATGTTCAACACCAAATAAAGGAAAATAAATTATCATACATCCTCAACATCGTCATCCGAGGCATCCCACCCATCCCACCCTCCACTATGCCCAAATGGCAAATAATCGTCTGGGTGACCAGCCTTGTATGCATTAGCTTTGTTGGGGTGCTTCATACCAACACTTCCATTATTTGTACAACCATAGCAGCAACCTATAGAAGAAACAGAAGGGAGGAAGTTGTCATTTAACTGCCACATACGCAAGGAAAAACATGATAAGATAATGGTTGAGTAACTGAAGGCAAAAAATCATGGACATGCAGGGCTGCATAAATGCTAAGCTAGTGGACAACAGACATGATAAAGGGAAACATGACATGATGTGTAAACAAACAAAGCAATACAATATAAATAATATACTACCAACAGAAACTCAACCAAACAATCCATACATCGTATATAGACAAACTCTACTAACAATCATTAACTGCTATTTTGCTGCTCTCATAGACTTCGACATCATCGGATAATTCTGAACAGTCTGATTGCATTGTCAATCAAACCCATGCATCTGTTTCCTAAGATAGACCGGCTCAATACAACACAAAGTCCAATCTCATGGCTTCCGTTCGTTCTTCGATTCCCTCATGATTCCTGGCCATCTCCTCGCCTCTAACACCTATCCAGTTACTCTCTGCGAGAGCATCGTCCCTTTCTCCTCAACCGATCCAGCAGCGTTGAAACCCCCCAGTCCACATGTCCCCCTTTTCGACCTCCTCATCAGTGTTCTTCTCCTCCTCCCCTGGCTGCACCCACTGACCTCCATCCGATTCAGTCCCCTTGCTCTGCGTCTGGCTACAACATTATCTATGTATCGATATCTGCAGTATTAAGAGTCCAGCATACCTCTGGGTAGAAAAACTTTAAAAGCTCAGATCCTCCTCCTGATTCTTAGTATCCCAATCCCATTCCCTGATATTTGTAGATACGTGCAATAACTTTGGTGCTATGGTTCTGTGTTTCGATTAACTCCTTTTAAAATGATTTGATTTATTGTTCGTAGATGCCCTTTCTGTTGCCTTTTCAGTACAGTAATTCAGCAACGTCAAAACCACCAAGTGTTTGGGAAAATGAAAAACCTCCAAAACTGGTAATACTACATAGTATTTATTTTTTTGAGCTGAAAACTGTAGGGGAGGTCCCCACAGTAAATTTTATTTAAAAAAGTAAATATGTACAACAAGATAAAGGAAGGGGGGAATGTACAAGAGGGCATAGCCCAGAGAGAGCTACAAATCGTCTAGCCAATCAATAAGAGAGGATTTCAGATCATCCTTCATTCTATAAGAAAGAAGGAAAAGGTCTCTTAGGACCAAGCTCTAACAGAAGGTGTTACATTATCGAAAATAAGAACATTTCTCTGCTTCCAAAGATTCCAGGAGGCAGTGGCAAACACTTCAAAGAAGAAAGGTTTTCCAAAATCGCTTCTAGCATTGGCCATCATCTGCGAGAGTTCAAGGTTGTCTTCTAAAGTGATACTGATGGAATCCCAACATTTTAGGCTGAAGCTACATTTCCAACAATGATGATCCCTGGTTTCCAACAAGTCATCATGTATCATGATTGTATGATTATTAAAGTTGAATGATCCCTGGTTTCCAACAGGTCATCACACAAGACTATAAATTTTAAGCTCGAAATGGATATGATGAAGGAAAACATGAGGAACAAACAAAACAATACAGTAAGAAGTAACATAATGCAGCCAGAGACATTTCAATAGAAAGTGTACAAGCACCATGAACCTATGATAGTTAATCTCTTAAAGTAAGAGATGAGCATAGAATACCATTATCATCAGTACTGAGCATGCAGAAACAGCTGACCGCCAATTCATCTCCTTCCATACACGTCACTTCAGCAAAAAATAGATATTCGATACCACCAGCTTCTTTTGTCTTTGCAGTGAAATTATAATGGTAGTACCAAATATTCGTCTCGCCCTCCCACATTGTCTGATAGTGCAAAGCATCTTTTAGTTCATACGCATGATCCTAAAATAAAAGGCATGCCTAGAATCAGCAACTGTTAAATGAATAATAAATAAGATTTAATCATGGAGGGAATGAGGGAGGAGCTAACCACAGATAGATTGTGATCCTCGTTATACTTGTCCATTAAAGCTTCAAGCAAATGGTCTGTGACTGTACAAGTATTCTCAGATGCGAATGCTTCTGAACAATTCCTTCTTTTGCCATCAGGCCAGTAAAGAGACCGCTGTATAAGCCAATCCAGTGGAGAAAGCTTGTCTAATGATTCCTTGGACCTAATTACACAATAGCATGATTAGTATGTTCGTACTTCCTCAAAGGTGGGGTATACAGAGTGATACTAAGTGATTTGTCCATGTTATCAGCCTGGCATAGGGATAGGGTGAAACAGCGCCCAAGTTACCTCTAGGCTGTAACATAAAACATGATAGTAATGAACACAAACACATGCAAGGCACTAAACTGAACTACTTAAATGCATAGTTCCTGATGCAACGTTGTCTTTATTGCTAAAAAGGATCCACCATTCATTTTCAAATCTCCAGTTCAGTGTGGTCTTACTGCACTGTTTTGACCAGTTAATGGTATACTTATTGCTCTGGACCATTGTTTAATACCTGGAGAAAACAGAGCTAAGTGGGTGTACCCAGCTAATAAGTTAACCAATCCAATTGTACAAAATTACAATTCAGATGATTAATATTAAATACAAAGCAGCAGCATCTATATGTACCTTGTTAATTTTGAGCTATGCTTGTGACTTATGCACTACTCCAACAACACTTACAAATAGCGTAGCTGTTTAGGTAACTTTAAGGGTTTTGAATTTCAAAAGATTACCAAATTTAAGCTAGTATTCTTGTGGTCAACTTGGCAGCTTTTCTATAGTTTTACTCAGGTCCATATATGCTCTAACAACTGTGTGGATCGTGGAAGCATGTTTGTATGTAGCGCGGTTTGAAAATAATCAAGTGCAAGTGCAAATGCAAATGCGCACACAGGAGAAATGAACTAGTGAAAAATACCAAACAAAGTTGGGAAACCTTACATTGATTCATGCTGGCGGCCTAGAAGGTGGCAGTCAATAGCATTATCAGCTTCCTGTAAGCTCTTGAATGGGCCACCCACATCAGGATATGTGCGGAAGGATCCTGAACGATCCCTCCTGATGTAAAATTCCAAATACCAATCAGGAGGTTTCCGGACCAAAATGGTTGGACCAGGAGATGAAGAAAGGCAGCGCTCTGATGATGCCAAGGCCTCTGTGGTGTCACAGACTAGAGCCTGTGGAGTGGACGCGGAAGTGGTAGTGGTGGACGGTTCCTTCAATTTGCCCAGCAACTTGCTCGAGCATGACACAGGTGTTTGTTCAGCAACATGATCCTGACACCTGAATTATGTAAGCGAGACAACTGAGCAGGATCGCTGAGCGGAATTAAGAGCAACTTGTGTTATAACAGATTAATGTGTAGTAGTATGGACGAAAAAACTATTTTTGTTGTTGTTGCTTAATATACAGAAAATTTTGGGTTGATAGATTTCTACCGGCAACTTGCAATCTACCAGACAAAATCCTAATGCAACGAATCTATCTAAAGGAGAATCCTCCGTCGATGAACAGCAATTCGATCCACGCCCTATCTGTTGACTAGTAGTATATCAGAAACAGAAAACGTATGATGGAGCAAGAAGGGACATACGATGGAGACTGCGGCCGACTCTCGGAGGCGCACGGGCCGGAGCGACCCCGGCGGGAGTTGCGAGCGCGACCGCGGCGGGAGCTGGAAGCGCGATCGCGACCGCGGCGCGAGTTGGGAGCTTTGAAGTGGACGGCTTGGAGGCGGCGGGAGAAGGGACCTCCGAAGGTGGCGCTGCCGCCACCGCGCCCGCGTCCACGACCGCCAGGCGGCGGCATGAGAAGCAAGGATTAGGGCGTTTTCCTTCCTGAGAGCTTGGGAGGGGAAGAGAAAAGGCACGGCGCGCAACGTAACGTTTGCTTCAATTATTTTTTGTTAAGGAAAAGATCCGGATAGGGAAAAGACTTCTCTTTTTATCTTTTACAGGATCAAAAGACTTTTTCTTTTCTTTTGCTGATGAATTTATAAGACTCTAACAAATCTCGGTATATTGCCCAAAACCTTAAAATAACCACTAATTATAGGTCTAGGCTGGAAAAAAAGCCCCAAACAAACTCCTTAAAACCGCGACGGACTGTAAAATGTTTAAAGGGGGCAAAAAAAATGTTGGCCCAACCTCTACATTCGAGGGTTGGGACGCCGAACCAAGTGTGCCATGAATTCCCCAATCGAGCTTGGCAGGAGGGACATTTTAGCTCCCACTTTCCCGCTTCCGCGCCGCCGTCATCGATCTCCTCCCTCATGCACCGCCCTCGCGCTGCCAAGGATCCCGTCGTGCAGTTATCCACCATTGGGCGAGTCGCGGCGCCCAAATCCACCGCTACCCCTGTCCCCGCATCTCACGCCGCCACGACTGTTGCGCCGCCAAAGCCGGCCGTTGTCGCCCCTCACATACCAACAGCGGGTCGTGTAGCCTCCACCACCGCTACCTCCGCTTTAAAGAGGAAGCGGCAAGGAAGCCATGTCATCCATGGAGGGGAAGCAGCTGCCACCGCAGTTGTCGCGTCATCGGGGGTGCAGCTAGATCGAGCCACCACCGACAAGACAAAGAAGAGGGTCGTTCGCCGCTTCGGGTTGCCACCGCAGACCAAACCCGCCACCATCGTCGCAGCCGCCATTGCTCCCTCATCGGCTAGGTACCAAATTTTCCCTCTTTTTGGATGTGTGTCAAAATTAAGCATTCCAAATTGGTGAATTTGTGCAATTTCGTGTTGTAGTGTGGATTTGCATGATGCACATACTTCATATATTGATTTGTTGGATGACAACTCGGTGAATATTGACAATGCACCTCTTGAGTCATTTGAGCTCTCCACTGTGGGTGATGGTGTCATCTCGATGGTATCGGTGGTGAGGAGATTGATGTGTAGGAGGTGTTTGATGCCTCCCATCCCACTCAAAGGAAAAGAACTTTGAACTATACCGACGTCAAAGATATTTGATTAGTGAAGGCTTGGGGAAATGTGCCACTTGATGGGCTGGCAGGCAATGACCAAACCAGCAAGCGGGATTGGCAACGCATGGAGGATAAGTTTTGCCATCACCTAGCCATCATTTCTCCTCTCATCACATCAAGCCACGCGACAAGATCGCTCTAAGGCCATAGGGATGTGTTCAAATCATGTTATAGCCGATGGAGTGGGTATTTGGATCAAGTCCGCAATGCACCTCCTAACGGGTGCACGATCCATGATTATGTGGGTGCTTATCCGCATCTCAATTTGTTTGAAACACTTGTGTTGGTCATCTCAATAAGGTGGGGATGCAGAGCTGAAGTAGCTCGCTGGCGTCACAGAGTATCCTCTAGCCGATTGTGGTGGCGGGGAGAGGAGATGAGCCGAGTCCAGCTCTGCTTTCGGTTCCTAGTGTCTTCGCCGCTGAATCTATAGCTGTGTGGCTATCTCTTTTGCTCTGGCCGGCCGTGGAGCGTGAGGAGAGAAGCTGGGAGAGCTGTTGTTCCTGCAGATCTAAAAGTGTTGGGGCTTGTGAGAGCGGTTGTAGCGTCCCACCTTTTGAAAAAGGCAGACTCCTATGTTAAGTGTTATTCCCTGGATCACTGATAGCACCACAGTACAAAAAATAGGTAATCATTGCAATAGTATCGAAATTTACAACGTAAACCCAGTTACACAAGTCTCAAACCTTACAGATTCACAGCGGAATAACAAAGTAGCAATGATCCTCCATCTTCATCATGTGCCACAGGCAGACATGTTGGAATGTAGACTCGAGATCCCACAAATCGTTCCTCAACCGAATAACCTGCACATTTGAATATGCAGCCCCAATGAAAGGGGTCAGTACAACGACGTACTAGAAAATGACACGTATTTGGTGGCTATTGTGAAAGAACTATTCTACATAATATTTGGCTGGTGGATCTTTGGCTAATTTGCATAAAGCAAGCTTTATCCTATATTTTCTAAATCAAAACATTTTTAATCATTTAAAGACTTTTATTAAAAAGGCACATGGATAACTCTCAAGTGATAACCACCATATACCATGGGTTGATAGCCAGGCATGTGGCCCTAAGTAGCTACCAAGATGACCCTCGGGTGATAACAACCACACAAGACCTGGGTTGATAGCCAGGTGCATGGCCCCGAGTACCCACCGCTCTGAAGTTGTTTCTAAACCAATTTTAATCATTATGAAAAGGTGATGAGATTCTTTCGTACAGACCATGTCTAGAGACTCAAGTTGTCCATAAGTGGGAAGAAACAAAAAAAAGTATTTTTCCCTGATTTTAAAGGTTTATTTTAAAACTCTAATTCTATTTTGCATTATTACTAATAAACCCCTTTTAGTCAAATTAGTAAGTTTTTCTTGAAAATTAATTTCTATTATGAAAACTTGTTTCTTACTGTTCTAAAATATTGTGTGGAATTTTAGAAAACTTTAGGTTTTAGTTTGAATTGTTTTGGAGCTATTTTGAAAAGGTTTTGAATACAAAATGCACATAAGTGGGATAATCACATCTACCTACATAGAAATAACACAAAACAAGTTAAACAAAATCAAATGGAATAACAAAAGTCACAAAAGATAATGGGAGTTAAAACAAATATATTTTTGGCTAGAGATAAGGCAATTAAAAGCAATAGCCAATGTAAAGATGATCAATATATATGTGCCACATGATAGAGTACCAATTGTCCAAGAACAAGAGGTATTTGGATTTATTCCCGGTGGTAGTTTACATATAAATCCAAGATCATCTTCACAACAAAGAAGCATATAGAAAAGGATAAGAATTAAACACCATGCTAAAGAAGATATTCTTGATAGACTCAAATAGTTAAACAATCAAGCAAAGCAATGATTAGGATAACTTGAAGCAAATGGTTTTCCAACTTTGATATAGCATTCCACATTTTAGGAAAACCCTATCAAGAAAGTATCTCACAAACAAGATCCAAACAAGAGGAATACAACAATTTGGCAAATTGTTACTTGTTTGAGAAAATATGCCACAAAGAAGAAATATAATTTACAATAACAACACTATGTGACATGATACGTCTATTTTGCATCACTATTTTGTATCATAATTTACTGTTATTCATTGATATATTTCATATTTAGAGATGATACTTATGTTGTTTTCTCTGTTTTTACATGTTTGATAATCATTGGAGGACTTGCTGCCGGAGTCAGGATTCTGCTGGAAAAAGGACCGTCAAGACACCATATTATTGAAGATCAACAATTCCAGAGAAATACCCAGAAATTCATATAACATCAGAAGATGAAAGTAGCCAGAAGGAGGAGGCGAGAGGAGCAGCAGGGTGGGCTCACCAACAGGGGCGCGGGCCCACCCCTGGCCGCGCCGGCCTATGGTGAGGCCACCCTGGCCCACTACTGCCATCGCCCCCTCACGTATATTGTCGTCCCCAAAAACCTAAGTCAAGGGGGGCTCAGAGATAGACACCGCCGCCTCTGCAGGGTGGAAAACACTGAGAGAGAAAAACTCTCCGGTAGGCAGAAATCTGTCAGGGAAATTCCTTCTCGGAGAAGGGAGATCGTCGCCATCATCATCATCATCGTGCTGGACTTCATCGGGATCATCATCACCATCATCATCATCAGCAGCACCTTCATCTCCACCATCACCACGCCATCCCACTGTAACATCTTGGTTGAATCTTGTCAAATTCTTAGGGGAAACTTTCCCGGTGTTGATTACTTTTGTAGTTGATGCTATTGAATGGAACCGTGGAATTAAGGTTTATGTTAAGATTGTTATTTACCATTATTTCACCTCTGGTCATGATCCATATGATGTCTTGTGAGTAGTTAGTTTAGTTCTTGAGGACATGGGAGAAGTCAAGATGTTAGTAGTGAAACTATGTTGAGTAATATTCAATGGTTTGATATTTATGTTGTGGTGTTATTCTACTAGTGGTGTCATGTGAACGTCGACTACATGATACTTCACCATTTATGGGCCTAGTGGAATGCATTGTGTATTTGGCTACTAATTGTGGGGTTGCCAGAGCGACAGAAACCTAAACCCCCGTTAGGAAACCATTACACCAGGGAGCGTAGGATCTCAGAGTTTAAGGCTGTGGTTAGATTTATCTTAATTACTTTCTTGTATTTGCGGATGCTTGCAGGGGGGTATAATTACAAGTGTGTATTAGTCCTAGTAACTATAGTACGCTAGCACAGGTTCACCCCCATAACACTTATCAAACCAATAAAGATTACTTAGCAGCATGAAGCGAAAGCTCTCGACAGAAACTCCCGTGTGTCCTCGGGAACGTTTGGTAATCATAAGTTACACAACCGACTTGTCCTTTGCTCTAGAAAGGATTGGGCCACTTGCAGCAATTACTATTATTGTATTTTATTTACTCGTACTTTATTTACTTGCATTATCAAATACCCCTGAAAACCCGTTTGCTAGTATTTACAGTGAATCCTTGATCAAAATCACTTGTCAACACCTTCTGCTCCTCGTTGGGTTCGACACTCTTATTTATCAAAAGTAGTACGATACACCCCATATACTTGTGGGTTATCAAGACTATTTTCTGGCGCCGTTGCTGGGGAGTGAAACGCTATTGAAGAGTGAAATTGGTAAAGGTAACCTTCGCTGTGAGTATTGTTTTTATTTTCATTTATATATCTGTCTTTCATTTTTATCTTAGTTTGCCATGGAGAATTCTCCATTTGGTTCCCTATTTGGGAACGCTGATACATCTCCAACGTATCCATAATTTTTTATGCTCCATGCTTGTTTTTACACCATTTGCTTAGTATTTCGTTACACTTCATGGCACTTTTATGCATTTTCCAGAACTAACCTATTGACAAGATGCCACAGTGCCAGTTCCCTGTTTTCTGCTGTTTTTCTGTTTCAGAAAAGCTACACAGGAAATATTTTCGGAATTGGACGAAACAAGTTCCTGAAGTCTTATTTTTCCCGGAAGCTTCCAGAGATCCGAAGAGGCGAAGGAGAGGGGCCACAGGCCAGCCTCACACTAGGCCAGTGCGGCCCAGGCCCTGGCCGCGCTGCCTAGGTGTGAGGAGGCCTGGAGCCACTCCTGACGACGCCCCTTCGCCTATATAAAGCCTCGGGACGGAAAACCCTAGGGGGGCGGCGAAATTTCCAGAACAGTTCCGCAACGCCGCCGCCGTCGAAGCCAAATTTCGGGGGACAGAAGTCTCTGTTCCGGCACCCTGCCGGGACGGGGAAGTGCCCCCGGAGCCATCTCCATCGGTCTCCATCGCCGTCTCCGCCGTCTCCATCGACCTCACCGCCATCTCCATCAACCTTGCTGTCTCCTATGATGAGGAGGGAGTAGTTCTCCCCCGGGGCTGAGGGCTCTACCGGTAGCTATGTGGTTCACCTCTCTCTCCCATGATGTGATCTTTATGTGATCGTGAGCTTTGTATCATGTTGAATAAGTAGATGTTACTCTTCTTTATTATGTGTACTCTAGTGTGTTATTAAAGTAATCTATTCCTCCTGCCATAGTGTAACGGTGACAGTGCGTGCATCATGGTGGTACTTGGTCTAGGCTACGATTGTGATCTTTTATGGATTATGAGAATAATTATCACTATGATAGTATTGAAGTGATCTATTCCTCCTTTCATGGTGTAATGTTGACAGTGTGTGCACCGTGTTAGTACTTGGTCTAAGTTGCAATAGTATCTTTCTTGAGTTGTGATTTGATTTGGATATCTCTATGAGTGGTGTTTGTTAAGTACTTGATGAACTTTGAGGAGTGCTTCGTAGCCCTACGCAATTATTAGTGTTGTTCAATAGGAGAGTAATTCAGAGTACCATAGTGAAGAGAAGTTATTTATTTGTTCAATTATGTTATATTTGTTGGGAGTGTGTCCACTAGTGAAAGTATGATCCCTAGGCCTTGTTTCCAAGCATTGCACACCGTTTACTTCCTGTTTTGTTACATGTTTGCTCGCAGCGATACTTATTTCATATCACAGTTACTACTTATAATCATCACTACCGCTTGTATTTCACTATCTCTTCGCCGAACTAGTGCACCTATACATCTGACAAGTGTATTAGATGTGTTGGGGACACAAAAGACTTTCTGTATCGTAATTGCAGGGTTGCTTGAGAGGGATAGCTTTGACCTCTTCCTCCCTGAGTTCGATAAACCTTGGGTGATCCACTTAAGGGAAACTTGCTGCTGCTCTACAAACCTCTGCACTAGGAGGCCCAACACTGTCTACAAGAACAGATGTGTGCGTAGACATCAAGCTCTTTTCTGTTGTCGTTGCTGGGGAGGTAAGGTAAAAGGTACTCGCATCCTCCTGTGTGAGTGCTCGGAGTTATTTCCTTTAGATTCTGCAATTACATTTTTTTGTTTCTTGTTTTTATTTTCACTAGTTAGGCTTAATGGAAAACAAAGAGTTCTTTAGTCTTTTTCCTGAGTTTAGATATGAAGTGTTTGAAGAGAAAATTGAAAAACCTTTGGAGCTTTATTCGCATGCTAATAGTGTTGTTAGTATGAATGCTTTGAATCTCGTTATTGCTAATGCTATAGAAAAGTCTAAGCTTGGGGAAGCTGGTTTTGTTAAGTATGATATTTTTAGTCCCCCAGCTTTAGTGGAGAAGGTTTGTTCTGATAATATTTTATCTCCCATATGTGATGTTTCTAGTGATGCTTGTGCTCCTCATCCTTTTAAAATACCTACAAAGATTGTTGAATGTGTTAAGAATAACTGCTATTTGGGAGATGGAACTGTCCATCCTGGTGATCATTTGCTCTTTATACATGAATTATGCGAGTTGTTCCAGTGTGCAGCTATTTCGATGAACCAAGTTAAGAAGAAGCTATTTTCTTTATCACTGAAAGGCAGAGCTGAGGAATGGTATCGGCTGCTTAAGGATGGTCCATCTATTGGATGGGAGGAAATTGTACCTCTCTTTTATTCTAAATTCTATCCTCCAAGTGAGATTCATAAAGATCGTAATCAGATATACAATTTTTGGCCGCATGATGGAGAAAGCATTGCCCAAGTGTAGGGAAGATTGAAGTCACTAATGCTCAAATGTCCTATTCATGATCTTCCCCGTAATATTGTTATTAATAATTTTTATGCAAGGCTTTCAGGATATTACAAGGACTATCTAGATGCATGCTTTGATGGGTCTTTCACAAGCAAGGATGTTGACACCAAGTGGGATCTGCTTGAAACAATTCAAAACAATATTGAAGGTTGGGATAGCGACAAAGGTAAAAGATCAGGTATGAATTACGAGTTTGATTGCATTAAGTCTTTCGCTGAAACTGCTAATTTTCAAGAGCTTAGTGCTAAATATGGTCTTGATCCTCAAATTATGGTTGATTGCTTTAAAGCCTTTGCTTCCCATATGAATGTTCCTAAAGGAAATGGGGACGTGTATCATGAACCTTTTAAGGACACTTGCATAGAAAGTGATATTGTTATTGATGATTGCAATAAACATGCTCAATCTTCTAAAAGTCCTATTTCTTATAAGCATGTTAATTTTTGTGGAATACATAGACCTTGTGAACAGAGTTACAACAAGGAACATTATTGCATCACCCACGCAAATGAAGAAACCAGTATGTGGCTCAAGGATCTAGATGTGCTTGGTGAAAGGGTTTGTGAGCTTTATCCTTTTCTTTGTGAATTTTGCGGTGAAAAGGGGCACTTTAATTTTCAATGCCCAATTAATTGAACGAGTACCGCAGATTTGTATTGTGATAATAAGATTACTTTCAATCAGTATGATGAGCTTACTTTGTTTTTGAATTGTGAAGAGATATCTAGAAAGATTGCTTTGGTAGACATGAATGATGTTGATATTAATAGCACCCTTCGTGGTTGTCGTCTCTATTGTGCTAAAGATTGCCTCGCAAATACTTACTTACAAGATCTTATAAAACATGGTGTTTTGCCAAGCTATGACAGGACTAACAGATATTTCGATATTATTAATAGAGAGGAGGAATCCTCCAAAGTTTCTTCTGTTGTTTCTATCAGCAAACCAGATTATGTGAAGAAGATGCCTTTCCCTCCTAAAGAATATGTGGAGAAGATGCCCTTCAAGTCTCTCCCTACTAAAGGAGAGAGTAAGAAGAGTATGAAGAAGAAGAAGAAGAGGAGTAAAAGGCGAGAGGACACGGTACCTTCCCCTAAGCGTTATGATCCTGCTATAGATTATGATAATTCTGATTGGGATGATGTTCCTATGCCTGTTACCTATGTTAGTGATCATGATTGGGAAAAGCACTCTACTTTTGATATTGAAAATCTTTTTGGTACCAATTCTAAGGTTAATAATTGTTGTACCATTAGTGCTATCCATGTTCCTTCTTATGATGATATGTTTGATGAGTATGCTTTGCGACATAGTAGTTCTCTAGCTTGTGATGATGGGTATAATATTTTCAGTTCACCTACTTTTGAGGAGAAAATTAGTTATGATTACAATATGCCTCCTGTTTTTGATGATTATGGTGATGAGAAAAATTATTCTGTTGAATCTGCTCCTACTACGATTGTTCATGTGGGGAGTATTAATTCTTTTATGTATGTGGCTCATGATAGGGATGCTTTATGTGATAGTTATATTGTTAGTTCTATTCATGATGCTACTAAAAGTTATTATGAGAGAGGGAAACATGGTTTAATGGATCTCAACAATATTGAGTTTCCCCTCTTTATGTTGCAATTCTTGAAGTGGCACTTGTTTTATCTATCCATGTTTGCTACTATGTGCCTCGTTGATTTATTTTCTTACAAGATTCCTATGCATAGGAAGTGGTTTAGATTTAAATGTGTTCCATACTTGCTTTTTGATGCTCTCTATTGCTTTAAGTTCCTATATGGCGCCTTTGCCTCAAGCTTTTATATGGCGCCCGCATGAGTATCTTTGCAAATTACTGCGCCTAGCTCAAAGGCGTTAAAGAAAAGCACTCTTGGGAGATAACCCATTGTTTTATTTTCAGTACTTTTTCTTTTATTTGAGTCTTGGAAGTTATTACTACTGTAATAACCGCTCCTTATCCTTTTTATTTTGTTGTTGTGCCAAGAGAAGCCTCTAATTTGAGTGAGGTAAGATTTGGGGATGTTGCTGTCCTGAAACTGTTTTCGGTGCTGCACCGTAAAAATTCGTATGAATTCTCTGTATATCTTTTGGACCTGCGATTTCTTGTGCATATGCCCCAGGTTATATCCAAACTTTCATTAGTTGAACACTTTTTGATTTGAGCAACAGAAAACCCTTTAAAAATTCGACCTTTGTCAGCTGTTCTGTTTTGACAGATTTCTGCCAATATTTGTGTTTGCCCGCTTTATCGCTTTTTTTTGAGTTCTTTTGATCACGAAACTTTTGGGGAAGTTGCTACTGTAGTATATGCTATATATGTGGTGGTTTTGGGTTGAAACCTGAAGCAAAAATAGGTTGACTATATGTTATGCTTACACTAATGTTGCTAATAGATTTGTGTTTAGTTTTGTATGAAGGAAGTTTTCAAGTGTAGGGATCGGAGAGTGATGAGATGAGTTGAAGAATGGACAAAAGCTCAAGCTTGGGGATGCCCATGCATCACCCCAAGAAATATCCAAGAAGTACAAGCGTCAAAGCTTGGGGATGCCCCCGAGGCACCCCTTCTTCATTGGCAAAAATCAGGTCACCTTTCAAGACACTATATTTTTATTGCTTCATGCACTATGTATTTTTCTTGGAGCGTCAGTTGTTTTAGTTTTTAGTATTAGTTTAGTTTAGTTTGCTGCAATAAATGGTTAGATCACATCATGTTTCTTTTGGAGGAGATGAACTCGCTTTTCATTTGCCAAGAACGCTCTAGTTTTCACTCTTATCAAAAACCGAGTGTTCTTCTTTTTCTGCTACTGCTTTTGGTTTTCATTTTCGCCTTGATTTGCATTTAGATCTTCTTATATCTATTTATCAAGGTGTATTTGGACCTCTGGTCTATGTTGGTTTTCCTCAAAAGAGTTTCCTCAAAATGGTTTGAATGGTGTTGGAAAAGAGAAAAAGCTTTATGCAAAAAAGTGGTACAAGAAGGAGCTTGTTTAGACTGCGGCTTAGGCTTTTGCATGTCATGCTTGATGTCTTTTTGATAGTATGCTTAGTGGTTTTGCTGTAGCATGACTTGTCTCAAATGACTGAGATTGCTTAATGAGCCTTTGAAAAAATCATGCGTTGTTTTAATTATTTGGAATCATTATTTTGGTTTTCTCCTTTGATGCTTTCTTTGGGTTGACTTGGCGCATGCTTACACCATGTTGACTACAAAAATAAGTCGCCTATAGCCTCTATGATCATTTAGTTTTTGACTTTTGATGCCATCTTATGCTTCTTTTAATGTTGCTTTGTCGCTTTGCATGATTATGGCCGTTATCGCTCTCTTAGTTGGTCGCTCCCAGTCTTTTGCTAGCCCTCATTTTGTACTGAGTATGAGCTCTACTCGTGCATCCAACTTCCAAAAACCAAGTTTGCCATTGTGTCCACTATAAATTCCTATGCATGGTATTTATAAGCCATTCCAAGTAAATTTTCATGTGCTACCTTTCAAAAAACCTTCAAAATACTTCTCGTTTTGTGACACTGTTTTCAGCTCATGGGGACGTAGTGGTTGGATTTGCTATCTTCCATATTGCTTATTCCAAAAAGAAAAAAAAAGAAAAAAAAGAAAGAAAAAAGGCACTCCTCCATGGAATATGAATGTTGGTGGGCACCCGATGGAATTGGTTAGCCATGGTTTGAGAAAGAAAAAAAGGTGGGGAGGAGTGCCAAGTTTTATAAAAAGAGCACAAAAGTGCCAATCTCTCTCTCAAAAACTTGCTTCATTTTTGTATGGAAGATGGTAAGAACCGCATTGCCAGTCGTTGACAAAGACAACCACCTCTCAAAACCAATTTTTATCTCTCTGTTTTAAAAATGAAAAGCTCTAGCACATGTTTAATCACTGCTTCCCTCCGCGAAGGGCCTTTCTTTTACTTTTATGTTGAGTCACCACCTTCTATCTTTATGCACCGTCTAAGAGAGCACAGTTGTCATTCTGAGTATAATGTGCATTGTCCCAAAGTTTATCATTGATTGATTCATGACTATGGTTTCACTTGTTCTTAAATTACTTGTATCTAGTCGCCCTCTTAAACTTGAAGGTGTCCTATGCATTTATGTTTTGCTATTCCTTGAGGGACAAGCTAAAAACCATTTTCTATATTTTTCCATATGATTTGAACACATGTTTGACTTTCATTGTTTCATTTTCATGATCTTTTGTTTGTGTTCATTTTCATGTTATAACATGGTTGCTAAGTTTCTATTATCAAGATTATGTTTTTCATGCCCATGTTTTAAGTTCTTTTGATCCCAGCGCACAACGCTTACGTACATGATCAAGATTGTGTAGGTGCATGTCACCTCAAAAATTATTTCTTATGTTATCACTTACCTACTCGAGGACGAGCAGGAGTTAAGCTTGGGGATGCTGATACGTCTCCAACGTATCCATAATTTTTGATGTTCCATGCTTGTTTTTACACCATTTGCTTAGTATTTCGTTACACTTCGTGGCACTTTTATGCATTTTCTGGAACTAACCTATTGACAAGATGCCACAGTGCCAGTTCCCTGTTTTCTGCTGTTTTTGTGTTTCAGAAAAGCTACACAGGAAATATTCTCAGAATTGGACGAAACAAGTTCCTGAAGTCTTATTTTTCCCGGAAGCTTCCAGAGATCTGAAGAGGCGAAGGAGAGGGGCCACAGGCCAGCCTCACACTAGGCCGGCGCGGCCCAGGCCCTGGCCGCGCCGCCTAGGTGTGAGGAGGCCTGGAGCCACTCCTGACGACGCCCCTTCGCCTATATAAAGCCTCGGGACGGAAAACCCTAGGGGGGTCGGCGAAATTTCCAGAACAGTTCCGCAGCGCCGCCGCCGTCGAAGCCAAATTTTGGGGGACAGAAGTCTCTGTTCCGGCACCCTGCCGGGACGGGGAAGTGCCCCCAGAGCCATCTCCATCGGTCTCCATCGCCGTCTCCGCCGTCTCCATCGACCTCACCGCCATCTCCATCAACCTTGCTGTCTCCTATGATGAGGAGGGAGTAGTTCTCCCCCGAGGCTGAGGGCTCTACCGGTAGCTATGTGGTTCACCTCTCTCTCCCATGATGTGATCTTTATGTGATCGTGAGCTTTGTATCATGTTGAATAAGTAGATGTTACTCTTCTTTATTATGTGTACTCTAGTGTGTTATTAAAGTAATCTATTCCTCCTGCAATGGTGTAACGGTGACAGTGCGTGCATCATGGTGGTACTTGGTCTAGGCTACGATTGTGATCTTTTATGGATTATGAGAATAATTATCACTATGATAGTATTGAAGTGATCTATTCCTCCTTTCATGGTGTAATGTTGACAGTGTGTGCACTGTGTTAGTACTTGGTCTAAGTTGCAATAGTATCTATCTTGAGTTGTGATTTGATTTGGATATCTCTATGAGTGGTGTTTGTCAAGTACTTGATGAACTTTGAGGAGTGCTTCGTAGCCCTACGCAATGATTAGTGTTGTTCAATAGGAGAGTAATTCAGAGTACCATAGTGAAGAGAAGTTATTTATTTGTTCAATTATGTTATATTTGTTAGGAGTGTGTCCACTAGTGAAAGTATGATCCCTAGGCCTTGTTTCCAAGCATTGCACACCATTTACTTCCTGTTTTGTTACATGTTTGCTCGCAGCGATACTTATTTCATATCACAGTTACTACTTATAATCATCACTACCGCTTGTATTTCACTATCTCTTCGCCGAACTAGTGCACCTATACATCTGACAAGTGTATTAGGTGTGTTGGGGACACAAGAGACTTTCTGTATCGTAATTGCAGGGTTGCTTGAGAGGGATAGCTTTGACCTCTTCCTCCCTGAGTTCGATAAACCTTGGGTGATCCACTTAAGGAAAACTTGCTGCTGCTCTACAAACCTCTGCACTTGGAGGCTCAACACTGTCTACAAGAACAGACGCGTGCGTAGACATCAAACACTACTGCCTCTGCTACGATAGTAGATGAACCACCGCCTGCTCAATTAGATCCTTTTAAAATACCTATGAAAATTGTTGAACGTGTTATAAATAACCGCTATTCATGAGATGGAACTATCCATCCGGGTGATCATTTACTCTTTATACATGAATTATGCGAGTTGTTTAAGTGTACAGGTATTTCATCAAGCCAGGTTAAGAGGAAGCTATTCTCTTTATCACTAAAGGACAGAGCTGCAGAATGGTATAGGCTGCTTAAGGATGGTCCATCTATTGGCTGGGAGGAAATTGTACCTCTCTTTTATTCCAAATTTTATCCTCCAAGTGAGATTCATAAAGATCGTAATCAGATATATAACTTTTGGCCTCATAATAGAGAGAGTATTGTCCAAGCGTGGGGGAGATTGAAGTCACTAATGCTCAAATGTCCCATTCATGAGCTCCCTAGTAATATTATTATTGATAACTTTTATGCAAGGCTTGCTCTTCACGACAAGGATTTATTGGATGGTTCTTGCTTTGGATCATTTACCCATATGAAAGGAGAAGCTACTTGGGATCTTCTTGACCGTATTCAAGAAAATACTGAAGGATGGGAGAACGACAAAGGTAGGAAGTCAGGTATAAATTATGATTATGAATGCATTAAAGCTTTTATGAAAATCGATGACTTTCGTAATGTTAGTGCTATTTATGGTCTTGATTCCCAAATACTTGCTAACTATTTTAAGGCCTTTGCCTCGTACCTTGATGTTCCAAAGAAGGATTGGAACAAGTATCATGCGCCTTATAAAGATGCTATTAGTTGTGCTCCTGCTAGAACTAATGAAGTTTGTACTGTTGATCGTATTTTGCCTGAGCTTTATCTTGAGAAAACGTTGTTCCCTGCTAAGGTAAAGGAACATTCTACTTTAGTTAGTGTGCTTAAGAAAAGTGCAAAGAAAGCTGTAGAACCTGATGAGCAAATTACTATTAAGTCTCCTGTAGCTATAGTGAAGGATCTTATTACTAAAAATGTAGAAGATGAACATATTGTCTTTTGTGAAGATGCTTATAACATTGTTTCACATCCTAGAAGATCTAGGAAAACAAGTGTTCCTGTGCTCTCTGTCAGGATTGGTGATCATTGCTATTATGGTTTATGCGATATTGGTGCAAGTTCAAGTGCTATTTTTTCGAGCTTTACAAAGAAATCATGCATGAAATTGCCCCTTGTGAACTTGAAGATATTGATGTGGTTATTCAGCTGGCCAACAGAGAGACTGTCTTGCCAATTGGTATTGTTTGAGATGTGGAAGTTCTATGTGGTAAGACTAAATATCCTACTGATTTTCTAGTACTTGGTAAAGAAGCTAGTAAAACTTGTCCTATTATTTTTGGTAGACCCTTTTTGAATACTTGTGGCGCTGTTATAGATTGTAAGAAGGAGAAAATTTTGACTAAGTTTGATGGAGAATCTTATGAGTTTAATTTTTCTAAGTTTACTAAAACTCCTTATGAAAATGAATTGCCTAATGAAGATTTTCGAGTTGAACAGCTTGCCTCTATTGCTCTTGCTCCTAATAATGCTTTGCAGCAATTTATGGAGGACCATGAAAGTGATGTCTTCAAGGAAGAAAGAGATGAAATTGATGACATTCTTCTTCATCAGCCACCGTTGATTAAACACAATTTACCGGTGGAGGATTTGGGTACCACCTTGCCACCCAAGGGAGATCCTGTTTTTGATTTAAAACCTTTACCTGATGATCTTAAATATGCTTATATTGATGACAAGAAGATATATCCTATTATTATCAGTTCTAAACTTTCAGGAAAGGAAGAAGAAAGGTTATTAGAAACATTGAGGAAACACCGAGGAGCTATGGGATATACTCTTGATGATTTAAAAGGGATTTCTCCTACTATATGTCAGCATGCTATTAACATGGAGCCAGATGCAAAGCCAGTTGTTGAACATCAACGCCGCTTAATTCCTAAGATGAAGGAATCGGTAAGAAATGAGGTATTGAAGCTCCTAGATGCCGGTATTATTTATCCTATTGCTGATAGTAGATGGGTTAGTCCTGTTCATTGTGTTCCTAAGAAAGGAGGTATTACTATTGTGCCTAATGAGAATAATGAGCTTATTCCTCAAAGGGTAGTAGTTGGTTTTAGGATGTGCATTGATTTTAGGAAGGTCAACAAGGTTACTAAGAAAGATCATTATCCTTTGCCGTTTATAGATCAAATGCTAGAGAGGATATCTAAGAAAACACATTTTTGTTTTCTTGATGGTTATTCTGGTTTCTCTCAGATTGCCGTTAAAAAGCAAGATCAAGAGAAAACCACTTTTACTTGTCCTTATGGAACTTATGCTTATAGACGTATGCCGTTTGGTTTGTGCAACGCTCATGCTACTTTTCAAAGATGCATGTCTGCTATATTTCATGGCTTTTGTGAAGAAATTGTGGAGGTATTCATGGACGATTTCTCCGTCTATGGAACTTCTTTTGATAATTGTTTGCACAATCTTGATAAAGTTTTGCAGAGATGTGAAGAAACTAATCTTGTTCTTAATTGGGAGAAATGCCACTTTATGGTGAATGAAGGAATTGTTCTTGGACATAAAATCTCTGAAAGAGGTATTGAAGTTGACAGAGCAAAGGTTGAAGCAATTGAGAAAATGCCCTGTCCCATGGATGTTAAAGGTATTCGTAGTATTCTTGGTCATGCTGGTTTTTATAGGAGGTTTATTAAAGATTTCTCTATGATTTCAAAGCCTCTTACTAATCTTCTTCAAAAAGATGTGCCATTTGTTTTTGATGATGATTGTAAGGAAGCTTTTGAAACTCTTAAAAAAGCTTTAACTACTGCTCCTATTGTTCAACCACCTGATTGGAATTTACCCTTTGAAATTATGTGTGATGCTAATGATTTTGCTGTGGGTGCTGTTCTTGGACAGCGCGTAGATAAGAAGTTGAATGTTATTCATTATGCTAGTAAGACTCTTGATGCTGCGCAGAAGAATTATGCTACTACTGAGAAAGATTTTCTTGCTGTTGTTTTTGTATGTGATAAGTTTAGACCTTATATCGTTGATTCAAAAGTTACTATTCATACTGATCACGCTGCTATTAGATATCTTATGTCGAAGAAGGATGCTAAGCCTAGGCTTATCAGATGGGTGCTGCTTTTACAAGAGTTTGATTTGCATATTATAGATAGGAAAGGTGCTGAAAATCATGTTGCTGATAATTTGTCTAGGTTGGAAAACATTTCTTTTGATCCTATTCCTATTAATGATAGTTTTCCAAATGAACAGTTGGCTTCAATAAAGGTAACTTCGCAAGAGAATCCTTGGTATGCCGATTATGCTAACTTTATTGTTTCCAAGTACTTGCCTCCAACCTTTACAGCTCAGCAAAGAAGGAAATTCTTTTATGACTTGAGGCATTACTTTTGGGATGACCCACACTTATATAAAGAAGGAGTTGCCTACGAAGAGCGCTGATGGTGAGACCACATTAAAAATGCTTAAGGATGTTATTTTTCCTAGGTTTGGTGTGCCTAGATATCTTATGACTGACGGAGGTTCTCATTTTATTCATGGCGGTTTTAGGAAAACTCTTGCTAGATATGACGTTAATCATAGAATTGCTTCTGCTTATCATCCCCAAACTAGTGGGCAGGTAGAGTTATCGAATAGAGAGATCAAGTCTATCTTGCAGAAGAGTGTTAATAGATCTAGGAAAAATTGGGCTAGCAAGTTAAACGATGCTTTATGGGCTTATAGAACTGCTTATAAGAACCCCATGGGTATGTCTCCTTACAAAATGGTTTACGGAAAAGCATGTCACTTGCCCTTAGAATTAGAACACAAAGCTTTTTGGGCAGTGAGAGAGCTTAATAGGGATTTTAAACTCGCCGGTAAGAAAAGGTTGCTTGATTTGAGTTTTTTAGATGAGTGGAGAAACGAAGCTTATGAGAATGCCAGACTTTTCAAAGAGAAAGTCAAGCAATGGCATGATAAGATAATTCTTAAGAGAGAGTTTCATGTTGGTGAGAAAGTTCTATTGTATAGGTCTCGTCTCAGATTTTTTGCAGTAAAATTACTCTCGAAATGGGAAGGACCCTTTGTTATTGAAGAGGTGTATCGCTCAGGTGCGATAAAGATTGCTTCGCTAAAAGATAACACTACACAAGTGGTGAATGGGCAAAGACTCAAACATTATATTGCTGGAGATTCTTATAATGAAGATGTTGATGTTATTCAAATGATTACTCCAGAAAAATTCATCAAAGAGCATATGCAGGAAACTGCAGAGTTCGTTTTCGAATAGGTAACAGTTCTAGTCAGAAAAGGTTCACGATAAGTTTTTCTATTTATATTTTTGATGTTTTTATTAAATATGAAAAATCACGAGACAAAAACGGGCAGGAGACGGAGTCCGGTGGCTCCTCACCACCAGGGGGCGCGGGCCCACTCCAGGCCGCGCCGCCCTGTGGTGAGACCACCCCGGAACTCATTTCCGTCCCGGTTTCCTCCGGTGACTTCGTTTCGATGTTTAATTTTCGCCTATATAACCTCCCGGATTGCCCGAGGTCTGTATATCGTGTTTTTGTTTCGATCTTTTTCTGTCAGGATTTGTCTCAGCTTTAGAGTCACCATGTCTTCGTTGGGTTCATCCGAGGAGAACTCTCTTGCAGACATCATTAATCCGTACATGAGGGAGCCGAGGATGCATCCGAAGGAGTTGTCACTCAAGGATGGGGAGTTGCAGATAGAGGATGTCCAGGGCCCTGCAGGAGAAGGGAGTCTCGAAGCCAGGATGGAAGCATTGGAACAAGAAGTCTTTAAATACAAGAAGATGGCGGAGCGCGAGGTGGACATCATCCACAGGATAAATCAAGAACTCATCGCCAAGCACAAGAAGGAGACCGCAGAGCTCTGGGATGACATCTTGTCACTCCATGAGACCACCAACAAATTACAAGCACAACTCTACGATTTAGAGAACCAAAACTATGAGTATGAAGCTAGGTTTAAACAAATGAATGTTGCTGCCAGTTTCAGGATATTGGAAACCAAGACATCTTTCCTTGATGGGGAACCTCTGCCTTGGAAGTCTGATGATGATAAAGACTCACCACCACCGCCGAAAGAGTAATTCGTCATTGGTATAGGCATCCCCTTGGTTTGTTCCAAGCTTGGGGGAGTGTCGCGGTATCACATCATTATCTTTTACTCATTTACTTTTCAAGTAGAGTCATATCATGAATAGAGAAGTTATCTTATAAAATAGTTTGCAGTGTGGAAGTATCCTCCTTTAGTTGGTTATCTATGTATCCCTTGGTGTGAGTTGCGGTTGAGAAATATTAATGAGAATTTTTATCATTTACTTTTCGCGCACTTTATTTTAGTTTGCAATCTTTCTTATATGATTAGCCTTGTTGATTAGTATTGGTATCACTTTGGGAGCATGAGTAAATTTAGTTGCTTTTGGCAAACTTAGCTTGGTCAGTAGCAACGTTACCTTGAGGTTTGAGTAGAAAAGAGGGAAGTGTTAGTAGATACATCATTTCAGCTTTCCTTCATGTTTGGCTCATAAGCAATAGTATTCTCAAAGTTAAGATCGTTTGTACTTTCAAGGAAGTTTGCATGATTGTTCCTATCATATGTATGTTTGTTTGCTTCATGCAACTCTTATGCTTGCTACCTAGCCTTGCTAGCCAAAAACCTGTCCTGAGAGGGAATACTTCTCGTGCATCCAATCCCCTAAAACCAAGTTACTTCTAAAGAGTCCACTATAAATTCCTATGCATGGTATTTCAAGCCATTCCAAGTAAATTTTCATGTGCTACCATTCAAAAACCTTTAAATACTTCTGGTTTTGTGCCACTGTTTTTAGCTCATGAGGACGTAGTGGTTTGGTTTGTTATCTTCCATACTAAATTGAGTACCCCTCGACTAGGCAGCTTCATCTGCTCGTCATTAATTTTGCAAGGGAGCTGGTCAGACCATTATAATCTTTAAAAAAAAGAGAAAGAAAAAGAAAAAGGCACTCCTCCATGGTATGTGAAAGTTGGTGGGCACCCGATGGAATCGGTTAGCCATGGTTTGAGAAAGGAAAAGTGGGGAGGAGTGCCAAGCTATAAAAGAGCACAATTGTGCCAATTAATCAACATCTCGGAACCGCTCTCACTTGTTTAGTATGAAAGATATCAAGAACTCCGTTGCTAGTCGTTGACAAAAGCAACCACCTCTCAAAACAACTTTTATCTCTGTTTTACAAATGAAAAGCTCTAGCACATGTTTAATCCCTGCTTCCCTCTGCGAAGGGCCTATCTTTTACTTTTATGTTGAGTCAACCTATTCCCTTCTATCTCAAGCAAGCATTTGAGTTGTTATGTTTCACTCATCCATATGTTGATCTGTTCAATCATGTTTACTATCTTCCTTTGTTTAGTACGATGCTTTTATCTGAAGGAATATATCTTTGAAAGCTTTCTATGATTGTAAGGAGTTTGTCTCGTTGAGAATATGGTTTTTGCTATATTAGCTCTGTTATAAAAGGCTCCGTTCAAAAATAAGTATAGTTTTTTCATTGTTCTCTGACCAAGAACTAAGGTTTGCCATCACCAATTATGATTTACCTTGTGCATCTTTATTTGTGATTCCCTTTTACTTATTGCAAGTCTATATTATATGAAGGGAAGTTGCTGTTTATTATGACTTGTGCCTTGCTGAATGTGATGCTTCTTGTCCGTATTTTGTTTATCGACACTTCACTCCATAAACCTGTGGTCATGTTTACCGAGTTCAGTTTTGGATTGGGGACAAGCAAGGTCTAAGCTTGGGGGGGTTGATACGTCCATTTTGCATCACTATTTTGTATCATAATTTACTGTTATTCATTGATATATTTCATATTTAGAGATGATACTTATGTTGTTTCCTCTATTTTTACATGTTTGATGATCATTGGAGGACTTGCTGCCAGAGTCAGGATTCTGCTGAAAAAAGGACCGTCAAGACACCATATTTCTGAAGATCAACAATTCCAGAGAAATACCCAGAAATTCATATAATATCAGAAGACGAAAGTTGCCAGAAGGAGGAGGCGAGAGGAGCAGAAGGGTGGGCTCACCACCAAGGGGCGCGGGCCCACCCCTGGCCGCGCCGGCCTGTGGTGAGGCCACCCTGGCCCACTACTGCCATCGCCCCCTCACGTATATTGTCGTCCCCAAAAACCTAAGTCAAGGGGGGGCTCAGAGATAGACACCGCTGCCTCTGCGGGGCGGAAAACACCGAGAGAGAAAAGCTCTCCGGCAGGCAGAAATCTGCCGGGGAAATTCCTTCCCCGAGAGGGGAGATCATCGCCATCATCATCATCGCGCTGGACTTCATTGGGATCATCATCATCACCATCATCATCATCATCATCAGCACCTTCATCTCCACCATCACCATGCCATCCCGCTGTAACATCTTGGGTTGAAACTTGTCAAATTCTTAGGGGAAACTTTCCCGATGTTGATTACTTTTATAGTTGATGCTATTGAGTGGAACCATGGAATTAAGGTTTATGTTCAGATTGTTATTTACCAGTATTTCACCTCTGGTCATGATCCATATGATGTCTTGTGAGTAGTTCACTTAGTTCTTGAGGACATGGGAGAAGTCGAGATGTTAGTAGTGAAACTATGTTGAGTAATATTTAATGGTTTGATATTTATGTTGTGGTGTTATTCTACTAGTGGTGTCATGTGAACGTCGACTACATGATACTTCACCATTTATGGGCCTAGTGGAATGCATTGTGTATTTGGCTACTAATTGTGGGGTTGCCGGAGCGACAGAAACCTAAACCCCCGTTAGGAAACCATTACACCAGGGAGCGTAGGATCTCAGAGTTTAAGGCTGTGGTTAGATTTATCTTAATTACTTTCTTGTATTTGCGGATGCTTGCAGGGGGGTATAATCACAAGTGTGTATTAGTCCTAGTAAGGGTAGTACGCTAGCATAGGTTCACCCCCATAACACTTATCAAACCAATAAAGATTACTTAGCAGCATGAAGCGAAAGCTCTCGACAGAAACTCCCGTGTGTCCTCAGGAACGTTTGGTAATCATAAGTTACACAACCGACTTGTCCTTTGCTCTAGAAAGGACTGGGCCACTTGCAGCAATTACTATTATTGTCTTTTATTTACTCGTACTTTATTTACTTGCATTATCAAATACCCCTGTAATCCCGTTTGCTAGTATTTACAGTGAATCCTTGATCAAAATCACTTGTCAACACCTTCTGCTCCTCGTTGGGTTCGACACTCTTATTTATTGAAAGTACTACGATACACCCCCTATACTTGTGGGTCATCATGACACAACCTCAAAAATACACATTTAATTGGTTTGTAGTATGCACAAAGCATATTACTCCCCCATAATGTGATAAAGCATTTATTTTCACAAGAGGCAAATAAAATCCAACACGACATGATTAATGGACATTATAGAATTTGAATTTCTCATGAGCATGAAATACTACATAGAGACTAGATAATTCCAAATATCAACACCAAGTGGTATTCCTCATGTACACACATTTTTAGGATTGTGAAGTGCCAAAGCATATCACTCCCCAAAAATGGGATGATCCATTAATCTCTCACAAGAGCCAAAAAGATACAAACAATATGCAAAAGGCTCAACAAGAACAACCATACATGGTGTGCAAACCAACATGCACATACTTGATTACTAAAAATGAAGCAAGTAGGAAGCACAACATATACAAACACATGCAAGATACAAAACCCAACACATGCAAAGGGGCGAGTAACTTTCAATATAGATATGTTGAATACATGTTACCGCAAGGAGGAACATTGGATATATGATAGACACAAGATAATCCAATTGACTTGACTTGAGAAAATATAATTGATGAAGATCCCTTAATTCTTCATGATATGGCCAAGTCTCCAATGCCCTCCAACAACACCTATTGTTCAAGTAATGGCTTGTTGGTCCCCAACCAAGTTGGGTCCTAAGAAGTTAGAAACAATAGGTTTGGCAACCCAAATGGTTCTTTTATTGACACCACTTTGAGAGCCAACAAATTTGGCAAACAAATTGCCAACCTTATCCTTGCAAAGTGAATAAGCATATTCAATTATGATAGGGTTGGATGAGTTACCACTAGTGCATGAAGAAGATAGGTGACCCTTCTCATGGCATACGTAGCAAGTTCATTTCTTCACCTACTTCTCACTTGATTTCTCCACAAGGGGAGCATTAGCTTGATTTTTCTTGGAAAGTGACCTTTCTTCAACTTGAGGTTGAGCATGGGCTTAAACTTGAGGCCGCTTCTCTTGTTGCTTCTCACTAAGTGCATTTTTCTTCAAAGGGCAAGATCTAACATGGTGCCCTTCAATTTTGCACTTGAAGCAAATAATCTTGGCCAAATTCTTGACTTGTTCTTGGCCCTTCTTCTTCTTGTATATTTTGGACTTCTTCTAGTTATTAGAGATAAATCCAAGTCCACTCTTGCCATTGGGGATTTTCACACACTCAAGATCTTGTTGAGTGTGGACTTCCCTTCATGACATTTTTCCAAGTCTTTCTTCAATGAAGTAACTTGGGCCTTGAGCTCTTTGATTTCCTCTACATGGTTAGTGACAAGACAAGTACTAGTGGAAGTAGAGACTACATTGTTAGAGCAACAAGGCAATGAGGGTAATTCATCACTAGATGTAGCGATAATATGAGTGGATGAATTGCTAGTACTAGCACATGGCAATATAGCATTTTGGGAAATAGTGCTAGTGCCCACATGAGGCTCACTAGATGTTACCTTTGTAGATATAGCCTCATGAGCTAACTTTAGGCGAGCATGGGACACTAGAAGATCCTCATTAGAGCTAGATAGCTTTTCATGACTTTCTTCCAATTTCCCATACTTGCTAGTTAGCAAATAAAGTTGAGCCCTTAGCTCAACATTCTCCTTCAAAATAGATGCTTTGCAAGAAATAGAGTTAGTACCACATGCATCATTATCATGAGCAATAGAAAAAGACAACTTGGCAAGAGCAAGGTCACGTTCTTTAGTGAGCTTAGATATTATTTCATTATGTGACTCCTCAATGTATTCAAGTTTCTCATCAAGAGAAACCCGAAGCTCTTGCTCTTCTTCTAGAGCATATTTTAAATCATGGATATCATTGGCATACTCACACTCAAGAGCAAACATTTTATCAATTTTGTCATCCTTCATCTCAATGAGTTTCGTGCTCTCAATAGCACAACTCATGATTTCAAAGAAGTTGGGCAAAACATTTTTATTGTTATGCAAAGCATCAAAGACCACCTTACCCTTCTTGTTTAAACAATCAATATAGTCTTCTTCATTATTCTCATCCTCACCATTGTCCTCAACATCATTATGATTTGAAGACCTAGCCATAAGGCATATGTGGGAACCGTGAGAAGAAGATGATGAAGAATTATTTGAAGCTCCATTCAACACCTTGTCTTGGCCCAAAGAATCTCTGATTCCCTCTATATGGGTAGCATCACAAGGACTAGAGGAAATAGAAGCATTTCTATCATAGCAACAAGACAAAAGCAAGCATATCATCATGAGATTTATTCAAGAAATTTACACATGATATGCAAGGACTATCAACACAAGCATGTAAAACCTTTATGGGGCTACAAGTGTTTAATTCCAAAGATGAAGCATTCCAATGAGATAGAGATGAAGGATCATAAAAAGTAAGCATACTATCACCATTGCAAGTTTCATCACCACTCACCATATCATTACCTTGTGTCTTGCCACACTTTGGTGAAGTGGATGAAAGTTCATCGTGGCCAGAAGTGGAAGGAATGCAATCATCCTCTATACTCTTGGACACATCATATTTTTCTTGAAGCTTTGTCCATATCACATGAGCGCTCTGAAAAGGCATGATAGAGAAGATAACTACATCGCTCAAAGCATTAACAATCACATGACTAGCTTGAGCATTGAGATAGAAGTTTTTCTCATCCTCTAAAGATAGATTTTGAGTATCCTTTGGAGGAGAAAAACCCGCATCTACAATTCGCTCCATAGATGGATCCATGACCCGAAAATAATTAAGCATGTGAATTTTCCATGTATCATAATTTGTGTCGTCGGATATAAAAGTGTTATTGTGCACTAATCCGACGACATCTTTGCTCTCAAGGCGGTGAAGCCTAAAATGAGAGACCGAGCTCTGATACCAATTGAAAGGACACAGATGTCTCCTAGAGGGGGATGAATAGGCGATATCAAATTTTACGAATGGCTTGAACAAAAGCAGAATTAAACTAGCGTTTATTTTGTCAAGCACACAAAACCTAAATAAACTAGGCTCGCCTATGTGCACCAACAACTTATGCTAAGCAATACAAGTAACAAGGTGATAGCAAGATATATAACTTCAAGCACGAAGGCTATCACAATGTAAAGTGCATAAGTAAAGAGCTCGGGTATAGAAATAACTGAGGCACGCGGAGACAATGATGTATTCCCGAGTTCCTCCCTTGAAAGGGAGTACGTCTCGTTGGAGGAGTGTGGTATCGCCACAAAGGCCTAACCAATGCCACAAAGGCCTCACCCTATTCTCTAGTGTGAGCTTGTGCCACAAAGGCCTAGCTCACTCTTCCACTAAGGGGTTCCTCAAGGCGGAACCGGGCCTTTACACAAAGCTTGGGGCACGCATCCACAACTTAATTGGAGGCTCCCAAGAATAGCCACCAAGGCACCACAAAGCCACAAAGCCGTCTAGGGTTCCAAGAACCCAAGAGTAATAAGCTTCTTGCTTTCACCACCGAATCTACGAAGAGAACTCAAACCTATGCACCAAATACAATGGCAAGAACACACAAAGTGCTCAAATTCTTCTCACCCAAATCTCACCAAAGCAACTAATGCTATGGAGAGATATGAGAGGAAGAACAAAGGAAATCCACAAAGAACTCCAAGGTCTAGATCCTCTATGTTCCCCTCACTTAGAGGAGAGATGGATTGGTGGAAATATAGATCTAGATCTCCTCTCTCTTTTCCCTAAAAAAGATGCAAGAAATATGGGAGGAATGGAGAGGGAGAGAAAGCTACTCAAGGTCAACAATGGAGGAGAGAGAGGGGAGTAGCTAACAGCCCAAGGAAGAAGAAGGGGGCCTTTTATAGCCCTCCCACGAAATATGGCCGTTGCATGATTTTTAGGCCGGATTATTGATACGTCTCCAACGTATCTATAATTTTTGATGCTCCATGCTTGTTTTTACACCATTTGCCTACTATTTCGTTACACTTCGTGGCACTTTTATGCATTTTCCGGGACTAACCTATTAACAAGTAGCCACAGTGCCAGTTTCCTATTTTCTGCTGTTTTTGTGTTTCAGAAGTGATACACAGGAAATATTCTCGGAATTGGACGAAACAAGTTCCTGAAGTCTTATTTTGTCCGGGAGCTTCCAGAGATCCGAAGGAGAGTAGGAGGGGAGCCACAGGGGCCCCACACGCCAGGCCAGCGCGGCCAGGGCCTGGCCCACGCCGCCCTGGTGTGAGGCCACCTGGCTCCACCTCTGACATCGCCCCTTCGCCTATAAAGACCCCCCAACGAAAAAAACCTAAGTACCCAATCAATTTTCCAGAACACATCACGATCCGCCGCCGCCGTCGACCCGAAGATCGGGAGGGTCCAGAAGCTCTTCTCGGCACCCTGCTGGAGAGGGGAATCGCCACCGGAGGTCTTCTTCATCGCCATGCTTGCCTCCGGAGCGATGAGTGAGTAGTCTACCTTGGACTATGGGTCCATAGCAGTAGCTAGATGGTTGTCTTCTCCACCATGTGCTTCATGTTTAGATCTCATGAGCTGCCCTACATGATTGAGATCACCGTTATGTAATTCTACATGTTTGGTTTGTTGGGATCCGATGAATATTGGTGTTATGATTGAGTTGCTATACTGAAATATATCTTATGTTATCTCTATGTTGTTTATGATCTTGCATGCTCTCCGTTGTTAGTAGCTATCTTGGCCGAGTAGTTGCTAGTGACTCCAAGAGGGGGTATTTATGCTCGATAGTGGGTTCATGCCTCTATTTAACCTGGGGGAGTGACAGAAACCTCTAAGGTTGTAGATGTGCTGTTGCTACTAGGGAGAAAACAACATTCATATGCTCAAGGGCATATGCTTTGTTTACATTACACACTTTGCTTAATGCAATTATCTATTGTTCGCAACTTAATACTTGTGGAGTTCTCGGATTGATTCGCCACAAGTGGATTATTAGTCATAGATGCAGTTGGATGGCGGTCTATGTATTTTGTTGTAATGCCCAGAGTAAATCTCATAGTGATCTTCTTGACATATCACGTTTATCTTTATTCTATCAATTGCCCAACTATAATTTGTTTACCCAGCATGTGTTATTTATCTTATGGAGAGACACCACTAGTGAACTGTGGACCCCGGTCCTATTTCCATCATATTGCTATCACATGTTTACTTTACTCGCACTGTTTACTTTACTCGCATACTTCTACTATTTTCCACTCGATACGCTCATAACCTTTGTTTCAAGCAAACCGGTGAGATTGACAACCTCATCGCAAGTTGGGAACAAAGTACTTGGTTGTGTTGTGTGCAGGTTCCGCGTTGCAGCTAGCAAGCAAAGCTTGGACGAGGCGCCATATATAAATTGTCCGAAGCTGTCGCAAACTAGCAAGCATCACCTTCAGTCGCATTGTCTGCTCTTCTCCTGAACGATTAAACCTTGGTTTCTTAACTGATGGAAAACTAGCTGCTATATTCATCACACCTTCCTCTTGGGGTTCCCAACTGGCCGGTTATTTACTTCATCAAATCGGTAGCATTAAGCTTCTTTTCTGGCGCCGTTGCCGGGGAAGAGTGGAAGACTTCTGCGAGGGGAGTTTTCGCACACACATCCTTTACTTTGTTATTTGTTTTGCTTTACTTTATTTATTTTACTTGCATCGTTTTATATCAAAAACCCAAAAAAATTAGAATCCTTGGTAGTTGTTATTTCTTTACTTTTAGTTCATCATGCTGTTCCCTAAGTATGTTCTGGAAGACCTCTCAGTAGGTAGTGGTTCTATTATTGGAAAAAGTAACATTGAGGAGTTCTTTAATCACATTAGTATGCATAAAGAAGTTGAGGAAAAATCTTTGGTTGAGCTAGCTCCTAGTATTGAAGTTGCTTCTGCTTATTTGATTCACATGTTGGAAACTAGGTTTGCTAGTCTTAATCCTTTTATGCAATACATGTTCCTTAAGCTTCACGAAATTGAGGATCCCAAAAAGAAAGCTTTTATCTTGGAAACTTTGCGCATAGAATTTAGGGATGTTGCAATTGAGGCTAGGAAAGTTTTTAAGAAGTTTAATAAGCTTGGCTCGCCTGTTGAAATTGTTGGTACACCCAACGAAGATTCTAGATTGCCAATACCTTGTAAACTCGTAGGAATTCATAATGCCTTGGTAACTAATTTTAGTTGGATTTGTCCTGAAAATCTTTTTGATGAAAATAGTGTACCAAAGCGTGACTACAAGGGTTACTCAAAACCTCAATTGGATAGTATTCATTTCTTTATTCCTATAGTGGATCCTGATCCCCCTTTCATTGTTACTTGATTCGCAATTTTCTGCGCCTAGCTCAAAGGCGTTAAAGAAAAGCACTCTTGGGAGATAACCCAATGTTTTATTTTTAGAACTTTTTCTTTTATTTGAGTCTTGGAAGTCATTACTACTGTAATGACCGCTCCTTATCTTGTTTATTTCGTTTTTGTGCCAAGAGAAGCCTCTAATTCGAGTGAGGTAAAGATTTGGGGATGTTGCTGTCCTAAAACTGTTTTCGGTGCTGCACCGTAAAAATTCGTATAAATTCTCTGTATATCTTTTGAACCTGCGATTTCTTGTTCATATGCCCCAGGTTATATCCAAACTTTCATTAGTTGAACACTTTTTGATTTGAGTAACAGAAAACCCCTCAAAAATTCGACCTTTGTTAGCTGTTCTGTTTTGACAGATTTCTGCCAATATTTGTGTTTGCCGCTTTATCGCTTTCTTTTGAGTTCTTTTTATCACGGAACTTTTGGGGAAGTTGCTACAGTAGTATGTGCTATATATGTGGTGGTTTTGGGTAGAAACCTGAAGCAAAAAGAGGTTGATTATATGTTATGCTTGCACTAATCTTGCTAATAAATTTGTGTTTAGTTTTGTATGAAGGAAGTTTTCAAGTGTAGGGATTGGAGAATGATGAGATGAGTTGAAGAATGGACAAAAGCTCAAGCTTGGCGATGCCCATGCATCACCCCAAAAAAATATCCAAGAAGTACAAGCGTCAAAGCTTGGGGATGCCCCCGAGGCACCCCTTCTTCATCGGCAAAAATCAGGTCACCTTTCAAGACACTATATTTTTATTGCTTCATGCACTATGTGTTTTTCTTGGAGCGTCAGTTGTTTTAGTTTTCTTAGTTAGTTTAGTTTTGTTTGCTGCAATAAATGGTTGGACCCCAACAAATTTCCTTTCGAGGAGATGTACTCATTTTCATTTGCCAAGAACACTCCGTTTTTCATTCTTACAATTTCACCGGGTGTTCTTCTTTTTCTGCTACTGCTTTTGGTTTTCGTTTTTGCCTTGATTTGCGTTCAGAACTTGTCATATCTTTTCATCAAAGTGTATTTTTGCCTCTAATATTTATTGGTTTTCATCAAAAGAGGTGTCTCTAAAAATTTCAAATGGTGTTGGAAAAGAGAAAAAGCTTTATGCAAAAAAAAAAGTGGTACAAGAAGGAGCTTGTGTAGACTGCGGCTTAGGCTTTTTCATGTCATGCTTGATGTCTTTTTGATAGTATGCTTAGTGGTTTTGCTGTAGCATGACTTGTCTCAAATAACTGAGATTGCTTAATGAGCCTTTGAAAAAATCATGCGTTGTTTTAATTATTTGGAAGCATTATTTTGGTTTTCTCCTTGATGCTTTATTTGGGTTGACTTGGCGCATGCTCACACATGTTAGACTCATACAAAGTCGCCAATAGCCTCTATGATCATTTAGTTTTTGACTTTTGATGCCATCTTATGCTTCTTTTAATGTCGCTTTGTCGCTTTGCATGATTATGGCCATTATTGCTCTCTTAGTTGGTCGCTCCCAGTCTTTTGCTAGCCCTCGCCTTGTACTGAGTATGAGCTCTACTCGTGCATCCAACTCCTAAAAGCCAAAGTTTTCCAAAGTGTCCACCATACATACCTACTAGCAATTTGCTATTCCAAGTAAATTTGACTTGCTTTTATTTTCTCTTCAAATTAAACTCTTACCAGTGTTATGCGAAAATTGGTCAGTAAAGCTCTCACGAACCGGAAGGCACACTTTACTTTTTCCTGTTCTTAAAATTTGACATTGTGGTCTCTTATGTTGAGTTGTTATGCTTGAAAGTTGTAAGTTGGATTCTAGCCCATCCATGCTGTCATGGGGCAAGCTTTCAACATTGCACTTCTCTTTTGAGTTGATATCGTGATCTTTTGTTTATGAATGCCCGCGGTGTGAAATGAATTGGGAATCTTGTGGGGATCATGGAGTTTGTATATGTGTTAGGGAAACGCCTGGGCCACCAATCTAAGCCATGCATAATTCATGGTGGAAATTTGCAGCATACCCATGGTGGACATTCGACGACGCATCTCACAATAGAAAGCTAAACAAATGGCAAATAAAAGAGATGTCGAGGTGTTCATTGTCTGCTTGTCCTGTCATTTTGATGTGGGCTTGTTCCATGTCATCGGGCATGGAGGTACCCCATTGGCGGTTCTCAATGATATGCATATATTTACAATGATAAGAGCCTTGCTTGGGACTCTAAGTAAAGTAGCATGAGGTTTGGGTACTCGTATTCACGGGACACGAGGTTTTCAACTTATGATTTGTCAAGCATATGCATCATAATTGTTCTCACATTAACTCTAACCATTCAAGATGCTTATGATGGGGGCAATGAGAGCTCAAAGCCGGTAAGTACCATAATTTTTGAAGGTTATAAAACTTGCAATCACTGCTTCCCTCTGCGAAGGGCCTTTCTTCTACTTTTATGTTGAGTCACCACCTTCTTTCTTTATGCACCATAAGAGAGCATAGTTGTCATTCTTAGTATAATGTGCATTGTCCCAAAGTTTTCATTGATTGATTCATATTGTTGGTTTCACTTGTTCTTAAATTATTTGTATCTAGTCGCCCTCTTAAACTTGAAGGTGTCCTATGCATTTATGTTTTGCTCTCTATGAAGGACAAGCTGAAAACCATTTGTATGTTTTTCCTTATGATTTCAACACACGTTTGACTTTCATTGTTTCATTTTCATGACCTTTTGTTTGTGTTCATTTGCATGTTTACAACATGGTTGCTAAGTTCTTATTGTCAAGATTATATCTTCATGCCCATGTTTTAAGTTCTTATGATCCCAGCTCACAAATGCTTACATACATGATCAAGATTGTGTAGGTGCATGTCACCTCAAAAATTATTTCTTTTGTTATCACGTACCTACTCGAGGACGAGCAGGAGTTAAGCTTGGGGATGCTTGATACGTCTCCAACGTATCTATAATTTTTGATGCTCCATGCTTGTTTTTACACCATTTGCCTACTATTTCGTTACACTTCGTGGCACTTTTATGCATTTTCCGGGACTAACCTATTAACAAGTAGCCACAGTGCCAGTTCCCTGTTTTATGCTGTTTTTGTGTTTCAGAAGTGATACACAGGAAATATTCTCGGAATTGGACGAAACAAGTTCCTGATGTCTTATTTTGTCCGGGAGCTTCCAGAGATCCAAAGGAGAGTAGGAGGGGAGCCACAGGGGCCCCACACGCCAGGCCGGCGCGGCCAGGGCCTGGCCCGCGCCGCCCTGGTGTGAGGCCACTGGCTCCACCTCTGACATCGCCCCTTCGCCTATAAAGACCCCCCGACGGAAAAAACTTAAGTAACCGATCAATTTTCCAGAACACATCGCGATCCGCCGCCGCCGTCGACCCGAAGATCAGGAGGGTCCAGAAGCTCTTCCCGGCACCCTGTCAGAGAGGGGAATCACCACCGGAGGTCTTCTTCATTGCCATGCTTGCCTCCGGAGCGATGAGTGAGTAGTCTACCTTGGAATATAGGTCCATAGCAGTAGCTAGATGGTTGTCTTCTCCACCATGTGCTTCAAGTTTAGATCTCATGAGCTGCCCTACATGATTGAGATCACCGTTATGTAATTCTACATGTTTGGTTTGTTGGGATCCGATGAATATTGGTGTTATGATTGAGTTGCTATACTGAAATATATCCTATGTTATCTCTATGTTGTTTATGATCTTGCATGCTCTCCGTTGTTAGTAGCTATCTTGGCCGAGTAGTTGCTAGTGACTCCAAGAGGGGGTATTTATGCTCGATAGTGGGTTCATGCCTCTATTTAACCTGGGGGAGTGACAGAAACCTCTAAGGTTGTAGATGTGCTATTGCTACTAGGGAGAAAACAACATTCATATGCTCAAGGGCATATGCTTTGTTTACATTACACACTTTGCTTAATGCAATTATCTGTTGTTCGCAACTTAATACTTGTGGAGTTCTCGGATTGATTCGCCACAAGTGGATTATTAGTCATAGATGCAGTTGGATGGCGGTCTATGTATTTTGTTGTAATGCCCAGAGTAAATCTCATAGAGATCTTCTTGACATATCACGTTTATCTTTATTCTATCAATTGCCCAACTGTAATTTGTTTACCCAGCATGTGTTATTTATCTTATGGAGAGACACCACTAGTGAACTGTGGACCCCGGTCCTATTTCCATCATATTGCTATCACCTGTTTACTTTACTCGCACTGTTTACTTTACTCGCATACTTCTACTGTTTTCCACTCGATACGCTCATAACCTTTGTTTCAAGCAAACCGGTGAGATTGACAACCTCATCGCAAGTTGGGAACAAAGTACTTGGTTGTGTTGTGTGTAGGTTCCGCGTTGCAGCTAGCAAGCAAAGCTTGGACGAGGCGCCATATATAAATTGTCCGAAGCTGTCGCAAACTAGCAAGCATCACCTTCAGTCGCATTGTCTGCTCTTCTCCTGAACGATTAAACCTTGGTTTCTTAACTGAGGGAAAACTAGCTGCTATATTCATCACACCTTCCTCTTGGGGTTCCCAACTGGCCGGTTATTTACTTCATCAAATCGGTAGCATCAATTATCCGAGCCCCGGGGCAAAAATCCGCCCCCCTTACTGGGAGTCGTGCCCAAAAGTCCTTAGCAGAAATTCGAGGGCCGGATAATTCAAATAATCCGCCCCCCATCTAGCCCGGATTATCCGGCCTCGAAGAGAACATCAATACAAAAACTGTAATAACTTTTGCATTCGGACTCCATTTTTGATGATCTTGGGCTCATTGGAATCACAACGACGAGCTCTACAACTTCATGCAGATAAACATCATAGTCCAACCAAGGAGGATAAAACCAAATGATGAAAGGTTTGATCTCTCTTTAAAGACAAACCGGTAAAACCTCCAGACATCAAAAACGCAATAAAAGTTTCATGCGAAATCTGTTTTTGATGAGCTAGAGCTTGTCATGGAAATAACCACAAGCTCTAGAACCTCACATGGATAAAATCCAAATAAGAACCAAGAAAGATGATGCCAGGTATGCAAAGGTTTGAGCTCTCTCCGAATGATACGATTAAGTTACTCACTTGAGAGCCCCTCTTGATAGTACGGCTACCGATCCTATAACCCGGTCTCACAACTAACACCATGAGACCGGTAAGAAAGAAACCCTATCAATATCATACCTTTGCCTTGAGCATTCCACTTGAGGTGGATAATGACGATCTTGATCTTCTCAAGTTGGACCACCTTTCTTGATTGAGCTTGCTCGGTGAAGTCTTGCGGATTGCTCCCCCATACTCTACTATGGAAGAGACTCTCTTTAAGCATATCTTCACATATCCATGATCACAATATAGATGGAAATCTTCAAGCATATGTTCTATTCTAGTTGCTCATATTGAACTTGCGCTTTGACTTGATCAATCCTTGAGCCAATTCTTCTTCCTCTATAATGACGGTGTCTTGAAGATACACATGAGAGCTCACTCAATCTTATTCCTCAAGACACACTCGATATAGGCTCAACTCCCTAATGACCAATCTTTGGATCACTCCATGAATAACATCTTGGTCATCACATAATCTTCTTCATTGTCTTCTTCTTATAACCTTGAATCCAACATATGGTTCAAGCATTGTCTATGGACAAGTCCTACACATATAACTCAATGCAACCATTAGTCCATAAGGATTTTCATTAATTACCAAAACCACACATGGGGCTCCATATGTTCTTTCGATCTCCCTCATTTTGGTAATTGATGACAATCTCTTTGAGAGGGTTTATATAATGAATTTAAAGAACGGATTGCTGTTTTGCTGGCATGTAGTTGACGCCAGAAAACTTGTTGGAAAACCCCAAGAGAAGGTTATGATGAGCACAGCAGCAAGTTTCCCTCAGTTGCGAAACCAAGGTTTATCGAACTAGTAGGAGAAAGAACCAAACTTTCGAAGGTTGATGCCCGCTAGCTTTGCGACACTCCGGACAATGGCGCCAGATAACTTGTCGGCGTGTAGCTTTTCACCAGCAGCAACGTGGAACCTACACACAACACAACCAAGTACTTTGTCCGAACTTACAATGAGGTTGTCAATCTCACTGGTTTGCTGTAAACAAAGGATTAAGCGTATCGAGCGGTAAAAGGTAATAGTTTGCAGGAATGTAAGTAAAGCGAGTAAAAGTAAAATGGTAATAGCAATGTAAAAGAATGGACCAGGGTCCATAGTTCACTAGTGGTGTCTCTCCATAAGATAAATAACAACATGTTGGGTAAACAAATTATAGTTGGGCAATTGATAGAATAAAGATAGCGTACATATGTCATGAGGATCACTATGAGTTTACTCTGGGCATTACGATAAAATACATAGACCGTAATCCAACTGTATCTATGACTAATAATCCACTCTCGAGGTGTCATCCGAGCACCCGTTGAGTATTAAGTTGCGAACAACAGATAACTGCATTAAGCGAAGTGCGTAATGTAAACAATGCAAATGTCCTTGAACACAAGAATGTTGTTTTCTCCCTAGTGGCAATAGCACATCTACAGCCTTAGAGGTTTCTATCACGCCCCCAGATTACTAGAGGCATGAACCCACTATCGAGCATAAATACCCCCTCTTGGAGTCACTAGCATCTACTCGGCCAAGATATCTACTAGAAACGGAGAGCATGCAAGATCATAAACAACATAGAGATAACATAAAGATAATAATTCAGCACATCAACTTGACATAGTACCAATACTCATCGGATCCCAACAAACACAACATGTAGAATTACACAAAGATGATCTTGATCATGATAGGCAGCTCACAAGATCTAAACATGAAGCACATGGTGGAGAAGACAACCATCTAGCTACTGCTATGGACCCATAGTCCAAGATAGACTACTCACACATCACTCCGGAGGCGACCATGGTGATGAAGAAGGCCTCCGGCAGAGATTCCCCTCTCCGGCAGGGTGCCGGGAAGAGCTTCTGGACCCTCCCGATCTCGCGTCGATGATGGCGGCGGCTTGTGATACATCTCAAACGTATCTATAATTTTTGATGCTCCATGCTTGTTCTTACACCATTTGCTTAGTGTTTTGTTACACTTCGTGGCATTTTGATGCATTTTCCGGAACTAACCTATTAACAAGATGCCACAGTGCCAGTTCCCTATTTTCTGCTATTTTTGTGTTTCAGAAAACTTACACAGGAAATATTCTCGGAATTGGACGAAACAAAAGCCAAACATCCCAATATTTAACGAAGCTTCCAGAAGACCGAAGAGGAGATGGAGAGGGGCCAGGGGCCAGCCTCACCACCAGGGGGCGCGGCCCAGCCCCTGGCCGTGCCCACCTATGGTGAGGGCCCCCTGGTCCACTTCTGACGCTGCCCCTTCGCCTATAAAGACCCCCAGACGGGAAAAACCTAAAGACCCGATCAATTTTCCAGAAACACATCATGATCCGCCGCCGTCGTCGACCCGAGATCAGGAGGGTCCAGAAGCTCTTCCCGGCACCCTATCGGAGAGGGGAATCACCACTGGAGGTCTTCTTCATCGCCATGCTTGCCTCCGGCGCGATGAGTGAGTAGTCTACCTTGGACTATGGGTCCATAGCAGTAGCTAGATGGTTGTCTTCTCCACCATGTGCTTCAAAATCTCATGAGCTGCCTTACATGATCGAGATCATCTTTGTGTAATTCTACATGTTGTGTTTGTTGGGATCCGATGAATATTGGTGTTATGTTAAGTTGATGTGCTGAATATTATCTTATGTTATCATTATGTTGTTTATGATCTTGCATGCTCTCCGTTGTTAGTAGCTATCTTGGCCAAGTAGATACTAGTGACTCCAAGAGGGGGTATTTATGCTCGATAGTTGGGTTCATGCCTCTATTTAATCTGGGGGAGTGACAGAAACCTCTAAGGTTGTAGATGTGATATTGCCACTAGGGAGAAAACAACATTCTTGTGTCCAAGGACATTCGTTTTGTTTACATTACACACTTTGCTTAATGCAGTTATCTGTTGTTCGCAACTTAATACTCGTCGGGTGTTCGGACGATATCCCCGTGGGTGGATTATTAGTCATAGATGCAGTTGGATGGCGGTCTATGTATTTTGTTGTAATGCCCAGAGTAAATCTCATAGTGATCCTCGTGACATATGCACGTTATCTTTATTCTATCAATTGCCCAACTGTAATTTGTTTACCCAGCATGTTGTTATTTATCTTATGGAGAGACACCACTAGTGAACTGTGGACCCTGCTCCAATTTCCTTTACATTGTTACACCATTTACTATTACTTGCATTGTTTACTTTCTCACATACTACTACTGTTTTCCACTCGATACGCTCATACCTTTGTTTACAGCAAACCGGTGAGATTGACAACCTCATCGTAAGTTGGGAGCAAAGTACTTGGTTGTGTTGTGTGTAGGTTCCACGTTGTTGCTGGTGCAAAGCAAATCACTGGACGAGGCGCCTTATAAATTGTCCGGAGCTATCGCGAAGCTAGCAGACATCACCTTCTGAAGTATTGGCTTTTTCCTACTGGTTCGATAAACCTCGGTTTCTTACTGAGGGAAAACTTGCTACTGTGCTCATCATACCTTCCTCTTGGGGTTCCCAACTGGGTGGTTATCTGCCCACATCAGCTTGCAGTAGGTTTCGTGAAAAATTGATTGGGGCATTAGGCTTTTCCTGTCAAGGGGAATATATAGGCGGAAGGGCGGCATCAGGAGGTGGACCAGGGGGCTCACCCCCTGGTGGCGCGGCCAGGTGATTTCTGGCGTGTAGTTGATGATTATTATGGCCAGGTAGTTGGGAAACTCCAAGCGGAAAGTATGATGAGCACAGCAGCAAGTCTTTTCCCTCAATAAGAAACCAAGGTTTAATCGATCAGGAGAAGAGCAGACAGTACAACTGAAGGTGATGCTTGCAAGCTTCGCGATAGCTCCGGACAATTTATAGGGCACCTCGTCCAAGCTTTGCTTTGCGAGCAGCAATGTGGAACCTGCACACACACAACCAAGTACTTTGTTCCCAACTTGCGATGAGGTTGTCAATCTCACCGGTTTGCTTGAAACAAAGGGTATGAGCGTATCAAGTGGAAAACAGTAGAAGTATGCGAGTAAAGTAAACAGTGCGAGTAAAATAAACAGGTGATAGCAATATGATGGAAATAGGACCTGGGTCCACAGTTCACTAGTGGTGTCTCTCCATAAGATAAATAACACATGCTGGGTAAACAAATTACAGTTGGGCAATTGATAGAATAAAGATAAACATGATATGTCAAGAAGATCACTATGCGATTTACTCTGGGCATTACAACAAAATACATAGACCGCCATCCAACTGCATCTATGACTAATAATCCACTCCCGGGGATATCATCCGAACACCCCATGAGTATTAAGTTGCGAACAACAGATAATTGCATTAAGCAAAGTGTGTAATGTAAACAAAGCATATGCCCTCGAGCATATGAATGTTGTTTTCTCCCTAGTAGCAACAGCACATCTACAACCTTAGAGGTTTCTGTCACTCCCCCCAGATTAAATAGAGGCATGAACCCACTATCGAGCATAAATACCCCCTCTTGGAGTCACTAGCAACTACTCGGCCAAGATAGCTACTAACAACGGAGAGCATGCAAGATCATAAACAACATAGAGATAACATAAGATATATTTCAGTATAGCAACTCAATCATAACACCAATATTCATCGGATCCCAACAAACCAAACATGTAGAATTACATAACGGTGATCTCAATCATGTAGGGCAGCTCATGAGATCTAAACATGAAGCACATGGTGGAGAGGACAACCATCTAGCTACTGTTATGGACCCATAGTCCAAGGTAGACTACTCACTCATCACTCCGGAGGCAAGCATGGCGATGAAGAAGACCTCCGGTGGTGATTCCCCTCTCCGGCAGGGTGCCGGGAAAAGCTTCTGGACCCTCCCGATCTCGGGTCGACGACGGCGGCGGATCGCGATGTGTTTCTGGAAAATTGATCGGGTACTTAGGTTTTTCCCGTCGGGGGGTCTTTATAGGCGAAGGGGCATTGTCAGAAGTGGACCGAGGAGGTCTCACACATAGGGAGCGCGGCCAGGGGCTGGGCTGCGCCACCCTGGTGTGTGGCCACCTCGTGGCCCCACTCCGTCTCCTCTTCGGATCTCTGGAAGCTTCCGGGAAAAATAAGACTTCAGGAACTTGTTTCGTCCAATTCCGAGAATATTTACTGTGTAGCTTTTCTAAAACACAAAAATAGCAGAAAATAGGGAACTGGTACTGTGGCGACTTGTTAATAGGTTAGTTCCGGAAAATGCATAAAAGTGCCACGAAGTGTAACGAAACATTAGGGAAATGGTGTAAAAACAAGCATGGAGCATCAAAAATTATAGATACGTTGGAGACGTATCAGCATCCCCAAGCTTAACTCCTGCTCGTCCTCGAGTAGGTAAGTGATAACAAAAGAATAATTTTTGAGGTGACATGCACCTACACAATCTTGATCACATATGTAAGCATTGTGAGCTGGGATCATAAGAACTTAAAACATGGGCATGAAAGATATAATCTTGACAATAAAAACTTAGCAACCATGTTATAACATGCAAATGAACACAAACAAAAGATCATGAAAATGAAACAATGAAAGTCAAACGTGTGTTCAAATCATAAGGAAAAACATACAAATGGTTTTCAGCTTGTCCTTCATGGAGAGTAAAACATAAATGCATAGGACACCTTCAAGTTTAAGAGGGCGACTAGATACAAATAATTTGAGAACAAGTGAAACCAGCAATATGAATCAATCAATGAAAACTTTGGGACAATGCACATTATACTAAGAATAAAAACTATGCTCTCTTAATGGTGCATAAAGATAGAAGGTGGTGACTCAACATAAAAGTAAAAGAAAGGCCCTTCGCAAAGGGAAGCAGTGATTGCAAGTTTTATAACCTTCAAAAATTATGGTACTTACCGGCTTTGAGCTCTCATTGCCCCCATCATAAGCATCTTGAATGGTTAAAGTTAATGCGAGAACAATTATGATGCATATGCTTGACAAATCATAAGTTGAAAACCTCATGTCCCGTGAATATGAGTACCCAAACCTCATGCTACTCTACTTAGAGTCCTAAGCAAGGCTATTGTTATTGTAAGTATATGCGTATCATTGAGAACCGCCAACAGGGTACCTCCGTGCCCGATGACATGGAACAAGCCCACATCAAAATGACAGGACAAGCAGACAATGAACACCTCGACATCTCTTTTATTTACCATTTGTTTAGCTTTTTATTTTGAGATGCGTCGTCGAATGTCCACTATGGGTATGCTGCAAATTTCCACCATGAATTATGCATGGCTTAGATTGGCGGCCCATGCGTTTCTCTAAAACATATACAAACTCCATGATCCCCGCAAGATTCCCAATTCATTTCACACCGCGGGCATCCATAAACAAAAGATCACGATATCAACTCAAATAAGAAGTGCAATGTTGAAAGCTTGCCCATGACGGCATGGCTGGGCTAGTCTCCAACTTACAACTTGCAAGCATAACAACTCAACATAAGAGACCACAATGTCAGATTTTTAAGAACAAAAAAAAGTAAAGTGTGCCTTCCGGTTCGTGAGAGCTTTACTGACCAATTTTTGCATAACACTGGTAAGAGTTTAATTTGAAGAGTAAATAAAAGCAAGTCAAATTTACTTGGAATAGCAAATTGCTAGTAGGTATGTATGGTGGACACTTTGGCAAACTTGGTTTTTAGGAGTTGGATGCACGAGTAGAGCTCATACTCAGTACAAAGCGAGGGCTAGCAAAAGACTGGGAGCGACCAACTAAGAGAGCAATAACGGTCATAATCATGCAAAGCGACAAAGCGATATTAAAAGAAGCATAAGATGGCATCAAAAGTCAAAAACTAAATGATCATAGAGGCTATTGGCGACTTTGTAAGAGTCTAACATGTGTGAGCATGCGCCAAGTCAACCCAAATAAAGCATCAAGGAGAAAACCAAAATAATGCTTCCAAACGATTAAAACAACGCATGATTTTTTCAAAGGCTCATTAAGCAATCTCAGCTATTTGAGACAAGTCATGCTACAGAAAAACCACTAAGCATACTATCAAAAAGACATCAAGCATGACATGAAAAATCCAAAGCCGCAGTCTACACAAGCTCCTTCTTGTACCACTTTTTTGCATAAAGCTTTTTCTCTTTTTCAACACCATTCGAACTTTTTTAATCCAACTCTTTTGAGGAAAACCAACATGGTCCAGAGGCAAAAATACACCTTGATAAATATATATAAGAAGATCTGAATGCAAATCAAGGCGAAAGCGAAAACCAAAAGCAGTAGCAGAAAAAGAAGAACACTCAGTTTTTGATAAGAATGAAAACTAGAGCGTTCTTGGCAAATGAAAAGCAAGGCAACTTCTCCAAAAGAAATTTGTTGGGGTCCAACCATTTATTGCAGCAAACAAAAATAAACTAATAAAGAAAACTAAAACAACTGACGCTCCAAGAAAAACACATAGTGCATGAAGCAATAAAAATATAGTGTCTTGAAAGTAGGGATGCTGGCGGACGTCCGTCTCGACAATCCTGGCGGACAAATCCGATTTCTAATCACTTAACCACCTACTAACCAATTTGTTTTCTGACTTAAATGCATGATCAAGCGGCTGTCCGCCCAGTCCAGCGGACTGTCCACCTGCATCCCTACTTGAAAGGTGACCTGATTTTTGCCGATGAAGAAGGGGTGCCTCGGGGGCATCCCCAAGCTTTGACGCTTGTACTTCTTGGATATTTCTAGGGGTGATTCATGGGCATCCCCAAGCTTGAGCTTTTGTCCATTCTTCAACTCATCTCATCATTCTCCAATCCCTACACTTGAAAACTTCCTTCATACAAAACTAAAAACAAATCTATTAGCAACATTAGTGTAGGCATAACATAGAATCAACCTCTTTTGCTTCAGATTTCAACCCAAAACCACCACATATAAAGTATATACTACTGTAGCAACTTCCCCAAAAGTTCCGTGATCAAAAGAACTCGAAAAGAAAGCGATAAAGCGGCAAACACAAATATTGGCAGAAATCTGTCAAAACAGAACAGCTGACAAAGGTCGAATTTTAAAGGGATTTTCTGTTGCTCAAATCAAAAAGTGTTCAACTAATGAAAGTTTGGATATAACCTGGGGCATATGCACAAGAAATCGCAGGTCCAAAAGATATACAGAGAATTTATACGAATTTTTACGGTGCAGCACCGAAAACAGTTTCAGGACAGCAACATCCTCAAATCTTTACCTCACTCGAATTAGAGGCTTCTCTTGGCACAACAGTGAATTAAAAAGGATAAGGAGAGGTCATTACAGTAGTAATGACTTCCAAGACTCAAATAAAAGAAAAAGTACTGAAAAGAAAACATTGGGTTATCTCCCAAGAGTGCTTTTCTTTAACGCCTTTGAGCTAGGCGCAGAAAATTGCGAATCAAGTAACATCAAGAGATGAAGTGCTAGGATCAGCGGGTGCCTTACGTCTTCCTTTCTTACCTTTGCTCTTGACTCTAGGAAAGACGTGGCTATTGCAAGGTGGAGAGATAAATCTTATATTGCCTTTTCCCACATCAATGACGGCGCCCAGGAGATTCAGTAAGGATCTTCCAAGTGTGATTTGTCCTTTTCCTACACATTCAATAACAAGATAATCAGTAGATATCATTCTTCCTAGGACTTTTGTAAAAACTCCTTCAGCTATTCCAATGGGAAATATAGTGGCATTATTAGTAAGAGAAATTCCTTCTCCCCCCTCAGAAATCTTCCAAAGACTCAAAGATTCATAAACATCCTTTGGCATAAGACAAAATTCAGACATAATATCACAACGAGCATGAAAAGTTTCACCACTAATGGTGATTTTTACCCTAGGATACCAACTCGAAGGTTCAGAATTTGTTGGCACATAATCAAAATGCTGGCGCAAAGTATTGTAGCAAGTATTCAAACTAGCAGTGCGAGTCTCAAGAGTATCAAGTCTATTAAAAATGCACACAAGAGAGGAATCAAAATAGGTTGGCATGCTATAAATTGTAATCAACTTTTTTATAATATTGAAGGCTTGATCTCCATCACAATGAAGGAAATCTCCTTCTGCAGTAGCATCCAAAGCATATCTATAACGAAGAGCAAGTCCAAAGTAAAAGCTACTAAGAAGCAAACTCAAGGTCATTTTAGGTTCAGTTTTTCCATGCCAATCATAAATTCTAGACCAAGCTTCTTTAAAACTTTCCTCATCCTTTTGTTTAAAAGTGAAAATCATATCCTCGGGCGACATAGTAGTAGCAACTGAACTAGACATAAAAAACAACTACAAAGGATTCTAATTTTTTGGGTTTTTGATAAAACAATGCAAGTAAAAATAAATAAAGTAAAGCAAAACAATAAAACAAAGTAAAGGATGTGTGTGCGAAAAACTCCCCTTGCAGAGGTCTTCCACTTCTTCCCCGGCAACGGCGCCAGAAAAGGGCTTGATGTCTGGCGTGTAGTTGATGATTATTATGGCCAGGCAGTTGGGAAACTCCAAGCGGAAAGTATGATGAGCACAGCAGCAAGTCTTTTCCCTCAGTAAGAAACCAAGGTTTAATCGATCAGGAAAAGAGCAGACAGTACAACTGAAGGTGATGCTTGCAAGCTTCGCGACAGCTCCGGACAATTTATAGGGCGCCTCATCCAAGCTTTGCTTTGCGAGCAGCAACGTGGAACCTGCACACACAGAACCAAGTACTTTGTTCCCAACTTGCGATGAGGTTGTCAATCTCACCGGTTTGCTTGAAACAAAGGGTATGAGCGTATCAAGTGGAAAACAGTAGAAGTATGCGAGTAAAGTAAACAGTGTGAGTAAAGTAAACAGGTGATAGCAATATGATGGAAATAGGACCGGGGTCCACAGTTCACTAGTGGTGTCTCTCCATAAGATAAATAACACATGCTGGGTCAACAAATTACAGTTGGGCAATTGATAGAATAAAGATAAACGTGATATGTCAATGACGGCGCCCAGGAGATTCAGTAGGGATCTTCCAAGTGTGATTTGTCCTTTTCCTACACATTCAATAACAAGATAATCAGTAGATATCATTCTTCCTAGGACTTTTGTAAAAACTCCTTCAGCTATTCCAATGGGAAATATAGTGGCATTATTAGTAAGAGAAATTCCTTCTCCCCCCTCAGAAAGCTTCCAAAGACTCAAAGATTCATAAACATCCTTTGGCATAAGACAAAATTCAGACATAATATCACAACGAGCATGAAAAGTTTCACCACTAATGGTGATTTTTACCCTAGGATACCAACTCGAAGGTTCAGAATTTGTTGGCACATAATCAAAATGCTGGCGCAAAGTATTGTAGCAAGTATTCAAACTAGCAGTGCGAGTCTCAAGAGTATCAAGTCTATTAAAAATGCACACAAGAGAGGAATCAAAATAGGTTGGCATGCTATAAATTTTAATCAACTTTTTTATAATATTGAAGGCTTGATCTCCATCACAATGAAGGAAATCTCCTTCTGCAGTAGCATCCAAAGCATATCTATAACGAAGAGCAAGTCCAAAGTAAAAGCTACTAAGAAGCAAACTCAAGGTCATTTTAGGTTCAGTTTTTCCATGCCAATCATAAATTCTAGACCAAGCTTCTTTAAAACTTTCCTCATCCTTTTGTTTAAAAGTGAAAATCATATCCTCGGGCGACATAGTAGTAGCAACTGAACTAGACATAAAAAACAACTACAAAGGATTCTAATTTTTTGGGTTTTTGATAAAACAATGCAAGTAAAAATAAATAAAGTAAAGCAAAACAATAAAACAAAGTAAAGGATGTGTGTGCGAAAAACTCCCCTTGCAGAGGTCTTCCACTTCTTCCCCGGCAACGGCGCCAGAAAAGGGCTTGATGTCTGGCGTGTAGTTGATGATTATTATGGCCAGGCAGTTGGGAAACTCCAAGCGGAAAGTATGATGAGCACAGCAGCAAGTCTTTTCCCTCAGTAAGAAACCAAGGTTTAATCGATCAGGAAAAGAGCAGACAGTACAACTGAAGGTGATGCTTGCAAGCTTCGCGACAGCTCCGGACAATTTATAGGGCGCCTCATCCAAGCTTTGCTTTGCGAGCAGCAACGTGGAACCTGCACACACAGAACCAAGTACTTTGTTCCCAACTTGCGATGAGGTTGTCAATCTCACCGGTTTGCTTGAAACAAAGGGTATGAGCGTATCAAGTGGAAAACAGTAGAAGTATGCGAGTAAAGTAAACAGTGTGAGTAAAGTAAACAGGTGATAGCAATATGATGGAAATAGGACCGGGGTCCACAGTTCACTAGTGGTGTCTCTCCATAAGATAAATAACACATGCTGGGTCAACAAATTACAGTTGGGCAATTGATAGAATAAAGATAAACGTGATATGTCAAGAAGATCACTATGCGATTTACTCTAGGCATTACAACAAAATACATAGACCGCCATCCAACTGCATCTATGACTAATAATCCACTCATGGGGATATCATTCGAACACCCCATGAGTATTAAGTTGCGAACAACAGATAATTGCATTAAGCAAAGTGTGTAATATAAACAAAGCATATGCCCTCGAGCATATGAATGTTGTTTTCTCCCTAGTAGCAACAGCATATCTACAACCTTAGAGGTTTCTGTCACTCCCCCAGATTAAATAGAGGCATGAACCCACTATCGAGCATAAATACCCCCTCTTGGATTCACTAGCAACTACTCGGCCAAGATAGCTACTAACAACGGAGAGCATGCAAGATCATAAACAACATAGAGATAACATAAGATATATTTCAGTATAGCAACTCAATCATAACACCAATATTCATCGGATCCCAACAAACCAAACATGTAGAATTACATAACGGTGATCTCAATCATGTAGGGCAGCTCATGAGATCTAAACATGAAGCACATGGTGGAGAGGACAACCATCTAGCTACTGCTATGGACCCATAGTCCAAGGCAAACTACTCACTCATCGCTCCGGAGGCAAGCATGGCGATGAAGAAGACCTCCGGTGGCGATTCCCCTCTCCGGCAGGGTGCCGGGAAGAGCTTCTGGACCCTCCCGATCTCGGGTCGACGACGGCGGCGGATCGCGATGTGTTTTTGGAAAATTGATCGGGTACTTAGGTTTTTCCCGTCGAGGGGTCTTTATAGGCGAAGGGGCATCGTCAGAAGTGGACCGAGGAGGTCTCACACATAGGGGGCGTGGCCAGGGGCTGGGCCGCGCCGCCCTGGTGTGTGGCCACCTCGTGGCCCCACTCCGTCTCCTCTTCGGATCTCTGGAAGCTTCCGGGAAAAATAAGACTTCAGGAACTTGTTTCGTCCAATTTCGAGAATATTTCCTGTGTAGCTTTTCTGAAACACAAAAACAGCAGAAAACAGGGAACTTGCACTATGGCGACTTGTTAATAGGTTAGTTCTGGAAAATGCATAAAAGTGCCACGAAGTGTAACGAAACATTAGGCAAATGGTGTAAAAACAAGCATGGAGCATCAAAAATTATAGATACGTTGGAGACGTATCACCAGGGTCTGGCCCGCGCCACCCTAGGGTGTGGCCAGGTCCTAGCCCCCTCCATCTCTGCTTTGGACTCCGACTCATGTTCTGGAAAAATAGGAGGTTCAGCTTTTGTTTCGTCCAATTCCAAGAATATTTCCTGTGTAGCTTTTTTGAAACACAAAAACAGCAAAAAATAGGGAATTTGCACTATGGCGTCTCATTAGTAGGTTAGTTCTAGAAAATGCATAAAAACGCCACGAAGTGTAACAAAACACAAAGCAAATGGTGTATAAACAAGCATGGAGCATCAAAAATTATAGATACGTTTGAGACGTATCAAGCATCCCCAAGCTTAACTCATGCTCGTCCTCGAGTAGGTAAGTGATAACAAAACAATAATTTTTGAGGTGACATGCACCATCACAATCTTGATCAACGATGTAAAGCATTGAGTGTTGGGATCAAAGTACTTAAAACATGGGCATAAGAGACATAATCTTTACAATAAAACTTAGCAACCATGTTATAACATGAAAAGTAACTCAAACGAAAGATCATGAGTAATGAAACATTGAAAGTCAAGTGTGTGTTCAAATCATATAGAAAAACATAGCAAAGTGGTTTTTAGCTTGCCCTTCATGGAATAGCAAAACATAAATGCATAGGACACCTTCAAGTTTAAGAGGGCGACTAGATACAAATAATTTAAGAACAAGCAAAACCATAATCATGAATCAATCAATGATAAATTTTGGGACTATGTACATTAAAATCAGAATGACAACTATGCTCTCTTAGACGGTGCATAAAGGTAGAAGGTGGAGACTCAACATAAAAGTAAAAGAAAGGCCCTTCGCAGAGGGAAGCAGTGATTAAACATGTGCTAGAGCTTTTCATTTGTAAAACAGAGAGAAAAATTTGTTTTGAGAGGTGGTTGTTCTTGTCAATGACTGGCAATGGGGTTCTTACTATCTTCCATACAAAGCAAGTTTTTGAGAGAGAGATTGGCACTTTGGTGCTCTTTTATAAAGCTTGGCACTCCTCCCCATTTTTCCTTTCACAAACCATGGCTAACCGATTCCATCGGGTGCCCACCAACTTTCACATACCATGGAGGAGTGCCTTTTTTCCCTTTTTCTTTTTTGGAAAAAAACAATATGGAAGATAGCAAATCCGACCACTACGTCCCCATGAGCTGAAAACAGTGTCACAAAATGATAAGTATTTTAAAGATTTTTGAAAGGTAGCACATGAAAATTTACTTGGAATGGCTTGCAAATACCATGCATAGGAATTTATAGTGGACGCATTGGCAAACTTGGTTTTTGGGAGTTGGATGCACGAGTAGAGCTCATACTCAGTACAAAATGAAGGCTAGCAAAAGACTCAGAGCGACCAACTAAGAGAGCAATAACGGCCATAATCATGCAAAGCGACAAAACATCATTAACCGAAGCATAAAGTGGTATCATAAGTCAAAAACCAAATGATCATAGAGGCTTATGGCGACTTTGTTAGAGTCAAACATGTTGTAAGCATGCGCCAAGTCAACCCAAATAAAGCATCAAAGGATAAAACCACAATAACATGCTCCCATATAACAAAAACAGCGCATGATTTTTTCAAAGGCTCATTAAGCAATCTCAGTCATTTGAGACAAGTCATGCTACAGCAAAAACTACTAAGCATACTATCAAAACGACATCAAGCATGACATGCAAAAGTCTAAGCCACAGTCTTAACAAGCTCACATTTGTACCACTATAGGCATGACAACTTTTTCTCTTTTCCAACACCATTCAAACCTTTTTGAGACAACTCTTTTGATGAAAACCAACATAGACCAGTGGTCTAAATACACCTTGATGCAAAGATATAACAATATATGAACAAAAATCAAGGTGAAAAATGAAAGCTAAACGCAGTACTAGAAAAAGAGAACACTCGTTGAACGATAAGAGTGAAAACTAGAGTGTTCTTGGCAATGAAAATTGGAGTGTGTCTTCTCTAAAAAGAAATTTGTTGGGGTCCAACCATTTATTGCAGCAAACAAAACAAAATAAAACTGAAAGCAAAAGTAAAGACGCTCTAAGAAAAACGCATAATACATGAAGCAATAAAAATATAGTGTCTTGAAAGGTGACCTGAATTTTGCCGATGAAGAAGGGGTGCCTCGGGGGCATCCCCAGGCTTTGATGCTTGTACCTCTTGGATATTTCTTGGGGTGACATGGGCATCCCCAAGCTTGAAATTTTGTCTATACTTCATCTCATCTCATCACTCACCATTCCCTACACTTGAAAACTTCCTTCATACAAAACTTCACACAATTCTATTAGCAACATTAGTATAAGCATGATAAAGAATATACTCTTTTGGTTCATTTTCAAACTCAAATATACCAACCATTAAAGCATAATCTACTGTAGCAACTTCCTCAAAAGTTCCGTGATCAAAAGAACTCAAAAAGAAACCGATCGAGAGGCAAACACAAATAGTGGCAGAATCTGTCAAAATAGAACAGCTGACAAAGATTGATTTTTTCGAGGACCTTCTATTGCTCAAATCGAAAAGTGCAAAACTAATGAAAGTTTGGAAATAACCTGGGGCATATGCACAACAATTCGCAGATCAAAAAGATATTCTGAGAATTTTCATGAATATTTACGGTGCAGCACCGAAATCTGTTTCAGGACAGCAACTTCCCCAAATCTTACCTCCCTCAAATTAGAGGTTCTTCTTGGCACAAAAACGAAATAAAAATGATAAGAAGAGGTCATTACAGCAGTAATAACTTCCAAGACTCAAATAAAATAAAAAGTACTGAAAAGAAAACATTGGGTTATCTCCCAAGAGTGCTTTTCTTTAACGCCTTTGAGCTACGCGCAGAAAGTGGAAATCAAGTAATATCAAGCGATGAAGCATCAAGTTCATAATTTGCTCTAAGAATAGAGTCAAAAAGTAATTTATTTATCCTTCTAGGGAAGTGTTCCATACCTTTCTTGAGTGGGAATTGATATTTAATGGTGCCTTCCTTCATATCAATGATGGCACCTACAGTTCAAAGAAAAGGTCTTCCCAAAATAATAGGACATGAAGCATTGCATTCAACATCCATAACAAGAAAATCAAAGGGAACAAGGTTATTGTTAACCATAATAAGAACATCATTAATCCTTCCCAAAGGCTTCTTCTTAGCAACATCAACAGGAGGAACATCAAAATAACACTTTTCAAGCGGTGGTAAACTAAGCATATCATAAATCTTTCTAGGCATAATAGAGATACTTGCACCTAGATCACATAAAGCATGGCAATCAAAACCATTAACATTCATATCAATGATGGGCTCCCAACCATCTTCTAACTTCTTGGGAATAGAAACCTTTTGTTTCAACTTTTCTTCCCTAATTTTCATGAGAGCATTTGTAATATGCTTTGTAAAAGCAACATTCATAGAACTAGCATTAGGACTCAAAGCAAGATTTTGCAAGAACAAAATAACTTCAGAGATATTGCAACCATCAACATCAAAATCATTAAAAGTAGTAGAGCTATCATCTCCCATACTCCGAAAAATTTCAGCACTTTTTGTAGAAAAAGTTTTTGCAGTTTTGGGCTTTTTCGCACAAGGAGTAGGAGTTTTCTCTACACCAATCAAAGTAAGAGGATTGATAGCATTTGAAACAACATCACTAGAGGTGGTAATAGTACATACCTTCATATTTCTAGCCATCTCATCTTCTCTTTCCCACCTGGCATGCAATTCTGCTAACATCCTAACATTTTTATCAATTCTAACTTGAATGGCATTCAAAGTCTTGCTTTCTTTCACATCATTAGGCAACACTTTTAGTTTCAGAAGTTCAACATCAAGAGCAAGGCTATCAACTTTAGAAGCAAGAGTATCAATTTTACCCAACTTTTCCTCAACAGACTTGTTAAAAGCAATTTGCTTACCGATGAAGTCCTTGAGCATGACTTCAAGCTCAGAGGGCGCGCCCCTAGTGTTGTTGGAGGAATTACCATAAGAGTTACCATAACCATTACCATTGGTAGAAGGATACGGCCTATAATTATTGCTAGCAAAATTGTTCCTATAAGCATTGTTGTTGAAATTATTATTTCTAATGAAGTTCACATCAACATGCTCTTCTTGAGAAACTAAAGAGGCCAAAGGAATATTATTAGGATCAACATGAGCTCTATCATTAGCAAGCATAAGCATAATAGCATCAATCTTATCACTCAAGGAAGAGGTTTCCTCAACAGAATTTACCTTCTTACCTTGTGGAGTTCTCTCGGTGTGCCACTCAGAAAAATTCACCATCATGTTGTCAAGAAGCTTCGTTGCGGTGCCCAAGGTAATGGACATAAAAGTGCCTCCATTGGCTGAATCTAATAGATTTCTTGATGAAAAATTTAGTCCTGCATAAAAGGTTTGGATAATCATCCAAGTAGTCAGTCCATGAGTGGGACAATTCTTTATCATAGATTTCATTCTTTCCCAAGCTTAAGCAACATGTTCATTATCAAACTGTCTAAACTTCATAATATCACTTCGCAAAGCTATAATCTTAGCAGGAGGATAATATTTTCCAATAAAAGCATCCTTACACTTATCCCAAGAATCAATACTATTTCTAGGCAAAGATAGCAACCAATCCTTAGCTCTTCCTCTTAAAGAGAAAGTAAACAACTTAAGCTTAATAATATTACCATCTACATCCTTATACTTTTGCATCTCACATAGCTCAAAAAAATTGTTGAGATGAGCTGCAGCATCATCAGAAATGGCACTAGAAAATTGGTGCTAGTAAAGTCACACAACTTGGTGTTCTCGGGAGTACCCATTCTAGCAAAACTAAAAGCAAGCAAGTAAAAGTAACAACTATAAAGGAACTAATTTTTGTGTGTTTTTGATAAAAAGATGCAAGCAAAAATAAATTAAAGCAAAACAATAACAAAGTAAAAGATTGGAAGTGAGAAACTCTCCTTGCAGAAATCTTCTTTCTCCCCGGCAACGGCGCAAGAAAGCTTGATTGCTGTTTCGCTGGCGTGTAGTTGACGCCAGAAAACTTGTTGGAAAACCCCAAGAGAAGGTTATGATGAGCACAACAGCAAGTTTCCCTCAGTTGTGAAACCAAGGTTTATCGAACTAGTAGGAGAAAGAACCAAACTTCCGAAGGTTGATGCCCGCTAGCTTTGTGACACTCCGGACAATGGCACCAGATAACTTGTCGGCGTGTAGCTTTTCACCAGCAGCAACGTGGAACCTGCACACAACACAACCAAGTACTTTGTCCCAACTTACGATGAGGTTGTCAATCTCACTTGTTTGCTATAAACAAAGGATTAAGCGTATCGAGTGGTAAAAGGTAATAGTTTGCAAGAATGTAAGTAAAGCGAGTAAAAGTAAAATGGTAATAGCAATGTAAATGAATGGACCGGGGTCCACAGTTCACTAGTGGTGTCTCTCCATAAGATAAATAATAACATGCTGGGTAAACAAATTACAGTTGGGCAATTGATAGAATAAAGATAGTGTACATATGTCATGAGGATCACTATGAGATTCACTCTGGGCGTTACGACAAAATACATAGACCGTAATCCAACTGCATCTATGACTAATAATTCACTCTCGAGGTGTCATCTCAGCACCAGTTGAGTATTAAGTTGCGAACAACAGATAACTGCATTAAGCAAAGTGCGTAATGTAAACAATGCAAATATCCTTGAACACAAGAATGTTGTTTTCTCCCTAGTGGCATAAAGCACATCTACAACCTTAGAGGTTTCTTTCACTCCCCTGATTACTAGAGGCATGAACCCACTATCGAGCATAAATACCCCCTCTTGGAGTCACTAGCATCTACTCGGCCAAGATATCAACTAGAAACGGAGAGCATGCAAGATCATAAACAACATAGAGATAACATAAAGATAATAATTCAGCACATCAACTTGACATAGTACCAATACTCATCGGATCCCAACAAATACAACATGTAGAATTACACAAAGATGATCTTGATCATGATAGGCAACTCACATGATCTAAACATGAGCACATGGTGGAGAAGACAACCATCTAGCTACTGCTATGGACCCGTAGTCCAAGGTAAACTACTCACACATCACTCCGGAGGCGACCATGGTGATGAAGAAGGCCTCCGGCAGGGATTCCCCTCTCCGGAAGGGTGCCGAGAAGAGCTTCTGGACCCTCCCGATCTCGCGTCGACGACGGCGGCAGCTTGCAGTAGGTTTCGTGGAAAATTGATCGAGGCATTAGGTTTTTCCCGTCGAGGGGAATATATAGGCAGAAGGGCGGCATATGGAGGTGGACCAGGGGGCTCACCCCCTGGTGGCGCGGCCAGGGCCTAGCCCGCGCCGCCCTAGGGTGTGGCCAGGTCCTGGCCCCCCTCCGTCTCTGCTTTGGACTCCGACTCATGTTCTGGAAAAATAGGAGGTTCGGCTTTTGTTTCATCCAATTCTGAGAATATTTCCTGTGTAGCTTTTTTGAAACACAAAAATAGCAGAAAACAGGGAACTGGCACTGTGGCGTCTCGTTAGTAGGTTACTTCTGGAAAATGCATAAAAACGCCACGAAGTGTAACAAAACACAAATCAAATGGTGTATAAACAAGCATGGAGCATCAAAATTTATAGATACGTTTGAGACGTATCAAGAACCACAATGGTTGTACTAACATCAAATACTACAAAAGTATGTGATGTTTAGTACAACCACCATATATAGAGCAAACTCCCCCATAATCTATGCATATGTGAATGATCTTGATTTCATTGCATATATTGCCAACCAAGGTTGTTGGTGGAGTTTCCGCTATATAATCAACCATGCAAAGCAACACACAACAATGCAAAACATGCAAGGCAAATGCTTAAGAACAAAACCAAAGCATAAAACCTAATTTCCTTTAAACCCTCAAAACTTCTCCCCCATTGACATCCATTGCCGAAATGGGCGAAAAAAACTTAGAAGGCCAATATAGTGAGAGTTCCTCCAAAACGGTGTGCATATCCAAAAGAAATAAGTGAAAACACATGCACATATATAAAGGCAATTTTTTGAAGGAAATCAAACTATATTGAGGATCAAAGATTGCAAACAAAATAAGATAACACGATGAATAAACTTCAACAAATGAAGAGAGGAATCAATCGATCCAAAGAACAAATTGAATAAAGATATTATGATTGTGGGTACCCCGGCTTACCACCTTGGATTCCCGTTAGGCATACAATTCACGATCCCAGGAAGACCGTCGTGAATCCACATAACAGAGTTGGCATTACAGATTACATCATCCATTACATAGCGAGTCTTAAAGTCTTACATAGGTCGCTTGGCCGAATATAAAAGCCACGCAGGGCAAGTTCAACTGACACACTAGTACTTAGTAGATAGCAGGATACACGCAGCGTAGCTGACCCAGGTCAGGCCTACTACCCTACAGGCGACTGACCGGAAAACGGTCCTAATTCGCACCGGCGTCATCGTAACCACCATCGTCCTCCTCATAGTCATCTTCATAGTCTGACCAAGTTAATAGCCAGGGACAAAGTCGTGAGTACATTTTGAATAGTACTCGCAAACCATCTAAGAGGAGAGTATCCACATGCTGTATGGCTGTAGCAAAGGGGTTGGCTTGGTTTGAGGTAGCTTTAAGCTGGAAAGTTTCTCGTGTCGATATAGCATGTCATACAACATCCCTATATCATAGTTTCTCTTGTCGATATAGCATGTCATACGACATCTCTATATCATAGTTAAAGAATTTTTTTGTAAAACATTTGTAGGAAAAGCTCTAGGAAAGGGGAAACTCCTTTTTGTTTGCCCAAAGCAACCATGGTCAATCATACATGACCAACCTCCATCTCCTCGGCAGTACCCTTTGAGTACTCCGAACCATTCCCGTGCCACGGCAGTACCCTCTAAGTACTCCGTCCGGCACAAACTCCATTTTTCCAAATACATTTTGTAAAACCAAAACCCGACACAGGTTAAGTATAGCCATTCCAACCGTCCATGACCGAGGACTCGGCTATTCGAATAGAATACACTCTGCAGAGGTTATACACTTTACCCACACCATCCGATAAATCCGCTGGGATACCACCACGGACCGTCATACACAAGTATGCGGGGTTCGGATAATCAATCAAAGCCCTCCATCTATCTACCTTAGTACGGGTGCCTACCCTGTGGAGTTTACCTCCCCGGCACGTCCCGGCAGTACCTCCTTCAGAGTGTAACTCCGGCGCCACGGCGGGAGAACCCAAGTGTCTTCCGGCCGGATAAATCCCGAAGGATCCCGATTTACTATTGCCCACAAACTGGCGGCAACCCAAATTCTAGGGTCCTACAAACCCTTATATAGTATGAGGCTCCCCGCACTAAAGCAAATAAACTTCAAACTAAGCCCCGTCCCATACCGGGGTAATGTGGTTGCACGGGAGTAATTGGTTTGGCGAACACTTATACTCAATGCCATTTTTCAGAAATCCACTAACTCCTTCATCTCCCATGTCCAACTCCATGTTTATAAAACCATTTGAAAACACTTCAATGGAGTAGCAACTACTCCAAGGTTTTCGAAAACATTCTCGAAATCTTTCCCGGGAGTATTCCCAATCCTAGAGTTTTTGGCTCCACTACAAGTTTTCCAAAGACTTTGATGCTAATCATCAAGTTTCTAATGAGAGGGGTGTTAAATAGGTCACAAGGGGTGTCATCTCTATGGATGATATCCAGTCGACTTGTGGAGCTAAGTCGTCAACTATTGCTATCTAGAGAATAATAGTAATATAGAAAAACAATGCATAATAAGAAAAACAGAAGTGAAGCAATGCAAGGTGTAATAGTAGGATTCAAATATGCAACAAGTAGATGGCTTGCCTTGAGTGGCTTGTCCCTGATTTCCTTCCTCTTGATACTCAAAGATCTCCCCCTCCTCCGCACACTCGTCGTTAGATTCTATCACCGGAAAAAGCAACAACATACAATAAGCACACATGCATACATAATTCACCCCCAATACAGGCAACACACAACTCAAACATTGAGTATCAGAAACAAACATGTTCAGATATCTGAACCATAACATTTTCTACAAAGAAATCATTAACCAAATAATAGCAAAGCAATTCCTATTGAGAAATAAACCCTATTCTTAAGCAAACCACTTGCAGGCATCCACAAGTAGCAAGACATGGCAACTAGCACACATTCAGGTAGTTAACAACATTACAGAACCACTACAATTGGAATCAATCCAAAAGAAGCTTTTGGTGATTTATAATGAATTTCCAAATCTCACTTAACACTAGAAAGGCAATTTAATTCCCTAAATCTTTCTGTAGCTACTAAAATTCTACCAGAGACAATTTTCGAAAGCTACTGCAATATAGAACACACCAGAGGTGGAATCATCTGAAAATAATAATCCTATTGTGCACAATAATTAAATCAAAGCAATTATTGAATAAGACCAAAATAATTACTGCAGGTAATATAATATCCCTAAAATAGCAAAACTAGGTTCTGAAGCTTCACAACATCACAGAGCATCACTGAAAATTGGAAACACATGATTTCATTATACCAAACTCTCATATTGGAATTAACATGGAAAACCCTAGATCTACCAATATTAATTCTCAGATAATATCTAAATTCCTAAAAAATCATGCATGCAACATATCCAGGTAGGTAATAACCTCAGGAGCACATAGAAATTTGAATCACTAATTTTGGACTCACAGAAATATTTCTACAAATTTTTGAATCTAGCTGGTATTTGCAAAATGATTAAACCGATTTGCAGAAGAAGAAAAACCGGGCCGAGGCGGCGGATCCGAGCCAGGCCGGCCCAGATTCGTTGGCCTGCTCGGGCCTAGCGTCGCCGAAGCGGTAAGCCACCGTCTGATTTAGATCGGATGGCACAGCGTCATCTTCCTCCCCGGCCTGCATGCGCGAGAGAGAGAAGAGAGCGCCGGCTAGGGTTTACGGGCGGCGGAGCTCACCATGGGGCAGCAGGGCGGTCTCGGCGTGACGCAGGGGTAGCGATCGGCAGCGGAGGTGACGGCGATGCGATCTGTGCTCGAATGCGTGCAAGAAGAAGGCGTGCGGGTGGTCTCGGTCGCGGTGGTCTCGGCTAGCTCCTGGCGTCGTCGGCGATGGCGATGGCCAGCGATTCCTGCAAGAAACTAAGGGGTGGGTGAGCTAGGTCTCGAGAGATAGAGGGATCCGAGCGCAGAGGGAGGGAGAAGAGGGTTCCCAGATCGACGGCAACCTTCACCGTTTGCCGACGATCTTCTCCGGATCGGGCACTCAGCAACGGCGAGAGAAGCTGGTTTCCATGGCGGCGAGGTCCTGCAGTGAGAGAGGGAGTGGAGGGGAAGGAAATGAGCGGCAGGGGAGAGCTCCAGAGGGAGTGTTGGGCTTTATATGGTCGGGGTGGTCTTGGTGCAGGGTGCACCTCGTCGGTCACGGTTGGGCGAGAGGGTGGTGTTTCTGGGACGGCGTTGTGAGCTGAGTGCAGCGCTAGGGGTGGCTGCGTCGGTGGCTAAGTGGTTTGGTCGGGACGGGTGCATTTTCAGAGTGTTAGCACATGAAACGGTGCACGGCGTGGCGAGCTGGGTCGGCTAGGGTGCGGGGCAGTGGGGGCATTGCAACGTGCGCTCGATGCCGTGCACGGTCGTGTGCGGCATGAGGCAAACGGTGGAGCGTGCACGCGGGAACGCTGATGCCGCTCTCGGCGTCCTCTGGCGCGCCGGGCACGAGCGGAGCGAGGGCCAGGGCAAAGCCTATGAGCGGTTTGGACGGCAGGAGTCGATTGGTTGAGCTGGACGGTGGCGAGTGGGGCCTACTGGCGCGGGGGCTGGCGATGGCTTCTATCCGAAGCTTCAGACCAACGGGCGTGTGTCCTGGTCATGCCAGCGAGAGAGGGAGAGGGAAGGGTGAGGTGTGAGCTTGGTCTCTCTGCAAAGTAGGGTCGAGGTGGTGCTGGAGTGGGGGTGCTGGGCATTGGTTGGGGGTTGGAGGCGGTGGGGGAGAAAGGGAAGAGGGGAGAGGATCTACCCTAGATCACCTCGGGTCTCCATCCTTCTTTGTGTCCAAGAGCAAAAAGACAAGGGCTAAGAGCTGGGTTTTGAAGAGAGGGCAGAGAGAGAGGGAGAGGTGGTCGGCCAGGGTAGTCACCTTGGGTGATTTGCAAAGAAAGAGAAGAAGAAACAAGAGAAGAAGAAGAAAAGGATCATTTGGCCGAAATTCATTTGAATTTCAAAAAAATCAAAATCTGGTCCAAGTTGTGGTGGTGGTTTGCTAAGATGTGATCTACAAGTGGTAGAAATCATTCTACCAAGTTTTCTGAATTTTTGAACAAGTGGAAATGAGGTTTTGATGAAGTCCCTATTTTTGAATAAAGCTGCAAAAATAAAAAGAAAGAAATAGGTGGGTGGTGTGATCAAGCAAGAGAATTGAGCTAGGGCTTTTGGTTTACACAAACCAGCACTAGGTGCCAAAATCATTGCATAAAATCATAGCACAAATTCCTAGTTCCTAATGCACAAGAGGTAGAAGTGCTAAAATTGTATCCTGCCAAATCACACACACACATGCACAAGCCATTGCATGAAATCATACATGCTATCATTCAAGCTCACAAGAAAGCAAAGTTTTTAATTCACCCAAAATAAAGCATTTAGCCAAGGTCTCAATATGGTCTACAAAAAGTGAGGTGTTACAGACCTTCCCCCCTTAAAAGAATCTCGTCCCGAGATATGGTAGCTAAGCGTGAAGTAATTCGGGGAATTCCCGTTGGAGATAATCCTCACGCTCCCAAGTGGCCTCATCTTCGGTATGGTTACTCCACTGCACCTTGTACATCTTGATCTTGCGTCTATGGGTAAGACGGACATCTTCTTCAAGGATGCGAATTGGTCTCTCCCGATAGGTGAGGTCGTGGTTTAGGTCAATGGAGTTGTGGTCGATCTCCTTGAAGGTCTCGGGCTTGCTGGGAACTTGAAGGCATTTGCGGAGTTGCAAGACATGAAAGACATCATGGAACTCAGATAGCTCTGCGGGCAGCTCCAGTTTGTAGGACATCTCTCCGCGGCGCGCTAGGATCTTGAATGGGCCGATGTAGCGGGGTGCAAGCTTACCCTTAACATGGAAGCATTGCATACCCTTGAGTGGTGTCACTCGAAGGTAGACAAAATCCCCCATGTTGAAGGTAACAGGTCTTCTCTTTGAGTCGGCATAACTCTTCTGCCTAGATTGGGCTGCTTTAAGGCGGGTTCGAATGAGCTGGACTTGCTCTTCGGCTTCCTTAATGATGTCAGGGCCAAAGATCTGGCTCTCTCCAGTTTCTGACCAGTTGAGCGGGGTCTGGCACTTGCGCCCATAAAGAGCTTCAAAGGGGGCCATTTGCAGACTAGCTTGGTAGCTATTGTTGTAGGAAAACTCAGCGAATGGCAAACAGTCTTCCCACTTGGTTCCATAAGATAGAACACAAACTCGCAGCATGTCTTCTAGGATTTGGTTAACTCGCTCCGTCTGACCTCCAGTTTGAGGGTGATAGGCTGTGCTGAAGGATAGCTTGGTGCCTAAGGCTTCCTGGAGTTTTGCCCAAAATCACGAGGTGAATTGAGGGCCTCGGTCTGAGACTATGGTCTTCAGAATGCCATGGAGGCTGACCATGCGTGAGAGGTACAATTCTGCCAGACGGTTCCCATGATCGGTGGTCTTGACTGGAATAAAGTGGGCCACCTTAGTGAGATGGTCCACAATAACCCATATAGAGTCATGTCCCCGACTCGACGTTGGTAACCCAGTAATAAAGTCCATTCCGACTTCTTCCCACTTCCATAAGGGCACTTTCAAGGGTTGCAATAACCCTGTGGGTCTTTGATGTTCAGCCTTGACGCGCTGGCAAACATCACACCGGGCAATGTAAAAGGCTATTTCCCTCTTCATACCGTGCCACCAAAACTGTTCCTTCAAGTCTTGGTACATTTTGGAGCCTCCGGGATGGATTGAATACGGGGTATCGTGGGCTTCCTTCAGAATAAGCTGCTTCAACTCATCTATGTTAGGGACGCATAGGCGGCCATTATACCATAGCACACCTTCCTGGTCAATTGAAAACCAAGGTACTTCCTCTCGTCCCATCCTACGTTTAATTCCTTCAATACTCTCATGACCCTTCTGAGCTCCTTTGATTTGGTCGAAGAGAGTGGGTCGGACTTCAAGGTTAGCTAAGAAACCATGGCTCACAAGTTCAAGTCCGAACTTTTTGAACTCCTCGCACAGGGCCGGTTGGTTGGTCTTCAATAAGGCATTTAGGGAACAAGGCTCTCGGCTGAGGGCATCGGCGACCACATTTGCTTTACCGGGATGGTAATGAATGCCTAGGTCATAATCCTTGATGAGCTCAACCCATCTCCTCTGTCTCATATTTAACTCCTTCTGAGAGAAAATATACTTTAGGCTTTTGTGGTCAGTATAGATCTCACATCGGTTCCCCTTAAGATAGTGTCGCCATGTTTTGAGGGCATGGACAACAGCGGCAAGCTCTAGGTCATGGGTGGGATAGTTCAACTCATGGGGGCGAAGCTGACGGGATAGGTAGGCGATAACCTTGCCATCTTGCATCAAGACACTTCCAAGCCCAAGCTTGGAGGCGTCGCAGTAGACATCGAAGCTCTTGGTAATATCGGGCATGGTTAGGATAGGAGCTGACACGAGTCGCTTCTTGAGTTCTTGGAAACTCTCCTCGCACTTTGCAGTCCACTCAAACTTCTTATCTTTCTTGAGTAGCTGGGTCAACGGGCGAGCGATGCTAGAAAACCCTTCTACAAACTTCCGGTAATATCCAGCTAGCCCAAGAAACGCTCGGACTTCGGTGGGGTTGGTCGGGGCTTTTCTTTCCAGGATAGAGGTGATTTTCGAGGGGTCCATGGATACTCCACCGGCTGAGATAACATGGCCTAGGAATTCAACTTCTTTCAGCCAAAACTCACACTTGCTGAATTTGGCGTAAAGCTGGTGCTCGCGCAGGGTTCCCAATACTAGCCGCAGATGCTCTGCGTGCTCTTCCTCGGTCTTGGAATAGACCAAGATGTCGTCGATGAAGACCACCACAAATTTGTCTAGGAACTTCATGAATACCTTATTGATGAGATTCATGAAATAGGCAGGGGCATTGGTTAGGCCAAAGGACATGACCGTGTACTCAAACAGGCCGTAACGAGTGGTGAAGGCGGTCTTGGGAATGTCGGACTCTCGGACCTTTAGCTAATGATATCCAGTGCGGAGATCAATCTTGGAGAACACCTTAGCTCCATTCAGCTGATCAAATAGGTCTTCAATCTTTGGAAGTGGGTATTTATTCTTGATGGTCACCTCATTTAGTTTACGGTAGTCCACACACAGTCGTATGGTACCGTCTCGCTTGTCCACAAAGAGAACAGGCGATCCCCAAGGTGAAGCGCTGGGACGGATTAGGCCTTTGCTGAGCATATCAGCGAGTTGCTTCTTTAACTCCTCGAGCTCTTGGGGGTTCATACGGTAAGGTCTTTGAGCAATGGGAGCTATTCCGGGAATCAACTCAATTATGAACTCGATATCCCGGTCAGGGGGCATACCTGGCAGCTCCTCGGGAAAGACGTCGGGGTATTCGCATACCACCGGAACTTGGTCAAGAGTCGGCCCAGCGACAGACTTCTTATAGTAAGCTTTGCGGGATGGCATGGTGGCGATGTGCTCAATCTGAACTCCATCACTGCTGGTCACGGTTATAGCCTTCCGGGCACAATCTATATGACCCTGGTACTTGGACATCCAGTCCATTCCAAGTACCACATCCAAACCCTTTGTGCCTAAAATGATTAGGTTGGCTTTGAATGACACCCCATGGATATCTACCGGCACATTTATGCAATTCCTCTTGGTTTTCATGACTGATCCGGGGATCTGAACTAGCATAGCTCTAGGCATCATGGTTGGTTCTAACTTTCCTTTTGTAACAAAGTTCTCGGTCACGAAGGAATGAGATGCACCAGAATCAAACAGCACTTTTGCAGGGATGGAGTTGACAAGAAACGTACCCAGAACAATGTCGGGTGCTTCAGCAGCTTCTTCAGCAGTGACGTGGTTCAGGCGGCCTCTGGCAACATTGGCTTGGTTCTTCTGAGTCTTCCTAGTGGGTCCACGGCCTTGACCCTGATTGGGTCTCGGCGCGTTGAGGCTCGGCGCAGATGGCTTCTTCAGGGGACACTCCTTAGAGAAGTGTCCAGGCTGGCCACAAGTGTAGCAGCCACTTCCTTGGCTGCGGTTGATGGGGTTGAAGGTGTTACGGTTCCCTCCTGAGGGGTTCCCGCTTGCAGGACGGCTGCTAGAATATTGGCGGTTGGGGTTGTTAGGCCTGGGGGCTTGAGAGGCAAACCTCTGTGGTGGCGGCGCAGGCCTAGATGGGGGCATGCTGCGGGACCTTTGGTTGCTGGGTCCACCCTGACTCATCATTCTTCTCTTGCGGCTTTCGCGGGTAGCTTTGTTCTTGTCCTCCACCATGATAGCAGCATCCACCAGGGCTTCCAGGTCATTGTATGGTACGGCTACCAGATAAGTTTGCAGCTCCTCCTGAAGTCCATTCAGGAAGCGCTCTCTCTTGTTCTCGTCAGAGTCGATGTCGTTAGGGGCGTACCTTCCCCATGTAGTGAACTTGTCGAGGTACTCGGTGACACTCATCCCACCTTGCTTGAGGTTGAGGAACTTGTCGCGCATAATCTTGATGAGTCCGGTGGGAATGTGGGCTTTGCGGAACTTGGCCTTGAAAGCATCCCAAGTCATCAGTTGGCCTTCGGGCTACATGGCACGACCATTTTCCCACCATGCACCCGCTGCTCCAGCTAGGAAGTGAGTGGCATAGAGCACCTTCTCATTCTCTCCAACTCCGGCATACTCTAGCTTGTTTTCGATGGTGCGGAGCCAGTCATCGGCGTCCAGGGGCTCGGTGACTTAGCAAAGGTCGGAGGGTTGGAGTTCTGGAAGTCCCTAAGCTTGTTGCGGGGCTCGTCATCATCATTGCCACCATGGTTGTTGTGGTTGGTGGCAATTTGCACGAGGTGCTGAAGAGTGGCAAGGTTGGCTTGATGCTCGGCGCGTGCGGCTTCACGGTCTTCAAGCATGAGCCGCAATAGTTGCTCCATGCTGGGCTCAGGGGGTGGGGGCGGATTGCCTCCAGTGTGGCCTCGCGTTTCCGGAGCCATTCTGGAGAGAAATAGGTTTTGTAAGACATAATAACAATTGAACCTCAATCATACCTCAACAAAAGATAGGACCTTAACACATGCATAACACGTCAACATAACAAGGCATACATACCAACACTCCAACAGCATACATGCACATGCAAGTTCAGGCATACATATACACAAACAAAAGGTTGCCAACAACTCCAGGCACACGCATACCACATAGTCTCATACAACACAAGTACCAAATGGTTCCATAGAGACCATGTAACACGGATATGCAAAAGGGGATAAACTAACAACTACGCGCCAACCTACGTGAGAGAGATAGGGCGCTGGACCTACTCATCGCCGCTGACGTGGGGGACAACCTCCTCGGGGTCCTCCTCGCTGGGAGTCTCGGGAGCGTAGAAGTCCATGATAGCATCGCGGTCATCACCGCTATCGCTACCACGGTCATCATCGTCGGTGCTCACGGGCTCCTCGTCGAAGGCCTCCTGGTGGTCGTCGTCGCGGCTAAGTACTGCCTCGTTCTCCTTGCGGAGCTCGGCGGTCTCCTCCTCTAGCTCGGACACGTGACTCTCAAGAGAGGCAAGCTGGTCCTGAAGGTCACGAACGCGACGCCTAAGGCTCCTGTTCCTCTTCGCGATCCTCTTCTTCGCGGCTATGAGGTGGTGGCGAGAGAAGATGGCCGCATGCAGGTCCTCATGAAGGACGGCCAACTCCAAGCCACGCTCGTCGGCTACCATACGGACATGGTCCAACTGCTCCTGGGAGTGGTGCAGAAGGACCTCTGTGTGGGCAAGGTGGCGGCTGAAGGGGGTCGGCAAAGGGGGCTCGACAGGAAAGCCCCCATCATCGCACCTCCCGTAGTGCTCGTAGCGTGTCCCTGCCAACTCGGCGGTGTGAAGGTGGACAAGGCGTGAGATGGCATGCTGCAGAACACGCATCACACCCTCACCCTAGGTGCGCTCGATCACCTCGAAGGTGAACTCCTCGGACGTAGGCGGAACCTCCCTCCCGCGAACCTGGCAGACGATATGGTACGCTAGCTCACGGGTGCCCTCCTCGAAGAGGCGGTAGCCCCTCACCTCGGGACGCGGGCGCCCAAGGCGGGCTGCCAACTCCACTAGGTCTCGCTCGAACACAACGATCTCGCCGTGTGTCCCAACCTGACGGTGTGCCGTGGGAGCGTCCATCTACACAAGTTTTAGAGTAGATTTAATTAATGACTTACCCAGGTGTGCAGAATTTTAATACATAAGTAAAACTTGAATTAAAATGCAAGTAATTAAAGATGCTTAGAGAATAAGGGAAGAGATGAGAGCAATATATATATTTACCTTAGATATATATAGCCATCTCTTTTAATTTTGGAAAATAGCTTTTGGTCCGATCTAACGCCCGTGCTAAACTAGGGTCTCCTAAGGTCAGGATGGCTCTGATACCAACTCTGTGGGTACCCCGGCTTACCACCCGGGATTCCCGTTATGCATACAATTCACGATCCCATGAAGACCGTCGTGAATCCACATAATAGAGTTGGCATTACAGATTACATCATCCATTACATAGCGAGTCTTAAAATCTTACATAGGCCGCTTGGCCGAATATAAAAGCCACGCATGGCAAGTTCAACTGACACACTAGTACTTAGTAGATAGCAGGATACACGCAGCGTAGCTGACCCAGGTCAGGCCTACTACCCTACAGGCGACTGACTGGGAAACGGTCCTAATTTGCATTGGCGTCGTCGTAACCACCATCGTCCTCCTCATAGTCATCTTCATAGTCTGACCAAGTTAATAGCTAGGGACAAAGCCGTGAGTACATTTTGAATAGTACTCGCAAACCATCTAAGAGGAGAGTATCCACATGCTGTATGGTTGTAGCAAAGGGGTTGGCTTGGTTTGAGGTAGCTTTAAGCTGGAAAGTTTCTCGTGTCGATATAGCATGTCATACGACATCCCTATATCATAGTTTCTCTTGTCGATATAGCATATCATACGACATCTCTATATCATAGTTAAAGAAAAGTTTTGTAAAACATGTGTAGGAAAATCTCTAGGAAAGGGGGAAACTCCTTTTTGTTTGCCCAAAGCAACCATGGTCAATCATACATGACCAACCTCCATCTCCTCGGCAGTACCCTTCGAGTACTCCAAACCATTCCCGTGCCACGGCAGTACCCTCCAAGTACTCCGTCCGGCACAAACTCTATTTTTTCGAAAACATTTTGTAAAACCAAAACCCGACACAGGTTAAGTATGGCCATTCCAACCGTCCATGACCGAGGACTCGGCTATTCGAATAGATTACACTCTGCAGAGGTTGTACACTTTACCCACACCATCCGATAAATCCGCCGGGATACCACCACGGACCGTCATACACAAGTATGTGGGGTTCGGATAATCGATCAAAGCCCTCCATCTATCTACCTTAGTACGGGTACCTACCCTGTGGAGTTTACCTCCCCGACACGTCCCTGCAGTACCTCCTTCAGAGTGTAACTTCGGCGCCACGGCGGGAGAACCCAAGTGTCTTCCGGCCGGATAAATCCCGAAGGATCCCGATTTACTATTGCCCACAAACTGGCGACAACCCGGATTCCGGTGTCCTACAAACCCTTATATAGTATGAGGCTCCCCGCACTAAAGCAAATAAACTTCAAACTAAGCCCCGTCCCATACCGGGGTAATGTGGTTGCACGAGAGTAATTGGTTTGGCGAACACTTATACACAATGCCATTTTTCAGAAATCCACCAACTCCTTCATCTCCCATGTCCAACTCCATGTTTATAAAACCATTTGAAAACACTTCAATGGAGTAGCAACTACTCCAAGGTTTTCGAAAACATTCTCAAAATCTTTCCCGAGAGTATTCCCAATCCTAGAGTTTTTGGCTCCACTACAAGTTTTCCAAAGACTTTGATGCTAATCATCAAGTCTCTAATGAGAGGGGTGTTAAATAGGTCACAAGGGGTGTCATCTCTATGGATGATATCCAGTCGATTTGTGGAGCTAAGTCATCAACTATTGCTATCTAGAGAATAATAGCAATATAGAAAAACAATGCATAATAAGAAAAACAGGAGTGAAGCAATGCAAGGTGTAATAGTAGGATTCAGATATGCAACAAGTAGATGGCTTGCCTTGAGTGGCTTGTCCCTGATCTCCTTCCTCTTGATACTCAAAGATCTCCCCCTCCTCCGCACACTCGTCGTTAGATTCTATCACCGGAAAAAGCAACAATATACAATAAGCACACATGCATACATAATTCAGCCCCAATACATGCAACACACAACTCAAACATTGAGTATCAGAAACAAACATGTTCAGATATTTGAACCATAACATTTTCTACAAAGAAATCATTAACCAAATAATAGCAAAGCAAGTCCTATTGACAAATAAACCCTATTCTTAAGCAAACCACCTGCAGGCATCCACAAGTAGCAAGACATGACAACTAGCACACATTTAGGTAGTTAACAACATTACAGAACCACTACAATTGGAATCAATCCAAAAGAAGCTTTTGGTGATTTATAATGAATTTCCAAATCTCACTTAACACTAGAAAGGCAATTTAATTCCCTAAATCTTTCTGTAGCTACTAAAATTCTACCAGAGACCATTTTGGAAAGCTACTGCAATATAGAACACACTAGAGGTGGAATCATCTGAAAATAATAATCATATTGTGCACAATAATTAAATCAAAGCAATTATTGAATAAGACCAAAATAATTACTGCATGTAATATAATATCCCTAAAATAGCAAAACCAGGTTCGGAAGCTTCACAACATCACATAGCATCACTGAAAATTGGAAACACATGATTTCATAATACCAAACTCTCATATTGGAATTAATATGGAAAACCCTAGATCTACCAATATTAATTCTCAGATAATATCTAAATTCCTAAAAAAATCATGCATGCAGCATATCCAGGTAGGTAATAACCTCAGGAGCACATAGAAATTTGAATCACTAATTTTGGACTCACAGAAATATTTCTACAAATTTTTGAATCTAGCAGGTATTTGCAAAATGATTAAACCGATTTGCAGGAAAAAAAATAGGTCGAGGCGGCGGATCCGAGCCAGGCCGGCCCAGATTCGCCAGCCTGCCCGGGCCTGGCGTCGCCGAAGCGGTAAGCCGCCGTCCGATTTAGATCGGATGGCGTAGCGTCGTCTTCCTCCCCGGCCTGCATGCGCGAGAGAGAGAGAAGAGAGCGCCGGCTAGGGTTTACGGGTGGCGGAGCTCACCATGGGGCAGTAGGGCGGTCTCGGCGTGATGCAGGGGTAGTGATCGGTGGCGGAGGTGACAGCGATGCGATCTGTGCTCGAATGCGTGCAGGTGGTCTCGGTCATGGCAGTCTCGGCTAGCTCCTGGCGTCGCCGGCGATGGCGATGGCCAGCGATTCCTGCAAGAAACCGAGGGGTGGGTGAGCTAGGTCTCGAGAGAGAGAGAGAGGGATCCGAGCGCAGAGGGAGAGAGAAGAGGGTTCCCAGATCGACGGCAACCTTCACCGTTTGCCGACGATCTTCTCCGTCTCGGGCGCTCAACAATGGCGAGAGAAGCTGGTTTCCATGGCGGCGAGGTCCTGCAGTGAGAGAGGGAGTGGAGGGGAAGCAAATGAGCGGCAGGGGAGAGCTCCAGAGGGAGTGTTGGGCTTTATATGGTCGGGGTGGTCTCGGTGCAGGGTGCACCTCGTCGGTCACGGTTGGGCGAGAGGGGCGGCGTTTCTAGGACGGCGTTGTGAGCTGAGTGCAGCGCTAGGGGTGGCTGCGTCCGTGGCTAAGTGGTTTGGTCGGGACGGGTGCGTTTTCTGAGCGTTAGCATGTGAAACAGTGCGCGGCGCGGCGAGCTGGGTCAGCTAGGGTGCGGGGCAGTGGGGGCGTTGCAACGTGCGCTCGATGCCGTGCACGGTCGTGTGCGGCATGAGGCAAACGGTGCAGCGTGCGCGCGGGAACGCTGATGCCGCTCTCGGCGTCCTCTGGCGCGCCAGGCACGAGCGGAGCGAGGGCCAGGGCGAAGCCTATGAGCGGTTTGGACGGCAGGAATCGATTGGTTGAGCTGGACGGTGGCGAGTGGGGCCTACTGGCGCGGGGGCTGGCGATGGCTTCTCTCCGAAGCTTCAGACCAATGGGCGTGTGTCCTGGTCATGCCGGCGAGAGAGGGAGAGGGCAGGGTGAGGTGTGAGCTTGGTCTCTCTGCAAAGTAGGGTCGAGGTGGTGCTGGAGTGGGGGTGCTGGGCGTTGGTTGGGGGCTGGAGGCGGTGGGGGGAGAAAAGAAAGAGGGGGGAGAGGATCTACCCTAGACCACCTCAGGTCTCCCTCCTTCTTTGTGTCCAAGAGCAAAAAGACAAAGGCTAAGAGCTGGGTTTTGAAGAGAGGGCAGAGAGAGAGGGAGAGGTGGTCGGCCAGGGTTGTCACCTTGGGTGATTTGCAAAGAAAGAGAAGAAGAAACAAGAGAAGAAGAAGAAGAAGAAAAGGATCATTTGGCCGAAATTCATTTGAATTTTGAAAAATACAAAATCTGGTCCAAGTTGTGGTGGTGGTTTGGTAAGATGTGATCTACAAGTGGTAGAAATCATTCTACCAAGTTTTCTGAATTTTTGAACAAGTGGAAATGAGGTTTTGATGAAGTCCCTATTTTTGAATAAAGGTGCAAAAATAAAGAGAAAGAAATAGGTGGGTGGTGTGATCAAGCAAGAGAATTAAGCTAGGGCTTTTGGTTTAGACAAACCAGCACTAGGTGCCAAAATCATTGCATAAAATCATAGCACAAATTCCTAGTTCCTAATGCACAAGAGGTAGAAGTGCTAAAAATTTATCCTGCCAAATCACACACACACACATGCACAAGCCATTGCATGAAATCATACATGCTATCATTCAAGCTCACAACAAAGCAAAGTTTTTAATTCACCCAAAATAAAGCATTTAACCAAGGTCTCAATATGGTCTACAAAAAGTGAGGTGTTACAATGATACACATGAGAGCTCACTCAATCTTATTCCTCAAGACACACTCGATATAGGCTCAATTCCCTAATGACCAATCTTCGGATCACTCCATGAATAACATCTTGGTCATCACATAATCTTCTTCACTGTCTTCTTCTTATAATCTTGAATCCAACATATGGTTCAAGCATTGTCTATGGACAAGTCCTACACATATAACTCAATCCAACCATTAGTCCATAGGGATTGTCATTAATTACCAAAACCACACATGGGGCTCCATATGTTCTTTCACCAGGAACACGGCTAATCGATTAGTTTTACACCCTGCAGGGGTTGTGCACTTTCACCTTAAGACTCATTCTACCTAGAGAGAAGAATGAGACGAGACCTTTCAGAAGAAGAATTCAACCATACTAGCATGACCGTACCCTAAATACCACCCCATGTCATTACTCATGGTTGAACCCTCACAACATACTCAATCAAGACAGAGCCCATAATGTCATAAGGTTGCACTGGAAGTACTCTAAAACATGGAAGACATATTAATCTCTTTACACACTACTAGGATCTAAGTATTTCATAAACTTCTTTGAAAATTAACTTATCATGCATACTACTAAAAAACACTAATGTAGTAGTAAAATAGGTAGAAGAATGTGTGTCACTTGCCTTTTTGAAGTTTAAGCTCTTTCACTTCTCTCAACAAAACACGTTACTCTCCGTACAAGCTATAACACAGAAATAACACAACATAAACACACCATACAATACAAACATAATCAAACAAGACAAGCAAGATTTAGGTAGGCATGATATTGGGTCAAGGTGGTGTCAAAATGATTTCAGTGGATAGGTATGATCATAGGATTTACTTTTGTGGAAGGAAACAAAGCGGAAAAAATATATAGAATTAATCTATAAAGGAAATTACTCAAATCCCCATATTTAAATTTGAGTATTTGAAAAGTGAGTCAAACAATTTGGACAGTGATACTATTGGATAGATTACTGTAGAACAAAGCTACATCAATTGGATTCATTCCAAAATCAATTTTAGAACTCAAGTTATGATCAGGACAGTGATTTGGATGAATGTGAATGTGCCAAGTTTGTGCACGTATCAACTTTTAAGTTTCTTGATTCTATGATGTTCTACAAGATCAGAGAATTCCAAAGACTATAAATTTGTGATTTTTGGACGTGTAGAACAAAAGATATGAATTTATTAGGGCAACGGGAGTATTTGAATCAATTTGAAAATGAATTCAAATTGAATATTGAAACTATAGAATATTATTGCACCATTGGATTCTACACTTTGTTAGCTTTCCAGTGACATAAAGTTTGTAATTTTTGGATCTATAGTTTGAAAGATATGAATTTTGCAAGTTCTAAGCAAAATCTGCTTTTAATTCAAATTCGAAAGTTCGGTTTAAACAGGGGCTGCCATGTGGCGCGATCTAACTGGAGGGTACCGGTTTGGCCGGATTATGGTTGTGAGCCGTTGGATTAAAAGAGGATTCAACGCACCAGATCCAAAGATACCTCTTCATTAAGTGATCTGATCTGGGCCGTGGGATCGGGATCTAACGGTCGGAGTGGAAGGGGGAAGGAGGAGGTCACCAGAGCTAGGGTTCCGGCGTGCTGTGGCACTAGAGGTGGTCGTCAGCGGCGTTCTGGTGGCTTCCAGCGACGGAGAAGGGGTGGTCGGCATGCAGGAGATCCCGGTGAGCTCGAGTGCGTGATCCACATCGGCGATTGCGTCCTCTAGCGACGAGGAGGCGCGGTTGGAGGCGGTATGGCGTCGGTGACCTCCGGGTGGCGATGGTGTGGCCGTTTGGCTGCGATATAGGACGAACGAATGGCGTGAGGTGATGCACCAGGACGAGGGAGGAAGAAGGGAGTCGGAGGGAGAGCGCTGGGAGGCCTGGGCTCACCTGAATTGGTGACAGACGTCGCCGGTGTCTACGAGCTCCGGCGGCAAAATCTGCGCAGCCTGGGGGCATTTCTGGTTCGGAAAAAGAGGGATAAGGAGGAGGGGCTTGAGGGGATTTTATAGATGCTCTTGGCGTGGAGGAGGGGGTAGGGTTTAGGGCGGGGGAGGCGCATCGGAAGGACGGGGGCGAAGCCGTGCAAGAGAAGGGCTCCAGCCCGAGGAGGAAGACGATCTGACATGCGGGTCCCGCATGTCAGCGTCGGTGGAAGGGGGGCAGCATACCATTTCGGTACGGGAGGCTAAACGGGTCGTGGGCGCAATCTGGTGCTGGGCCGGATTGGTGCCCGCGGCCCTTCTTCACTTTTTTTTGTTTCTTCTTTTTCCTTTTTCTCTTTTCTTGTTTGTTTTAAAACCTTTTCAAAATAGCTCCAAAACAATTCAAACCAAAACCTAAAGTTTTCTAGAATTCCACACATTATTTTAAAACAGTAAGAAACAATTTTTCATAATAGAAATTAATTTTCAAGAAAAACTCACTAATTTGACTAAAAGGGGTTTATTAGCATAATGCAAAATAGAATTAGAGTTTTAAAATAAACCTTTAAAATCAGGGAAAAATACTTTATAAAATAATATTTTGAAATTCATTTTCAAACACAATGTTAGTAATGCAAACTTTATAAACCATTTTGGAAATATTTTCCTTTGCAAAATATCTTGCATAGGTTCGAGTAAATACAAAATAGTATTTCGGAAATCTTATTTTATCAAAGGAAGTCCTTCAAGAACTAATAGAAAGTTTGAAAAAGTTTTTCTAACAAAGCTTTTGAATACACTCAAAAGTTTTAATTTCTTGTGAAATTTCAATCAATACAAACAAAACAAAAAAAAACTATTCCAAAATTTGATATAAAAACTTGGGATGTTAGAGCGGTGCTACGTCTTAGAGGAGCGTCTTCTCGCCGGTGAGCTCACCGGCAACCATCTTAGCTGCAGGACAGCCGCTCCTTCTTCTTGGGATATCTCCATCATCGGTCTTTGGGCGGAACATCGCCCCCCGATGAATCTAATGGTTGTTAGGCAGCCTCTCCCGCCCTGGTTGCTACTTTGCCGGCACAGGTTTTTCCTTTAGGCTTGCATGCTGCTTAAGAGGATCTTCTGCTACAAGACGGCGAGCTCCCGCTTTGCCACACCAAGTTGTTCCGTCCCAGGTGGTGGCGTAGTTGGTCGTGCTTGGTGCTTTCATTAACGACTAGACGGGCCGGCGCGCTTCGCCGCGCCCGCCTGTTGATCATTTTTGCAACATGCATTACTTTGAGTCTTTCTAATGTACCTTAATTCTAGGAAAATTTATAATATCCATATTGTGATTACCTAATCCTACAACAACATAGGTTTTGAAATAGAATTACACAGTATCTAAAAAATACCATATACGTAAAACAAAAGGAAGTAGTCTTTCCGTCAATTTGCAATTTACGGAGCTTTATCAACTGATTGTAGTAATATTCCAGGTAGCCAATTTATCCAAGTGCTATGGTATTCCAATTTGTCCTACACAAGGACAAAAGAAATCATACATCACTACTCTCTTTTAAAGGACCAAAAAGTTAATCTTTATAAGCTGATGTTTGTGTTCAGCTAAACATATAGGATGATTAAATGTGGAAAATTAATCTTATAAGTATCTAAATTTCAGGACCAAATCAGTGGAAATTAACCTATATAGAAATTGGAAGCTATTTACTGAATGACTCACCAATTAGCAATTTTCATTTTAAACAATATAATCAACTCAACATGATTTACTTGTGTTAGAAGGGAACTGGCTGTGACAACTGACTTTTCCCTTATTTATTATTATTTCTCATTGATCAATTGTCTGAATTTTGAGTAACTGAAAATTGAGATTCCATGTTTTATAGAGTACCTTACCTTTTTTTAGTACATGCATCATCTGATAATCCAGATAATGTGCATCTTGTACAACTATTTTGTAGGGTGATTAAACATAACATATGTAGAAGGAATTTAATTTCAGTATCCAACAAAGGTACCTACTGAAAGCAGCATTTCTCCCACTGCGTCCAAATATGGCAAGATTGGCTTGCCACCCACATTGGAGTCCCTAAATATTGACAGACCACTATAAGAAAATCAGTCATACCTCCAACAAATTCTTTTAAACCATCAGAGGATTTGGATATAAGACCAGGTATGCAAGTTATAAGCGGACATAAATGTGTTTCAATGAGATCCTTTTATGAAGTAATTTTTCATGATTAAATAAAAGAAAATACCAATACACCAATACAATTACATATCCATGACCACAGAAGAAATATCATCAGATGTTTAAGAGTTATCTGCAAGAAAGGGCAACAATACGCATTACTTGTTTGAACCTGACAAAACCACGGATAGCCTTGCAAATAAAGAATATACAAACTGGTATAACTCCTCGGCTGGAAATATCGTATCATCCACTGATGTGCTAAAGCACAAAAAGATTTTAGCAATTTTTACATTGAAAATAAAAAATCGGTCATCTCCCTGCAATTAGAAAGACAACTTCCTAAGAACCAAAAACCTAGCAAAATGTTTGTTATAGAGAAATAATTCTGAAGAAAGCATGATTAACAGTCTGAAGTGGGACAAAATCTACAGGTAACATACTAATATAAGAACTGCAATATAGAACATCGCAATACAAAAGTAAAAAAATATCATTACAAATACCTTACAGCACCAAGAATTTTAATATAGCTTAATTTAAGAACATGACCATTTTATCCTCTAAGTGAAAAATGGGATCATCAACTTTATGTCATATATTGGAACAAAGGAAAAACATACACATTCAGTCGCTGCTCATGGGACTGGGAATGACATGCCGCATGCGGCCACTCATGTCATAGGATTTGTGTCACACGCGGCAACTGATCAGCCATAATAAACGACCTCGATTGTTCTTACCCTAGATCTAACGATGGTAAATGCCCGCATCAAAAGTGGCCTCAGCGAGCTGGGTCACCACCCATCTTACACCTTGTATTAATTTATGCGCTAGTTTTTAGCATGATACGCCACTTAGAACCGAGCGATGCAACCCATAGCCATTGTTACCTCTACCGAAATTACTCATGGTGTAACAGCCCTGATGCACAAATAGCACAGATCAACGAAATGAGATACATCAAAACAGGAACAAATAAGGGGTGCAGAAGATGATACGCACCCTAAACTGGGATCTTCAAGGTGAGAGGCAGGCAGGCTACTTCTACACACCTTCTCAGCCCCTGCTTGAAACAAAAAACAAGGCCAGAGGGATCCAGTATCGTCCCTAGTTGTTGCCTCACCCGCTGCAGACAAAAGGCTCATTCAGAAGGCGCAAACTTCGATGGCGCTGCCGCTAGCCTTGAGGACGGCCATTGATGACAACTCAGGCCGCCACCTCTCCTGGTTGTTGATCCCAATTCACCCCGCCATCTCCCGCCGTATTCGTCCTCCTTTCTTTGTGACACATGCGTGTGCGCCTACATGTACGGTAAATAGATCATTCGTTGCCACTATTGCAATTTTTCAATGTGATAAAAGACACCAAGATAGATACCGATGAGAGCTTTCAACTGAAATATTGAAATCCTAATGGAAAGGGATAACTGTGTGCTAAAACTATCTAAATAAGGTTTCAAAAGGAATTCAAGAATTTTAGCAATTGTAGATTCAGGAAATAAACAGAAGTAAACTTAACTGAGGAACCAACAATGATTTAATAGAACATAAAAATAGGTCAAACCATATTTCTTCACAAAGTAAGAAAATACAATCGCTATTGACATCTAAATAAGATTCAACAATTGATGCTTTACAAATTATGCAGTCCTGCAATTTAATCATTAGCATATATTATAATCAAAATATCTCAGCTAGGGTAAGAAAATTTCATCGCTATTGACATCTGAATCAGATTAAACCAATGCAGCCTGTACATAGAGCACATAATGAAAGAGAAAAGGCTTTGATTCTTGGTCAAACGTCATAGTGGAAGTTATATATGTTGCCCCAAGTATTATTTTCGTATGTTGTATTGTGTTCTTGATGTGTGCTAACGCTGATTGATTTCATTTTAGGCTTGATTTGTGTTATAGTATGGTGAACACGATTGACAAAACTGACGGATGAATACTACCAGATCCTATACGTGGTGCTGGAGAGGAGAGATTATACATGGTGAAACCTCAAATAGACATATTGCTTTAGTATCTGGACAACTACCTACATGTCAATTTATCCTCAACCTAGGTATCGAGTATGTTGGTTGGGTTCAAGTACGCCACTATGTTCATGCTTATAGCATTTACCATAGGTGTTGCTCATCTTCTCCTAACTACTTTGTTCATTGAATTTTTTTGCTGAGCGGGAGTGTAGGACAAGTGTCCTCTTGAAATTTCTTGAAATCACGCTCTGCAGCCTACCAGCCTCCTATGTGGAACCTCACTAATACAAGGCAATGCCTAGAGAGGAAATGCTTGCAGTTATTATGCTCTTCAAGTATGATATCTGATTTTTCTGGCCTATGAAGTTATCATATGAGGCCCGCACATTATTCTACATGTGCAGGATAGCAATGCAAGTAACAAATGATTAGAAATACTTAAGTATCATGCAAATCTAATTAGATAGCTATGGGCACAAATAATTAAAACTTTCTATGCAAAGCTCCAATCAACATATCTCATGACCTACAAAACAACAGAATTCTGTTGCAGTTTCTTACGCCTGAAAATATATGAATTTATCTAGTACTATATTCCATAACTGCACATGAAGAATGAGGAAGCAACACTCATGTGTGCATCTTTTATATGCTGAAGGTATAGCTAAAACTTCCAAAATCAGATCCTTCAAAACCTAGAGCAACAGTAATGAAGTAATATGTTATCTCTGTTGTGGAGAATTATTTTCAAGATCATGTTCAACCGAGTACAACTGTTTAATCAAGGAATAAGGAACTAAATCTAATGGATACATGCAACAAAGACAGATCATATCCTGGCGTCAAAATCAGAGCAACTCAAGGGGAACTCTTCTGATGTCAACTCCATCACCATCGCGCAAAAAAAACTCTTCTGATGTCAACTCCATCACCATCGCGCATGACGGCATGAGCTGGATGCTGTCATCGTGACTAACGAAGCATCTATTGTTCCTATAAGCAATCACGTATTCTAGTTATTAATCATTTCACATTCAAAAAAAGATTTGTTTATTAGCTCACATTCAACAAAAAGAGTTACTAATAAACTCATGAAGATAGGTGGGGATCAAATCCTCCCGTTGAAAATTTAAAATTCAAAAAAAACTCATGAAGATAATCAACAGAAAAATAATCGCCATATTGATTGGATTAGTTCATCTCTCCTTGGGTACTAACAATCTATATATAGCATCCTGCTTTAGGAGTATGTCAGATTGCCACTGACAACAGGCAAAGATCCAAGCAGCTATAAAAAACTTTCCATGACCATGGTTCAGAAACCAGTGATGGGTATTGCTGAAAATTGGTCAATGTTTTAAATATAGGATTGTAGGACTGGTTCCTAAAACACACATGAACCTGTAATGAATTTTGGTAAAGGATTTGTCACTGCCTACTAAATAAAGTAAAATGAATATGAGAATCAAACATTGAAAAATGCCTACCACTGAGAGCCACCCTACAACAATACATACATATCTAATTTTAGCTTATGTAAAGAAATTAGAAGCAGCCTATACCAGCCCATGTAATAAGTGCTTGCAAGAGACAGATGAAGCAAGTCATGTTCTCCACAGAACATCAAAATTACAAGCAGAGAATGAAGTAACCAAGAGGAAAAGAGTAGATCGGGGAGCTTAAGGATGCTTTGCACCTTAAATTCGTCGTTGAGCGGTCGAGGAAGAGGTAGATCGGGGCAGGGAGCTGCTGCGCGCGGAGAGGCGGGCTTCATCATCGGCTCCGGTCACTGCTGCGCGTGCAGAGGCACGCTTGGTTGCCGCCGCCGCCAGTCGCTGTTGCGCAGTGAGAGGAGGGATCGGTCGCCGGCGCCGGTCGGTGCTGCGTGTCGAGAGGAGGGCCTCGACTTGAGCGGAGGAAATGGGAACAGCGACGGCCGCGGCGGGGCTGAAGCGGCAACGGTGGCGGCGGCGGAATCGAACCCTAGATCCTCCGCGGGAGCAAGGCTGTGGAGTCGTGGACGTGGATGTTAGAGTGAAACGAGATAGTATAAAATGATCTGAAACTTGTATCCTCATTGCTTGTGGGCAAAGCCCTATTTATACAAGGATTGGTGCCTCTTGGAGGCGTCTATTACATGAAGAGGTGTCTCTAGGAGAAGTCGGTTACAGGAATAGGTGCCTGTACAAGGAGGAAGCGTCCGTACGGACAGTCATGTCCGTACAACATCTTTGGGCACATGGTAACTACCTAAATGGTTGGAAACTATTCCTAACACTCCCCCTTGCACAAAGATACTACTTGTATTCCTTGTACAATCTTGAATTCCTTGTATAATCTTGAGAACCTTTGTCTTGATCACAAGCATATATTGTCTCTAGTAACTCCTCCAAAAACCCCGTGGGAAAAATATGAGGAGAGTTGTGTGTATGATATGTTGCTAAAACTCCTTTAAACCTGATGGGAAAAATAAGGAGAAAATGGTGCAACATATAATGGTTGGATATGCTATTAAAACTCCTTCAAACCTAGTGGGAAAATAAGGAGAAAATGATATAACATATCATTGTTATTGTCTCATTGTTAACTCCATATGAGAAAAACCTTGTCAAGGAAAAACCTCATAGAGTTTAGAGAGCAATATATATGTCATGTATACTTTCCCAAAAACCCCGGTGGGGAAAACATAAAGTATGACATATGATCTTATATTGATATTACCTCATTAAAAACCTTGATGAGAACCTGGATAGTAAACTCATTAAGGAAAAAAGAGTGTAATATGATGCTTTGAATAGGAGTAGTCCAGGAAGATACTCCCCCTGATTCTTACAAATCCTGAAGCAGTCGAATACCAATTCCATGAAAATATTTTTGGAATGTTAAAGTTGGTAGAGACTTCGTGAATAGATCAGCAATTTTATCGCATGAATTGACTTGCAAGATGTTTATTCCCCGACTCTTCTGGAGTTCATGGAGATAAAACAATTTAGAGGCAATATGCTTAATGACATTGCTCTCGATGTGTCCTGTTTGCATCTATGCAACACAAGCAGCATTATCTGTGTAGATAATGGTTGATGATTCAAGAGAGCCAATACCACATGACACATGTATGTGGTTTATCATTCAGTAAAGCTACACGTGTAACACGGCTTTGAATTCCAGAATGATTGGTAGGTGTCGTCACCGAAGTCTGTTCGAAGACATCAATGGAGTGCCACTTCTACCATGTAGGTACACATTGTGAGGATCATTCAAGTAGCCAACATCAGTGTATTCTGATGATATTGGAGTTCAGATTTCTCTGAATTTACAAGAATAGGTCAAGTAATGTGTGGTGCCTTGGAGATATCGAAAGATATTCTTGATTCCCAACCAATTGTGTTGGTGGGTCCAATGGCACGATGATATGGAACTTCAAGTCCCAACATTCCTTCTACATCATCCCATGGTTTGAGTGAATCTTTCTCTACGTCTAGAGATTGAACAACCAACATGGGAGACGGATATGACTTGTCCATTTTCTGTTTCTCCAATATTTATAATATAGGAAACTTGGTGTACCATAATACTTGAGAGAAGTAGCCTGACTTGTAGTATCAAGCAATGTTTGGGTTTAACCAAATCCTTCATCTCATAATTCCGTCTTTTAGATGATCACGTGCTTTGTCATTGTAGGAGTATCCTTGTGTATGACATACACGCATGGGTAATCATCATTGTAGGAGTAATTCTTGTGCATAAGGAACTCACTACGTCGGTTGTACCAAAATATACCGACAACAATAAGCCATGTAATGACTTATTAATTTTACACAATGCATGTTGCATTTTATATTTCGATTCGGATAGAGATTCCATCTGGAACCATACATGTCCAAATCTAGTGATCCACATGAAATGTAGTCACTACATCTATCAACTGCATAGATAGACGATTTTGCACTGCCAATGGTATAATCGGAAAATTTTGAGGATTCCAATCCTATTTGGAGAGTAGGTCTCGGATCTCTGCGGAAACCCGACCTTATGCTACAAGCCTTGCTTTCTCACCACCTTGTTGTTCTCTAGAAGAAAACATATTGATTCCCATAGGGAATTCAATTGGAGGAGCGAGGCTAATTCTGCTTGGATTGCATCCTTTGTTTGTTTCAGTCCGAGCGAGTGGTTTACACTCTGCCATGGCCATGGTCTTTGGATCTGAATAATTTGAAGGATGTATGCAATCATACAAGAGAAATGTGTGTCGACAATGTAGGCTTTTGTTATGATTCTCCAGAATCGATATTGTAGGAGGAAATCTCATGCACCTATGATGACTCTTCGTGATTTCCCAATACGCGTGAGTCCAGGTGTTCCGATGTCCCAGCCAGTGTGTGCAAACTGAAGCTGGGGTTGTGGAGGTTTCCCTTCCACTGGGTGTATACTACCCATAAGGTGTTTATCAACGCAAGGTTGACTTGCATTTACTGATTTAGAGGATATCTCCTCGATTTCCTTTGTTGCTTGTAGGAAGCTAGATCCTGGTTAGAGGCCGTACTACTCCCCCTCTTTTCAGGTACGGGGAGTTGAGTGGTTTTTATTGGTACCTCCACTCTTTCGGGCGCATTTCTAGCCGGACTAAAGGATTTTGTAACACCTTTGAGATCAGTAAATGAATATGGCAGGTTATTTGCAGTGTGCTGCAAATATGTGAATTTTAGATGTAGAATCCAAATTCTGGAATACGTGGATATGAGGTGGAATGTGGAGTCCCAATTGATTTCCTGGCATTATGTATGGTACATGAAATCTCCCCCTAATGCCTGGAAATAATCTATCCTTTAATATAAGCAATCAGCATACTGGGCTATGAATGGATACCCAATGAAGGGTTCAAGGTACGTGATGATCGACGGAGATCCATACCCCACATAGATCCTTAGTCTGTGGGCCCAATGATGTACGCTGCGGTGGTGAGATCGGTACGCGTGAAGCGCATCCGAACTTACGCAGATGGGAAATGCTCGGAGGATTTCCACGTATCAATTGCAGAGGAGGAGTACTGCAATATGCAGTTAGTCATTGAGCAGTGTGTAAAACTGCATGACTCCAACGTCAAGTTGGTAATTTGCAATTCATTAACAAAGGTCTTGCCATGAGTTTGATCATTATGGATCTAGTCAAACCATTTTGAGTATGGACGTATGGTACAGAGTGCTGAACTTCAATCCCCAGAGCCATGCGAGTCAATGAAGCCACATAAGGAGAATTCTACAACCTTGTCCATGCGAATTGATAAAATTCGACTTTCAAGATAATGGGCCTGTAACTTTATTACTTCCCTCATTATCGTGGTAAATGCATGGTTTCGTGTGGACATAAGGCACACGTGTGACCATCGTGTAGATGCGTCAATGAATACCATGAAAATACCTAATATGGTCCACACAATGGTTGGATGAACACAAATGTCCCCCTGAATGAGTTCATGGAACCGAAGTGCTTCATCTTGTAAGTTGAGGTGCGAAGGCCTCAGAATTGGCTTCCTAGTAGTGGCGCACGAGGTGCACACACATTCTAGTGAGGGAATTTGAACTCGAGCAAATTGTGACCAATGGAATTGCTTTATATGCAACATGTGCTACGGGTTGGATGCACGTGTAGTACAATCCAAACGATGGAGAGTGTACTTTTTCAAATACTTGTTCCCCATCCATCAGATTGCTTCCCGTAGAAATCTATATATCGAGTTAAAGGATTTCCAGGATTGAAAAATCTTTCTCAGATATATAGAACTTATACAATATTATTATATCAAAGTGCTGATACAATATACATGCTGTACCACAACAACATTAATGGACATGAATAAGTTGATCACTAAGAGTGGGACTAGTTAAAGTCTCCAAACATGTCAGTTAAGGCATACTTACTATCATGTTCTCCATGCTCATAGGGATCCTATGACTTATGGAGTATCGTAGCGTTGCTAGGTCCAAGAGGAACGTCTTGCAAACCAACTCCATTGGTGTCATCTGGATGAAGGTTGAAGTTGGCTTCAAACCTTTTCCCTTGAGGTGCTTTGCGCGTCTAGGATTGCTGGTAGAGAACAACCAGATGCTTTGGGTCTTGCACTTGGCAGCGGGATGCTATTTGTCGCTAAGCCTAGTTTTGTTAAACCTTTGCTTTGCGATGCATTTCCCACTGTCAATTTTCATGGCTTGAGGGCCTGAAACAAAGTAAATGGGGATTCCTCCTCCAAATACTCAGACTAAGATCTGGGTGAATATTTCTGCTCATCTCGCAGCGGCGTGACTCCAAATAGGAGGGAGTCCTCCAGATTCTGGATTGCACGCACTAATCCATGGGACGCAAGAATGATCTTGATTGTCCATGATCCATGTAGGGTAGTTGTGGCCATTGAGGTCAATTGAAATGAACTCTCTTTTCCGGCCATCGGTTACCATCATGGGTAAACCAGAGATTATAAATTTACACATGGTAAATCAAAAATCATCATGGTTTTGTTGTAATAAATGATGCAAAATTAATGTTAGTTTCAAGAAGATTGCTTGAAACCATTAGTGTGAACTTCAAATTGTTAAGCATGACATATTGTAGATACTTCCCAAAAAGAAATTTTAGGGTCCATCTCTCAGCACTAGAGCATATAGTCTGATGAAATCAGTAGATACTCATGTTTCTAGTACCTTATGTCATGACTTAATAAAAATGTATGGGAGATCACTTTTTAAGTAATCATGGTAGCAGAGATAATCTGCATGCATGCAGTAGATCCGTCACTAACCTCGATCCCAAACGTCAACTTGAAGAAGTCACTTAAAATTTTGCATATTCGATTCTTGCTCGCATTAAAACAAAAAGGCTCAATTAAGAAGAATAGATTTTTATTTGCAAGAAAATTTGAAAAATCTCAATTGCAAATTGTGGATATAATTAATCTCAAGATGTAGCAAACATGGATATATATACTATATCACACTTGATTTTTATTTGCAAGAAATTGAAAATCTCAATTGCAAAAAAATGAATGTAAGTAATCTCAACATGTCTAAAACATGGAAATAATTTACATTACAATATTTATTCTAGATTATTTTGTACCCAACAGAAATAATATTGAAAATCATATAAGCTGCAGCACTAAATCAATAGTACCATCAGATAGACCCATTAGTGATTTTTTCCAAGAATACTACATCTGCTTATGGACTGCTTTGCAGATTCAAGTAATTCAGAGACCTTTATGCAAACTTGATGAAGAGATAAGGTCTCTTCTTCTCGTTCCTGGACGGTTACCAAATGATTGGGTTCGTCCGCCGCTCACACTGCAAGCCGGCCGCCGCGCTAGACGGCTAGAGGGCCGAAGGGAGCCGTCGGGAGGAGCGCCGTCCGTCGCATGGTCGTGCTGCTGCCCGATGCCGAAGGCCGCCACGCGCGCGGGGCGCTGGCCTGGCTGGGGTTGACCTCCGTTGGAGACGGCCGCAGTTGTGGTCGCTCGGCTCGGCCAGGCGGGCGAGCGCGGACGCAGGCGCCGCGTCGGGCCGGCTTCCGCGATGGGTGCCTGGCCACCGCCGGGCTAAGGGCCGCCGGGCGCACTGGGCCCCGCCTCCACACGGAGACCCAGCCGTCGGGAACAGCCGCCATGCCGCGGCTTGGACGGTCGTGCTGCGCTTGCAGCCGCTCTTGCTGGGGTCGTCGTCGCCTGGAGCCGGGCACCGCTCCGGTGTCTGACCGCTGCCCGAGTCGGCAACCGAGGAGAGACGTCGGTGACGGGAGGTCCCCGTCGGTGGTTAGCCGCCACGACCGAGGACGGATTTCGGGCGGCGTAGTCGCCCAGCCGCTGGTCGTTAAGATCAAGCGCGCCACGGGGAGCAGCACCACGCCGGGAAGCCGCGGGCACGGGCGCCCGCCGCATTGGGTCAGTAGCGCGCCGGCCGCTGTGGGCTCCGACGGGTATTAGCCGCCGCCGATCGTGAAGACCAAGCGCGCCGTCAAGACTCGCCGCGCGGAGTTGCGCCGAGAGGCCGCGCCCAAGTGTCCCGCCGCCGTCGCTCCTGTAGAGGAGGCCGCGGCTTGGAAGCCGTTGTCGCGGGCGTGCAGGCCTTGGGTGCGCGTGTCGGCGGGCGCCGTCGCGAGAAGGTGATGTCGCGCCGTCCACCGCCGCGGTCATCAAGTTGGTAAGAACATCTCGAATCAAAGAAGACCACTTTAGTGATTACCTTTGCTGGTCTTCAATACTCTATCGATCTTACCAATTAGCAATACATGTAAGCCTCCGTACTTCATTGTTCTTGATTTCCTCATGAACGAGGCGAAGATTCAGCCACAGATGTCTCAGGCAATCTTTTCTTTAGAAAATTGCCTATTTTTCTATCTCTTAATCTTGTTTATCTGCAGTCTCATAGTTCTTCCTATTCCGGCTATTGCCGGAGTTCGCTCTTGGCAGAGCGTGCTGATAACGTGTTAGAGTGAAACGAGATAGTATAAAATGATCTGAAACTTGTATCCTCATTGCTTGTGGGCAAAGCCCTATTTATACAAGGATTGGTGCCTCTTGGAGGCGTCTATTACATGAAGAGGTGTCTCTAGGAGAAGTCGGTTACAGGAATAGGTGCCTGTACAAGGAGGAAGCGTCCGTACGGACAGTCATGTCCGTACAACATCTTTGGGCACATGGTAACTACCTAAATGGTTGGAAACTATTCCTAACAGTGGAGATGAGATCGTGTCTATTTTTTTTACTAGGGTCGGTGGAATATCTCAGGGCCCACACAACAGCTTCACAACGCACTGCAAGTATGCTAATAACAGTTCCAAGCTTAAAGCTTGTAGTAATGTGAAACTCGAGCTAAAAGACAAGGACTCAATGGCATTTTTGAAACGGTGTCTAGGGTTCTAAGTGTAATTGCCAAGGGCCTCGTTGTTATTTTTCTTTCTTCTTAGGTCCTACCTGTAATCTGTACTTCGACTGGTTTTTTTTAGGTTATAAATGCAGCATCGGGGTCTTTCTAGACCCCTTTATATATATTATCCTTAAAAAAAGTGTTATAATTCTTTGCGCTGCTCTCGTCCGTCGGATCAAGGATCTGTTGCCCCGAGCGAGTCAGGCGGTTGATGCCCTTCACATTGGGAGGAAAAGCCAACCCGGTCGATTCGAAGAACTGTACCACCAATCCACCCCCAAATAGCTCCGCCTCCGCGACCGACCACCAAACCCTAGCTCCACAGCCACCCATGGCGCCGGCGGCGGCGCCGGCGGGCCCCGCCGACGACGGGCTCCGGAAGCTGGAGTACCTGTCGCTCGTCTCCAAGGTGTGCTCGGAGCTGGAGACGCACATCGGCGTCGGCGACAAGGTGCTGGCCGAGTTCATCACCGAGCTCGGCCGCGAGGCCCCCTCCGTCTCCGACTTCGACGCCAAGCTCAAGGCCAACGGCGCCGAGCTCCCCGACTACTTCGTGCGCACGCTCCTCACCATCATCCACGCCATCCTCCCGCCGCCCTCCCACAACCCTAGCTCCGCCGCATCGCAGTCCAACGCGGGAAGCTCCAAGTACCGCGCGCTCACCCGCCCCGACGACCCAGATCGCGCCCGGGATCTCCGCCTCGAGCTTGAGCGCGACGCCAGTGCCGCAGCGGCGGCGGCCGCCCCTGCCCCTGCCGCCAGGGATCGCCGTCACGACGACGACAACCGCTATCGGGACCGCGACCATGACCGCAGTCGCGACAGAGACCGTGGACAGGATCGTGACCATGAACGCGGTCGCGACAGAGACCACGGTCGTGGTGACCGTGCCTATGATGACCGTGGCCAGGATCGCAACCATGACCGAGGCCGCGACCGAGACCATGACCGTGGCCGCGACAGGGATCGAGACCGTGGCCGCGGCAATGGCCGCGACAGAGATCGGGATGGTAACTGGCGGAGGGACCAGGACCGTCCCCAGGAAAGGGACAGAGACATGGACAGGGATGCGGACAAGGCCCAAGGAAGGGGCAGGAGGTATGGGGATGAGGAGGGAGAGCGGGAGAGGCCTGGAGGAAGGAACACTGGGAATGCCGTTACAAATTCGAGCGGAGACCCTGAGCTTTACCAGGTGTACCGGGGGAGGGTGACCCGTGTGATGGACACTGGTTGCTTTGTCAGGCTTGAGGATGTGCGTGGTGGCCGTGAGGGGCTTGTTCATGTATCGCAGATGGCAAGCAGGCGGGTTGCCAATGCAAAGGAGGTGGTGAAGCGTGATCAGGAGGTGTTCGTGAAGGTCGTCTCCGTGAAGGGAGATAAGTTAAGTCTCTCACTGAGAGATGTCGATCAGGATACAGGAAAGGACCTCCTGCCAATGCAGCGTGGTGCTGAGGATGCGCCGAGGACTAACCCATCTGCTGGTACTGGTGGTGCTCTAGGGTCTGGCAGGAGGTTGGGTCTATCAGGGATTGTGATTACAGAGGAGGACGAGGTTGCACCCATCTCACGGCGTCCCCTCAAGCGGATGAGCTCACCAGAGAGGTGGGAGGCGAAGCAGCTAATTGCTTCTGGTGTTCTGGATGTGAGGGACTACCCACAGTTTGATGAGGATGGTGATGGTATGTTGTATCAGGAGGAAGGGGCAGAGGAGGAGTTGGAGATTGAGCTTAATGAGGATGAACCAGAGTTCTTGCAGGGACAGAGCAGATTCTCAATTGACATGTCACCTGTTAAGATTTTCAAGAATCCAGAGGGTTCATTAAGTCGAGCGGCAGCTCTCCAGACTGCCCTCATCAAGGAGCGGCGTGAGGTTCGAGAGCAGGAGCAGAGAGCAATGCTGGACTCCATTCCCAAGGATCTGAATAGGCCATGGGAGGACCCAATGCCTGATACAGGCGAGCGACATCTTGCACAGGAGCTTAGAGGTGTTGGGCTATCAGCTTATGATATGCCAGAATGGAAGAAGGAAGCCTATGGAAAAGCTTTAACTTTTGGTCAGAGGTCAAAGCTTTCAATCCAAGAGCAGAGGCAAACTCTTCCAATATACAAGTTGAAGAAAGAGCTAATTCAAGCTGTGCATGATAATCAAGTTTTGGTTGTTATTGGAGAAACTGGCTCCGGAAAGACAACGCAGGTGACACAATATTTGGCTGAAGCAGGTTATACCACAAGGGGGAAAATTGGCTGTACTCAACCTCGTAGGGTGGCTGCAATGTCTGTTGCAAAGAGAGTGGCAGAAGAATTTGGCTGTCGACTGGGAGAGGAAGTTGGTTATGCCATTCGCTTTGAAGATTGCACTGGGCCAGAAACTGTAATAAAATACATGACCGATGGAATGCTTCTGCGTGAAATTTTAGTTGACGAGAACCTTTCCCAGTATTCAGTAGTCATGCTTGATGAAGCTCATGAAAGGACCATCCATACAGATGTTCTCTTTGGTTTGCTGAAGCAGCTTATTAAGCGTAGATCTGACATGAGGCTTATTGTTACTTCTGCTACTCTTGATGCTGAAAAGTTCTCTGGGTATTTCTTTAACTGCAACATCTTCACAATTCCGGGAAGAACTTTCCCAGTGGAGATACTCTACACCAAACAACCAGAAAGTGACTACTTGGATGCTGCATTGATTACCGTGCTGCAGATTCACTTGACAGAGCCGGAGGGTGATATCCTTGTTTTCTTGACTGGACAAGAGGAGATTGATCATGCATGTCAATGTTTATATGAGAGGATGAAGGGGCTAGGAAAGGATGTTCCTGAGCTTATAATTTTGCCTGTGTATAGTGCTCTTCCTAGTGAAATGCAGTCAAAGATCTTTGAGCCAGCTCCACCAGGGAAGAGGAAGGTGGTCGTTGCCACGAATATTGCTGAGGCTTCTTTGACCATTGATGGCATATTTTATGTCATCGACCCTGGTTTTGCCAAAATCAATGTTTATAATTCGAAACAGGGCCTTGATTCGTTGGTCATCACTCCAATCTCACAAGCATCAGCGAAGCAAAGAGCAGGGCGTGCTGGCCGTACTGGACCTGGCAAATGTTATCGTCTATACACTGAAAGTGCTTACCGCAATGAAATGGCTCCCACGACGATTCCAGAAATTCAGAGGATTAATTTGGGATCTACAGTTCTTAATATGAAGGCAATGGGGATAAATGACCTATTATCCTTCGATTTTATGGACCCCCCAGCACCTCAAGCACTCATCTCTGCTATGGAACAGCTTTACAGCCTTGGCGCCCTTGATGAGGAAGGCCTTCTTACCAAGCTGGGTAGAAAAATGGCTGAATTCCCACTGGATCCACCACTTTCAAAGATGCTACTAGCTAGTGTCGACCTTGGCTGCAGTGATGAGATACTGACTATCATAGCGATGATTCAAACAGGGAATATTTTCTATAGGCCTAGAGAAAAACAGGCTCAAGCTGATCAGAAAAGGGCCAAATTTTTCCAGCCGGAGGGGGACCATCTTACTCTTCTTGCTGTATACGAGGCTTGGAAGGCAAAGAACTTTTCAGGGCCCTGGTGCTTTGAGAATTTTGTTCAGTCAAGATCACTAAGGAGGGCGCAAGATGTGAGGAAACAGCTTCTCACCATCATGGATAGGTAACTAGTTGGATCTTAATTATTCAAAAGCCTCTGCGTTGAATATCATTATCTGTTTTTGGTAATACAGCAGCATTTTCATTCTGTCTTGATTGAATGTAGTTTTGTCCTTAGTTTATTTATTTCTGTTAATTAAATCACAATGGTCAGTTAAATGGCACACTGCAATCACTTTATAGATTCAGGTGGTCCGGTTCGTCCCATTGGCCCGTTGGACCGCACCTCTGTTTTGGCACCACTAGGGTAACCGTATGGCCCGGAAAAAATTAGGTCCACAGAGGGTAATATCCATTCGACCCCGGGGTCGAACCGCACCGCAGCCATCCTCTTCTACCTAGAGCACGCCGCCGCAGGAACCCAGCAGTCCGCCGTCTGCCGGCCGCCGGGACGCGCTCGCAGCCATGGAGCGCAAAGAGCTGGTCGTAGTAGAGCCTCGACTCCCTTTTGTCTCCGTTTCCAGCATCTCGTCGCCCGTCGGCAGCTTCTCCCTCTGCCCCTACTATCCCCGCCCGTCGGCAGCTTCTGCCCATCTCCAGGTCGTCCCTGCCTTTGGAGCAAGGTGAGGCGCAGGCCACCGGAACGCCGTGACGCGCCTTAGGCGCTCGCAACTGGAAGTGCACAAAGCGTGTTGGTGATTGCAGATTTGGAGTGATATTCTTTTTTATCCTATGGATCCTCTTTTCTTCCTCTTTGATTCAGAATCGTTCATGTTGTTGGTCATTGCTTCAGTTTCCCGATTGAAATTTAATGTACTACTCCAAGGATTCCTTCTAAGCTTCTGTACTGATTCTAGAATTCCTTCTACATGTGAATTCTAGTACTCTGATAGCAGCAGAAGAGGCCGTCAGGAGTGGGAGGGTCAAACCTTTAACCTATTGGATTACCCGTTCCCACTACCAGAGAGGTGCGGGCCGAACCTTGATCTGTCAAATTTCCTGCAGGTGCAGCGGTTCAGTAACCGGGCCGTACCGGACCGGACCTGTTGCATCTATAAATCACTTAATCTTGTTTTGCAGTATACACAGCACATTAGCAGTACTCATCACATCAAATCCAGCTTAGCATGCCTAACTTATATGCACAAATTATGAAGAGACATACTGAAGACAGGGATAAACACCATTCGTTATGCAGATTAAAAAATATTATGACGAGGTACATACTAATAACAGGATAAAAACCACCCATGCAGTCTGTTAGGTCCACTGCATAGCTTCTGTTGCGTCCGGATATTGAACTGACATTAATGCCTGATTTATGTGGATGCATACTGAAAACAGGGATAAAAATCAGTAGCGAGGTGTTGCTGTTTCTCTGATTTTAATCCTATATTATTCTTTCATGTTCTCTAAAACTTGTTTTAGACATCCCTGAAGTCAGACTTTCAAAATTGCAACGGATATTTTGAACAACAATATATGAATCAGCAGACATGTTTCTGCTCTGGAGACCTCATCATTTTGCAAACCAACTATTTCGGTGGACTGGAGGGAGTATATATGAGCCACCTCCATTTTTGTTTCATTGAAGTGTTATTCATGTCGCTGTTCAGACAACTTACCCTCACCGTCAATCCCCTGCTGTCCATTAAATCTGTCATATTTGACATACAATTTGCTACGAGTATGTTGATATCTTCCATGTGCTAACATATTTGCCGGTTTCTCTGCAGATATAAATTGGATATTGTCGCAGCTGGGAAGAACTTCACCAAAATTAGGAAAGCGATTACCGCTGGCTTCTTTTTCCATGCTTCCAGGAAGGATCCCCAGGAAGGATACAGAACCTTGGTAGAGAACCAGCCGGTGTACATCCACCCAAGCAGCGCTCTGTTCCAGCGGCAGCCGGATTGGGTCATCTACCATGAGCTCGTGATGACGACGAAGGAGTACATGAGGGAGGTCACCGTGGTCGACCCAAAATGGTTAGTGGAGCTAGCGCCGAGGTTCTACAAGGGCGCAGACCCAACCAAGATGAGCAAGAGGAAGCGGCAGGAGAGGATCGAGCCTCTGTACGACAGGTACCACGAGCCCAACTCGTGGCGTCTCAGCAAGCGCCGGGCTTGATGGTCCAATCAGAGAATTTTTTGGCCGAACTGTAAATACTTATGCTCTGCTTGTAGACGCTGTTACAGTAGGTACTTTGACCTACGTAATGTACCTGTTTACCTTGAGACTGGTTGTATGGATATTTCCAGTTCAACTTTTGACCATTACTGGGTGATTCAGTTTTCCATCGTTGGGATGATTTAGGAGTGTTCTAATTGTTGTATTTGATTAATAATGCTTGGTTCTGGGATCAACTCTCGAAGACTTGCAGTGTGGGAACAAACTTTGGGCGATTCAACGTTCCTTCATGTCATCCTTTCTTTCTATTAACTTCAATTATAATTATTTGTACAAAAAGTTTGTCCGTGGGAAGAAACATTTGGATCTAAGGAGGTGCTGATACAGTTGGAAAAGACAAATTACTATTCTAAGAAAGAAATGGATGGGAGACTTAATTAAATTTGTCGTGTGTTTATATGAAAAAAATGATACAGTTCTACACAAATGAATGTTTATAGGAGTAACTTTTTTGGTTGTTCTACGGTAGCACCGAAAATTCAAGGTCAACTCTTAAAGGAAGCATTTTGCCTTTATACTCCCTCCGTCCCGGTGTATAGGTCCTACGCGTATCTCTAGGTCGTCATTTTAACCAACATAATATAAAATATATACTATAAAATATATATTACTGGAAACTTCAGATTATGTATTTTCTAATGGTATAATTTCACAATACAAAAATTATACCATTAGAAAATACATAATCTGAAGTTTTCCAGTAATATATATTTGTCAAAATGACGACCTAGAAATACGCGCAGGACCTATACACCGGGACGGAGAGAGTAGTAACACAAGTTCTTGATCATTTATTGTGGAACGCAGAAATTCAATTCAGCCATATGCTCCCTTCAGCAAAATAACACATTTAAATTGTTAAAAAATTCTGAAAAAACTATTTGCGTGTACATATCCACAAAAACGGATATTTTTCATGATATTTATAAAAAACAAAAGATGTCTTTTTTTAGGGTCACAAAAGATGCCTTATGAAAAGGCTTATTTTAGCACCAACTTTTGTCCTTTGTACATGGGCCACACGACAAGTCGATTTTTTGTGAAAATATTTTGTACAATGTGAATATGCACACACGAATTTTTCTCTAGAACTTTTATATTTTAAAATACGTCTAAGATGGATTTTAAATAAAAGAAGCATATGCACTTGTAGCCAAAACACCACTCCCAAATGGGAACGTCTTTTTCTGATCATTTATATGTTCCAAGCAGCGTCGTTTACAACCTCTGACTTGCACTGGGCACAAAGACATTGCCGTATCTATATAAGATTTAGCACGCCATGTAGTATAGTACTCGAAAGGGTAAAACCAGAGCGAACCATGCAAGTATCTAGGAACGTAAAGTAACAAAATACATAAGCATTATGTTGGTCATCCTGAGGTAAACTGAAGTTCTACAGAGCAGAGATAGTATAGATGACTAGTCAATAGTCATAGTCGGAATCCGGGTCGGCATCGACTATGTCTGGCATTGAGTCTTCTGACTCTGCATCAGACAATTCTGGCATGAAGCGGGTTGGGGAGCTCTCTTTATGGCTGCTTGGGGCAACACCTGGGACAGATGGTGTTTGATATGAGGTTCCCAGGTTGCCAGATGGAACGTTGACGGCTGAGCTTTTGTCCTGAAGAATGGCTGAGCTTCTGTTCTGAAGACGCTCAACAAGATCAGCAGAAAGTGGAGCAACTGTAGGTTTCTGCGTTTCAGGTGGCCTTGAGTAGATTGGATTTGGAACAGCACTGGAGCTAGAAGGACTATCCACTGTCTTTAGCGTGTGAGTTTCTTCTGTGGCCGTTTCCACAATAATGGCATCATTCTTGCTGTATGCAGGAACATCTTGTACTGCCTCAGGAACTGTACGTGAATCAATTTGTGGATCTTCTTTGACAAGAGTGGGCTCTTCTGTCAGCTCATTATCCTTGGTGGATGGCAACCAGTCATCATCAGTATCTTCATCCTCAATAAGCTGACGCTGGCCTTCAGATTGTGAAAACTTGGATGTGCCAGCACCAAAAACTATCTTTTCTGCTCCACTGTGGTTGAGTCCAGGAACTAAAGGATCTGCCCTTTCTAGAGAAAGGGCTCGAGGGTGAGTAAGAACGTCCAAAGCCAGCAAAGCATGCGAACAGAACTCTGCAAGCCTAGTGCCTATCTCTAGCTTCCCTGTAATGAAACAAGAGATAGTTGTTATTTTAATGGATATATATGCAACCCCCCACCCCTGCTAAATGGAACCACCCTAGCCAACTCTAACACCTTCCATTTACCAAAGCCACGCTCCCAAAAAAAAGGAAAATCAAGCTCAGCGCTCACATGTGCAATCTTGAATTATGAGTGCATGACACGTACAAGTACATTTGATTGTTTGTTCTAGCTGCAGGTTGTATCATGTCATAAAGCTAATCGTACAATGTCTGCTTTTGTTAGTATACATGCCCAGACAGTTCAAGCAAAACCCACATCATTTCCTTTCAATTAACATCTATTATTTACGAGAAAAAAATAACTATGTCTGAACCCAAGTACATTATAGACATGCTAAGAGATTTTACCTCTTCTGAAGAGTTCAATTCCTTGGGCTAAATATGATGGGCGGGCGTAAGGAGAAGAAAGAAAAGATGCCAGCAATGTCTTCAACGAAGCAAGTCGGAAATCTGATATGCTTGTCTCCCCAAATGCAGATGTTGATTGCTCATACCCCGCTCCTGAGTCACAAGCACTCCTAGCTATGTTGATTAGGAGCAAGTCCACTTTTGGCCTCCAGTGATCTGTCCTCAATGAACCCCCCTGATCGAGGCAATAAAATGTATATCACATCTACTAGTTGCAATTATAAAGTATATACATCAGACTACGTAACCACAAAGAATCGAGACCCAAGAAACATTGTAATAATTAGCAAACATGGCAATGACTAGACAAGTATTGAAAGAAAATGCATAGTGTCAAGAATTCATGATACACTAGCATACAAGCCTTCATTAAGGGTGGAGTTCGGAATCACCATCCTAGCTAGAAGTCCCACGTGCCGTTTGTGTGTTAGAGTTGGTGTAAGTCAAAATGAGATAACAGACAGCTCCTTTAAAACATCTACCACGAAAAGATAAAATAAAGCTCTTTATACATGAATGCATTAAGAGTTCCCATCCTTATGCGTAATGTTGTAGTCTACTGTAGATTTAGTATCCTTCCTAATAAAATGTAATTCCACATTTAATTAATAACAAATATCATGTCAGCAAGTTATACATATACTTCAAAAAAGTAGATAAAATAAGTTGCATGCTTTTGCCAATTCATACTTTAAATGTGTACGGTGACTGGTAAGCACTCTGATGCCCGAGTGATTGAATATTGGAATGCATGTTTTACTCCAGGGGGGACAAAGAGGCTGGTGAAAAGACAGGCTACCGAAAGTAAGACCAGTGAAAAACAAAACTATGTGGCCCATAAACTAGAACTAAAAGGTCGAAGAATAGAGAATTGGCAGTCTGTTTCTGTCAAGTCCCTAGCTTTGTAATACAGTTGACCTGTGATGATTGTCTTCTATCCTATTTTGGTAAAAACAAAGAACTCCGGGAAAAAAACCATGTTTCCAGAGAATACAAGCTAAAATCTGAAATAAACTGGTTCAAGATTTTTGGCTAATAAGCAGCTTCTATCCTAAAATCCAGTTAAATCTTATTTCTCAAATCCTAGATCACATCTAACAAGCAAAAATAAAGTCTGCACTAAGTAGGGATCAGCGGTAGTTCAGAGTATGAACTATGAACTTGCAAACCCCTGCTTAAAACAATATAGCAGATGAAAAAGCAATTTTGGTTCTCTTGAATATCAAGATATGCAAAAAAGAATAACAATACAAGTAATAAGAGAAAAATTGTGAATAATAGGCAGGTGAAAAGGAAGATAAATTTTGGGCCTACCACATTCAGAAGAATTTCCAAGGTTTCTAGTGCAGCTATTTTGATGCAGAGTGGTGTAACATCTGCTGCAGTTTCAGGGGTCATTCCCTTCGATGTGGTTGGCGTGGAAGAAGTTTTCCTTTTCTTTGGGCTGTTTGCCGCTTTCTCCAAACCTGAGGAATGTGAATTTTGTATTTGTGGCTCTTGCTTCCTCTTCTTGGAGTAACTTTTTGAGGAAGATTCATTAGTCACTTTTGTTGGATTTGTGCTAAATAGAGTCATTTCGTTTACACAACTATCATCCAGATCACCAACTGCATTGCTGACTATTACCTCTAGCAAGTGCAGAGACATTCCTGGTAACAAAAGACAACATTTATTCAGCAGTGGGTGCAACTCACAATCTACTAAAGACGACTAAGGCTATGAACCAAACATGTACTCCCTCCATTTCAAATTAATTGACTCAACTTTGTCTAGATTCGCATGTATCTAGACAGATACATGCGAATCTAGACAAAGTTGAGTAAATTAATTTGTAACGGAGGGAGTACATGGATGCAACCGGAAGTATGACAATCATTCAACAAAGAAAAACATGACATGGACTGATGCAAGGAATGTGTATGTAAATTTAGGATTTCAAATTTTGAAGACACGGAAGATTGGTTCGACCATAACTTGCCCAGCAGTGTCATACCCTCAGAGATCTAGCCTGTTGTTAGATACGCTCAACAAAACCCCAAGGATGTTACATCTGAGTTCGAGCCAGCATCATTGCCAAAGATTATAAAAGCATAAACAATATCCCTTGAACCAATGATAGTTTTTCCGAATGAGCGAACCGAACATGCCACAGAGAAAGTATTTAATGAATGATGCATTTCAGAATCATGTCTCCATAGTGGCAACAGGAAAAAAAAAGGCAAGAATCAGTTCTACATGCCTTTTTTTTTTGTTAAGCGCAACCATGTTGATTGTTAATTTGTTGCTGATTCTGAAAACAGCAGTTCTGAAATTAACATAGTTATCGCCATAACAACTTAGTCCCATAAATTATCTTAAAAGATGCCAGCAGGCAGCTGTGAACAAAAAAACAAAAAGAATCACCTACCAACACCCATGGAGGTCAGCAAGAGCTGGACAATGTTGTAAGCCTTTGTCCTCATAGCAGGCAACTTTGCAATTTTGAAGTAATCAGTAATAAGCCGTACAATATTAGCAGCATGTGGTAGAAGTTGGCTGCAATATGACAAGTATATAATTCAGACAATTGCTTTACCAGTATAGACTAAGTTCCAAATTCAATGTTATTGTCTATATGTCTGTATTCGATCTATACTTAAGACTTGTGAAAAATATACATGGGATGCCTTAAATAATAGTGATAGGAGGCAGTATGCATGGTACCTTCGCATTCCTTTAATAGTTGCATGGAGCAACTCCAAGAAAGATGAATGCAATGAAGGAAGCTCAAAACAAATAAGCTCTTGGTGCAAGGAAGTGGTTGAAGGGAACTTCTTGTTGTGCAATGATCCATCAACTAAGAGCACTCTCCGTAGCAGAGCTAATAAAGCGCGCATAGGAACATTGACCTTTTGAAAAATGACAAGTAAAACAATATAGCTTAAAACAAAACGCCCATGCCTTGTAGTAGCTTATTAGCGCCATTAGGCAACAAATAATGATAGTGTACCAAAAGATGCAGCTTTGGACGAACCTGAACAGGGTAATAACTAGTCAGCATCACACAGCAGCAATGGGCAAGGGCTGAAATGGTTGGGACAGTGAACACACGAAATTTCTTTGTTACATGCAAATTGCCTCCCAACTTTATTTGATCTCCCAACACTGGTGGAGGATCATTTCCAGGTGGAACTAGTAGCATCATAATCTCACGCCCTTTCTTTTCTGCAAAAATAATCATTAGAAGTCACTCTACAACGGTACAGCTGTAAATAAGAATAGCTCATGACATACATTACCTTCTTCCAGCCCGGCAAAGGCATCGTTCAAAAGATTGTTTATCCCAATCAGTATCTTCTGGATCATCAGTGACCAACTTCCTTCAGATACTCGGACAGAAGGTAACATTGCTAAGACTTGCGCAAATTTCTGGAGGATTGGAAGATGCAAATAGAAGAGGTTGGTCAACACAAAGGGGAAATTCATAGCAAGGAGCAACAAAAGGAACAAACTAAAAACAGAGGACAAAACGCATAAGTGTATCTCTGCTCAGCCTCCCGAAAACATTACTTAAGATAAAGCATAAACTCTCACCTTTGATGAGTTCAAATTGACTTCTGCACTCATAACCTTTGCTGCAATGGCGGATTCAACCTGGATTTTGCAAGTATAGAATAATATTAATGAAAAGTAGAATAGGAGGTAACTGTAAAGTGGCTGTAGTTTCTGAGGTATATGTACTAAAAGCTAATGAGACATAAAAGGAACATGTTACAGAACAGAACTCTTGCGTCCTCACTCACTCTACATTTAAATCACAATTAAACAAAAAGAGTAGCTCATGTACATATACAAAGATATTTCAAAATTCGAAATCATGATCCTACATCAAATATCAAGTTCCTTGTGAACTGGAGGAATAAATAGCTATTCAAAATAGAAAATAAATAACAACATAAATTTAAGCATACTTTATTGTAGTGTCGATTTAGAGATGAGGGGTACAATTTAATAACTGTCCTCAGCAAATCAATCGCTTCGTCCTGCAAACACAGACAGAAATTATATATTTTTACTCTTGAATGTTTGAAATCAAACAGATAAGCCTGTGGATAAGAACAGCATACCGCCACTGGACCATTTTCATTTAAAAGAAGCAGTAATGGTTCGACAACTCTTCCAGCAAAGGATGATGCCTCTTTCTTCAAGTTCAAGAATTTCCCCAATCTAATCAAAGAACAATTTATGTTTCTTTCAACTGAACAAAATCGTAGCACACAGAAGTGCGATGGATAAATTATCAAACTTTAGTGTTTCAAACAATCACATTCAGTCATTTACAATACTATAATTGCCAAGCTAAAATGCAGCCATGCAAAACAATTGATATAGACTGATATAGTATATCTGTTAAGTATATTGACATATGTGAGATCGTAAGGAACACATTTGTAATCCATGATTCTTGCCTTATCTCTAGGGGAGCTTCTTGCCTTCTTACATATAAAATGGCCACGAGGCTCAATACACCCAATATATTGCATGTTATCTAGGGGCTCTGAGCCTCTCCTATAGCCGCAGGGGCCCACAATGGGGGAACCGGCCCAACAGAAGCAGGTGGTAGCTGTTAGGAAGATTTCTTTCAGCTTTGGCAAAGACTTCATCTCTTACAGTTTGTTTAGATTCTGCCTTAGGAGTTAGGACTCAAGTTGATGCAATGTAATGCCTGCCCCTAGCTCCTTACAAGAAAACAATGCACATATCACAACTATCCCTCTCTCATCTCTTCATCCCTGCATTTCCCGTGCAGCAGCCCCGTCATGGTTGGTGTAGCGCTGCAGAGGTCCAGAGCCATTTACTCGTGCTTCCTATGGTCATCCTCTCCGCTCTAATCCTCCCATAAATCACTGGCACGTGACAACTTGGTGTCAAATTTAGGATCATCCACGACCGCCATGTCTTCAATCACCAGAAGCTAGAGAAATTTCAGGAGTCCATGTGACAGACAGACAATCGTGACCAACAAGCAGAAGAACCACGCCACAAAGTTGGACAGTCTGTCTAATTCCATTTTCCGCGAGCAACCTCCACTGGCAGCAGCGTGAGCACAATTTGGTAAAAAAAAAAGGTCTTGCTAAACATCAGGTGACTGAGACTATGTTTAAGTCTCTCTCAGTCGACCTAAACTACGTCGGATATGCATCTAGATGAGTGACTGAAACCAACAGAGCATGTGATGGACACAACACAGGCATAGCACATCAACTGAGACATATCAAAATATCAGTCGACTGTTGCCTAGGCAATCCCAAAAAAAAAGCTTCCGGAGGGGAGTGCTTGCACAGGCAAGGCAACCCCGCTGATGGTATCTTGCTAACCGGAGGCTGCCGGTGCTGCCATCAAACAAGTCGACAGACAAACAGCCGCCCACGCTTCTTCAAGATGGTCCCTACCTAGAACAGCGAGGTGGACCTGCTGGCATGTATTACCCACTGTGATCTCCTCTTTGAGTCACAGCGCATGTCTGAGTTAGAGAAGGTTGTCATCATCTCCTTCCATCTGGTGGGCAACTCTCAGGTGTGGTAGCACAGCCACTGATGCTTATGGCCCTCTACCATGGCGTCAGATCACCGAATTGGTTAACCAACAGGTTGGACCTCCGTCACACTGCAATGCGCTAACGCAAGCTCATCTCAGTCAAGTGCACCAGCACTGGTTGAGTTCGACAAGCAGGTCACCACCATCCTCCAACACACACCGCGCCTTCCACCAGGCCATAGGATTATGCTCCATGAAAAATGAACAACCAGATGATAGGATTCCACGTGAGTCACGATGGCATCAATGCCGCGGAGCAAAATTTTCTCCCAGAATTATCAGTAGGGGAAAGTGTGAAGTGAAATAAGGAATATTTATTGTTTAACTATATAAAATATCTTCAATGCTGCTCAAACATGGTTAACATTAACAGAGCAAATCGTAATTAATTATCGTTTAGACCAAACGTACATTTAAAAAAATCCATGCAAGACATTGATTTCAACATCAATATTTGTTACTCAAGAGTCAAATGAAGGGCCAAGGAGGTAAAGCGCGGTCATCATCTTTGACTAAGAATGAAAAAGGATGCCAGGGTTGCTGCCACAGAGTGTCAAACTGGACTATACGCACACCTGCCATGCTAGCCATCAAGTATGATAAGTTCTCAAGAGCAGTTCACAATATTTATGGAGCACATGGTGTTAGAAGGCCAAATTGAGTTCTCGTTTGCGTCACAAAATTAGCCTATGAAATAAAATTAGTGCATTTCCATGATAGAAACAAGAATTTAGTTGTCTCACTCAAATAACTAATAAGTACCACCACATGAGGCATGGCAAATAAATGATAGTACGTAATAATGTACACAAAATACCGACAATCTGACTATGTGCTTGACAGCAAGTAAGAGGGCACAGCTTCCATGACATACCTCACAAATAAATCAGACATAGAAGTACAAGAGACCACAGTAGCAAGTTGCAAGCTGGATGGTTCCTGCTAGGTGGAAAAGTATATATATCAGCTAACTAGTAATGTATGACAATGTGCATCCATGAAAATGGAACTATAAAAGGAAATATATCTTCAGGGATGTAAAGAATGAGGATAAATGAACTACTGAGAAGCATTATTCAAGATTTTCAAATTTTCCTCTAGTGTGAATTTTTCTTTTAATTTTTGTGAAGGATTTATCATACAAATCTTAATCAGACTTATTACTGTATAAAACCATACCACGAGCTCAGTGAAGCCATAAAGTTGTCTAGTGGAGTTGTACACACGTGTCAAAAGAAAAATCTAGAAAATAGGTAAAATAATAAGAAAAATTACACCATCTGCAAGTTAAATTTCTGATACATATTTCAAACACGAATCTACGTTTAGATCCATATGGAATCACGTGAATGGTATTACATACCGTAATTTCAGACTGATTGCTTATGATACGCACATCAAATAATGGTGGCTTAACATGCATCATACATATGATGAATTAAGAGAAAAATGAGGTAGCGGATAAATAAAAATATTAACAGAACACCTATGGTTTAACTCTAGAAGAAAAAAATGCTGGCTGGCATTGCATTCTTCGTTTTAGATATAAGTTCAAAACAAGCACAATATAACAAACAAAAATAGAGCAACATCCAGTTCTGAACAACCACAAACCCAGGCAGTCATAAGGTGCTGAGAGAACAGACTTAAGTTAGCCGAGGGGGATTAAATTTAGATGAATGCAACTCCAAATGGAGCAAAAGAAATGCCAGGAACATACTTCCTTCATTTGCTTGCTCCTAGGTACTTCCTCTGTTCACTAATATAAGACGTTTTGGCAAACTAAATCAGTTTGCTAAAATGCCTTATATTAGTGAATCAATGGAGTAGTAAATATCAACACTTTAATTCATTGAAGCTATCGTATTCCTGAAACAAGGTCAATCAACTAGCCTGACGTCAAGTATAATTCCAGCCCCAGCAAAAGAATATAACTCCAGTAAAGGTCGATCACAATGGGAATATTTGCTATCCTTCATGACAACTTTGCATTACCTTTCATGTATATAATCAGGTTGGCGCTTAATTAGATCAAGCAATTCAAATAAAATACACATCAATTTGTAGACATTAAAACAGTGAAACATGGAGGGAGGAAAAGTGTACACACTAGCTCAGAATAAATAAAAGAAGAACATAAAACTCCAAGTAAAACTGAAGGAAACGATGTGCATACCTGCAAGTTACTTAGTATCTTCTCAAACCAACCAGAGTATGACTCCACAAAACGCTCATTGCTGCAATCTTGAAAAGTCACACCGAGAAAGCAAGTACCCAACCAACAACTGTGTGGCTAAAAGATTTAACAAAAAATGGAAAGCAATATTAGTAAAGCGCATGTCTAGTATACTATATATTACATCGAAGATTTAACCAAATGTAAAAGATAGCAGGAAAAACAATTAGATATGTTAGAGATTTTATTCCTAGAATATGGTGTACATTGTTCAATCCTGAATCATTCTGCAGCACCGAACGACTACAAATATGACGCTGACAAGTATAAAACTATGCCATAAATCCTAGTTGACAATAACTTTTGTAGAGTAATAGACTACAGTACAGTGAGCACTGAGGAAACTAGTTTCAGTGATGTATAGCAACAACCAAGCTAAAAACTGCACTTCTCGCCCCATTGAGTTCGCTACAGGTGCAACACAAGTTCAGTATTATTACAGAGAGAAGAGAATCATGCAAAGCCGCCCAAATTCTTGGAGCAGGAGTTGGCACTTCAATGTTCAATCCAGACTAGACCAAATCAAACAACAAAGTGTAATTCGACTGAACCAGAGAGGGAAGCATATATACCGAGTCGCTCTCCACAAGCTCGCCGACGCGCTGGACCCAGGCGTCCACGCTAGCGCGCCACGCCTCGGCGAGCTTCCGGTCCGGCGGGCCCTGGACGGCCTCGGTGAGGAGGCCGTGCGCGCGCACCGCCTGGAGGATGGAGGCGAGCTCCGACGGCGGGACGGCGCTCCCTGGCTTGGGCAGCCGCTCGCTCACCACCGCTCGGAGCAGCCGCGGCTTGAGCCACTGGTCGTTCAGGTCGGCGAGGTAGCCGACGGCGCCGGCCATCGCTGGCTGTCAGCGGGAGGCGGCGCGGCGCGAGGCGAGGAGGCGAGCTGGAGGACGGCGCGGCGCGGGCGGACTTGGGGTGGGAGGTGGAGCCGCGCGGGACGGTTGGAAGGGCACACCGAAGGAAGGAAGAATGTGGCGGCTGGAGGTGGGGTTTGGGCCGCGCTAAACCCTAGCGGGGGCCGGGCTGGGCTGGGCTGGGCATTTGTTTCAACCGACCTGATGAGTTCGGTTTAACTAAGAAATTTAGAGAACTAGAAAAATACTCCGCGCATTGCAGCGGGATTCTCTTTAAAAATCTACTATATATAAGACATATAAAATTTGATATTGTCTATTAAAATTATTAAAATTAGTCTGAAAATTTAATTTGTCACAATATTCAAGGGCTAAATTTAAATAAAATTAAATTTTTATGTATTTGCAAAAAAAATAGTGAATTATTCAATTGTATGGCTTAAAAGAATTGATGAGGTGGATATATTGCATGCTGAGATATTAATTAATTAATATTAGTGAGATGATATGGATAATTGATTGGCTAATATAGTGGGTGATGTGGATAGCTTGCATGTTGAGATAGATAATTTAAATAACCTCTTAGTGAGATTTTGCTTTATAAAAAGTATAGATAAGCTGGTGGCTCTATACTGAAGAACATTTTAGCATCCTGTATCAAATTGAATCTGGTGTCTACAAATACAATCCCTGGAGCTAAGAACTTGCCACGATCAAACAAATTAATTGCAATCTGGTCTCATGAGACGGACCTTTTCTCCAATCTCCACGAACAAGATTTAGATCCAAAATCTAAATATAACAACCGCAAAATAGATTTGCAGTATCTGTCAGGTGACACGTTCCCCCCTCTTTATTTATATTTTCTGAAACATAGTTGATGGATTCGAATATCAAACTTCTGAAATTTCGAGGGAAGGAACTCTGGGTGCTGAGATTACAGCTTACTAGACGGGCCGGCGCGCTTCGCCGCGCCCACCTGCCGCCCGTTACTTTAACATGTTTTTTTTTTTCCAATGTTGCTAATCCATCTTTATCATGTCTGAGTGACGCAGCCGGTGCATTAATCTAAAATAGCACTATTGAGCAAGAAGTTATCAAGAAGGCGAGACGGCTAGAGCAGGGGTGGGCGGTGACCATTGACGACTTGGTTTCTACACACGCCACAGGCAGCTGCGGTCCATTGGCTCTGCTGCTCTGGGTCCGCTAAGCAATGCTGCCAATCTCGCCTCCCTGGTCGATGGTGTGAGTGCTGTGGCGGTCAGATGTTGGACAGGATCACGGCGGTGACCGTCAGGCCATGCAGGCTAGGTGTTTGATAAACAACCCATCGTAGCAACCAAAGCTTTAAGTAATACCTAGCAATATTTAATAAACAAGATACGGTTAGGTTTATCTTGCCTTAATAACGACAACAGTCAGCCAAAAAAATACACCATCTAGCCCTGCTAATAATCACAACACTTAGAAGACTACGAACTTAACATAGAAACCAAACACACATGTGGTAAAACTCGCTAAACTAAACCCTGTAGTAACCACTATTTAGCCTTAATAAACAATACACTCAGGAATTACAGGCTGTAAGTAGTAGTTTGAAACACTATCATTCATCCATGTGTACAACATCTAAAACGACGAATTCACCACAAAAATAACCATAAAAGAAAACTAAAAAGAACAAAACTCGTCCAGCCAGCAACTCCTAGGAACAGAACTGATCGAGAATAACAGAGCACCCAATTCAGCCAACCTGCAACATGCAACGACTTACATCACCAAATTTGTTGTACATGAAAATAGCAGCTAGAAACAGAAATCTAGAACCTGAACATACATAAAAACAAAATCTAGAAAACAAAAAATAGCAAACCTCGTCCAAGCAGCACTCCTAGGAACTAAACATAAAGAACAGAGTGGAGGACCGAGCAGAGCGAATCTGCAAGGAAAAAACGCAAGTCAACAAACATGCAACAAAATCAACAACCTAAGAAACTGCAATCAATAACATGTAGAAAGTAAAAACAGATGGATTAAGAAAGCAGAGAAAAGGCACCTCAAAAGGATGGGGCGGCAGATGCCTAGAAGGCAAAGAAAACCCTGACGAAAGGGCTCGCCGCCTTAGCCACCGGAAGCCAAGAACAGGCTAGAGCGCAGACACGAAAGAAGAAACGCGAACTCCCCGGATTAAGAGAAAAGGAGATCCAAACTCCCGAAACAAATCTTCACTCCCCATCAATTAGCTAGCCGCAGGAAGAAGACCAGGAGAAGAATCCCCACCGCTCAACTCAAAACGAAAACATACAAACAGCGAGGCAACAGACAACGACTGAAAAGCATGGCCCAAAGGAAATGGCCCCAGCAGGCAGCGAAAATCAAAGAGTTACAGCAAGACAGAGAAAGCGATGAAGCCAACACGGGGAGCAGATGGGCCGGTGCCAAGACGGTTTGCACACCACCGCACCCGCAAGGAGACCTGGCCCAATAGCTGCGAGAGCAAAACTTAAACGGCCCACCCACAGAGAGCATCCCATGGAACGACAAACGACAACTGAACTCAAATCGCAGGCTCACGACCAAGCTTGCAGCTTAGGTTAATTAGTGCAGATCATTTCATACCTGAAATATCATCCCAAGTGTGTATATTTAACACAGAGAAAGACACGGCCTTACATGTTTCTATTTAAATTTTACTTCCTAACCAGTAAGCTAGATTACGCAAGTACAAAATTGGAGACTACATATCAGAAGAAACAAATATGAATCATTTTCAGACACATAGTAGTTTCCTGGATGTAGGCTACATGTATAATGCCCTTTAGGTAAGAAGACCAGAGGTATGCAAAACAAATCATTTATTGTCGTTTCAACTTCATTGCTGACGAACTTGTAAAGCAATAACGTTCTTTTGACATGCCTTTTGAAGCAACAGATTCAAAATTTTCTTTGGAAGAATAATTTCTAACTTATATTTTCAGTCTATATATTGTGAATTGCTAATAATTGACTTTTCGCTGCCTCTTGACAATTGCCAGTAAATAATTGGAAGGGATAAAGGGGCACACAGGTTTGCACTAATTTGTCAAATAACCATTCCCATAGATATGTGACAGTCGTTGTTACTCACTCCAGCTGTAACCGAGAAGAAATGAACCACGAACAGAGCCAGCAATCTGTTATGTAACTCATCAAAACAGGCAATTACACCCAAAAAAATAAAGAGAAGATAACACTTACGATTGGTTAGTTAACATCAATGTTCAATAGTAAATGGATGAAGGCTGACACTAATGGTGTTAGCTACTGCAAGAAAAATAAAACTGAAACGTTATAACACTCCATGTGAATGATCAGGTATGATTTGCTCTTCTCAGAGAATAAATACTTAAATACGAAATATGATAAATAAAAGATGGAGTTTTACATCCATTTCCCTTAGACAAATTGAAGAGAGAGATTTTGACTGCTTAATGGAAATCAGATATGTTTGAAGGCACTCTGATCATTTTATCATGTGGCGTCACTCTCCAATGGACCCTCTGATATGTGTAAGAATTCCATGTAGGGACATAAGAACTCATGGCATGGTATGTAAGAAAAATGTACAGGATGCTATTTGCTTCCACTCCACAGTGATTACTGTAAGCACACAAGAATTACTTGATTCACACAGGATGGTAGATAAACTGCAAAACTTAAATAATGACTACCTGCATCCATCCCAAGAAATAATGTCGAGGTTGATCCTGATACGGTTTCTGCACCAAGCACAACAAATCAAATCAACCGGCAAGAAGTAGTCCGTGTCCAACATCAAATATGTATGAATTGAGAAGATAGTTTCCAGCAAAAACTCCAGCAGAATACATACTACGGAAATCTAACTGAAGTTCACGAAGCTAAACCACTTCTTTGCTGTAGTAAAGCTTGAGTAACTGTATTAAAGAATCATGTTTATTATGACCACAAAGGAATCATGACCTCCCCGCGACACTAAACCATACATCTTAATAATTCTAAAATGCACTAAATATTGACTTGGAAAGTACATTAACAGGGGAAAATAGTCGTATAAATCAATAAATCATGAAAATGGGTGTTTTGCCTCTTTTAATTTCATATAACATATGGTTCTGAACTCTCATACGCGTGCATCCACATGCTCCATGACATCATCGACGTATGCTATCTCAACTTATTTCTCTATAGTGTCATGTAAACCAAGCAACCATGAGAAGTAATTAAATCTACAGTGGCAAAAGTAGTACTGACATGGCAAAAGATTTGTGTTGAGGAGTATGATCAGCTTAGTCTTAGTAGGGTGCTTATCTGATGCAAGAGAAACATTAGAAACGTCATGAAAAGATTGGAAATCAAATTAATGGAGACTAATTCATGTATGACTTAAATATTATAAATGATTTACAAAAGAACATTACCATAAAGGGAAAAATCGCCATGGACCACCAATGCTAAATAACACCATGCAAGCATGATGTGTCATTGTTTTACTGCTGAATATTTGCATGACCAACACGGCCACCTGGACCAAATCCACATGTGCATATTTCACAAACAAAACTAACTGCTACACTGTGAAATTTCGATGCAGCAACAACTTTGATGTATGCCTAGTGCAAGTCGTTTAAATACCATGGCAGTTTCTGTAGGTTGGCATGGCCAGCTCCTAGCTGATGGTTTGCATTTCCCTAGCTGTGTACATCCACTGCAACTAAAACTCAAAAAAATATGAAGATTATGTAAAGCATAGAATGCAAAAATTGCCAAAGGACAATCATAACATCAGTACCGACACCAAAAAAATTGGAGAGAAATGAACTGTTTCCTAGAACATAAGAGAGCTAGCTCTGCTACCTAGATCAAGAAACGCAGGATATGAATGCATACAACCCAAATAGCAACTAATATAATCTAGTATTGAACGCTCCTAAAGAATAATTCGGTAATATCTCATTTGTATTCTTCTGTGCTCATCACCATCTATTCTCATCCTCGTCAGCAGATCAGGTCGACTTTAACGTTTCTGAACAATCACCTAATTGACCATTGCCCCGTTTTGCTAGATCTAGAGAAATCAAAAAAGCTGGATATATAGCAAGGTCTATACCAAATATATATAGTCCGCACGAATTACAGATTGGGAGAGAACTGCACAAAACACAGCAATTAATACCAATTAGCAAGAGAGGAAGGGGAGGCATCACCCAGTCGTTGTGCTTCAGATCATATCAAGACCTTTCACGGGAGGCATCAAGGTTACCTTGTCCAGCACATGGTTCACCGGCACAACTCTGGGACGCCCCCTTGTTCACCGCGAGGGGAGTAGGCAAGGCGCACATGACAGTGGTGGCTCTGACCTCGCTGGATCATGCAAGTATCAAAATAATTAGAGACAATCCATCGGATCAACCAGGAAGAACAGATCTCGAATTCCCCAAACAGACATACGGCCGCAGATACGTAGTCGGCACCCACCGGAGAGACAACCCGCCTAGACGTTGACTGCATCAACAACCAGCAGCGGCACACACTGGAGATGCAAGAGGCAACAGGAGAGCCACACGACATGGTGGGAGCGAGCGGCGGCGGTCCAGCAGCGCGCGGCGGCAGTTCTTTTCCGCGCCGCTCGCAGCCGGTCTGGGAGCGGCAGAGGCGGCGGATGTGGGGGGGCGGTGAGGCCGGCGGCTGAGCCCTAAGTTGGAGAGGAGAAAGAGAAAAGGTGAATGAGTGGGTTGGGGCCTTTCGGGGTTGGGTCTGGGGGGTGGGGGAGCTACTGCGTGAGGGAAATCGTTTCATTTTTACACTACGAAGTTTACCCACACTGTAGCCTAATGGGAAATAGGACCCACTGTCAGCCGGATAAGAGGCACAGATCAAAGTGTAAAGAATTTTTCTGACCAGACCAAACGGACGACATAGATCATCTAATGTGAAGATCCGACGGCGGCAAATGCATATATCTGGATAGCCTCAGCACACGGGGTCAGTCTCAAGCTTAAAGCTTGTAGTAATGTTGTGTATACATACAGCAGCCTGGTCACTTTTTCAGCATTTACTTGGGGGGCAAAAGGCTCCTGGAAATTACTAGAGATAGGCTGCATCATTGTAGCACGCACAAGGAAATAGGAATGACGCTGTCACACGTACAGAATGGCAAACGCAAAGAAAAAAACTCCTACAGAGACCTATACACATTTTGGGTCCAGCACCAACCTTTTTTTAAGCTGGTCCAGCACCAACCTTGGCACTTTCCTTTTGTGGGCTCCTCTAACAGGGATAACTCAAAATGATAATTTTAAGTTCCCAACAAAGGGTAAACAAAATTAAGAGATGCTGCCTGAAGTATATATAGACAACCCTTGGTCCGCCTCCACCTTCTACTCTACCATAAATTGGTTCCCCCTCCTCCGGCCTCTCTGGCGTAAGGAGGGGTGAAGAACCCAATCTATGCGTGGAGGTTTTAGTAAAAATAGTATTTTCTAGTAGTAGATTAAGTTAGAGTTTGGTAGCCATCTTCTTTTGGTCTCCATGTCAATAAAGATGGCATCGTCTATAATAATTGATATTCGGTTCTTCCTTTGACGACGAGATATTCCTCCTAGCGTCAATGGCAGTGTTGAAAGATTAAAGTTTTCTAGGTATGATTCTTTGAATCTTGCTTCGATAGATCGATCTTGTATCTTTTCTCATGATTGTCGTGAGGAGTATTATCATATATCATCTATAACCAAAAAAAATGACGTGAACGGCAGTGCCTTTGCATTATAGAAGAGAAAAATTATCAACAACTCACATATATCATCAACAACTGTCATTTGCCCGCCTCGGCGATGAGCACTGGACTCATATCACAGATGTTGAATTCCTCGACAAAGAAGACTCCTTCCACAATGCAGTCTACAATGAGAAGGATGGCTTATTCTATGTGATATCTTACGATGGATGTGTCTACACATTGGATCTCAATGGTCCTGCCCCAGTTGCAAGGAAGATAGTGAGAAGTGTCATAGAATTCGATGATTGCGTCAAATACATTGCCTTGGCACCAAGCGGCGACATTTTACAGGTGTGGAGATATATGGATTATCGGGATTCAGCCAACCCCGTATACGTTCGTCCGGAGCTTGCTCATGAGTACTACAATCCAAATCAAGAGGTGTACACTTATCAAATGGAACTATATAGGGTTGATACTGATGAGCAAACAATTGAGAGGATCAGCTCCTTGGAAAACTATGCTCTCTTCCTTGGTTTTGGTTCCACCATGCTACTTTCAACAAAGGATTATTCGATGCTGAGGTCAAATTGTGTATATCTAACTGATGATTCTTTTGAAGATATGTCTCAATAGACATAATAGGCGTGACGTGGGCATTTGGGACTTCAAAACTGATACCATTGAGAATGTTGGTGATGTGCAATCTCAACAGCCTTGGCTTAATTTCCCGTGCCCAATTTGGATAAGACCCTCCATTGGTTAATATGTCTATGGCCTTAGGAAGCTTGATGGATTTGATTTGGAGTTACTGTTTGTTGTACACTTACGGTTATGGTGGGCTTATGAATACTGCACCGGTATAATGAGCTATTTGTTTCTTCTGAAATTAGACGAGCTATATGTGAATTAGCTTTATTATATTTGAATAATATGAATAATATTCTGTCTGTAATGGTTACTCCCTCCGTTCCAAATTAACTGACTCATCTTTATCTAGATTTGTATGTATTAGCACTAAAACGTGTATAGATACATGTGAGTTAGACAAAGTTGAATCAGTTAGTTTGAAACAGAGGATAGATCTCTTATTTTACAAACACTTTTGGTGGTTGGAGGTCTGATTGATGTAACGCTTTAAAACTTGAGATGTATTGTTTTTTTTTTTGATGATATACGCCCATAGGCGTACATTACTTGTATTTATAAGCATAACAGTACAGATTTGATACACATACAAGCAATAAAATATAAAAAGGATACAAACGGTCGTACTGCCATAGAGTACCATCACCGCAACTATCAAGCACACATATCCTTCGCCGTTGACGGAGAAGAAGAGCACCAGAAGTTGGTCCACTGTTTGGCGCTGAAGAAGCCCCTAGCCATGAGGCGTTGACGAGCCGCGATAGCCACCAGCCCCGTGAGACTGGATCTAGCCTAATAAGAAACATCGGTCGGAGGAGCCCTCCAAGCCTCTTCAACACCAGATCCAGGGCCAACGCCATCCTGCCCTTAAGGCAGCCGGATCTCCCACCGTCTTCCGCAAACACGTAACAGTCAAAACCGCCGCACACCAAGAGTAGCTGGTCTCTGTCGCTACACCAAGGCACAGCGCCAGATCGAAACCACTCCAACAGGCGTTAGCAACACCTCCAACGAGCAAGGACATGGACCGGGATACCATTATTCCTAGAAGCACCATCAACATCTGTCCCACCAAGATGCTGACAGAGGAACCACAAAACCTAGACAACCTAGGACTACAACACACAGAGAAGACACACGGAGAAGAGAACCTGACGTCCCCTTCCCCTCACAATGCCTGAACGGCGATCAGAGGGAAAGGGGAGCGCGCTTGAATCGCCGGGAGAGGCGCTACCTAGAACTGCTCTCGTGCGGTTTATGACGATGTCTTTGGTGAATACTATTTACTACCCCTCCATTCCTAAATATAAGACATATCGGTTTATACTTCCTTTATTCTAAATTAAATGACTTAAACTTTTTAAGATACAGATGTATCTAGAGTTGAAACGTGTATCTACACACATGCATATTTAAACAAAGTTAAGTGAGAAAATATTTAAGAATAGAAAAATTATTATCTTACTAGTAGAGGAATGTTGGTGGTCGTCGCTAGTGTGATGATGGCGTGTAGATGTCCGCCCAATTGGGAACCCCAAGAGGAAGGTATGATGAGCACAGCAGCAAGTCTTCCATCAGTATGAAACCAAGGTTTATCGAACCAGTAGGAGAAATAACCAACTTCCGAAGGTTGATGCTCGCTAGCTTCACGACAGCTCCGGACAATTTATATATGGCACCTCGTCCAGGGCGTAGCTTTGCACCAGCAGCAACGTCGAACCTGCACACAACACAACCAAGTACTTTGTCCCAACTTATAGTGAGGTTGTCAATCTCACCGGTTTGCTGTAAACAAAGGATTAAGCGTATCGAGTGGTAAAAGATAGTAGTTTACAAGAATGTAAATAAAGCGAGTAAATGGTAAACGGTAATAACAGTGTAAAAGAATGGACCGGGGTCCACAGTTCACTAGTGGTGTCTCTCCATAAGATAAATAACATTCTGAGTAAACAAATTATAGTTGGGCAATTGATAGAATAAAGCAGGCATACAAATGTCATGAGGATCACTATGAGATTCACTTGGGCATTACAATATAATACATAGACCGTAATCCAACTACATCTATGACTAATAATCCACCCGTCGGATGTCATCCGAGCAACCGTTGGGTATTAAGTTGCAAGCAACAGATTATCGCCTTAAGCAAAGTGTGTAATGTAAACAATACAAATGTCCTTGAACACAAGATTGTTGTTTTCTCCATAGTAGCAACAGCACATCTACAACCTTAGAGGTTTCTGTCACTCTCCCAGATTACTAGAGGCATGAACCCACTATTGAGCATAAATACTCCCTCTTGGAGTCACTAGCATCTACTCGGCCAAGATATCTACTAGCAACGGAGAGCATGCAAGATCATAAACAACATAGAGATAACATAAAGATGATAAATCAATAGATCAACTTGACAAAGTACCAATATTCATCGGATCCCAACAAACACAACATGTAGAATTACACAATGATGATCTTGATCATGATAGGTAGCTCACAAGATCTAAACATGAAGCCCATGGAGGAGATGAAAACCATCTAGCTACTGCTATGGACCCGTAGTCTAAGGTAGACTACTCACACATCACTCCGGAGGCAGGCATGGTGATGAAGAAGGCCTCTGGCGGTGATTCCCCTCTCCGGCAGGGTGCCGGAAAGAGCTTCTGGACCCTACCGATCTCGCATCGACGACGGCGACGGCTTGCAGTCTGTTTTGAGGAAAATTGATCGGGCCCTTTAGGTTTTCCCGTCGAGGGGAATATATAGGCGGAAGGGCGGCGTCAGGAGGTGGGCCAGGCGGCCACACCACCTGGTGGCGCGGCCAGGGACTGGGCTGCGCCACCCTATGGTGCACCTGGCCCCTGGTCCCTCTCTGTCTCAGCTTCGGACTTTGTCTCGTGTCGCAACAAATAGGAACTTTGGCTTTTGTTTCGTCCAATTCTGAGAATATTTCCTGTGTAGCTTTTCTGAAACACAAAAACAGCAGAAAACAGGGAACTGGCACTATGGCATCTCGTTAGTAGGTTAGTTCTGGAAAATGCATAAAAACGCCACGAAGTGTAACAAAGCACAAAGCAAATGGTGTATAAACAAGCTTGGAGCATCAAAAATTATAGATACGTTTGAGATGTATCAAGCATCCCCAAGCTTAACTCATGCTCGTCCTCGAGTAGGTAATTGATAACAAAACAATAATTTTTTAGGTGACATGCACCAACACAATCTTGATCAATGATGTAAAGCATTGAGTGCTGAGATCAAAGTACTTAAAACATAGGCATAAGAGACATAATCTCGACAATAAAACTTATCAACCATGTTATAACATGAAAAGTAACACAAACAAAAGATCATGAGTAATGAAGCATTGAAAGTCAAGTGTGTGTTTCAACCATATAGAAAAACATAGCAAAGTGGTTTTCAGCTTGTCCTTCATGGAGTAGCCAAACATAAATGCATATGACATCTTCAAGTTTAAGAGGGTGACTAGATACAAATAATTTAAGAACAAGCAAAACCATAATCATGAATCAATCAATAATAAATTTTGGGACTATGCATATTAAACTCAGAATGACAACTATGCTCTCTTAGAAGGTGCATAAAGGTAGAAGGTGGAGACTCAATATAAAAGTAAAAGAAAGGCCCTTCGCAGAGGGAAGCAGTGATTAAACATGTGCTAGAGCTTTTCATTTGTAAAACAGAGAGATAAAAATTTGTTTTGAGAGGTGGTTGTTCTTGTCAACGATTGGCAATGGGGTTCTTATTATCTTCTATACTAAGCAAGTTTTTGAGAGAGATTGGCACTTTTGTGCTCTTTTATAAAGCTTGGCACTCCTCCCCACTTTTTCTTTCACAAACCATGGCTAACCGATTCCATCGGGTGCCCACCAACTTTCACATACCATGGAGGAGTGCCTTTTTTCTTTACTTTTTTTTCCTTTTTGGAATAAAACAATTTGGAAGATAGCAAATCCGACCACTACGTCCCCATGAGCTGAAAACAGTGTCACAAAATGAGAAGTATTTTGAAGGTTTTTCTGAAAGGTAGCACATGAAAATTTACTTGGAATGGCTTGCAAATACCATGCATAGGAATTTATAGTGGACTCTTTGGAAAAACTTGGTTTTTTGGGAGTTTGATGCACAAGAAGTATTCCCTCTTAGTACAAAATGAAGGCTAGCGAAAGACTGGGAGCGACCAACTAAGAGAGCAATAACGGTCATAATCATGCATAGTGACAAAACATCATTAACCGAAGCATAACGTGGTATCACAAGTCAAAAACCAAATGATCATAGAGGCTTATGACAACTTGGTAAAGTCAAATATGTTGTAAGCATTCGCCAAGTCAACCCAAATAAAGCATCAAAGGAGAAAACCACGATAACATGCTCCCATATAATAAAAACAATGCATGATTCTTTCAAAGGCACATTAAGCAATCTCAGTCATTTGAGAAAAGTCATGCTACAGCAAAAACTACTAAGCATACTATCAAAACGACATCAAGCATGACATGCAAAAGTCTAAGCCACAGTCTAAACAAGCTCCCATTTGTACCACTATAGTCATGAAACTTTGTTCTCTTTTCCAACACCATTCAAACATTTTCGAAACAACTCTTTTGATGAAAACCAACATAGACCATTGGTCTAAATGCACCTTTATGCAAAGATATACCAAGATCTGAACAAAAATCAAGGCGAAAAACGAAAGCTAAACGCAGTACAAGAAAAAGAGAACACTCGTTGAACGATAAGAGTGAAAACTAGAGTGTTCTTGGCAATGAAAAATGGAGTGTGTCTTCTCCAAAAGAAATTTGTTGGGGTCCAACCATTTATTGCAGCAAACAAGAAAAAAGAAAAACTGAAAGCAAAAGTAAAGATGCTCCAAGAAAAACGCATAGAATATGAAGCAATAAAAATATAGTGTCTTGAAAGATGACCTGATTTTTGCCGATGAAGAAGGGGTGCCTCGGGGCATCCCCAAGCTTTCACGCTTGTACCTCTTGGATATTTCTTGGGGTGACATGGGCATCCCCAAGCTTGAGCTTTTGTCCATACTTTATCTCATCTCATCACTCTCCTTTCCCTACACTTGAAAACTTCCTTCATACAAAACTTCACACAATTCTATTAGCAATGTTAGTATAAGCATGATAGTAAATCTACTCTTTTGGTTCAGTTTCAAACTCAAATATACCATACATTAAAGCATAAGCTACTGTAGCAACTTCGTCAAAAGTTCCGTGATAAAAATAACTCAAAAAGAAAGCGATCGAGAGGCAAACACAAATAGTGGCAGAAATCTGTCAAAACAGAACAGCTGACAAAGATCGATTTTTCGGAGGAACTTCTGTTGCTCAAATCGAAAAGTGCAAAACTAATGAAAGTTTGGAAATAACCTGGGGCATGTGCACAAGAAAGCGTAGATCAAAAAAATATTCTGAGAATTTTCACGAATTTTTACGGTGCAGCGTAGAAATCTGTTTCAGGACAACAACTTCCCCAAATCTTACCTTCCTCAAATTAGAGGTTCTTCTTGGCACAAAAATGAAATAAAAATGATAAGAAGAGGTCATTAGAGTAGTAATAACTTCCAAGACTCAAATAAAAGAAAAATTACTTAAAAAATATTAGGTTATCTCCCAAGAGTGCTTTTCTTTAACGCCTTTGAGCTAGGCGCAGAAAGTGGAAATCAAGTAATATCAAGCGATGAAGCATTAAGATCAATTGCAGAAGTCTTTTCAACAAGGCATTGTATTGTATCCAAATGAGTTTTTCAAGATCCCTTATGGACACTCTTAGGTTCACTCCTTTTATCAAAAAGGTTTTCAGGAACAATCCAATCAAAATTCTTTTCCAAAGCTTCATGCAATCCTACGAGTTTGCAAGGTATTGGTACTTTGATTTCTTCCTTGTTTGTACCAACAACCTCTACACGTGAGCCAAGCATATTAAAACGCTCAAAAACTTTCCTAGCTTCTATAACAACATCTCTAAATTCTCTACGCAAAGTCTCCAAAATAAAATCTTTCTTTTTGGAGTCTTCGATAGCATGAAGCTTAAGAAACATTTGTTGCATAAAAGGATTAAGGTTAACAAACCTAGCCTCCAACATGTGAACTAAATAAGAAGCTGCAACTTCATAACTAGGAGCGAGTTTGGCTAAAGATCTATCCTCAACATCTTTATGCATACTAACATGATTAAAGAACTCCTCGATGTTACCTTTCCCAATTATAGATCACTACCTATTGATAGGTCCTCCAGAGCGTACTTAGGGAACAACATAATGAACTAAAAGTAAAAGTAACGGAATACCAACTATCAAAGGAACTATTTTTTTGTATTTTTGATAAAAAGATGCAAGCAAAAATAAAATAAAGCAAAACAATAATAAAGTAAAAGATTGGAAGCGAGAGACTCCCCTTGCAGAAATCCTCTTTCTCACCGGCAACGGCGCCAGAAAAATTGCTTGATGGCGTGTAGATGTCCGCCCAGTTGGGAACCCCAAGAGGAAGGTATGATGAGCACAGAAGCAAGTCTTCCTTCAGTATGAAACCAAGGTTTATCGAACCAGTAGGAGAAAGAACCAACTTACGAAGGTTGATGCTCGCTAGCTTCGCAATAGCTCCGGACAATTTATATATGGCGCCTCGTCCAGGGTGTAGCTTTGCACCAGCAACAACGTGGAACCTGCACACAACACAACCAAGTACTTTGTCCCAACTTACAGTGAGGTTGTCAATCTCACCGATTTGCTATAAACAAATGATTAAGCGTATCGAGTGGTAAAAGATAGTAGTTTGCAAGAATGTAAATAAAGGGAGTAAATGGTAAACGGTAATAACAGTGTAAAAGAATGGACCGGGGTCTGATGACCCACAAGTATAGGGGATCGCAGCAGTCTTCGAGGGAAGTATTACCCAAATTTATTGATTCGACACAAGGGGAGCCAAAGAATATATGTAAGCCTTAACAGATGAGTTGTCAATTCAGCTGCACCTGGAAACAGTCTTGGTCGCAGCGGTTTATCAGTAGCAACAATTTTATAGTAGTGACAGCAGGGAAATAGTAACAGCAGTAGCAAAATAGCAGCAGTAAAAGTAACGGTTGTAAACAGTAGGAACAAATACTGTAGGCATAGGGATGGATTACGGGCGTTGCATGGATAAGATAATTCATGAAATCAATGAGACATGGGCATTGCAGATAAATAATGATAAAGCATCCTAGTACAAACAATCATAGGCATGTGTTCCGTATATAGTCGTGCGTGCTCGCAAGGAGAAACTTGCACGACATCTTTTGTCCTACCAGCCTGTTGCAGCAGGGCCTCAAGGGAAACTACTGGTAATTAAGGTACTCCTTTTAATAGAATACCGGAGCAAAGCATTAGCACTCGGTGAACACATGTGATCCTCACATCATAGCCATCCCCTCCGGTTATCCCAATTTTTGTCACTTTGGGGCCTCGGGTTCCGGACAACAATATGTGTATACAACTTGTAGGTAAGACCATAAACAACAAGTATCATCATAGAAATAATAACATGTTCAGATCTGAAATCATGGCACTCGGGCCCAAAGTGACAAGCATTAAGCACAACAAGTTGCAACAATGTCATAGGCACTAAATAAAGATACTAGGCACTATGCCCTATCAATCTCATATCAAATTACATGAACAATCTCATCCAATCCCTACCATCCCCTCACCTACAGCGGGGGAATTACTCACACATGGATGGGGGAGTCATGGATGGTCGATGGAGGAGCGTCGGTGGTGATGGTGATGAAGATCTCCTCCGAATCCCTGTCCCGGCAGGGTGCCAGAACGGAGTTTCTGGTTCCGAATCGCGGTTTCTGATGGCGGCGGCGCAGCGGAAGTCTATCTGGGAAAAACGCCGTCTCCCTGATATTATGTCGTCAGGGGGTATATGTACGCGAGAGGGGAGGTCGAGAGGGGACCTGGGGCTCCCTCACGCAGGGGTGGCGCGGCCAGGGCTGGGCCGCGCCACCACCGTGTGACGGCCCCTCGAGCCCCTTCTGCCTCCTGTCTTCTGGCTCCGTGGGTCTTCTGGTGAAATATGATTTTTCATGATTTTTCCCGAATTTTTACTGGAAGTTGAATTTCTGCACAAAAACGAGACACCAGAGCAATTCTGCTGAAAACAGCGTCAGTCCGTGTTAGTTGCATTCAAAACACACAAATTAAAGGAGATACAATAGCAAAAGTGTTCGGGAAAGTAGATACGTTTTGGACGTATCAACTCCCCCCAAGCTTAGCTATTTGCTTGTCCTCAAGCAATTCAGTTAACAACTGAGAGCGATAAAAGAAACTTTCACGAACATATTTGCTCATATGATGTATATATACTAACTATGTGATCGAATACTCAGGCAATTCATAATAAGAAATACGCAACTACTGTCACCTCATAGTCAAGCAAGCTATGAAAGAGTGCCAATGCACTAATAACAAGTAACATGTACATGAGAAGCTACAATATTGTAATATGCATAAATGATATGAAAGAATGGTATCCCACTTGCCTTTATTTGTAGAGCAAAACATAAATGCTGAGGCACCTCTGAAGTCCAAGGGAAGACTAGAAGTAGAAATATCAAAGATACAAGCATCAAAGTTATACCACAATTAACCGTGTTCTGGGACAAGCACATTACACTAAGAATAACAGCTATGCTCTCAAGAAGTGCTTAAAGTTAGAAGATGGTGACTCAACATAAAAGTAAACGAATGGCCCTTCGCAGAGGGAAGCAGGGATTTCACATGTGCTAGAGCTTTTCATTTGTAAAACAGAGATAAAAGTTTCTTTTGAGAGGTGGTTGTTCTATGTCAACGACTAGCAATGGGGACTTACTATCTTCCATAATAAACAAGTGAGAGCGGTTCCGAGTTCTTTGAAATTTGGCACATTGGTGCTCTTTTATAAAGCTTTGGCACTCCTCCCCACCTTTTTCCTTTCTCAAACCATGGCTAACCGATTCCATCGGGTGCCCACCAACTTTCACATTCCTTTGGAGGAGTGCCTTTTTTCTTTCTTTTAGAATTAAGATTATAATGGTCTGACCAGCTCTCATGCAAAATTAATGACGAGCAGATGAAGCTGCCTAGTCGAGGGGTACTTAATTTAATATGGAAGATAGCAATTCCGACCACTACATCCCCATGAGCTAAAAATAGTGGCACAAAATGAGAAGTAGTTGAAAGTTTTGAAAGGTAGCACATGAAAATTTACTTGGAATGGCTTACAAATACCATGCATAGGAATTTATAGTGGACTCTTTGGAAGACTTGGTTTTTGGTAATTGGATGCACGAGTAGAGCTCATACTCAGTACAAATGAAGGCTAGCAAAAGACTGGGAAGCGACAATCGAGAGAGCAATAACTGTCATAATCATGCTTGCGACAAAACAAAATTAATATAGGCATAAAAATGATACAAGAACTCTGAGGCAATTTAGATCATCGAGGCTTAATTGACTTTTTGTTCAGTCATATGCATGCTTGAGCATGTGCCAAGTCGATTCAAATGAAGCTTTCAGAGGTGGATACCATAAAATCATACCATATTATGAATAAAACAAATGCATGCAAGCGTCTACATGACATGCTACAGGCTAATAGTAAATTGAAACTAATCATATGAAAGCAAGAACTACAAAGCATCCATTAGATGACATATACCTTACATGAACCGACTAAGCATGTCCACATAGATGAGTATATGTACAAAAATAAAAACAAATAGAGTTCATACCAGCCTCTTACCACATCTCAGATTGTCATATGTCGTCATTATTGCTCTTCACTTGTGTGGCTTGAATAGTAAAAAGTGAATACCAAGCTCCAATGGAGTAACGGAAGACTAAACTCTGCAACAAACTTAACAAAACCGAAGAAGAACAACAAATATTTTTGGGGTTTTTGATTTTTGAAACAAAAGCAGAAGGGAATAGAAAACAAAGTAAAATATTTTTGGATTTTTCAAATAGCAAACCAAAAATGCAAATAAAACAAACCAAAGGTAGCAAACCAAAGAACCAAATAGAGAGAAACAACTGAAATATTTTTGGTCTTTTTGTGTTTTGGAAAAACAGAAGTAAGAACGAGAACACTAGAGAAAGTGAAACATGGATATACAAAGGTCCGACTAAATATGATATGTAAATGAGTGAATCGTTGGCGTACCTCCCCCCAAGCTTAGGCTTTTGGCCTAAGTGGAGATCAATTCCGGCTCTGGTAGCTGCTCCAAGCCAGTGGGTCATCATAGGTGTAATCATACCCCGGTTCTCGTGAAGATGAAGCTGACGGCGCATAATCATAATAAGGCTGCTCATATGGGAGATTCATAGTGTTGGAGGGCTGTCCCGACTCCTCAGCGTCTTCCTCATTGTGCACAGGCGGCGGATGCTCCCCTATGTACGCGTCAAGCTCATCTTCAGTAAGCGACCATCCATTCCTGCGATCAAGGTTAAACAAAAGAGGTGCAGGCAAACGGATTGATCGTTCAGTCTTTACTACCCTCCAGGTAGTCTTCTTGAAAAAGGTTAGCTCAAATGTTAAATTAATCAAACTGGCAGGAGGAGAAATAAACTTATGTTGAACCATAGCATCAAGACCAAGTTTTTCTTCGGGGAACTGCAGATCTCGAAAATGAGGCAAAACACCATGAAAAGCTAACAGGCGTGAAGCTATAAGCCCCCCACAAATTCCCCCTTTCTCACGGTTAATATCAAGACGGAAAGCTATTAAGGCACCCAAATTGTAAGTTCTATCGTGCCTTAAAGCAGCAGCAATGAAAGCTAGATCATGGAGAGACAATTTACTTGCAGATTTCCTAGCAAGAACACATTTGGTAATGAAGAAGGCGAAATATCGAATGGATGGGAAATGAATGTTTCGAATTTTACCACCCTCTCCTGTGAAGCTTCTTCCTTGACAAATCTCCTCGTATAGTTCTAACAATTGTCTGGGTTGTCCCCTTATCTTCTCGAGCGATCCCCACTGTGGTACTCTAATAGCTGTACAGAAAACATCAAGAGGCAAGTCCACAGATTTGTTATAAATTTTATAGTGAACCATGGGATTAGAAGCGGACCAACTAAATCTGAAATCCTGCACCACAGACATTGTTAGTTTAACGTATTGGGGAGGTTCACCCTCAACAAAATATTCTAATCCTGCATTAGAAAGCAAGGCTTGAAAATCCTGCAGAAATCCAGCAGCACTCAAGAATGCTGAGCATGGATAGTATGAGGGGAAAACCTTCTCTTCACGATGAACTTTCATAACATCTTGCACTTCTAGTTCATGTTGAGAGAGCTGATACACATTCTCCTCCATTTCTGAAATTTTTCAACAAACCTCATAAAAAGTGATTTAAAGACAAGCTAGTGTAGGAAACTACTATAGTGAGTTACTAGAGAGCTATCATGCATAAAAATAACAATTCTAAGCAATAGAACAAACATGCATACTCATTTATACTGTCACCTACAATGCTAAAATACTCAAGAAATACTCTACCAAAAGAAAATCTACTTGGACAAGTGGAGGAGTCACATACCGGAGAACAAATGCTCCAAATTTTAGCAGAAATGTTGGGCTGAACAAGGAGATCGAAAAATTGAGGTGAAGAACAGCAAGAACTCGGGTTTCAGCTGAGTGTGTCGTTGTTTTTGGGAGAGAGAAAGAGCTGGGGAAGAAGAGATAAGTGAGGGGCCAGGTGGGGCCCCCTCACACCTGGGTGGCGCGGCCAGGGCTGGGCCACGCCACCTATGTGTGAGGTGGCGTGGCAGCCCCTCCTGGTGCCTCCCAGGTGTCTCTCTGCCCCATTTTTGACATAAAAATTTATAAAGAATTTTCTGGAATTTTTCGAGAAACTTTATTTTCGAGGATTTTTCAGAAATTGGCATATCGATAAAAACTCAGAAAAACGATGATAAAATGATTTCAAGCGAATCAAAACTAAGCATGCAGCAGCTCTGAGATACTCTTAATCATGCAACTAAACTGAAGGAATAAAATTTGATGAAAATAAATACAAGTGAGGTGAGTGGATGCGGTGAAAACGAAGTTTCGTTCATATAAATTCACTTTGCTAACAAGGTTGATCAAGTCTTGTTACCAAACTAACTTTATATGAGGCAAAACTTTGCACTTCACTTAATGCTTATGTTACCTCAACTTTGATAGGTATCGTCCCAACCATAACAATTTGATATTCTTCCTTGGGATTTTGCTCTGAACAAATAATTTGACCAACTTTGATGGTCTCAACATGCTTGATTGAATTCAGAGCATTCCTCCTATCAATCTTCTTGGGAAAATAAACCGTATATTCTTTGTCATTAACATTAAAAGTAACTTTTCCTTGATTGCAATTAATAACAGCACCTGCAGTGTTTAGGAAAGGTCTCCCAAGAATAATAGACATATTATCATCTTCAGGCATTTCCAACACAACAAAATTAGTTAATATTAAACAGCTGTTAGCAACCTGAACAGTAATATTTTCACATATACCAATAGGAATAGTAGTAGACTTATCAGCCATCTGCAAGGATATATCAGTTGATACCAATTTTTCTAAATCAAGTCTCTTATAAAGAGAAAAAGGCATGACACTAACTCCAGCTCCCAAATCACATAAAGCGGTTCTAACATAGTTATTTTTAATGGAGCAAGGAATAGTAGGTATACCTGGATCTCCAAGCTTCTCTGGAACTTTACCATCAAAAGAATAGTTAGCAAGTAGAGTGGAAATTTCCTCACTAGGAATTTTCCTTTTGTTAGTGACAATATCTTTCATATACTTTGCATAAGGAGGCATTCTAATAGCACCAGTCAAAGGAATTTGCAGAAATAAAGGTCTCATCCATTCACAAAACCTGTTGTAGTGTTCTTCTTCCTTGGACTTGTGTTTCTTACTAGGAAAAGGCATTGGTTTCTGTACCCAAGGTTCCCTCTCTTTACCATGCTTGTTGGCAATGAAGTCTTCTTTAGTGTACTTTGCATTTTTATCACTCTTTTCCGGTTCTTCTTCAACTTCTTCTTTATCTTCTTCTTTGTCGGAAGCATCTCCTGGTTCAGTTTCAGCATCAGAAATAGAAACACTGTTAGGATCTTTACCTGCATCAGAGGATTCTGCAGTTGTTTTATGCTTCTTCTTCTTCTTCTTGGGAGGAATCTCATCACTTGAAGTGCGTTGAGAATCTTGCTCGACCCTCTTAGGATGTCCTTCAGGATATAATGGGTCTTGAGTAGCAGCACCACTTCTTGTGCGTATTTCACATGCTTGCTTCTCTCTTGCAGCATTAACTAGCAGGTTTTGCTGCACTTTGGTAAGCTGATCAATTTGTGTTTGAACCATTTGAAAATGTTTAGCAAGTATCTTCACGTCATTGGCGGTTCTCTCCACAATATCCTGCAACTTGTTAATAACTCTAGAATTCTCCAACAGATGATTATGCACCATTCTATTAAAATTTTCTTGCTTAACAATAAAATTATCAAACTCATCTAAGCATTGATCAGGAGGTTTAGTGTAAGGAATATCTCTTTCATCAAAGCGTTGGAGAGAGTGTACCTCAATAGTAGATGAGCGAGGGATTGGCTTACATAATTCTTCTATAGGAGGTAAATTCTTCACATCTTCGGCCTTAATACCTTTCTCCTTAAGAGATTTCTTAGCTTCCTTCATAACTTCATCATTTAATTCAATCATCCCTCTCTTCTTCGGCGTAGGCTCTGTAGATGGTGCAGGAGTTGGTGCTGGTGTTGGCTCAACTAAAGTCCAATCATTATGATTCCGGCTTATTTTAGCCATTAATTCTTCAGCTTCAGCCGGAGTTCTTTCCCTGAAAACACAACCAGCACAACTATCCAAATATGACTTAGATTCATCCGTTAGTCCATTATAAAATATATCAAGGAGTTCATTTTTAGGCAATGGTTCTTTAGGCAAAGCTCTAATTAAAGAACAAAACCTTGTCCAAGATTCAGGCAGTATCTCTCCTTTTCCCTGTTCAAAATCAAAGATTTTTTGCACAGCAGCATGTTGAGCACTAGCGGGAAAATATTTCTGAAAGAAAGCATTAACCAAAGCAATAGGACTAGTAAGAGATCCAGGAGACAAGCTATTAAACCAAGTTTTAGCAGCATCTTTCAACGAGAAAGGAAAAATCTTAGCAACAAAGTAAGTGCGGAGCTTAATATCATCAGAAAACAAATTACTCAAAGTAGAAAGCTCATTCATGTGCTCCATAGCACTCTCATCTTTAGTACCACAAAAAGGAGTTTTCTCAACAATAGATATGTAAGATAAATCCAAAGAGAAATCATAATCCTTGTCTCTAATATTGATAGGAGAAGCAGCAAACTTAGGATCAGGAGACAAATTATATCTAACAGAGCGTCTGGCAAGAAGTTCTTTAACATTACCTGCATTACGAGCAGCACGTGCTTCTGCAATAAAATCATCATTAAGCTCAATGTAAGCATCATCATCATAATCATCACTAGAACATTCCCTAGACTCAGGTGAACTAACAGGTGTAACAGTGGTGTTTCCCAACTTAGCTTTAGCAATAGTAGCGTCTAAAAAGGAACCTAGTGAACCTCTCTCATCAAGCACAGTAGAAGCATCATCTAAATTATCAGTGGCACTTTCAATCTCAGCAGAAGTAGTAGCAGTAGCGTGTGGGTGTGGTGGTGTAAGCAACTTACTCATAACAGATGGCGAATCAAGAGCAACAGAGCAGTTGAGAGTCGTACCTCTTCTTGTAGTGGATGGCAATATAGGAACTTTTCCATCACGAGGTTTACCCATGATGAAAGGATTGCAGCGAACAATATGAATACCAAGTGAACTTACAGATAAAGCTATGCTCCCCGGCAACGGCGCCAGAAAATAGTCTTGATGACCCACAAGTATAGGGGATCGCAGCAGTCTTCGAGGGAAGTATTACCCAAATTTATTGATTCGACACAAGGGGAGCCAAAGAATATATGTAAGCCTTAACAGATGAGTTGTCAATCCAGCTGCACCTGGAAACAGTCTTGCTCGCAGTGGTTTATCAGTAGCAACAGTTTTATAGTAGTGACAGCAGGGAAACAGTAACAGCAGTAGCAAAATAGCAGCAGTAAAAGTAACGGTTGTAAACAGTAGGAACAAATACTGTAGGCATAGGGATGGATTACGGGCGTTGCATGGATAAGATAATTCATGAAATCAATGAGACATGGGCATTGCAGATAAATAATGATAAAGCATCCTAGTACAAACAATCATAGGCATGTGTTCCGTATATAGTCGTGCGTGCTCGCAAGGAGAAACTTGCACGACATCTTTTGTCCTACCAGCCTGTTGCAGCAGGGCCTCAAGGGAAACTACTGGTAATTAAGGTACTCCTTTTAATAGAATACCGGAGCAAAGCATTAGCACTCGGTGAACACATGTGATCCTCACATCATAGCCACCCCCTCCGGTTATCCCAATTTTTGTCACTTTGGGGCCTCGGGTTCCGGACAACAATATGTGTATACAACTTGTAGGTAAGACCATAAACAACAAGTATCATCATAGAAATAATAACATGTTCAGATCTGAAATCATGGCACTCGGGCCCAAAGTGACAAGCATTAAGCACAACAAGTTGCAACAATGTCATAGGCACTAAATAAAGATACTAGGCACTATGCCCTATCAATCTCATATCAAATTACATGAACAATCTCATCCAATCCCTACCATCCCCTCACCTACAGGGGGGAATTACTCACACATGGATGGGGGAGTCATGGATGGTCGATGGAGGAGCGTCGGTGGTGATGGTGATGAAGATCTCCTCCGAATCCCCGTCCCGGCAGGGTGCCAGAACGGAGTTTCTGGTTCCGAATCGCGGTTTCTGATGGCGGCGGCGTAGCGGAAGTCTATCTGGGAAAAACGCCGTCTCCCTGATATTATGTCGTCAGGGGGTATATGTACGCGAGAGGGGAGGTCGAGAGGGGACCTGGGGCTCCCTCACGCAGGGGTGGCGCGGCCAGGGCTGGGCCGCGCCACCACCGTGTGACGGCCCCTCGAGCCCCTTCTGCCTCCTGTCTTCTGGCTCCGTGGGTCTTCTGGTGAAATAGGATTTTTCATGATTTTTCCCGAATTTTTACTGGAAGTTGAATTTCTGCACAAAAACGAGACACCAGAGCAATTCTGCTGAAAACAGCGTCAGTCCGTGTTAGTTGCATTCAAAACACACAAATTAAAGGAGATACAATAGCAAAAGTGTTCGGGAAAGTAGATACGTTTTGGACGTATCAGGGTCCACAGTTCACTAGTGGTATCTCTCCATAAGATAAATAACATGCTGGGTAAACAAATTACAGTTGGGCAATTGATAGAATAAAGCAAGCATACAAATGTCATGAGGATCACTATGAGATTCACTTGGGCATTACAACATAATACATAGACAGTAATCCAACTGCATCTATGACTAATAATCCACCCGCCGGATGTCATCCGAGCAACCGTTGGGTATTAAGTTGCAAGCAACAGATTATCATCTTAAGCAAAGTGTGTAATGTAAACAATATAAATATCTTTGAACACAACATTGTTGTTTTCTCCCTAGTAGCAACAGCACATCTACAACCTTACAGGTTTCTGTCACTCCCCTAGATTACTAGAGGCATGAACCCACTATCGAGCATAAATACTCCCTCTTGGAGTCACTACATCTACTCGGCCAAGATATCTACTAGCAACTGAGGGCATGCAAGATCATAAACAACATAGAAATAACATAAAGATGGTAAATCAATAGATCAACTTGACAAAGTACCAATATTCATCAGATCCCCACAAACACAACATGTAGAATTACACAACGATGATCTTGATCATGATAGGCAGCTCACAAGATCTAAACATGAAGCACATGGAGGAGATTACAACCATCTAGCTACTGCTATGGACCCGTAGTCCAAGGTAGACTACTCACACATCACTCCGGAGGCAGGCATGGTGATGAAGAAGGCCTCCAGCGGTGATTCCCCTCTCCGACAGGGTGCCGGGAAGAGCTTCTGGACCCTCCCGATCTCGCGTCGACGACGGCGGCGGCTTGCAGTATGTTTCGAGGAAAATTGATCGGGCCCTTTAGGTTTTCCCATCGAGGGGAATATATAGGCAGAAGGGCGGCATTAGGAGGTGGGCCAGGTAGCCACACTACCTAGTGGCGCGGCCAGGGGCTGGGCCGCGCCACCCTATAGTGCGCATGGCCCCTGGCCGTCCTCCGTCTCAGCTTCTGACTTCGTCTCGTGTCGGAAAAAATAGGAACTTTGGCTTTTGTTTCGTCCAATTCCGAGAATATTTCCTGTGTAGCTTTTCTGAAACACAAAAATAGTAGAAAATAGGGAACTGGCACTGTGGCATCTCGTTAGTAGGTTAGTTCTGGAAAATGTATAAAAATGCCACGAAGTGTAACAACGCACAAAGCAAATGGTGTATAAACAAGCATGGAGCATCAAAAATTATAGATACGTTTGAGACGTATCATGTGACACTGATATAACTAACTATGGGAGATAATTGTGCACTCATTATCGGTGCAGCGGCAGCGCCTGCCCCCGTGAGATGAGAATCTGTGTTTTTTTTAGAGAATGGTACTTTATTGATCAAATAACATCATTACAAAGTCCTTTCCGAATAAACTCTGGAATAACACTAACTGAAAACTTACAGACTAAAGACTCAGCATTCTGAGCCAAGAGATGTGCAACCACATTTGTTTTACGACTAAAAAACTTAACAATGCAAGACTGAAAGTCTGCGCTTATACCCTTAATGTCTCTAACCACGGTCCCAACACAAGAGTGATCACACCTTGCCGCTGTGATGCGTTGGACCAAAGACAGGCAATCCGTCACCAGAATCACCCTTTCATAGCCTCGCTTCCTCACCATGCAAAGGGCACTACGGACCGCAAGTTCTTTTGCCATCTCCGCCTGAGGTAGTCCCTGGGATCCTTCACTACAACATACCAGGAAGTCTCCCCGATGATCACGGGCTACAGCACCCCACCCCCAGCGATTTTCAGTTGGAAACAATGTTGCATCCACGTTGACACACGCCGTGCCCTGGGGTGGAGGCTGCCATTTTGGTTCTGAAGCTCCCAAGGAAGGCTTCTTCTTAGTTTCTTTGAACAAGTTTGATAAGATCAAGTCCGTATAAGCCAAAACCTTACCCGCCACTCTCAGAGGATGCAGATTACCTTCTCTGTTCCGAACCTCATTTCGAGCCTCCCAAATATGCCAACAGGTAACAGCTAGGATAGTGGCCCCCTGATCATCCACTTTCTGCAGGAACCTGAAGACCCATTGCTTAGCATTCACCAAAGATTTACAGCCAAGACTCAAGGGGTACCGATCCCGAACAGAATCCCACACCGATCTAGCAAAGGGGCAGAAACAAAATAGATGCTCAACCCTCTCCACCTGACCACAAAAAACACAACTATCGTCAGCAGGTATTTGCCTTGCTTGTAGCTGAAAACCTGTCGGTAGACAATCATGAACGATATGCCAAAGCACAATCCTCATCTTGCTCGGCACCTAGATATACCAAATTTTCTTCCATAATTTGGTTTCCTCGTCCAGCGCAGAGCTCGACCCCCATGTAGATGTACCTCTTCAAGAGAATAAAGCTTCTGTCCTTGCCAGATTATATGCCAATTTCACCGAATACTGGCCAAACTTGTCATGAGGCCAAGACACAAAATCAGCTTCCCTGCCACGACTAATTGAGATGCGCAGAATCGTCTCCGCAAGCTCCCCATGGAAGAAACCCCGAACTATGTCCTCTTCCCATGCCAAACCCTCATCATTCATAAGATACCTAACCTTAGTAGTAGCAGGTATCAGAGTCAGTGGAGTGAAGGAGCCGACCGGGAAGCCTGACACCCAATAGTCCCGCATGATGGAGACCTATTCACCATCTCCAATACCCCATCTCAATCCTCGTCGTACAAGCTCCCGGCCAAAAAGGATAGACCTCCACGTAAAAGAAGATGATCTAGGCTTTGGTGCCGAGAGAAAATCCGAGTCTGGATAGTAGCGGCCTTTTAGAACCCTAGCACAAAGAGAGTTGGGCTCTGTAATTAATCGCCACGCCTGTTTCCCTAGCATAGCTTGATTGAACCGAGGGAATCACGAAAACGTAGACCACCAACAGATTTCGGGGAAGAGAGCCAGGCTCAAGACCTCCAATGCATCTTCCTTTGCCCATCCTCAAAACCCCACCAATGGTTGGCTATGCTCGATTTCATTTCACTCAACAAGTTTGATAAGATCAAGTCCATAGGGATTGTCATCAATTACCAAAAACAGACATAGGGGCAATGTACCCTTACAGTGCAAGCACAATCTCAATATGTCTACCATAGTTGAGATTGAGGGGGTTGATAGGATACATACATGTAAGGTATTATAGGTGTTAAATTAGGCAACCTAGATTAGATTGATTTCTTACTTAACATGTAGATTTATAACTCTCTCTAAAATAAATATATGACTAAAGCCATGGCTGGATGAAGGGAATATGCCCTGAGAGGCAATAATAAAGTGTTTATTATATTATTCCAAGTTCATAAATAGATGTTTTATTCTATGCTAGAATTGTATTAATCATAAATATTAATACATGTGTGAATAATAAACAAATAATAAGTTCCTAGTAAAGCCTCTCTTTTAACTAGCTTGTTGATTAACTGATGATCAAGTTTTCCTGATCATGAACATCGGATGTTGTTAATAACAAGGTCACTTCATTAGAAGAATGATGTGATGAACACACACCCAAAGTAGATATAACTATTCGATCAAAGTCATTAAGTTAATTTTTTTGTATCTAGCACATGTGAAGTATTCCCAAATCCTTAGACCATGAGATCGTACTAACGGAGGGGTACTTTGATGATATCAAATGTCACATCATAAAAGGGTGACTATAAAGGTTGAACTGGGTACACCGAAAGTGTTAGTTGAGGATCACGGATCAAGAGTGGAATTTTCCCATCCCAATGACAGAGAGATATACTCTGGGCCCTCTCAGTGATATTGCATGGACACCGCTTGCAAGCATGTGACTAGGTCACAAGGATGCCATATCAAAGACCAAGTAAAGAGTACTTGTCAGGTAACGAGATCAAACAAGGTATAGTTGATACCAATGATAGAATCTCGGACAAGTAAAATATCGCGAGACAAAGGGATTAGAATATACCGTAGGGGCTTCCCCTATGGTCATGTGCTTCAAAAAAAAAGGGATTAGAATACGACGTTTATGGTTCAATCGATCACAAGACTCACTATTGAATATATGGGAGTCATTACGGATCTCCAGATCCCGCTGATGATTATTGATCAGAGAAATGTTTCTTAATCATGTCCACATTATTCACGAACCATAGGGTGACACACTTAAGGATAGCTTACGCATTCGATTGGATAAGGAGCTCTACGAAAAATTAGGACATCACAAGGACTTATTGATATATGTCGGAATGGTTTCAGAATATCACACTCTTTCAAGGGGTTATGTGTTAATGTTTGTTAATTGATGAATTAAAAAATATTAAAGTAAATAATTTTTTATTGAATAAATCTTTGGAATTTCTTGAGTGGAAATTAAAATGGCTTGAGTGGGTTTTAAGAAGTGTGAGTGGAGTGTCCACCCACATGAATGAAGGACGGGGAGGAGGCATGGCCGGCGCCCCCCCTCTTGGTGGTTGCCCCCCTCTCCTATAAAAGGAGCTCCCCTCCTCCCTTCCTTCACACCTCTTGCTCCACTTCCATCTCTCCCTTCCGCTGCTCCATAGTTTGACATGGTTTAGGCAAAGCCTGCCGAAATAGTTTTCTGCACCACCATACTTAGTAGAAGAAGAAGGTGGTGGAGTTTTGGAGGATCCTATATTTCCGCACCCCACTAGAACAAGAGAACGGAGGTCGTCATCATCCTTATATGTGACCGAGGACGGATGCACCGCATGTTGTGGTGCTCTTCTTCTCGATCTTGAGATCGGCAAGCATACGACTACATCATCCACGTTCTAGCGGAACGTTAACCGCTTTCGGTCTTCGAGGGTGAGTCCTTCTAAGTCGATGGCATGTCCGTTGCAAACCCTCTCATAGACATGATCTTGGCTAGTTAGTGGTTCTCTTCGTAGGAATTTTTTTTCTACGCCGCAAACCGTTCACTAGAGCCATGAGCATCTCTCCTCAAACTCATATGGTTTACATCTCGGGAGGATGTACACCTCCAAGATTGATGCCCTCAAGGGGAAATGACGCAGGAGCGCCTTCATCATTCGATCACTCGTTTCCTCAGAGGTAGCAGATGAAGTTGGTAGCGTCACCTCAATGATGCCTTAAAAAACGCACAAGACGTCGCCATCACCGACTCCGGTCAAAGGCCAAAACATAAGGTTTTCACCTGGATCTGGCACACCAAGACTCCATCGTGCAGCCTGCACATCAGACCGACCACCCTCAGAATCTGGTTGTCGACCAAGCCCACAACTGGCTCATCCCCAAAACCAGAGTCCCGAAGGAGGGAGACTGATATGTCTCAAACGTATCTATAATTTTTGATGCTCAATGCTTGTTTTTACACCATTTGCTTAGTGTTTCGTTACACTTTGTGGCATTTTTATGCATTTTCCAGAACTAACCTATTAACAAGATGCCACAGTGCCAATTCCCTGTTTTCTGTTGTTTTTGTGTTTCAGAAAAGTTACACAGGAAATATTCTCGGAATTGGACGAAACAAAAGCTAAACATCCAGATATTTAACGAAGCTTCCAGAAGACCGAAGAGGAGACGGAGAGGGGCCACGAGCCGACCACACAACAGGGCGGCGCAGCCTAGGCCCTGGCCGTGCCCCTATGTGTGAGGCCGCCTCGGTCCACTTCTGACGTCGCCCCTTCGCCTATAAAGACCCCCCGATAGGAAAAACCTAAGTACCCGATCAATTTTCCAGAAACACATCGCGATCCGCCGCCGTCATCGACCCGAGATCGGGAGGGTCCAGAAGCTCTTCGTGGTACCCTGTCGGAGAGGGGAATCGCCACCGGAGGTCTTCTTCATCGCCATACTTGCCTCCGGCGCGATGAGTGAGTAGTCTACCTTGGACTATGGGTCCATAGCAGTAGCTAGTTGGTTGTCTTCTCCACCATGTGCTTCATGTTTAGATCTCGTGAGCTGCCTTACATGATCGAGACTACCTTTATATAATTCTACATGTTGTGTTTGTTGGGATCTGATGAATATTGGTGTTATGATTGAGTTGATGTGCTGAATATTATCTTATGTTATCTCTATGTTATTTATGATCTTGCATGCTCTCCGTTGTTAGTACCTATCTTGGCCAAGTAGATACTAGTGACTCTAAGAGGGGGTATTTATGCTCGATAGTTGGGTTCATGCCTCTATTTAATCTGGGGGAGTGACAGAAACCTCTAAGGTTGTAGATGTGCTGTTGCCACTAGGGAGAAAACGACATTCTTATGTCCAAGGGCATATGCTTTGTTTACATTACACAGTTTGCTTAATGCAGTTATCTGTTGTTCGCAACTTAATATTCACGGGGTTCTCGGATGATTCCCCGTGGGTGGATTATTAGTCATAGATGCAGTTGGATTGCAGTCTATGTATCTTGTTGTAATGCCAGAGTAAATCTCATAGTGATCCTCTTGACATATGCACGTTATCTTTATTCTATCAATTGCCCAATTGTAATTTGTTTACCCAGCATGTCGTTATTTATCTTATGGAGAGACACCACTAGTGAACTATGGACCCCGGTCCAATTTTCTTTACATTGCTATCACCTGTTTACTTTACTCGCACTGTTTACTTTTCTAGCATACTACTACTGTTTTCCACTTGATACGCTCATTCCTTTGTTTACAGCAAACCGGTGAGATTGACAACCTCATCGTAAGTTGGGAGCAAAGTTCTTGGTTGTGTTGTATGCAGGTTCCACGTTGCTACTAGTTGACGACGCGCTAACAAGTATATCGTTAACGGCGCCCTTGTTGGAGTTTCACTAGGCTAGCAAGCATCACCTTCTTGAGTTTGGCTTTTTCCTACTAGATTGATAACCTTGGTTTCATAACTGAGGGAAAACTTGCTGCTATATTCATCAAACCTTCTGTTGGGGTTTCCAACTGGCCGGTCATTTACATCATCAACTACACGCCAACAAGTTTTCTGGCAGCATTCAACACCGCGCCATCAACAAGTTTTCTGGCGCCATTGCCGGGGAAAAAGAAGACTTCTGCAAGGGGAGTTTCGCACGCACATCCTTTACTTTGTTTTAAGTTTTGCTTTACTTTATTTTTACCTGCATCGTTTTATCAAAAACATAAAAAAAATTAGTTTCCTTTATAGTTGTTTATTATGTCTAGTTTAGTTGCTACTACTATGTTGCCCGAGGATATGATTTTCACTTTCAAACAAAAGAGTGAGGAAAGTTTCAAAGAAGCTTGGTCTAGAATTTATGATTGGCATGGAAAAACTGAACCGAAAATGACTTTGAGTTTGCTTCTTAGTTGCTTCTACTTTGGACTTGCTCTTTGTTATAGATATGCTTTGGATGCTACTGCAGAAGGAGATTTCCTTCATTGTGATGGAGATCAAGCCTTCAATATTATAAAAAAGTTGATTACAATTTATAGCATGCCAACTGATTTTGATTCCTCTCTTGTGAGCATTTTTAATAGACTTAATACTCTTGAGACTCACACTGCTAGTTTGAATACTTCCTATAGTACTTTGCGTCAGCATTTTGATCATGTGCCAACAAATTCTGAACCTTTGAGTTGGTACCCTACGGTAAAAATCACCATTAATGGTGAAACTTTTCATGCTCATTGTGATATTATGTCTGAATTTTGTCTTATGCCAAAGGATGTTTATGAATCTTTGAGTCTTTGGAAGCTTTCTGAGGGGGAAGAAGAAATTTCTCTTACTAATAATGCCACTATATTTCTCATTAGAATAGCTGAAGGAGTTTATACAAAAGTCCTAGGAAAAATGGTATCTACTGATTATCTTGTTATTGAATGTGTAGGAAAAGGACAAATCACACTTGGAAGGTCTCTACTAAAGCTCCTCGGCGCCACTATAGATGTGGGAAAAGGTACTATAAAATTCACCACTCCACCTTGCAACAATCACGTCTTTCCTAGAGTTAAGAAGGGTAAGAAAGGAAGACGTAAGGCGCCCATTGATGCTAATGCTTCACTTGAAAATACTTGATTCGCACTTTCTGCGCCTAGCTTAAAGCAGTTAAAGAAAAGCACTCTTGGGAGATAACCCAATGTTTTACTTTCAGTTCTTTTTATTTTATTTGAGTCTTAGAAGTTATTACTACTGTAATAACCGCTCCTTATCTTTTTTATTTCATTTTTGTGCCAAGAGAAGCCTCTAATTTGAGTGAGGTAAGATTTGGGGATGTTGCTGTCCTGAAACAGATTTCGGTGCTGCACCGTAAAAATTCGTGAAAATTCCCAGAACATCTTTTGGACCTGCGATTTCTTGTGCATATGCCCCAGGTTATATCCAAACTTTCATTAGTTTAACACTTTCTGATTTGAGCAACATAAAACCCTCTAAAAATTCGACCTTTGTCAGCTGTTCTGTTTTGACAGATTTCTGCCAATATTTATGTTTGCCTCTCGATCGCTTTCTTTTTTAGTTCTTTTGATCACGGAACTTTTGGAGAAGTTGCTACAGTAGTATATGCTTTATATGTGGTGGTTTTGAGTTGAAACCTGAAGCAAAAAGGGGTTGATTCATTGTTATGCTTACACTAATGTTGCTAATAGAATTGTGTTGAGTTTTGTATGAAGGAAGTTTTCAAGTGTAGGGATTGGAGAATGATGAGATGAGTTGAAGAATGGACAAAAGCTCAAGCTTGGGGATGCCCACGCACCACAATAAATATCCAAGAGGTACAAGCGTCAAAGCTTGGGGATGCCCCCGAGGCACCCCTTCTTCATCGGCAAAAATCAGGTCACCTTTCAATACACTATATTTTTATTGCTTCATGCACTATGTGTTTTTCTTGGAGCGTCAGTTGTTTTAGTTTTCAGTTTTGTTTAGTTTTTTTTGCTGCAATAAATGGTTGGACCCCAACAAATTTCTTTTGGAGAAGTTGCCTTGCCTTTCATTTGCCAAGAACACTCCATTTTTCACTCTTATCGTTCAGCGAGTGTTCTCTTTTTCTGCTACTGCGTTTAGCTTTCGATTTTTGCCTTGATTTGTGTTCAGATCTTGTTATATATTTGCATCAAGGTGTGTTATGACCTCTGGTCCATGTTGGTTTTCATCAAAAGAGTTGTTTTAAAAAGGTTCAAATGGTGTTGGAAAAGAGAAAAGGTTTCATGCAAAAAAGTGGTACAAAAGGAGCTTGTGTAGACTGCGGCCTAGGCTTTTGCATGTCGTACTTGATGTATTTTTGATAGTATGCTTAGTGGTTTTGCTGTAGCATGACTTGTCTCAAATGACTGAGATTGCTTAATGAGCCTTTGAAAAAATCATGCGTTGTTTTCATAATTTGGAAGCATTATTTTGGTTTTCTCCTTGATGCTTTATTTGGGTTGACTTGGTGCATGCTCACACATGTTAGACTCATACAAAGTCACCATAAGCCTCTATGATCATTTAGTTTTTGACTTTTGATGCCATCTTATGCTTCTTTTAATGTCGCTTTGTCGCTATGCATGATTATGGCCGTTATTGCTCTCTTAGTTGGTCACTCCCAGTCTTTTGCTAGCCCTCATTTTGTACTGAGTATGAGCTCTACTCGTGCATCCAACTCCTAAAAACCAAGTTTGCCAAAGTGTCCACCATACATACCTATTAGCAATTTGCTATTCCAAAGTACATTTGACTTGCTTTTATCTATCCTTCAAATTAAACTCTTTTTGGTGTTATGCGAAAATTGGTCAGTAAAGCTCTCACGAACCTGATGGCACACTTTACTTTTCTCGTTTTAAAATTTTGACATTGTGGTCTCTTATGTTGAGTTGTTATGCTTGCAAGTTGTAAGTTGGGAATTAGCCCAGCCATGCCGTCATGGGGCAAGCTTTCAACATTGCACTATCTTTCATTTGAGTTGATATCATGATCTTTTGTTTATGGATACTCGCGATGTGAAATAAGTTGGGAATCTTGCGGGATCATGGAGTTTTTATATGTGTTAGGGAAATGCCTGGGCCGCTAATCTAAGCCATGCATAATTCATGGTGGAAATTTACAGCATGCCCATAGTGAACATTCGACGACGCATCTCGCAATAAAAAGCTATACCAATGGTAAATAAAAGAGATGCCGAGGTGTTCATTGTCTGTTTGTCCTGTCATTTTGATGTGGGCTTGTTCCATGTCATCGGGCACGGAGGTACCCCGTTGGCGGTTCTCGATGATACACATATAATTACAATGACAAGAGCTTGCTTGGGACTCTAAGTCGAGTAGCATGAGGTTTGGGTATTCGTATTTCACGGGACACGAGGTTTTCAACTTATGATTTGTCAAGCATATGCAGCATAAGTGTACTCACATTAACTTTAACCATTCAAGATGCTTATGATGGGGGCAATGAGAGCTCAAAGTCGGTAAGTACCATAATTTTTGAAGGTTTATAAAACTTGCAATCACTGCTTCCCTTCGCGAAGGGCCTTTCTTTTACTTTTATGTTGAGTCTCCACCTTCTATCTTTATGCACCGTCTAAGAGAGCATAGTTGTCATTTTGAGTATAATGTGCATTGTCCCAAAGTTTTCATTGATTGATTCATATTGTTGGTTTCACTTGTTCTTAAATTATTTGTATCTAGTCGCCCTCTTAAACTTGACGGTGTCCTATGCATTTATGTTTTGCTCTCCATGAGGGACAAGCTGAAAACCATTTATATGTTTTTCCTTATGATTTGAACACACGTTTGACTTTCATTGTTTCATTTTCATGATCTTTTGTTTGTGTTCTTTTTCATGTTATAACATGGTTGCTAAGTTTCTTCTATCAAGACTATATCTTTCATGCCCATGTTTTAAGTTCTTTTGATCCTAGCGCACAACGCTTACATAGTTGGTCAAGATTGTGTAGGTGCATGTCACCTCAAAAATTATTTCTTTTGTTATCACTTACCTACTTGAGGACGAGCAGGAGTTAAGCTTGGGGATGCTGATACGTCTCTAACGTATCCATAATTTTTGATGCTCCATGCTTGTTTTTACACCATTTGCTTAGTGTTTCGTTACACTTCGTGGCATTTTTATGCATTTTCTGGAACTAACCTATTAACGAGATGCCACAGTGTCAGTTCCCTGTTTTCTGCTGTTTTTGTGTTTCAAAAAAGTTACACAGGAAATATTCTCGGAATTGGACGAAACTAAACTAGTCGTCCAGATATTTCACGGAGCTTCCAGAACACTGAAGAGGAGACGGAGAGGCGCCACAGGGTGCCCACACCACAGGGCGGCACGGCCTAGGGCTGGCCCGTGCCCCCTGGTGGCGTGGCCACCCTGGCCCACTTCTGACGACGCCCCTTCGCCTATAAAGACTCCCCGATGGGAAAAACCTAAATACCCGATCACTTTTCCAGAACACATCGCGATCGGCCGCCGCCATCGACCCGAAGATCGGGAGGGTCCAGAAGCTCTTCCCGGCACCCTGCCGGAGAGGGGAATCGCCACCGGAGGTCTTCTTCATCGCCATGCTTGCCTCCGGTGCGATGAGTGAGTAGTCTACCTTGGACTATGGGTCCATAGCAGTAGCTAGATGGTTGTCTTCTCCACCATGTGCTTCATATTTAGATCTCGTGAGCTGCCTTACATGATCGAGATCACCGTTATGTAATTCTACATGTTGTGTTTGTTGGGATCCGATGAATATTGGTGTTATGATTGAGTTGATGTACTGAATTTTATCTTATGTTATCTCTATGTTGTTTATGATCTTGCATGCTCTCCGTTGTTATTAGCTATCTTGGTCGAGTAGTTGCTAGTGACTCCAAGAGAGGGTATTTATGCTCGATAGTGGGTTCATGCCTCTATTTAATCTGGGGGAGTGATAGAAACCTCTAAGGTTGTAGATGTGCTATTGCTACTAGGAGGAAAACAACATTCATATGCTCAAGGGCATATGCTTTGTTTACATTACACACTTTGCTTAATGCAGTTATCTGTTGTTCGTAACTTAATACTTGTGGAGTTCTCGGATTGATTCGCCACAAGTGGATTATTAGTCATAGATGCAGTTGGATGGCGGTCTATGTATCTTGTTGTAATGCCCAGAGTAAATCTCATAGTGATCCTCGCGACATTTCACGTTGTCTTTATTCTATCAATTGCCCAACTGTAATTTGTTTACCCAGCATGTGTTATTTTATCTTATGGAGAGACACCACTAGTGAACTATGGACCCCGGTCCTATTTCCTTTATATTGCTATCACATGTTTACTTTACTCGCATACTATTACTATTTTCCACTCGATGCGCTCATTCCTTTGTTTACAGCAAACCGGTGAGATTGACAACCTCATCGTAAGTTGGGAGCAAAGTATTTGGTTGTGTTGTGTGCAGGTTCCACCTTGCTACTAGTTGACGACGTGCTAACTCGTTTTATCGTAAATGGCGCCCTTGTTGGAGTGTCACGCAACTAGTGGGCATCACCTTCAGTCGTTGGCTTCTTCCCCTTCGGATCGATAAACCTTGGTTTCTTACTGAGGGAAAACCTTGCTGCTATATTCATCATACCTTCCTCTTGGGGTTCCCAACTGGACGGTGAAAACCTATCAACACCGTACCGCATCAAGCTCTTTTCTGGCGCCGTTGCCGGGGAGGAAAAAGAAGACTTCTGCAAGGGGAGTTTCGCACGCACATCCTTTACTTTGTTTTAAGTTTTGCTTTACTTTATTTTTACTTGCATCATTTTATCAAAAACCCAAAAAAATTAGAATCCTTTGTAGTTGTTTTTACTTGTCTGCTTTTAGTTTGCTAGAATGGCTACTCCTGAGAACACCAAGTTGTGTGACTTTACTAGCATGAATAATAGTGATTTTGTCTGCACTCCTATTGCGCCACCTGCTCCTGCTGCAAATTTTTATGAGATTAAGCCTGCTTTGTTCAACCTTGTTATGAAAGAGTAATTTTCTGGTGCTAGTTCTGATGATGCTACAGCTCATCTCAACAATTTTGTTGAGCTATGTGAGATGCAGAAATATAAGGATGTAGAAAGTGGTATTATTAAGCTTAAGTTGTTTCCTTTTTCTTTGAGAGGAAAAGCTAAGGATTGGTTGCTGTCTGTGACGACCTCGCAGCCGATCCCGCACGTCGCCGACGAGCTCTGCATCCTCTACGTCACTCCCTCGCCGTCGAACATTCTTCACTGCAACGCAGGTGAGCTCCCGCCCGTGCTGAGGTAGACGATGAGCCCGAGCCGTTCGATTTAGATCCAACGCTAGCATACCGATTCGGGAATGCTAATTAGGTCTGACGAGTAGGCCCCACCTGTCAGCACCGTTTTTATTTCTCCCGCCGAAGAGAACCGTTTTCTGGGCCGGCCCGTTCGGGCTCTGTTCAGATTCGGCCCGGTACGGTTTAGAATCGGTCCGTTTTGTTTTTATTATTTTCCCGCCTTTTCGAATTAATTCAAAACTGTTTCAGATGTGATTTTCAAATTTAATTTCCAAGAGATTTACAAATCCATTTGTAGCAAATAAATATGCGTTGGAAAGCTTATAAAATACTCTACACAATAGAACTGGTTAGAATTCAAAATAAGTGAAGAATTAAATTAGTTATGAATAGTGTGACCCTAGCTTTATTAACCATAGGATATTTCTAGAAAATTATTTAAGCCATCAAAAATCATAAAAATTAAAATATGACCTCACCAATGACCCCTCTTACTGTTAGTCAACCCTAATCAACCCCAAACCCCATTAGCGTTATCAATTAGACCTTAACCCAACTCTCGTTAGTCACATAAAATGATAGATTCCTATTGCACACTTAGAATTAATTTGCCCTCTTACCAATTCACTTAGTTGATCCCTTCTCACTTGAACTAGCATTAGTACCCCTAAACCAATACCCATGCTTAGAAAGAGAACCCCATATGACCCTTAGTAGAGAATCTAACTTGCACACTTGAAGAAAACTTAGACGAAAAACTTACCCTCCAACACCATAAAATGCAACATAAATGCTATTGTTAGCAAACAAAGAGGTGTGCTTGGTGTGTTGTTAGCATTGTGTAGTGATTGTGTGCTTTGTGTTTATTCGTTATTAGACGCTAGTGTTGCCGAGGAGGACATTGGAGGGGATTATTATCAAGAAGAAGAAGAATACCCCGGACACTTTGCCAACCAAGGCAAGCCATCTTTTGATTCATACTCCCAATGCCTAGTTTTAATATTGCATTCTACTTGTTTTAAGTAAATTGCATGATTGAATTGCTAGAGTAGAATGATAGAAGAATAGTGATATCTTGCTTAACAAGAGCATCAAGTTGAGTTTATCCAACTCTATTTAGTGGTCATCACTCAATGTAGTTGCTTAGCCGCTAATAATATTGAGGCCATCTATAAGGGGAACTCTAGTTGAAATTGGTGACTTGAACTTGAAACCTGAATTGGAGATTGCTCCTACATAATGGCTTTATGAAAGAAATTAATCTTGACTAAGAACTATGAAATGTATTTCTCAATGACAACGAGTGATGTACTATGGTTGCCAACCATACCGTACGACCACATTACCCCTGAATGGGAAGGGGCTTATTCCTAGCTTGTTTATTTTAGTATGGGAGGTCTTGTTTCATCCTTTATAGAAGCATTCCATGCATGGTTGCTTCCGAACCAAGTGGTTATTGGAAATTTTCCTTCCTGAAGATTTACATCCGTCCGGCACTCCGGAGTGGGCAAAACTAGAGGCGCCGGAACGGGGGAATCCGTGTCTCGGGCTCTAGGGAAGGATCCCATACTAGAGTAGACAAGTGAAAGAGTTTGTTTGATTATCTGAACCCCGCATACTTTGTGTATGACGATCCGTGGATTTCTCCCGGCAGATGTATCGATTCTTGTGGGTAAAGTGTACCCCTCTGCAGAGGTTTCCAAACTATTCGAATAGCCGAGTCCGCGGTTATGGACAGTTGGCAAGCTGTACTTGACTTTTGTCAGGACTAAAAGTGACAATGGTGAACTTGGTGAATGACTTGACTTGACAATGATGTTGACACCCTTGAAGTCCTCTTTAGATGGAACTTACAGAACTAAAACCTCTTTCCTACCAATGAACATTCTTGGGAAATAAAACTAGCTTTTGCAAATAAACTTAGTGCTTAGTCCACTATACCAAACTTGCATACCTATTTTATCAATTTCATTATAAGATGGTTTGCGAGTGCATCCAATGTACTCATGGCTGTGTCCCTGGCTATCAACTTGGCCAGACTATGGGGAAGAATACCAGGAGGAAGGGTATGAAGAAGAGTACCAGAACTAAGATCATCTCCGTGAGTCGCCATTGCCTGTAGGGTGAAGGCATGGACCCGAAGACGTTATTTCCGCTGCTATATGGTGTTGTATTATGACTTGGTCTATATGGCCATTGTATTTGAACCATCGTATTGTAATGTCTATGGAACTGGTTACCAACTACGTTATGTATATCGCAACAATGGTTCTGGGATTGCGGTGGAATACATAACGGGCACTTCGAATTTGTATCAAATTTGAGGTCGTCACACTGTCTTTGCCTAAAATAGTATTGATTTATGGGCTAAGTGTAAGGATGCTTTTATTGGTAGATACTATCCTCCTGCTAAGATTATAGCTTTGCATAGCAATATTATGAAGTTTAGTCAGTTTGATAATGAACATATTGCTCAAGCTTGGGAAAGAATGAAATCTATGATAAAGAATTGTCCCACTCATGGACTGACTACTTGGATGATTGTTCAAACTTTTTATGCAGGACTGAATTTTTCTTCAAGGAACCTACTTGATTCAGCTGCTGGAGGCACTTTTATGTCCCTTACCTTGGGTGCCGCAACGAAGCTTCTCGACAATATGATGGTAAATTACTCTGAATGGCACACCGAGAGAGCTCCACAAGGTAAGAAGGTAAATTCTGTTGAGGAAACCTCTTCCTTGAGTGATAAGATTGATGCTATTATGCTTATGCTTTCTAATGATAGGACTCATGTAGATCCTAATAATGTTCCTTTGGCCTCTTTGGTTACTCAAGAAGAGCATATTGATGTAAACTTCATTAGAAATAATAATTTCAACAACAATGCTTATAGGAACAATTTTGCTAGTAACAATTACAGGCCGTTTCCTTCTAATGGTGATAATAGTTGTCTTGGTAGACCTAAAATGCCAATATGAGCAGAACAGGGCTTTCACCAAGACTATGGAGGAGCAATCAGCTCTGTTGAGGACTAGTAGTCATCAACTTGAAAATTTGAACATGGCTATTCCTGAGTTACAAGCTAAGATTTCCAAAGCCGAAACCGATATTTCATCTTTATCTAATATGCAATCTTCTTTGGTTAACAGAATGTCCGCTAAGCCTGATCCTTTTGCTACTGCTAATGCTATCCAAGTTAGAATTGATGAAAATGTTAGGATGCTAGCAGAATTGCATGCCAGGTGGGAAAGAGAAGATGATATGCTTAGAAAGATTTATGACATGCTTGATTTACCACCGCTTGAAAAGTGTTATTATGATGTTCCTATTGCTGATGTTGCTAAGAAGAAAACTTTGGGAAGAATTAATGATATTCTTATTATGGTTAATAATAACCTTATTCCCGTTGATTTTCTTATCATGGATGTTGAATGCGATGCTTCATGTCCTATTATTTTGGGAAGACCCTTTCTTCGAATTGTAGGTGCCATCATTAATATGAGGGAAGGCACCATCAAATATCAATTTACACTCAAGAAAGGTATGGAACACTTCCCTAGAAAGAGAAATAAATTGCTTTTTGACTCTATTCTTAGAGCAAATTATGAGCTTGATGCTTCATCACTTGATGTTACTTGATTCGCATTTTCTGCGCCTAGCTCAAAGGCGTTAAAGAAAAGCACTCTTGGGAGATAACCCAATGTTTTTACATTCAGTTCTTTTTCTTTTATTTGAGTCTTGGAAGTTATTACTACTGTAATAACCTCTCCTTATCATTTTTATTTCGTTTTTATGCCAAGAGAAGCCTCTAATTTGAGCGAGGTAAGATTTGGGGATGTTGCTGTCCTAAAACTGTTTTCGGTGCTGCACCATAAAAATTCGTGAAAATTCTCTGTATATATTTTGGACCTGCGATTTCTTATGCATATGCCCCAGGTTATATCCAAACTTTCATTAGTTGAACACTTTTTGATTTGAGTAACAGAAAACCCTCTAAAAATTCGACATTTGTCAGCTATTCTGTTTTGACAGATTTCTGCCAATATTTGTGTTTGCCGCTTTATCGCTTTCTTTTTTAGTTCTTTTGATCACGGAACTTTTGGGGAAGTTGCTACAGTAGTATACGCTTTATATGTGGTGGTTTTGAGTTGAAACCTGAAGCAAAAAGGGGTTGATTCAATGTTATGCTTACACTAATATTGCTAATAGATTTGTGTTTAGTTTTGTATGAAGGAAGTTTTCAAGTATAGGGATTGGAGAATGATGAGATGAGGTGAAGAACGGACAAAAACTCAAGCTTAGGGATGCCCAGAACCCCAAGAAATATCCAAGAAGTAAAAGCGTCAAAGCTTGGGGATGCCCCCGAGGCACCCCTTCTTCATTGGCAAAAATCAGGTCACCTTTCAACACACTATATTTTTATTGCTTCATGCATTATGCGTTTTTCTTGGAGCGTCAGTTGTTTTTAGTTTTCAGTTTGTTTAGTTTTTTTTGCTGCAATAAATGGTTGGACCCTATCAAATTCCTTTTTGAGAAGTTGCCTTGCTTTTCATTTGCCAAGAACAATCCGTTTTTCACTCTATTCGTTTCAATGAGTGTTCTCTTTTTCTAGAACTACGTTTAGCTTTCGATTTTTGCCTTGATTTATGTTCAGATCTTGTTATATCTTTTTATCAAAGTGTATTTTTGCCTCTGGTCCATATTGGTTTTCATCAAAAGAGTTGTTTATAAAAAGTTCGAATGGTGTTGGAAAAGAGAAAAAGCTTTATGCAAAAAAGTGGTACAAGAAGGAGCTTGTGTAGACTGCGGCCTAGGCTTTTGCATGTCGTGCTTGATGTCTTTTTGATAATATGCTTAGTGGTTTTGCTGTAGCATGACTTGTCTCAAATGACTGAGATTACTTAATGAGCCTTTGAAAAAATCATGCGTTGTTTTAATTATTTCGAAGCATTATTTTGGTTTTCTCCTTTGATGCTTTATTTGGGTTGACTTGGCGCATGCTCACACATGTTAGACTCATACAAAGTCGCCATAAGCCTCTATGACCATTTAGTTTTTGACCTTTGATGCCATCTTATGCTTCTTTTAATGTCACTTTGTCGCTATGCATGATTATGGCCGTTATTGCTCTCTTAGTTGGTCGTTCCCAGTCTTTTGCTAGCCCTCATTTTGTACTGAGTATGAGCTCTACTCGTGCATCCAAATCCTAAAAACCAAGTTTGCCAAAGTGTCCACCATACATACCTATTAGCAATTTCTATTCCAAAGTACATTTGACTTGCTTTTATCTATCCTTCAAATTAAACTCTTTTTGGTGTTATGCGAAAATTGGTCAGTAAAGCTCTCACGAACCTGATGGCACACTTTACTTTTCTCGTTTTAAAATTTTGACATTGTGGTCTCTTATGTTGAGTTGTTATACTTGCAAGTTGTAAGTTGGGAATTAGCCCAGCCATACCGTCATGGGGCAAGCTTTCAACATTGCACTATCTTTCATTTGAGTTGATATCGTGATCTTTTGTTTATGGATACTCACGATGTGAAATAAGTTGGGAATCTTGCGGGATCATGGAGTTTTTATATGTGTTAGGGAAATGCCTGGGCTGCTAATCTAAGCCATGCATAATTTATGGTAAAAATTTATAGCATGCCCATAGTGAACATTCGACGACGCATCTCGCAATAAAAAGCTATACCAATGGTAAATAAAAGAGATGCCGAGGTGTTCATTGTCTGTTTGTCCTGTCATTTTGATGTGGGCTTGTTCCATGTCATCGGGCACGGAGGTACCCCATTGGCGGTTCTCGATGATACACATATAATTACAATGACAAGAGCTTGCTTGGGACTCTAAGTCGAGTAGCATGAGGTTTGGGTATTCGTATTTCACGGGACACGAGGTTTCAACTTATGATTTGTCAAGCATATGCAGCATAAGTGTACTCGCATTAACTTTAACCATTCAAGATGCTTATGATGGGGGCAATGAGAGCTCAAAGCCGGTAAGTACCATAATTTTTGAAGGTTTATAAAACTTGTAATCACTGCTTCCCTCCGCGAAGGGCCTTTCTTTTACTTTTATGTTGAGTCTCCACCTTCTACCTTTATGCACCGTCTAAGAGAGCATAGTTGTCATTCTGAGTATAATGTGCATTGTCCCAAAGTTTTCATTGATTGATTCATATTGTTGGTTTCACTTGTTCTTAAATTATTTGTATCTAGTCGCCCTCTTAAACTTGAAGGTGTCCTATGCATTTATGTTTTGCTCTCCATGAGGGACAAGCTGAAAACCATTTATATGTTTTTCCTTATGATTTGAACACACGTTTGACTTTCATTGTTTCATTTTCATGATCTTTTGTTTGTGTTCTTTTTCATGTTATAACATGGTTGCTAAGTTTCTTCTATCAAGATTATATCTTTCATGCCCATGTTTTAAGTTCTTTTGATCCCAGCGCACAACGCTTACATAGTTGGTCAAGATTGTTTAGGTGCATGTCACATCAAAAATTATTTCTTTTGTTATCACTTACCTACTCGAGGACGAGCAGGAGTTAAGCTTGGGGATGCTGATACGTCTCTAACGTATCCATAATTTTTGATGCTCCATGCTTGTTTTTACACCATTTGCTTAGTGTTTTGTTACACTTCGTGGTATTTTTATGCATTTTCCGGAACTAACCTATTAATGAGATGCCACAGTGTCAGTTCCCTGTTTTCTGCTATTTTTGTGTTTCAGAAAAGTTACACAGTAAATATTCTCGGAATTGGACGAAACCAAACCAGTCGTCCAGATATTTCACGGAGCTTCCAGAACACCAAAGAGGAGACGGAGAGGGGCCACAGGGCGCCCACACCACAGGGCGGCGCGTCCTTGGGCTGGCCCGTGCCCCCTAGTGGTGTGGCCACCCTGGCCCACTTCTGACGACGCCCTTCGCCTATAAAGACCCCCCGACGGGAAAAACCTAAATACCCGATCACTTTTCCAAAACACATCGCGATCTGCCGCCGCCGTCGACCCGAAGATCGGGAGGGTCCAGAAGCTCTTCCTGGCACCCTGCCGGAGAGGGGAATCGCCACCAGAGGTCTTCTTCATCGCCATGCTTGCCTTCGGTGCGATGAGTGAGTAGTCTACCTTGGACTATGGGTCCATAGCAGTAGCTAGATGGTTGTCTTCTCCACCATGTGCTTCATGTTTAGATCTTGTGAGCTGCCTTACATGATCGAGATCACCATTATGTAATTCTACATGTTGTGTTTGTTGGGATCCGATGAATATTGGTGTTATGATTGAGTTGATGTACTGAATTTTATCTTATGTTATCTCTATGTTGTTTATGATCTTGCATGCTCTCCGTTGTTAGTAGCTATCTTGGCCGAGTAGTTGCTAGTGACTCCAAGAGGGGGTATTTATGCTCGATAGTGGGTTCATGCCTCTATTTAATCTGGGGGAGTGACAGAAACCTCTAAGGTTGTAGATGTGCTGTTGCTACTAGGGGGAAAACAACATTCATATGCTCAAGGGCATATGCTTTGTTTACATTACACACTTTGCTTATTGCAGTTATCTGTTGTTAGCAACTTAATACTTGTGGAGTTCTCGGATTGATTCACCACAAGTGGATTATTAGTCATAGATGCAGTTGGATGGCGGTCTATGTATCTTGTTGTAATGCCCAGAGTAAATCTCATAGTGATCCTCGCGACATTTCACGTTGTCTTTATTTTATCAATTGCCCAACTGTAATTTGTTTACCCAGCATGTGTTATTTTATCTTATGGAGAGACACCACTAGTGAACTGTGGACCCCGGTCCTATTTCCTTTATATTGCTATCACCTGTTTACTTTACTCGCATACTATTACTATTTTCCACTCGATACGCTCATTCCTTTGTTTACAGCAAACCGGTGAGATTGACAACTTCATCGTAAGTTGGGCGCAAAGTATTTGGTTGTGTTGTGTGCAGGTTCCACGTTGCTACTAGTTGAAGACGCGCTAACTCGTTTTATCGTAAACGGCGCCCTTGTTGGAGTGTCACGCAACTAGTGGGCATCACCTTCAAGCGTTTGGCTTCTTCCCCTTCGGATCCATAAACCTTGGTTTCTTACTGAGGGAAAACCTTGCTACTATATTCATCATACCTTCCTCTTGGGGTTCCCAACTGGTGAAAAACTATGAACACCGTACCGCATCAGACCCCGGTCCAATTTCCTTTACATTGCTATCACCTGTTTACTTTACTTGCACTGTTTACTTTTCTAGCATACTACTACTGTTTTCCACTCGATACGCTCATTCCTTTGTTTACAGCAAACCGGTGAGATTGACAACCTCATCGTAAGTTGGGAGCAAAGTTCTTGGTTATATTGTGTGCAGGTTCTACGTTGCTACTAGTTGAAGACGCGCTAACAAGTATATCGTTAACGGCGCCCTTGTTGGAGTGTCACTAGGCTAGCAAGCATCACCTTCTTGAGTTTGGCTTTTTCCTACTAGATTGATAACCTTGGTTTCGTAACTGAGGGAAAACTTGCTGCTATATTCATCAAACCTTCTCTTGGGGTTTCCAACTAGCCGGTAATTTACATCATCAACTACACGCCAACAAGTTTTCTGGCACCAGTCAACACCGCGCCATCAGAGACCACCTACGCTGTCGGCTGCTTTTGTCTTTGTATTTTGATGAGTTTGCGCCTTCCAGGTACTTGCTTACATCCTACTGATGAAAACCGTTGAGTTGCCGAGCGAATCGCAGCTTTGGAGAGGGTATCGAAAGATGCGACTTCTTTGTGGGCTGACCCGCGGTGCCGCAGTGCTGTTGTTCTCCTATAGGATCATGCTCAGCACATTGGGGAGGCTATTGATGGTTGTCAAAGATCCTTGACGACCATGTACTCTGTTATGCTTCCCCGCAATCCTCCGCCAGGAAACTTTAAGCAGCTACTCGATATTGTCAAATCTAGTCAATGAATTCATCGGCTGATAGAGCTCAACTTAGTGGCTGGTGCCAATTTTGCTCTTGAATGGATACGCAAGTGGCATCCAAGGCTGAATTATAGTTCCATGTCGCTAAGTTATCCCCTAGGGGGCGTGAGGCTGCGAGTCCATATGGATGCTACGCTTCAACCGGCGAGGAGGATCATAGCTAGATTGCTTCGAGAAGATGCTGGGTTTTTCCGCGAGCACCATTACTTGAATCCCCTTGGAGTAGATGATTCGGATCAACCAATGTTGTAATGCTTTTATTGTATATAGGCTTTCTATGTAGAACGCGAGAGTTTTAGTTTCTAGGTCTTTTGCCAGAAGTTTTTGTTCTTAGGGCGTTTTGTGTTTAGTGCGTTTGCCGCAGTTTCATTTGAGATATTGAAGACACGTAAACTCTAATAGGAGGAACTTTGTCTTTATTTATGCTTGTAATGTAAGATACATGGGGTGTCCCAAGAGATCCGGCAAATGACCCATGTTCTGGATTGATGCGGCACGGTGTGTTAATGTAAATCACCGTCCAGTTGGGAACCCCAAGAGGAAGGTATGATGAGTACAGCAGCAAGCTTTTCCCTCAGAAAGAAACCAAGGTTTAATCGTATCCAGGAAAAAGCCAAACTTAAGAAGGTGATGCTTGCTAGATTAGTGGCACTCCAACAAGGGCGCCGTTAACGATAACGTGTTAGCGCGTCTTCAACTAGTAGCAACGTGGAACCTGCACACAACACAACCAAATACTTTGCTCCCAACTTACGATGAGGTTGTCAATCTCACCGGTTTGCTGTAAACAAAGGAATGAGCGTATCGAGTGGAAAGCAATAGTAGTATGCGAGAAAGTAAACATTGCGAGTAAAGTAAACAGGTGATAGCAATATAAAGGAAATAGGACCGGGGTCCACAGTTCACTAGTGGTGTCTCTCCAGAAGATAAAATAACACATGCTGGGTAAACAAATTACAGTTGGGCAATTGATAGAATAAAGATAACGTGCATATGTCAAGAGGATCACTATGAGATTTACTCTGGGCATTACAACAATATACATAGACCGCCATCCAACTGCATCTATGACAAATAATCCACCTATGAGGAATCAATCCGAGAACCCCACAAGTATTAAGTTGCGAACAACAGATAACTGCATTAAGCAAAGTGTGTAATGTAAACAAAGCATATGTCCATAGACATAAGAATGTTGTTTTCTCCCTAGTCGCAACAACGCATCTACAACCTTAGAGGTTTCAGTCACTCTCCCAGATTAAATAGAGGCATGAACCCAACTATCGAGCATAAATACCCCCTCTTGGAGTCACTAGTATCTACTCGGCCAAGATAGCTACTAACAATGGAGAGCATGCAAGATCATAAATAACATAGAGATAACATAAGATAATATTCAGCACATCAACTCAATCATAACACCAATATTCATCGGATCCCAACAAACACAACATGTATAATTACATAAAGGTAGTCTCGATCATGTAAAGCGGCTCACGAGATCTTAACATGAAGCACATGGTGGAGAAGACAACCATCTAGCAACTGCTATGGACCCATAGTCCAAGGTAAACTACTCACTCATCGTGCCGGAGGCAAGCATGGTGATGAAGAAGACCTCCGGTGGCGATTCCCCTCTCCGGCAGGGTGTCGGGAAGAGCTTCTGGACCCTCCCGATCTCGGGTCGACGACGGCGGCGGATCGCGATGTGTTTCTGGAAAATTGACCGGGTCCTTAGGTTTTTCCCGTCGGGGGGTCTTTATAGGCGAAGGGGCATCGTCAGAAGTGGACCGAGGCGGTCTCACACATAGGGGGCGCGGCCAGGGCCTGGGCCGCGCCACCCTACTGTGTGGCCGGCCTGTGGCCCCTCTCCGTCTCCTCTTCGGTTCTCTGGAAGCTTTGGTAAATTTCTGGATGTTTGGCTTTTGTTTCGTCCAATTCCAAGAATATTTATTGTGTAACTTTTCTGAAATACAAAAACAGCAAAAAACAGGGAACTGACACTATGGCATCTTGTTAATAGGTTAGTTCCAGAAAATGCATAAAAATGCCATGAAGTGTAACGAAACACTAAGCAAATGGTGTAAAAACAAGCATGGAGCATCAAAAATTATAGATACGTTTGAGACGTATCAGCATCCCCAAGCTTAACTCCTGCTTGTCCTTGAATAGGTAAGTGATAACAAAACAAATAATTTCTGAGGTGACATGCACCTACACAATCTTGACCATCTATGTAAGCGTTGTGCGTTGGGATCAAAAGAACTTAAAACATGGGCATGAAAGATATAATCTTGATAGAAGAAACTTAGCAACCATGTTATAACATGAAAAAGAACACAAATGAAAAATCATGAAAATGAAACAATGAAAGTCAAACGTGTGTTCAAATCATATGGAAAAACATACAAATGGTTTTCAGCTTGTCCTTCATGAGAGAGCAAAACATAAATGCATAGGACACCTTCAAGTTTAAGAGGGCGACTAGATACAAATAATTTAAGAACAAGTGAAACCAATATCATGAATCAATCGATGAAAACTTTGGGACAATGCACATTATACTAAGAATGACAACTATGCTCACTTAGACGGTGCATAAAGATAGAAGGTGGTGACTCAACATAAAAGTAAAAGAAAGGCCCTTCACGGAGGGAAGCAGTGATTGCAAGTTTTATAAACCTTCAAAAATTATGGTACTTACTAACTTTGAGCTCTCATTGCCCCCATCATAGGCATCTTGAATGGTTAGAGTTAATGCGAGTACAATTATGAAGCATATGCTTGACAAATCATAAGTTGAAAACCTCGTGTCCCGTGAAGTACGAATACCCAAACCTCATGCTACTCGACTTAGAGTCCCAAGCAGGCTATTGTCATTGTAAATATATGTGTATCATCGAGAACTGCCAACGGGGTACCTCCTGCCCGATGACATGGAACAAGCCCACATCAAAATGACAAGACAAACAGACAATGAACACCTTGACATCTCTTTTATTTACCATTGGTATAGCTTTTTATTGTGAGATGCGTCGTCGAATGTCCACTATGGGCATGCTATAAATTTCCACCATGAATGATGCATGGCTTAGATTAGCGGCCCAGGCGTTTCCCTAACAGATATAAGAACTCCATGATCCCGCAAGATTCCCAACTTGTTTCATATCGCGAGTATCCATAAACAAAAGATCACGATATCAACTCAAATGAAAGATAGTGCAATGTTGAAAGCTTGCCCCATGATGGCATGGCTGGGCTAATTTCCAACTTACAACTTGCAAGCATAACAACTCAACATAAGAGAGCCACAATATCAAAATTTTAAAACGAGAAAAGTAAAGTGTGCCATCAGGTTCGTGAGAGCTTTACTAACCAATTTTCGCATAACACCAAAAAGAGTTTAATTTAAAGGATAGATAAAAGCAAGTCAAATGTTCTTTGGAATAGAAAATTGCTAATAGGTATGTATGGTGGACACTTTGGAACAACTTGGTTTTTGGGAGTTGGATGCACGAGTAGAGCTCATACTCAGTACAAAATGAGGGCTAGCAAAAGACTGGGAGCGACCAACCAACAGAGCAATAATGGCCATAATCATGCAAAGCAACAAAGCAACATTAAAAGAAGCATAAGATGGCATCAAAAGTAAAAAACTAAATGATCATAGAGGCAATGGCGACTTTGTATGAGTCTAACATGTGTGAGCATGCGCCAAGTCAACCCAAATACAACATCAAGGAGAAAACCAAAATAATGCTTCCAAATAATTAAAATAACGCATGATTTTTTCAAAGGCTCATTAAGCAATCTCAGTCATTTGAGACAAGTCATACTACAGCAAAACCACTAAGCATACTATCAAAAAGATATCAAGCACGACATGCAAAAGCCTAGGCTGCAGTCTACACAAGCTCCTTTTTGTACCACTTTTTTGCATAAAACTTTTTCTCTTTTCCAACACCATTCGAACCTTTTTGAAACAACTCTTTTGACAAATACCAACATGGACCAGAGGTCAAAATACACCTTGATGCAAAGATATAAGAAGATCTGAACACAAATCAAGGCAAAAAACGAAAACTAAACGCAGTTCTAGAAAAAGAGAACACTCGTTGAACGATAAGAGTGAAAAGCGGAGTGTTCTTGGCAAATGAAAAGCAAGGCAACATCTCCAAAAGAAATTTGTTGGGGTCCAACCATTTATTGCAGCAAAAAAAACTAAACAAAACTGAAAACTAAAACAACTGACGCTCCAAGAAAAACGCATAGTGCATGAAGCAATAAAAATATAGTGTATTGAAAGGTGACCTGATTTTTGCCGATGAAGAAGGGGTGCCTCGGGGGCATCCCCAAGCTTTGACGCTTGTACCTCTTGGATATTTCTTGGGGTGCATGGGTATCCCCAAGCTTGAGCTTTTGTCCATTCTTCAACTCATCTCATCATTCTCCAATCTCTACACTTGAAAACTTCCTTCATACAAAACTCAACACAATTCTATTAGCAACATTAGTGCAAGCATAATAATGAATCAACCCCTTTTTGCTTCAGGTTTTAACTCAAAACCACCACATATAAAGCATATACTACTTTATCAACTTCCCCAAAAGTTCCGTGATCAAAAGAACTCAAAAAGAAAGCGATCGAGCGGCAAACACAAATAATGGCAGAAATCTGTCAAAACAGAACAGCTGGCAAAGGTCGAATTTTTAGAGGGTTTTCTGTTGGTCAAATCAAAAAGTGTTAAACGAATGAAAGTTTGGATATAACCTGGGGCACATGTACAAGAAATCGCAGGTCCAAAACATATACTGATAATTTTCACGAATATTTATGGTGCAGCACCGAAATCTGTTTCAGGACAGCAACATCCCCAAATCTTACCTCACTCAAATTAGAGGCTTCTCTTGGCACAAAAACGAAATAAAAATGATAAGGAGAGGTTATTACAGTAGTAATAACTTCCAAGACTCAAATAAAAGAAAAATAACTGAAAGTAAAAACATTGGGTTATCTCCCAAGAGTGCTTTTATTTAACGCCTTTGAGCTAGGCGCAGAAAGTGCGAATCAAGTAATATCAAAAGAGGTATTAAGATCAATTGCAGGAGTCTTTTCAACAATGAATTGAATTGTGTCCAAATGAGTTTTTGAGTAACCCTTGTAATCACGCTTTGGTACACTACTTTCATCAAAAAGATTTTCAGGACAAATCCAACTAAAATTCTTTTCCAAAGCATCATGAATTCCTACAAGTTTACAAGGTATTGGTACTCTAAAATCTTCATTGGTTGTACCAACAACCTCTACAGGCGATCCAAGCTTATTAAATCTCTTAAACACTTTCCTAGCTTCAATGGCCACATCTCTAAATTCTCTACGCAAAGTTTCCAAGATAAAAGCTTTCTTTTCAGGATCTTCAATATCATGAAGCTTAAGAAACATGTGTTGCATAAAAGGATTAAGGCTAGCAAACCTAGCTTCCAACATGTGAACTAAATAAGTAGAAGCAACTTCATAACTAGGAGCAAGCTCAGCCAAAGATTTTTCCTCAACATCTTTATGCATACTAATATGATTAAAGAACTCCTCGATGTTACTTTTCCCAATAATAGAACCACTACCTACTGAGAGGTCCTCCAAAACTTACTTAGGGAACAACATAATGAACTAAAAGTAATAAAGTAACAACTATAAAGGAAACTTTTTTTGTGTTTTTGATAAAACGATGCAAGTAAAATAAAGTAAAGCAAAACTTAAAACAAAGTAAAGGATGTGCGTGCGAAACTCCCCTTGTAGAAGTCTTCTTTTTCCCCAGCAACGGTGCCAGAAAAGAGTCTTGATGCGGCACGGTGTGTTAATGTAAATCACCGTCCAGTTGGGAACCCCAAGAGAAAGGTATGATGAGTACAGCAGCAAGCTTTTCCCTCAGAAAGAAACCAAGGTTTAATCGTATCCAGAAAAAGCCAAACTCAAGAAGGTGATGCTTGCTAGCCTAGTGACACTCCAACAAGGGTGCAGTTAACGATAACGTACGATGAGGTTGTCAATCTCACCGGTTTGCTGTAAACAAAGGAATGAGCGTATCGAGTGGAAAGCAATAGTAGTATGCGAGAAAGTAAATAGTGCGAGTAAAGTAAACAGGTGATAGCAATATAAAGGAAATAGGACCGAGGTCCACAGTTCACTAGTGGTGTCTCTCCATAAGATAAAATAACACATGCTGGGTAAACAAATTACAGTTGGGCAATTGATAAAATAAAGATAATGTGCATATGTCGAGAGGATCACTATGAGATTTACTCTGGGCATTACAATAAGATACATAGACCGCCATCCAACTGCATCTATGACTAATAATCCACCCGTGAGGAATCAATCCGAGAACCCCACAAGTATTAAGTTGCGAACAACAGATAACTGCATTAAGCAAAGTGTGTAATGTAAACAAAGCATATGTCCTTAGACATAAGAATGTTGTTTTCTCCCTAGTGGCAACAGCACATCTACAACCTTAGAGGTTTCTGTCACTCCCCCAGATTAAATAGAGGCATGAACCCAACTATCGAGCATAAATACCCCCTCTTGGAGTCACTAGTATCTACTCGGCCAAGATAGCTACTAACAATGGAGAGCATGCAAGATCATAAATAACATAGAGATAACATAAGATAATATTCAGCACATCAACTCAATCATAACACCAATATTCATCGGATCCCAACAAACACAACATGTAGAATTACATAAAGGTAGTCTCGATCATGTAAAGCAGCTCACGAGATCTAAACATGAAGCACATGGTGGAGAAGACAACCATCTAGCTACTGCTATGGACCCATAGTCCAAGGTAGACTACTCACTCATCGCGCCGGAGGCAAGCATGGCGATGAAGAAGACCTCCGGTGGCAATTCCCCTCTCCGACAGGGTGCCGGGAAGAGCTTCTGGACCCTCCCGATCTCGGGTCGACGACGGCGGCGGATCGCGATGTGCTTCTGGAAAATTGATCGGGTCCTTAGGTTTTTCCCGTCGGGGGGTCTTTATAGGCGAAGGGGCATCGTCAGAAGTGGATCGAGGCGGTCTCACACATAGGGGGCGCGGCCAGGGCCTGGGCCGCGCCGCCCTACTGTGTGGCTGGCCTGTGGCCCCTCTTTGTCTCCTCTTCGGTTCTCTAGAAGCTTTGGTAAATTTCTGGATGTTTGGCTTTTATTTCGTCCAATTCCGTGAATATTTCCTGTGTAACTTTTCTGAAACACAAAAACAGCAGAAAACAGGGAACTGGCACTGTGGCATCTTGTTAATAGGTTAGTTCCGGAAAATGCATAAAAACGCCACGAAGTGTAATGAAACACTAAGCAAATGGTGTAAAAACAAGCATGGAGCATCAAAAATTATAGATACGTTTGAGACGTATCAGCATCCCCAAGCTTAACTCATGCTCGTCCTAATGGATAGTTAGCACTCCCTGGGACGATTCCGTGGAAGGAACAGTCGGTTGGTTTCTGGAACTCTAATGATATGTGCATTGCCCGGAGAGTCTTTGTATATATAAGATTTATTCCGCTTCCTGCATCCATGAATACTCTATTAACGTCGTATGTCCCAATTTGAGCTTGGAGTACCAGAGGCACATTTCCCGGCCGAGGTACTATTATGGGGTGATCGTCCGTACTGAATTCTATGGGTTGCTCCGACCAGTGTAAATATTCCGTTGTTGCTGGAGGCGATGTTACTGCTAGGTTAACTTGGCAAGTTATGCTCTTTTCCTCTTTGTTTGACTTTGGCACTGGTTGTATCATTGCTGTGATGTTCCCTTTGGATGGGACATATCCTCCATCATTGTTGTGTCCCTGATTTGGCTGATCCTGACCTTGAGAGGCTCCATTGTTTTCTTGTTGATCTTTTGTAGGCGCATTGTTGGTGTTCCCTTCGTATCCTTGTCTCTTCGCTTCGGCTTGTTTGCTTATTGCTGCCTCTTGGAGTTTCAAGAACGTCGTGCAATCTTTCATTGCGTGTCTGGACACTCGTTTCCCATCAACGAACGCGGGGTGTATATGGCATGGTCCGTTTAGCATATCCTCTGGTGACGGGTTGTATTCTCTAGGTTCTTTTGTCTGAAACTTCTTGCTTCTCCCGTAGTTTTCTTTTCCATAGCTGCGGTATCCCGAGTTTCTGCGGTCATTTCCTTGATAACTATTGTCTTTGTATCCTATGGCTACTTGGCTGTGGGAGCCTTAGTTGTCGAAGTTGCGGGATCTTCTCCTTTGGCTACCGTATCTGTTTCCTCTGTCATCTTCTGATGACCGCGTTCGTTTGTTGTTGCACGCATCTTCACCATCTGCAAATCTGTTTGCTATACCCATTAAGTCGGATACTGTCTTTGGCTTGATTCTGCCCATTTCCTCGACTAGGTCTCCTCGTCGCAACCCGAGTGTGAAAGCGTCTATTGCTCTTTCGTCTGAGACTTCGACTGCTGAATTTTTGATAATGCTCCAACTTTGGATATACACCCTTAGTGTCTCATTGCGTTGATGTACGCAGGCTTTGACTTCTTCTATCAATGCTAGCCGTTTGTATGTCGACTTGAAGTTGCTTGTGAATTGCTTTGTGAGTTCCTCCCAGCTTCCAATTGTTCCTTTTTCTAATTTTCTCAACCATGACCTTGCTGCCCCGGTGAGGTGTAACTACAAACTTTGCATTGCTGTTTCCTTTGTTCCTCCCAATATTTTTACTACCTGTAAATAATCCGAGAGACATGACTGTGGCTCCTGAGATCCATCGTACTTTTGCTGATCATGGGGTAGTTTGAAACCCTTGGGTATGATACGTCCAAAATGTATCTACTTTCCCGAACACTTTTGCTGTTGTTTCTCCTCTAATTTGTGTGTTTTGAATACAACTAACACGGAATAACGTTGTTTTCAGCAGAATTGCTCTGGTGTCTCGTTTTTGTGCAGAAATCCAACTTTCAGTAAAAATCCCGAAAAATATCGCAAAAATCCTATTTTTCTAGAAGACCCACATAGCCAGAAGGAGAGACGAAGAGAGGAAGTGGCCTAGGCTCACAACTAGGGGGCGCGGCCCAGGCCTGGCCGCGCCCACCTGTTGTGTGACCGCCTCGGCCATCGCCTCGACCCCTCCTTCCGCCTACATATACCCTCTGACCTAAAAGGAGCGGGGGTTCAGCGTTTTTCCCAGATAGACTTCCGCTGCGCCGCCACCATCAGAAACCGCGATTCGGAACCAGAAACTCCGTTCTGGCACCCTGTCGGGACGGGGATTTGGAGGAGATCTTCATCACCATCATCACCGACGTCTCTCCATCAACCATCCATGACTCCCCCATCCATGTGTGAGTAATTCCCGCTATAGGCGAAGGGGATGGTAGGGATTGGATGAGATCATTCATGTAATTTGCTATGAGATTGTTAGGGCATAGTGCCTAGTATCTTCTATTAGTGCTTATGACACTGTTACAACTTATTGTGCTTAGTGCTTGTCACTTTGGGCCCGAGTGCCATGATTTCAGATTTGAACTTGTTATTGTTTTATGATGATACTTGTTATTTATGATCTTACCTGCAAGTTGTATACACATATTGTTGCCGGAACCCGAGGCGCCAAAGTGACAGAAATTGGGATAACCGGAGGGGATGGCTATGATGTGAGGATCACATGTGTTCACCGAGTGCTAATGCTTTGCTCCGGTACTTTATTAAAAGGAGTACCTTAATTACCAGTAGTTTCCCTTGAGGCCCTGCTGCAACAGGCTGGTAGGACAAAAGATGTCATGCAAGTTTCTCATTGCAAGCACGTACGACTATATACGGAACACATGCCTCTGATTGTTAGTACTAGGATGCTTTATATTATTTATCTGCAATTGCCCATGTCTCACTGATTTCATGAATTATCTTATCCATGTAACACCCGTACATCCATCCCTATGCCTACAGTATTTGATTCTACTATTTACTATTGCTACTATTACCGCTTTTATTTTACTACTGCTGTTACTGTTTCACTACTATCACCACTATAAAACTGTTGCTACTAATAAACCGCTGTGAGCAAGTCTGTTTCTAGGTGCAGCTGAATTGACAACTCATCTGTTAAGGCTTATAAATATACTTTGGCTCCCCTTGTGTCGAATCAATAAATTTGGGTTTTACTTCCCTCGAAGACTGTTGCGATCCCCTGCTAACCGTGAGAAAGGGGGATCTGTGGAGGTCTTATTGCTTCATGCTTATTTGCTTTGCATGGTGTAGTGCCTCATATTTTAGATCTACAGTTCCCTGTAGAGAAACTTGATTTTAATTCTATGTTATGTCATAAGTTTGTTTCTCCTCATTCCTATTTGAATAACTTGACGTTTGAGATAACCTTCTTCAAGAAATCCACCTGGAAGGTAGTGAAGACTGATAGATCAGTCCATTTGCCTGCACCTCTTTTGTTTAACCTTGATCGCAGAAATGGATGGTCACTCACAGAGGGTGATCTCGATGCATACATAGAGGAGCACCCGCAGCCCGTGCACGATGAAGAGGCGACCGAGGAGTCGGTCCAGCCCTCTAACATTGCGGAGTTTCCATACCAGCAGCCTTATTATGATTATACACCATCTGCTTCATCTTCACAAGGGCCAAGCTATGATTATGCCAATGATGATCCACCAGCATGGGGCATGTATCGGAGACGAGATTGGTCTCCACTTAGGCCAAAAGCCTAAGCTTGGGGGGAGGTACGCCGACGATTCACTCATCTACATATTATATTTTGTCAGTACTTTGTATATCCATGTTTCGCTTTCTTTATTGTTCTCGCTCTTATTTCTTCTTTCCAAAACACAAAAGACCAAAAATATTTCCGTTGTTTCTCTTTGTTTGCCCTTTTAGTTTTCTAGCTTTGGTTTGCTTTGTTCTCTATTTTTGGTTTGATGTTTGAAAAATCCAAAAATATTTTGCTTTGTTTGCTATTTCCTTTTGTTCTTGTTTCAAAAATCGAAAACCCAAAAATATTTGTTGTTCTCCTTCGGTTTTGCAAAGTTTGCTGCAGAGTTCAGTCTCGCGTGACTCCATTGGAGCTTGGTATTCACTTCATATTATTCAAGCCACAGAAGTGAAAAAGCAATAATGACGACATATGACAATCCGAGATGTGGTAAGAGGCTGGTATGAACTCTATTTGTTTTCATTTTTGTACATATACTCATCCATGTGGACATGCTTAGTCGGTTCATGTAAGGTATATGTTATTTAATGGATGCTTTGTAGTTCTTGCTCTCATATGATTAGTTCCAATTTACTAATAGTTCGTAGCATGTCATGTAGACGCTTGCTTGCATTGTTTTATTTATAATATGGTATGGTATTGTGGTATCCACCTTTGAAAGTTTCATTTGAATCGACTTGGCACATGCTCAAGCATGCATATGACTGAATAAAAAGTCAATTAAGCCTCAATGATTTACTTTGCCTCAGAGTTCTTGTATCATTTTTATGCCTATATTAATTTTGTTTTGTCGCAAGCATGATTATGGCAGTTATTGCTCTCTCGATTGTCGCTTCCCAGTCTTTTGCTAGCCTTCACTTGTACTGAGAGGGAATACTTCTCGTGCATCCAATCACCAAAAACCAAGTCTTCCAAAGAGTCCACTATAAATTCCTATGCATGGTATTTGCAAGCCATTCCAAGTAAATTGTCATGTGCTACCTTTCAAAACTTTCAAATACTTCTCATTTTGTGCCACTGTTTTTAGCTCATGAGGATGTAGTGGTCGGAATTGCTATCTTCCATATTAAATTAAGTACCCCTCGACTAGGCAGCTTCATCTACTCGTCATTAATTTTGCAAGGGAGCTGGTCAGACCATTGTAATCTAATCTAAATGGAAAAGAAAAAAAGAGCACTCCTCCATGGTATGTGAAAGTTGGTGGGCACCCGATGGAATCGGTTAGCCATGGTTTGAGAAAGGAAAAAGGTGGGGAGGAGTGCCAAAGCTTTATAAAAGAGCACCAATGTGCCAAATTTTCAAAGAACTCGGAACCGCTCTCACTTGTTTATTATGGAAGATAGCAAGTCCCCATTGCCAGTCGTTGACATGAAACAACCACCTCTCAAAATAAATTTTTATCTCTGTTTTATAAATGAAAAGCTCTAGCACATGTTAAATCACTGCTTCCCTCTGCGAAGGGCCTTTCTTTTACTTTTATGTTGAGTCTTCATCTTCTGACTTTAAAGCACCTTCTTGAGTGCATAGCTGTTATTCTTTGTGTAATGTGCTTGTCCCAGAACACGGTTAATTGTGGTATAACTTTGATGCTTGTATCTTTGATATTTTTACTTCTAGTCTTCCCTTGGACTTCAGAGGTGCCTTAGCATTTATGTTTTGCTCCACAAATAAAGGCAAGCGGGATACCACTCTTTCATACCATTTATGAGCATTACAATCTTGCAACTTCTTATGTTTCATGTTACTTGTTATTAGTATATTGGCACTCTTTCATAGCTTGCTTGACTATGAGGTAACATTAGTTGCATATTTCTTATTATGAATTGCCTGAGTACTTGATCATATAGTTAGTATATATACATCTTATGAAGCAAATGTGTTCATGAAAGTTTCTTTTATCGCTCTCAGTTGTTAACTGAATTGCTTGAGGACAAGCAAATAGCTAAGCTTGGGGGAGTTGATAAACGTATCTACTTTCCCGAACACTTTTGTTGTTATTTCTCCTCTAATTTGTGTGTTTTGAATACAACTAACGCGGACTAACGCTATTTTCAGCAGAATTGCTCTGGTGTCTCATTTTTGTGCAGAAATCCAACTTTCGGTAAAAATCCCGGAAAATATCGCAAAAATCCTATTTTGCCAGAAGACCCACGGAGCCAGAAGGAGAGACGAAGAGAGGCAGTGGCCTAGGCTCACAACCAGGGGGCGCGGCCCAGGCCTGGCCGCGCCCACCTGTTGTGTGACCGCCTCGGCCATCGCCTCGACCCCTCCTTCTGCCTACATATACCTTCTGACCTGAAAGGAGCGGGGGTTCAGCGTTTTTCCCAGATAGACTTCCGCTGCACCGCCACCATCAGAAACCGCGATTCGGAACCAGAAACTCCGTTCTGGCACCCTGCCGAGACGGGGATTTGGAGGAGATCTTCATCACCATCATCACCGATGTCTCTCCATCAACCATCCATGACTCCCCCATCCATGTGTGAGTAATTCCCGCTGTAGGCGAAGGGGATGGTAGGGATTGGATGAGATCATTCATGTAATTTGCTATGAGATTGTTAGGGCATAGTGCCTAGTATCTTCTATTAGTGCTTATGACACGGTTGCAACTTGTTGTGCTTAATGCTTGTCACTTTGGGCCCGAGTGCCATGATTTCAGATCTGAACTTGTTATTGTTTTATGATGATACTTGTTATTTATGATCTTACCTGCAAGTTGTATACACATATTGTTGTCTGGAACCCGAGGCCCCAAAGTGACAGAAATTGGGATAACCGGAGGGGATGGCTACGATGTGAGGATCACATGTGTTCACTGAGTGCTAATGCTTTGCTCCGGTACTTTATTAAAAGGAGTACCTTAATTACCAGTAGTTTCCCTTGAGGCCCTGCTGCAACAGGCTGGTAGGACAAAAGATGTCATGCAAGTTTCTCATTGCGAGCACGTACGACTATATACGGAACACATGCCTATTATTGTTAGTACTAGGATGCTTTATATTATTTATCTGCAATTGCCCTTGTCTCACTGATTTCATGAATTATCTTATCCATGCAACGCCCGTACATCCATCCATATGCCTACAGTATTTGATCCTACTGTTTACTATTGCTACTATTACTGCTTTTATTTTACTACTGCTGTTACTGTTTCACTACTATCACCACTATAAAACTGTTGCTACTAATAAACCGCTGTGAGCAAGTCCGTTTCCAGGTGCAGCTGAATTGACAACTCATTTGTTAAGGCTTATAAATATCCTTTGGCTCCCCTTGTGTCGAATCAATAAATTTGGGTTTTACTTCCCTCGAAGACTGTTGCGATCCCCTACACTTGTGGGTCATCAGGGTACTGGCGTGGTGCGAACCCTATGAGTAAAGCACGATGCCCCCATCTCCTTTTCATCGTCTTCATAGTCATATGCTTTGGTGGGAGTCCTGGATCTTCGGGTTCCTCCATGCTTCGGGCTTTTGTGTCGCCTTGGTGATGGTGTTCTAGATCATCGGCTACCACTTCTGTGCCGAGGACTATTATGACGGCGTGGTGACCTTGGTTTATGTGTTCCTTTATTGCGGCGTGCCTCCTCTTCTTTTGCTGACAATTTGTTGCCTACCATCTTCAATCCTTGTAGTGCTGCCCGGTGCATATGTTCCCTTGGGTCACCTAGACTTGGTCGTGTTGTGTGCAGATATGCTTGAGCTACCACAAGTGCTGCTTCTGGTGTTTTTGGTATAATGTTCCCTTGCTCGTCGACCGATAGGAAGGACGAGTCGAGGTTCTTGGAGAGGCTTTGCCTTTCTGAGTACTCGAGGTTTTCAAACATTGATCCATGTCGATGATGCCTTCTGCTGTTTGTGTATGATGCATCACTGCGTGCTCTGTGATAAGCTGCGCTTGCTTCAATGGCTGAATCTCTTCTCTTCTGTATTTCAATTCTCTCTTTTGCTAGTTGCTTTGACTGTTGTCTTAAGGTGTAATGATACCCTAAGAGCATATTCTTGCTTGCATCTGCTAGTATTGGCGCGCCGTGTTCCACGGCAGTTTTGATTATCGTCCACTCTTCGACTGATAGTCGGACTTTCTCCCTGTTTACAAGGGAATCTGCAGTTTCTCCTTCTGCTAAGTGATTTGCTCCTCTGTTTACGTTTGCTGGGTTGAGTACTGGATTGTTGTTTTCGTCGAGTTCTTCTGAGTTGTCTCCTACAATGGCGAGTACTTGGTATCGATTGTCAAACTTGTTGTTGAAGCTTGAGAAGATTGAATCGTCATCCTCATGAAGCTCTAATCCTGTCTTCCAGGTATCTGTTGACTTGTCTGAAGTATCATCATGGCAGATCATGAGGTCTTCGAGTTGATCTCCTAAGTCAAAATTCTCCATGGTTTTGTCGACTTCTGCAATTTTTCCTTCTACTATTTCTGTTGATGCGAAGCTGACCGGCGAGTTTACCTCGCTGGAAGAGCCCACTGATGATTCTGACACTGCAACTGTCTTGGATTCGCTTGCCGACGGACCCGGTTTTGCCGGATCTGAAAGTCGAATCGAACCTAAAGATCTGACGCGAAAGTTTAGACTTCTGATCGTCAGGTCCATATCTTGATCCATGCTCTCGAATATTGGAGTGAAGTTTGGCTGGTGAGGTTGAAAATCGATGGTTCCGAAGGATATCTGGTTTTTGTCAACTTCTGAATTGCTATTTGCTAAAAGCGAAAAAGGCGTCGAATTCATGATTCCAACGCCCGGAGTCCCCACGGTCGGCGCCAATTGACGAGGGTTAACTCGACAAATGTCCTAGATGAAGGACTTAGGATCGGGGGAATAGGGCGTCTGATGTACTCGAAGGTAAATCAGTCAAACAAGGTGTGTATCGAAAGTAAACGTGGTGGTGAACTTGGCTTGCTTTCAATCTGTCCCTCACCGTCCTCTCCTGGCCCCTATATATAGGTGGCCAGGTCTCAAGGAGCGGGAGGGGTCCGACACATATTACAACATTGGTATACGACATGAACTCGTATTTTGACTAGGATTACACTTGGACCTAGTTTAACGGGCATCAGGGGTACTCAAGTAACGGGCTCTATTATCTATACCGTTGTCACCGCATGAATCCAAATATGGTTCACCAAATCTTCATGGAGGGCGAGGTGGGTTGCTTGATCTCGAATCTCATGATGTGTATGAAGAAATTCCTGAAATAATACGGAACATGGTTTGGAGCAACCAACTCACCCTGAAAATCCCACCCCTGATCATAGACGCTATCATCACGCTCCTCTTCAACAATCATGTTATGCATGATCACACAAGCAGTCATGACCTCCCACATCTGCTGAACACTCCATGCCTTAGCTGGGTGACAAACAATAGCCCAACGAGACTGAAGAACACCAAATGCTCACTCCACATCTTTCCGGCAAGCCTCTTGTTTTTTGGCAAACTCACCATATTTTCCTCAGTTGGATTACGATGTGTCTTCAAAAAAATAGGCCACTCAGGATAGATACCATCAGCTAAGTAATAACCTTTGGTGTATGTATGGCCCATAACCTCAAAACTCACTGATGGGGCATTACCTTCTGCTAGCCTCCCAAACACAGGGGATCGTTGGAGGACGTTGATATCATTATGAGACCCTGCCATGCCAAAAAAGAATGTCAAATCCATAGATCTTGGCTAGTGATGACCCACAAGTATAGGGGATCGCAATAGTCTTCGAGGGAAGTAAAACCCAAATTTATTGATTCGACACAAGGGGAGCCAAAGAATATTTATAAGCCTTAACAGATGAGTTGTCAATTCAGTTGCACTTGGAAACAGACTTGCTCGCAACAGTTTATCAGTAGCAATAGTTTTATAGCAGTAGCAGTAGTAAAATAGTAGCAGCAATAGTAAAATAAAGATAGTAGCGGTATCAATAGTAAACAGTAGGATTAAATACTGTAGGCATAGGGATGGATGAACGGGCGTTGCATGGACAAGATAATTCATGTAATAATCAAGACATGGGCAATTGCAGATAAATAAAGATAAAGCATCCTAGTACTAAACAACCATAGGCATGTGTTCCGTATATAGTCGTACGTGCTCGCAGTGAGAAACTTGCACGACATCTTCTGTCCTACCAGCCCATTTGCAGCGGGGCCTCAAAGAAAACTACTGGTAATTAAGTTACTCCTTTTAATAGAGTACCGGAGCAAAGCATTAACACTCGGTGAACACATGTGATCCTCACATCACAGCCATCCCCTTTGGTTATCCCAATTATTGTCACTTTGGGGCCTCGGGTTCCGGACAACGATATGTGTATACAACTTGCAGGTAAGATAAAAAACAACAATTATCATCATAAAACAATAACAAGTTCAGATATGAGATCATGGCACTCGGGCCCAAAGTGACAAGCATTCAGCACAACAAGTTGCAACAATGTCATAAGCACTAACAATGGATACTAGGCACCATGCCCTAACAATCTCATAGCAATTACATGAATGATCTCATCCAATCCCTACCATCCCCTTCCCCTACAGCGGGAATTACTCACACATAGATGGGGGAATCATGGATGGTTGATGGAGAGACGTCAGTGATGATGATGGCGATGATCTCCTCCAAATCCCCGTCCTGGCAGGGTGCCAGAATGGAGTTTCGAGTTCCGAATCGCGGTTTCTGATGGTGGCGGCACAGCGGAACTCTATCTGGGAAAAACGCCGAACCCCCGATCCTTTTAGGTCAGAAGGTATATGTAGGCGGAAGGAGGGGTCGAGGCGACGCCTGGGGCGGCCACACCACCCCTTGGCGCGGCTTGGCCTAGCCCGCCCCACCAGGTGGTGTGGGCCCCTCGTGGCCCCCCTCCGTCTCGTATTCTGGCTCCGTGTGTCATCTTGTAAAATAGGAATTTTCCAGTATTTTCCGGGATTTTTCCTGAAAGTTGGATTTCTGCACAAAAATAAGACACCATGGCAATTCTGCTAAAAACAGCGTTAGTTCGTGTTAGTTGTATTCAAAACACACAAATTAGAGGAGAAACAACAACAAAAGTGTTCGGGAAAGTAGATATGTTTTGGACGTATCAACTCCCCCCAAGCTTAGCTTATTGCTTGTTCTCAAGCAATTCAGTTAACAACTGAGTGCGGTAAAAGAAACTTTTACGAACACATTTGCTTCATAAGATGTATATATTCTCACTATATGATCAAGTACTTAAGCGATTCATAATAAGAAGTATGCAACTAATGTTATCTCATAGTCATGCAAACTATGAAAGAGCGCCAACACACTAATAACAAGCAACATGAAACATAAGAAGCTACAAGATTGTAATGCTCATAATAATATATGAAAGAGTGGTATCTCGCTTGCCTTTATTTGTGGAGCAAAACATAAACGCCAAGGCACCTCTGAAGTTGAAGAGAAGACTTGAAGTAGAAATATCAAAGATACAAGCATCAAAGTTATACCACAATTAACCGTGTTCTGGGACAAGCACATTAAACTAAGAATGACAGGCAAGTTCTCAAGAAGGTGCTTAAAGTTAGAAGATGAAGACTCAACATAAAGTAAAAGAAAGGCCCTTCGCAGAGGGAAGCATGGATTTAACATTTGCTAGAGCTTTTCATTTGTAAAACAGAGATAAAAATTGTTTTGACAGGTGGTTGTTCCTGTCAACGACTGGCAATGGGGTTCTTACTATCTTCCATACTAAGCAAGTTTTGAGAGAGATTGGCACATTTGTGCTCTTTTATAAAGCTTGGCACTCCTCCCCACTTTTCCTTTCACAAACCATGGATAACCGATTCCATTGGGTGCCCACCAACTTTCACATACCATGGAGGAGTGCCTTTTTTCTTTTTTTTTGAAATATAACAATTTGGAAGATAGCAAATCCGACCACTACGTCCTCATGAGCTAAAAACAGTGGCACAAAATGAGAAGTATTTGAAGGTTTTGAAAGGTAGCACATGAAAATTTACTTGGAATGGCTTTGAAATACCATGCATAGGAATTTATAGTGGACTCTTTAGAATTACTTGGTTTTTGGGAGTTGGATGCACGAGAAGTATTCCCTCTCAGTACAAGTGAAGGCTAGCAAAAGACTGGGAAGCGACAATCGAGAGAGCAGTAACTGTCATAATCATGCTTGCGACAAAACAAAATTAATATAGGCATAAAAACGATACAAGAGCTCTCAGGCAAAGTAAATCATCAAGGCTTAATTGACTTTTGTTCAGTCATATGCATGCTTGAGCATGTGCCAAGTCGATTCAAATGAAACTTTTCAGAGGAGGATACCATAATGTCATACCGTTTTATGAATAAACAATGCAAGCAAACATCTACATGACATGTCACAAACTATTACTAAATTGGAACTAATCATATGAGAGCAAAAACTACTAAGCATCCATTAAATAACATACACCTTACATGAACAAGCTAAGCACGTCCATATAAATGAGTATATGTACAAAAATGAAAACAAATAGAGTTCATACCAGCCTCTTACCACATCTCGAGTTGTCATAAGTCGTCATTATTGCCTTTCACTTGTGTGGCTTGAATAATATGAAGTGATAACCAAGCTCTAGTGGAGTCACAGGAGACTGAACTCTGTAGCAAACTTTACAAAACCAGAAAAGAACACAAATATTTTTGGGTTTTCGAATTTTAAAACAAGAACAAGAGGAAACAACAAACAAAGTGAAATCTTTTTGGATTTTTTGAATACCAAACCGAAAATAGAAGATGAAGCAAACCAATACTAGAAAACTAAAGAGGCAAACAAAGAGAAACAACATAAATATTTTTGGTCTTTTTGTGTTTTGGAAAGTAGAAACAAAAACAAGAACAACAAAGAAAAAGAAAAAAAGCGAAACATGGATATACAAAGTACCGACAAAATATGATGTATATATGAGTGAGTCATCGGCGTACCTCCCCCCAAGCTTAGGCTTTTGTCCTAAGTGGAGATCAATCCCAACTCAGCCATGAAGTGGCGTCTCCAAAATATGACGAAGAAGTACCTTCGTCCTGATACGAGCTCAAGGGTGCCCCGGTATGGTACACGGTGTAGTGGTCAGTTGGCGCCTCCTCTTCCTCATGGTCCTCGACGCCCTGCTGTATGTGGAAGCCGAGCAACCTAAGCTGCTCATCAAACTCCTCCTTCGAGCGCAAACATGGTCCACTACAAATACTGAACAAACTGGGCTGCGGCAAGGGAACTTCCCTTTCATCTCCATCAGTAAATAACATTCTGTAAACTAGTTTCCCTGCACATGAGTTAGTAGTAACAAAGTGATGGATCTTCATAGCAGCAAGATCAAGTCTCTGTGGGACTAACAATGTATCATTAGGAGAAATAGAAAGGCCCAAAGTAGCAACAATGCGCGTAGCAATAATGCCTCCATAGATAGGTCCCCTAGCAGCTAGGCGACGAGTAATGAGAGCACCGAGGTTGTACCTTTTACTAACATCAAGCGCAGTAGCTAGAAAAGCTAAATGATAGTTAGAAATATTGCTAGTGTTCTCTCTACCAAGAATACTAGTGGCAAGATAGTAATCAAAGTATCTAATAGCTGGGAGCTGAATATTTCTTATCTTGCCACGCTGGGCTGTGCGGTCATCATCATTGGTCACCCCTCGGTAGAGCTCTAGCGGATCAACAGGTTGGTTCTGAATCTTCTTTGATGTCCCGAACATGGGAATACCTAGGGTGCTGCAAAATCTCTCCAAAGACATGGTTATAGACTTCTCATAATATTTAAATGCAATAGATGGCTTGAAGGCGGAGTTAGTAAATTTAAAACTCTCAACAAAAATCTTTGTGAGCATAGCATATTGGTTACTCTCATCAAGCATGTATGTAGTCAATCCAACCCTTTCAACAAGGAGTAAGAAATTATCAAGGATCCCTACATCGCTCAAAAAGTTAGTACAAGGGAAAGTTGATGGATGCGCATCTCCATCATCCCCCTCATCACCAATGCTTGGCGACATGAGATCTTCATTGTAGGATGTCCTAAATCGAGTAGTTGATCTTGAAGGCCTTGATGACCTTGGTGCTTCTCTCTCAAAGATCTCTCCATAAGTGTGATTATCCATTTCCCTTTTCTGAAATTTTTAAACAAACCTCATAAAAAATGATTTTGAGACAAACAAATGAAGGAGACTACTATAGGGAGTTGCAAGAGGTCTAACATGCATCAAAAATACTTATCTAAGCAATACAACAAGCATGCAATCTCATTTAACCTGTCACCTATAGTGTTAAAATACTCAAGATATACTCCATTAAATAAAATTCTACTTCGACAATCGAAGGAGTCACATACCAGAGAACAAATTCTCCAAATCTCAGCAGCAAAGATGGGCTGAGCAAGGAGATCGAAAATCATGAGCAAGAACAACAAGAACTCGGGTTTGAGCAATGGAGTGGAGATATTTTAGGAGAGAGAGTGAAGTGGCTGGTGGAGAGGTCAGTGGAGGGCCAGGGGGCCCCACACCATGCCACGGTGCGGCCTGGCCCTGGCCGCGCCACCATGTGGTGTGGTGGCATGGTGGGTCCCCCTAGGGTGTCCCCGGTGCCTCTCTGCCCCAAATTTGACATAAAAAATTAAAAAGAATTTTCTGGAATTTTTCGAGAAACTTTATTTTTGAGGATTTTTCAGAAATTGACAAGAGATTAAAAACTCGAGAAAATGAAGATGGAACGATAGAAAGCAAATCCAAACCAAGTCTACAGCAGCTCTAAGATACTCTAATATGCAACTAAACGGCAGGAACAAAAAGTAAACGAGGTGGAAACATGAGTAAATAAAAGTAAATGCGGTGAAAACATAGTTTCATTCATTCAAAAACTGCTTTGTTAACAAGGTTGATCAAGTCTTATTACCAAACCAATTTTCTATGAAGCAAAACTTTGCATTTCACTAAATGATTATGTTACCTCGACATTGATAGGCATAGTCCCAACCATAACAATTTTATATTCTTCCTTGGGCTTTAGCCTTGAACAATAAATTTCTCCAACTTTGATGGTCTCAATATTTTTGATTGAATTTAGACCATATTTTCTATCAATCTTCTTGGGAAAATAAATTGTGTGCTCCTTGTCATTAACATTAATAGTTACTTTCCCTTGGTTACAATCAATAACAGCACCTGTGGTGTTAAGAAAAGGTCTCCCAAGAATAATAGACATATTATCATCTTTAGGCATTTCCAACACAATAAAGTCAGTTAGTATCAAACAATTATTAGCCACTTGAACAGGAACATCCTCACATATACCAATAGGAATAGTAGTAGACTTATCAGCCATTTGCAAAGATATATCCGTTGATATCAATTTTTCTAGATCAAGTCTCTTATAGAGAGAAAAAGGCATGACACTAACTCCGGCTCCCAAATCACACAAAGCAGTTCTGACATAGTTATTTTTAATAGAGCAAGGAATAGTTGGTACACCTGGATCTCCAAGCTTCTCTGGAACCTTGCCATCAAAAGAATAATTAGCAAGCAAAGTAGAAATTTGCTCACTAGGAATCTTCCTTTTATTAGAAACAATATCCTTCATATACTTTGAATAAGGAGGCATTTTAATAGCATCAGTCAAAGGAATTTGCAAAAATAAAGGTTTCATCCATTCACAAAACCTGTTGTAGTGTTCTTCTTCCTTGGATTTGTGTTTCTTACCAGGAAAAGGCATTGGTTTTTGCAATCAAGGTTCTCTCTCACTACCATGTTTATTGGCAATGAAATCTTCCTTGGTGTACTTTGCATTCTTAGCAAGCTTTTCTGGTTCCTCCTCAACTTCTTCCTTATCAGAAGCATTATCGCTTTCGGTTTCAACATCAGAAATAGAAACACTACTAGTTGAATGCTCGTGCGTTGCTATGGCTCATTCGAGTGAAATGTGTACGTTAATTATTAAGCTTCTAAACCCTATCGTCGTAATCCATATCGTGTGTGATGATCACTTTTCTGACAGTGTTTTCTTTCAACCTTTGTCGTCTTAGACTCTAACTGTCGTGCTCTGTCTTTTCCAATGGGTTATGACTTATGACAGGCCTTTAATCGGGTTATTACCTGTTATCCTAGTATTACTACAATGAATACAAAATAATGAGGTATATCTATACATATTAATACCCCAATTTTGAATATATTGTTTAGCCAAGCGAGTATCCATTGACATATGATTATCAAAATATCGATTAAGGATTCACATAAGATTGATTTAGATACGTTGATCAAAACATTTGTAGATAACAATATTTGCATCACTTGCAACTTATGATTGTGCGGCGATAATAATTGCCTTACATAAATAACTCACCCCACCTCTTAAATTTTCTTTTCTTGTTGCACATATAAAATTGTGCACAAAAAAGTTGCGTACTAATGCTCGCTACGGGTTTGGTTAACTGACCAAAACTTATATGGCGCAAGCGTTCTAACTTATCCTTCCAATCTGGTCATACGAATGAAAGCCTACACCAAGCTTCTGAGCCGCAGAAAACGACAGAGGGAATGTGGAATGCATGAGAGCTCATCAGGCTGTCGACACGACAAGGCTAGTTAGCTACAAGGGTCGTACGCCTATGATACAACAATTATAATCTTATCAAGAAACAATACCTCAACTGTTTCATCAAATTTAAATAATAACAATGAGGTTATCTAAACATAAGTAGATCCACACATGGACAATTTAATAAAGTATGCGCCACCTCTATGGTTTATTGTTGCTCTCTAGGAGTCCACTTGAACAGTAATATCATTTTGTGAACTAAAAGCAAAAACTACAAGCAAGACCCTCCAAAAAACTCTAATTGCTTTTACAAAAACCATGGACAACATATATGTAATTTCTACATATAAGATGTACCATTCAAACTATTTTGTCTAACAAACTTTAGGAGAGAACATGAGTATCCATCTAGTACACTTACTTTTACTCCCACACATGCAAACATTTCAAGTTAGAGTAACCTGCACCAAATGAAATTATGTCCGCGTCTGCGTTGACCATGAGCTCCTCGCCCAGGAGCACTTGGGAGTTGGGATTGGCCTCGACCGCGATCTCCTCTCCCAAGTGCTTTTGGGGTCTTCGTCGACCATCAGATCCTCTCCTAGGTGCTCTTGGGGTCTTCGTCAACCAGCAGCTTCTTCTCTATCTGAGCTCCTCCTCCGTCCAAGGTGGTTCCTCCAGTCCAGCTCCCACTCTGTCCCAGGAGCTTCAACTCTATCCCAACAATTGTCCGGCAAGCACCTGGTTGTGATCTACGTCCCAGCTCACCTGATATTCGACAGGCAATTTCTCACCATCACCTCACCATCCGAGGATCATCAAGAACAATGGCTCAGGCAATGTTTGACCTTAATTAATTTCAGCCGCCAACTGAAGAAGATGATGATCAGAATCAAGATGCACAGGTTACTCATACAAGCAATACAACAAGATGCATGAATTTACAGTAGACAGTATTGACAACAATATTTGACGGTGGATATCAAGATGCATGACATTTATAGCCATAGCTGACAGCAATACTTTATACTTGATAGTAGACAAAGTATTGACAGCAAAGTACTCAAGATAGTTGGATATGGTCTTATATACCTTCAAATAGTTGGAGATGATCTTAATCAAGATGAAATACAGGGATATTCAATCTGAGCACGTAGATATGCATTTTTCAGTAGATTTCATGCCAACACGAATGATCATACTCAAGAATAGTAGTCGCAATGGTAGTACTTTGCCAGCAGCAGTAATTGACAGTATTTATTCCTATATACCCCAGCAACAAGTTCAATTCAGTGTGAACAACTAAATATTACACAAGTGCACAAGCAGTCATATAGAGTACAGTACAACATGATCAAGATGAGCAAGATGGTGTACTGACAAATACCAAATTAGACTGCATCTAAACTGCATGATCAAGATACACTTATGCAAGCCTAGAGACAGTACAACACAAGCATGTTCTACACCAGCTCCTACTTATATTGGAACAAATGGATACACTCAGCTTAGTAAAATTGTGGGTCTGGCTCACTTTTGAAAACAAAGTTATGCAATCATCAGGCGATGCCTACCTGGTTGATGGCGGATGGGTTCTATGTGTGGGCCTGGAGGTTGTAAAGATGAGCCGGAGCAGTATCACGGCCACCGCCACTGCTGCCACGACCAGCGCGAGATGAGCCAGAGTAGTTCCTTCCCTGCCAGCCGCTAGCGAGTTCACCATCGCTAAAAACCAGAGCGAATTGATGACTGTTGGGTCGAACTTGCTCACATGTTGGAGTATAATTTTTATTTGCTGTTACAAAAGGAAAGGAAAATGTTAGAATCACAGGAAAAAATTATCTAAACTTTGAACCCACAGGTTAACAAAATCTAGTTTTTGTGGAATGTTCTGCTTACAAATTTCTCGTTAATTTTTCTTTGTATCATTTTATATGAAGATGGAATAACCCTTGAGCAATAGTAAAGATGAGCCAGAGCAGTAGCATGGCCACCGCCAGTGCTGCCACGACCAGCGCGAGACGAGCCAGAGTAGTTCCTTCCCTGCCAGCCGCTAGCGAGTTCACCATCGCCAAGAGCGAATTGATGACTGCCGGGTCGAACTTGCTCACATGTTGGAGTATAATTTTTATTTGCTGTTACAAGAGGAAAGGAAAATGTTAGAATCACACGAAAAAATTATCTAAACTTTGAACCCACAGGTTAACAAAATCTAGTTTCCGTGGAATGTTCTGCTTACAAATTTCTCGTTAATTTTTCTTTGTATCATTTTGTATGAAGATGGAATAACCCTTGAGCAATAGTAAAGATGAGCCGGAGGTTGTAAAGATGAGCCGGAGCAGTAGCACGGCCACCGCCGCTGCTGCCATGACCAGCGCGAGACGAGCCAGAGTAGTTCCTTCCCTGCCAGCCGATTGCGAGTTCACCATCACCGAAAACCAGAGCGAATTGATGACTGTCGGGTCGAACTTGCTCACATGTTGGAGTATAATTTTTATTTGTTGTTACAAAAGGAAAGGAAAATGTTAGAATCACAGGAAAAAATTATCTAAACTTTGAACCCACAGGTTAACAAAATCTAGTTTCTGTGGAATAATCCTTGAGCAAATACATTACTATGGAGTACTAAGAGAAAATTCAGTATTACTCCTTCCCAGAACATTAACCATTTCCTTAAATTCCCTTCCAGTAGCTTGCTTGATAATGGACTCCAAACAAGATTAAAGTATTTGTAAATTTCTAGTGAAAAAAGCATCCAGACGTCTCACAAGGGTTAGGGTAATTCAAGAACAGAAAACAAAATAATAGGAAATCACAACCATCTAGAGCTTCCAGGGATGCACACACGCTAAACTACTCCAGAGAGTAGATCCAGAAACCAATCAGATCAGAGATTGCGACAGAAAGAGAGTTAAAGAGAGACACAGAAAATATGAAAAGGGGGCAGGAGACCTTGCAGCCAGAGCGTGCCCCGGAAGCGTCGTCACGATCTCCACAAGTATGGCGAGGACTTGGAGTAGTTGATGTATAATCCACGAGCATGGCGAGGGTCTGGAGTACGCGGCTTCTCCGGTAGCAGCAGAGGCAACGGCCGAACACTGTCCAGGCCCATACTCAGAAATCCTAGACCGGCTGCTGCCGTGCCCTTTCCCTCCATCCCCGCCGCCGCCGCACCTCCTACCCCGCCTCCTCTTACCGAGCGCGCGTCGATGCAGAGACTCTTCTGCTGCTGCCACGGGTCCCCTCCATACCTTCATCGAGATCTGTGAGGAAATCCTCTGCAGCTGCGTTTGGAGCTCCGCCCTGAACGCCCGTGCGCTCGAAGGGGGAGGCACCCCGCATCCACGCAACCCTCACAGTACATGGCGATGCGATACATGAGAGTGTGAGGAGAGAAGTGGGGAGGGCGGGCGGCAGCACCGTAGGGGAGATGAGGCCGCCCGGCGGCGCGTGGAGAAAACCCTGGCCGGCGGCGCACGGAGAAAACCCTAGCCAACGGCGCGTGGAGAAGGAGTGGAATAGAGATGGCTATTGCGAGATCGGTCACTGTGCATGCTAACCTAGCGGTGGCACAGCTAGTAACATGTCTGGGTTTGCAGGGTATTTTCGGAAATCAAATGATGTACGTCGAGTTGGTAGTAAAGATTGGGATCCTTACCTATTTCGGAAGATTCTGCAACCGTTTTATGCTTCTTCTTCTTTTTCTTGGAAGGAGTACCATTACCTGCAGCATGTTGAAAATCCTGCTCGATCCTCGTAGGATGTCCTTCGGGATATAAAGGATCCTGAGTTGAAACAGCACTTCTAGTGCTTATTTCACAAGCAAGTTTTTCTCTAGAAGCATTAACTAGCAAGTCTTTTTGCACCTTAGTAAGCTGATCAATTTGAGTCTGAACCATTTAGAAATGTTTAAAAAGCATCTTAACATCATTGGAGGTTCTCTCCACAATATCCTGCAACTTGTTAATAGCTCTAGAGTTCTCCAACAAATGATTATGCACCTTTTTATTAAAGTTATCTTGCTTAACAATAAAATTATCAAACTCGTCTAAGCATTGATCAGGAGGTTTAGAGTAAGAAATATCTCTATTATCAAAGCGTTGGAGAGAGTGTACCTCAATAGTGGATGAGCGAGGGATTGGCTTACTTAATTCTTCTATAGGAGGTAAATTCTTCACATCTTCGGATTTAATACCCTTCTCCTTAAGAGATTTCTTGGCTTCTCTCATCACTTCATCATTTAATTCTATCATTCCTCTCTTCTTTGGTGTTGGCGTTGGTGTTGGCTCAGCCATACTCCAATCATCATAATTCTGGCTTATTTTAGCCATTAATTCTTTAGCTTCAGCGGGAGTTCTTTTCCTGAAAACACAACTAGCACAACTATCCAGGTATGTCTTAGATTCATCAGTTAGTCCATTATAAAATATATTAAGGAGTTCATTTTTAGTTAATGGCTCTCCAGGAAGTGCTCTAATTAAAGAACAAAACCTTGCCTATGATTCAGGCAGTTTCTCTCCTTTTACATGCTCAAAGTCAAAGATTTTCTACAAAGCAGCATGTTGAGCACTAGCAGGGAAATATTTCTGAAAGAAAGCATTAACCAAAGCAATAGGACTATCAATAGATCCAGGAGACAAATTATTAAACCAAGCTTTAGATGCACCTTTCAATGAGAAAGGGAAAATCTTAGCAACAAAGCAAGTGCGCAACTTAGTATCATCAGAAAACAAATTACTCAAAGCAGAGAGCTCATTCATATGTCCCATAGCACTTTCATTTTCAGTACCATAAAAAGGTTCTTTCTCAACAATAGATATGTAAGATAAATCCAAAGAGAAATCATAATCCTTATCACTAATGTTTATCGGAGACGCAGCAAACTTAGCATCAGGAGATAACTTATATCTAATAGCACGTCTTGCAAGAAGATCTCTAATAGCACCAGCATCACTAGTAGCATGAAATTCATCAATAAAATCATCATTGAGCTCAATATAAGCTTCCTCAAGATCATCACTAGGATATTCTCTAGACTCAGGTGAACTAACAGGTGTAACAACAGTGTTTCCCATTTGCTTAGTCCTAGCAATTGTAGCATCTAAGAAGGAACCTAACGAACCACTCTCATCAAGCACAGTAGAAGCATCATCAAAATTATCAGAAGCATTTTCAAACTCAGCAGAAGTAGTAGCATGTGCATGTGGTGGTGTAAGCAACTTACTTATCACAGATGGTGAATCAAGAGCAATAGAGGTGCTTAGAGTTGTACCTCTTCTTGTAGTGGATGGCAATATAGGAAACTTTCCATCATGAGGTTTATCCATGATGAATGGATTGCAACGAACAATATGAATTCCAAGTGAACTTACAAATAAAGCTATGCTCACCGGCAACGGCGCCAGAAAATAGTCTTGATGACCCACAAGTATAGGGGATCGAAACAGTCCTCGAGGGAAGTAAAACCCAAATTTATTGATTCGACACAAGGGGAGCCAAAGAATATTTATAAGCCTTGACAGATGAGTTGTCAATTCAGCTGCACTGGAAACAGACTTGCTCGCAGTGGTTTATCAGTAGCAACAATTTTATAGTGGTGACAGTAGTAAAATAGTAGCAGCAATAGTAAAATAAAAATAGTAGCGATATCAATAGTAAACCATAGGATTAAATACTGTAGGCATAAGGATGGATAAACAGGCGTTGCATGGACAAGATAATTCATGTAATAATCAAGACATGGGCAATTGCAGATAAATAAAGTTAAAGCATCCTAGTACTAAACAACCATAGGCATGTGCTCTGTATATAGTCGTACGTGCTCGCAATGAGAAACTTGCACGACATCTTCTGTCCTACCAGCCCGTTTGCAGCGGGGCCTCAAGGGAAACTATTGGTAATTAAGGTACTCCTTTTAATAGAGTACCAAAGCAAAGCATTAACACTCGGTGAACACATGTGATCCTCACATCACAGCCACCCCCTTCGGTTATCCCAATTATTGTCACTTTGGGGCCTCGGATTCTGGACAACGATATGTGTATACAACTTACAGGTAAGATAAAAAACAACAATTATCATCATAAAACAATAACAAGTTCAGATCTGAGATCATGGCACTCGGGCCCAAAGTGACAAGCATTAAGCACAACAAGTTGCAACAATGTCATAAACACTAACAATGGATACTAAGCACCATGCCCTAACAATCTCATAGCAATTACATGAATGATCTCATCCAATCCCTACCACCCCCTTCGCCTACAGCGGGAATTACTCACACATGGATGGGGGAATCATGGATGGTTGATGGAGAGACGTCGGTGATGATGATGGCGATGATCTCCTCCAAATCCCCATCCTGGCAGGGTGCCAGAACGGAGTTTCTGGTTTCGAATCGCGGTTTCTGATGGTGGCGGCGCAACGGAACTCTATCTGGGAAAAACACCGAACCCCCGATCCTTTCAGGTCAGAAGGTATATATAGCCGGAAGGAGGGGTCGAGGCGACACCTGGGGCGGCCACACCACCCTCTGGCGCGGCCTGGCCTGGCCCGCGCCACCAGGTGGTGTGGGCCCCTCGTGGCCCCCCTCCGTCTCGTATTCTGGCTCCGTGTGTCTTCTGGTAAAATAGGAATTTTGCAGTATTTTCTAGGATTTTTCCTGAAAGTTGGATTTCTGCACAAAAACAAGACACCAGGGCAATTATGCTGAAAACAGCGTTAGTCCGTGTTAGTTGTATGCAAAACACATAAATTAGAGGAGAAACAACAGCAAAAGTGTTCGGGAAAGTAGATACGTTTTGGACGTATCAGCTAGCAACGGCCTCAAGTATGACCGTGCAACCCTCAGCATGCCCTGAATACTGCCCTTGCCATGCAATTAGGTAGTTCTTCCACTCCCAATGCATATAATCTATGCTTCCAAGCATACCAGGAAATCCCCTCTTCTCGTTGATGGACAAGAGGCGTTGAGTGTTGATACGTCTCAAACGTATCCATAATTTTTGATGCTCCATGCTTGTTTTTACACCATTTGCTTAGTATTTCGTTACACTTCGTGATTTTTTTATGCATTTTCTGGAACTAACCTATTAACAAGATGCCACAGTGCCAGTTCCCTGTTTTCTGCTATTTTTGTGTTTCAGAAAAGTTACACAGGAAATATTCTCAGAATTGGACGAAACAAAAGCCAGTCATCCAAAAATTTACCGAAGCTTCTAGAGAACCGAAGAGGAGATGGAGAGGGGGCATAGGCCGGCCACACAGTAGGGCGGCGCGGCCCAGGCCCTGGCCGCGCCCCCTATGTGTGAGACCGCCTCGGTCCACTTCTGATGATGCCCCTTCGCCTATAAAGACCCCCCAACGGGAAAAACCTAAGCACCTGATCAATTTTCTAGAAACACATCGCGATCCGCCGCCGTCGTCGACCCGAGATCGGGAGGGTCCAGAAGCTCTTCCCGGCACCCTGCCGAAGAGGGGAATCGCCACCGGAGGTCTTTTCCATAGCCATGTTTGCCTCTGGCGCGATGAGTGAGTAGTCTACCTTGGACTATGGGTCCATAGCAGTAGCTAGATGGTTGTCTTCTCCACCATGTGCTTCATGTTTAGATCTCGTGAGCTGCTTTACATGATCGAGATCACCGTTATGTAATTATACATGTTGTGTTTGTTGGGATCCGATGAATATTGGTGTTATGATTGAGTTGATGTGCTAAATATTATCTTATGTTATCTCTATGTTGTTTATGATCTTGCATGCTCTCCGTTGTTAGTAGCTATCTTGGCCGAGTAGATACTAGTGACTCCAAGAGGGGGTATTTATGCTCGATAGTTGGGTTCATGCCTCTATTTAATCTGGGGGAGTGATAGAAACCTCTAAGGTTGTAGATGTGCTGTTGCCACTAGGGAGAAAACAACATTCATATGTCCAAGGGCATATGCTTTGTTTACATTACACACCTTGCTTAATGCAGTTATCTGTTGTTCGCAACTTAATACTTGTGGGGTTCACAGATTGATTCCTCACAAGTGGATTATTAGTCATAGATGCAGTTGGATGGCGGTCTATGTATCTTGTTGTAATGCCCAGAGTAAATCTCATAGTGATCCTCTCGACTTAGCACGTTATCTTTATTCTATCAATTGCCCAACTGTAATTTGTTTACCTAGCATGTGTTATTTTATCTTATGGAGAGACACCACTAGTGAACTGTGGACCCCGGTTCTATTTCCTTTATATTGCTATCACCTGTTTACTTTACTCGCACTGTTTACTTTACTAGCATACTACTACTATTTTCCACTCGATATGCTCATTCCTTTGTTTACAGCAAACTGGTGAGATTGACAACCTCATCGTAAGTTGGGAACAAAGTACTTGGTTGTGTTGTGTGCAGGTTCCACGTTGCTACTAGTTGAAGACGTGTCAACAAGTGTCGTAAACGAGGCTCTTGTTGGAGTGTCACTAGGCTAGCAAGCATCACCTTCTGGAGTTTGGTTTTTTCCTGGATTCGACATACCTTGGTTTCTTTCTGAGGGAAAAGCTTGCTGCTGTACTCATCATACCTTCCTCTTGGGGTTCCCAACTGGACGGTGATTTACATTAACACACCGTGCCGCATCAAGACTCTTTTCTGGCACCGTTGCTAGGGAAAAAGAAGACTTCTACAAGGGGAGTTTCGCATGCACATCCTTTACTTTGTTTTAAGTTTTGCTTTACTTTATTTTTACTTGCATCGTTTTATCAAAAATACAAAAAAATTAGTTTCCTTATAGTTGTTTTTACTTGTCTGCTTTTAGTTTTGCTAGAATGGGTACTCATGAGAACACCAAGTTGTGTGATTTTACTAGCACTAATAATAGTAATTTTATCTGCACTCCTATTGCGCCACCTGCTCCTGCTGCAAATTTTTATGAGATTAAACCTGCTTTGTTGAACCTTGTTATGAAAGAGCAATTTTCTGGTGCTAGTACTAATGATGCTGCAGCTCATCTCAACAATTTTGTTGAGCTATGTGAGATGCAGAAATATAAGGATGTAGAGAGTGATATTATTAAGCTTAAGTTGTTTCCTTTTTCTTTGAGAGGAAAAGCTAAGGATTGGTTGCTGTCTTTGCCTAAAAATAGTATTGATTCATGGACTAAGTGTAAGGATGCTTTTATTGGAAGATATTATCCTCCTGCTAAGATTATAGCTTTGCGTAGCAATATTATGAAGTTTAGTCAGTTTGATAATGAACATGTTGCTCAGGCTTGGGAAAGAATGAAATCTATGATAAAGAATTGCCCTACTCATGGAATGACTACTTGGATGATTGTCCAAACTTTTTATGCAGGACTGAATTTTTCTTCAAGGAACCTATTGGATTCAGCTGCTAGAGGCACTTTTATGTCCCTTACCTTGGGCGCCGTGATATGTCTCAAACGTATCTATAATTTTTGATGCTCCATGCTTGTTTTTACACCATTTGCCTTGTGTTTCGTTACACTTCGTGGCACTTTTATGCGATTTCCAGAACTAACCTATTGATAAGATGCCACAGTGTCAGTTCCCTGTTTTCTGCTGTTTTTGTGTTTCAGAAAAGCTACACAGGAAATATTCTCAGAATTGGACGAAACAAGTTCCAGAACTCCTATTTTTCCCGGACGAAGGACGAGGACCGAAAGAGAGCCGGAGGGGGACCAGGGGCCAGCCTCACAATGAGGGGGCGCGGCCCACCCCCTGGCCGCGCCCTACGTGTGAGGGTGCCCTGGCATCCCCCTGATGACGCTCCTTCGCCTATATAAAGCCTCGGGACGGAAAACCCTAGGGGAGTCGGCAATTTTCCAGAAAGAGTTCCGTAGCTCCGCCGCCGCCGCCGACGAATTTTGGGGGACAAAAGTCTCTGTTCCGGCACCCTGCCGGGACGGGGAAGTGCCCCCGGAGCCATCTCCATCGGTCTCCATCGCCGTCTCCGCCATCTCCATCAACCTTGCTGTCTCCTATGATGAGGAGGGAGTAGTTCTCCCCTGGGGCTGAGGGCTCTACCGGTAGCTATGTGGTTCACCTCTCTCTCCCATGATGTGATTTTTATGTGATCGTGAGCTTTGTATCTAGTTGAATTGGTAGATGTTATTATTCAGATATTATGCTACTCCTATGCTTTATTATTGTACTCTCCGGAGATACCTCGTATCATGGTGTAAAGGTGACTAGTGTGTGCATCATGTGTATCTTTTTGGTTAAAGTCTCTATGAAATGTTGGTGTTTGTTGGAACCATCTAGTGCGTTCATGGTGATAGTGTGGGACAATCTAGTTTGGGTACATACGGACTTTGAGGAGTGCTTCGTAGCCCTACGCATGATTAGTGTATGTTTTCCATTGGAGAATTGTTTTGAGTTGCATATTGATGATAGTATCTATTGGTTCAATTATGTTATATTTGTTGGGAGTGTGTCCACTAGTGAAAGTATGATCCCTAGGCCTTGTTTCCAAGCATTGCACACCATTTACTTACTGTTTTGTTACATGTTTGCTCGCAGCGATATTTATTTCAGATCACATTTGCTACTTATAATCATCACTACTACTTGTATTTCACTATCTCTTCGCCGAACTAGTGCACCTATACATCTGACAAGTGTATTGGGTGTGTTGGGGACACAAGAGACTTTCTGTATCGTAATTGCAGGGTTGCTTGAGAGGGATACCTTTGACCTCTTCCTCCCTGAGTTCGATAAACCTTGGGTGATCCACTTAAGGGAAACTTGCTGCTGTTCTACAAACCTCTGCACTTGGAGGCCCAACACTGTCTACAAGAACAGACGCGTGCATAGACATCAAGCTCTTTTCTGGCGCCGTTGCCGGGGAGGTAAGGTAAAAGGTACTCGCATCCTCCTGTGTGAGTGCTCAGAGTTATTTCCTTTAGATTCTGCAATTACATCTTTTTGTTTCTTGTTTTTTTCACTAGTTAGGCTTAATGGAAAATAAAGAGTTCTTTAGTCTTTTTCCTGAGTTTAGATTTGAAGAGAAAATTGAAAAACCTTTGGAGCTTAATTTGCATACTAATAGTGTTGTTAGTATGAATGCTTTAAATACCGTTGTTGCTAATGCTATAGAAAAGTCTAAGCTTGGGGAAGTTGGTTTTGTTAAGCATTATATTTTTAGTTCCCCAGCTTTAGTGGAGAAAGTTTGCTCTGGTGATATTTTATCTCCCCTATGTGATGTTCCTATGCCTATTACCTATGTTAGTGATCATGATTGGGAAAATCACTCTACTTTTGATATTGAAAATCTTTTTGGTACCAATTCTAAGGTTAATAATTGTTGTACCATTAGTACTATCCATGTTCCTTCTTATGATGATATGTTTGATGAATATGCTTTGCGAAATAGTTGTTCTCTAGCTTGTGATGATACTAAACCTCTAGTTTATGATGGTTATGATGATGAGTATAATATTTTCAGTTCACCTACTTTTGAGGAGAAAATTAGTTATGATTACAATATGCCTCCTATTTTTTATGATTATGGTGATGAGAATAATTATTCTGTTGAATTTGCTCCTACTACGATTGTTCATGTGGGGAGTATTAATTCTTTTATGCATGTGGCTCATGATAGGGAAGCTTTATGTGATAGTTATCTTCTATATCTATATTGGAGACCCCCACTACCTATTTCTCTCAACATGCAGGCTACCCACATCAGCAAGCGTCTAATTGGCCCATGTCATTCATCCATCCACATTTATTTTCCGTTCCATTCGTTGTTTCATATTGACCAAAGTAGTATAAAGTACACCAACCGGCAGCTAGCTTGCCCATTACCGAGCTCTCTTGATGCTAATTTAATTGAAGGAAACCGAACAGTCCGATGCATCCACCACAGGTCTGCAGCCATTGACGCTTTCTCTCCACGACCATTCTCTTCCCCTTTCTGATGATCTCCGCGAGATTCCTGTAGGATTTTTTGGCTTCCACAATTAATCTATGTGTTCAAGGTTGTTCCAAGCCTGTACACTTTCCTAAGCCCCTGGTCCTCATATATGCCGTGGAGCTCGAGCTCTGATAACTTTATCCGTTCTGGGTTACTGACTTGATTCGTTTCCCTGCTGGGGCGCCTCAATCCTGCCATGCATACCTCCCCCTCTCTCTTTGTCTCTGTTTTTAATTAGTTTTGTCATGGTTTTTGCAGATTCCAACTCACGACATACCATCAGAGATGGGATTCTACATAGAAATGATCATATTGCAGTTGCAGTTCGCTAGCATGCTCCATCGTATATTTTCCCAAAAAGACCTATTCAATTGCGGCAAGCATCAAAGTTGTGTCAGCTCATACAGTTATACACGTATATTACATAATTGGTGAGATGAATCTCTTCTATAGAAGACATCAACTCCTGGTTAGTAACTCAATTTTATGTAATTTTTGCGCCCTGAATTTCTGAAAATTTACATACTCTTTAAACTTCTGAATTTATTTTATGTATGCATGTTCATGCTTAGGGCTTCTATACCCTTTAATGTTGCATTATCTGAATTTTATTTCTTGAATTTCTTTAATTTATGATGCAATATTTGCCGGATGGTAATCTTATGGAAAATACAGCAAAATATGTTTGCACTATCTGACTTTTTTTTGTATAGCTTCCCGTTCATGTTCAGTTCTCAATAATCCAAAAAGAAGTATTATTCGAGGAAGGAAAAGTGAATTCAATTCCCCGGCTTCGGTATAATTAGGTATGAAGGATCATGACATAAGGAAAAACTAATGTGTTTCCGTGTGCTTGCAAGTGCACTTTCTATTTCTACCATTCCTGTTCAAGCCAAAATAAATACACCAGGTCATTAAAATACTACAGATGAGCATCTCAATCAAACTGTTCAATCTGATGTGATTGCGGGAAATGAATTCAGGCAGGTGAGCTACCAAATATATATATCATAGTCGGCAATGTCTTTTTTTTAGATCGGAGCTTTGATCTTTGTTACAGAAGTTCAGGAGTATCAACTTCAATGCCTGCTACTACCATATGTACTATCTTCGTTTGATGAGATACAATGTAGCCTTTATTTCTTTTTGTGATGCAATTTTTATTTTGGAATTGCAATGCTAATATTAGTGAATCCTGATTCATGTACACATATATTTTATAATACCATCTCTCAAGGTACCAATCCTCAAGTATATTGTTATAGAAAGTTCAATGAATGGTCTAAAGAATATTTCTTATATATATTCATATTCTTCAACCTCCTGTCCTTATACACATATTTCTTCAACTGCTTTTTTAAATCAAATTTCCGCAGCAACGCGCGGGGTATCATCTAGTATTGTTAATTATATTCATGATACTACTAAAAGTTATTATGAGAGAGGGAAACATGGTTTGATGGATCTCAACAATATTGAGTTTCCCCTCTTTATGTTGCAATTCTTGAAGTTGTACTTGTTTTGCCTTCCTATGCTTTTTGCTTTGCGCTTTTATGACTTGTCTCTTTACAAGACTATTTTTCATAGGAAGTGGTTTAGATTTAAATGTCTTTCACATTTGCTTTTTGATGCTCTCTATTGCTTTAAGTTCATATATGGCGCCTTTGCCTCAAGCTCTTATATGGCGCCCACATGAGCATCTTTGCAAATTACTGCGCCTAGCTCAAAGGCGTTAAAGAAAAGCACTCTTGGGAGATAACCCATTGTTTTATTTTCAGTACTTTTTCTTTTATTTGAGTTTTGGAAGTTATTACTACTGTAATAACCGCTCCTTATCCTTTTTATTTCGTTTTTGTGCCAAGAGAAGCCTCTAATTTGAGTGAGGTAAGATTTGGGGATGTTGCTGTCCTAAAACAGTTTTCGGTGCTGCACCATAAAAATTCGTGAAAATTCTCTGTATATCTTTTGGACCTGCGATTTCTTGATAATATGCCCCAGGTTATATCCAAACTTTCATTAGTTGAACACTTTTTGATTTGAGCAACAGAAAACCCTCTAAAAATTCGACCTTTGTCAGTTGTTCTGTTTTGACAGATTTCTGCCAATATTTGTGTTTGCCGCTTTATCGCTTTCTTTTTGAGTTCTTTTGATCACAGAACTTTTGGGGAAGTTGCTACAGTAGTATATGCTTTATATGTGGTGGTTTTAGGTTGAAACCTGAAGCAAAAAAGGGTTGATTCAATGTTATGCTTACACTAATGTTGCTATTAGATTTGTGTTTAGTTTTGTATGAAGGAAGTTTTCACGTGTAGGGATTGGAGAATGATGAGATGAGATGAAGAATGGACAAAAGATCAAGCTTGGGGATGCCCATGCACCCCAAGAAATATCCAAGAATTACAAGCGTCAAAGCTTTGGGATGCCCCCGAGGCACCCCTTCTTCATCGGCAAAAATCAGGTCACCTTTCAAGACACTATATTTTTATTGCTTCATGCACTATGCGTTTTTCTTGGAGCGTCAGTTGCTTTTGTTTTCAGTTTTCTTTTGTTTTGTTTGCTGCAATAAATGGTTAGATCACATCATGTTTCTTTTGGAGGAGATGAACTCGCTTTTCATTTGTCAAGAACACTCTAGTTTTCACTCTTATCATTCCACGAGTGTTCTCTTTTTCTGCTACTGCGTTTAGCTTTCGTTTTTCGCCTTGATTTTTGTTCAGATCTTGTTTTATATTTGCATCAAGGTGTATTTGGACCTCTGGTATATGTTGGTTTTCCTCAAAAGAGTTTCCTCAAAAAGGTTTTTTATGGTGTTGGAAAAGAGAAAAAGTTTTATGCAAAAAAAAAGTGGTACAAGAAGGAGCTTGTGTAGACTGCGGCCTAGGCTTTTGCATGTCGTGCTTGATGTCTTTTTGATAGTATGCTTAGTGGTTTTGCTGTAGCATGACTTGTCTCAAATGACTGAGATTGCTTAATGAGCCTTTGAAAAAAATCATGTGTTGTTTTTATTATATGGAAGCATTTATTTGGTTTTCTTCTTTGATGCTTTATTTGGGTTGACTTGGCACATGCTTACACCATGTTGACTACAAAATAAGTCGCCTATAGCCTCTATGATCATTTGGTTTTTGACTTGTGATACCACTTTATGCTTCTTTCAATGATGTTTTGTCGCTATGCATGATTATGGCCGTTATTGCTCTCTTAGTTAGTCGCTCCTAGTCTTTTGCTAGCTCTCATTTTGTACTGAGTATGAGCTCTACTCGTGCATCCAACTCCTAAAAACCAAGTTTGCCATTGTTTCCACTATAAATTCCTATGCATGGTATTTGTAAGCCATTCCAAGTAAATTTTCATGTGCTACCTTTCAAAAAACCTTCAAAATACTTCTCATTTTGTGACACTATTTTCAGCTCATGGGGACGTAGTGGTCGGATTTGCTATCTTCCATATTGTCTTATTCCAAATAGAAAAAAAAGAAAAAAAAGAAAGAAAAAAAGGCACTCCTCCATGGTATGTGAATGTTGGTGGGCACCCGATGGAATCGGTTAGCCATGGTTTGAGAAAGGAAAAAAGGTGGGGAGGAGTGCCAAGCTTTATAAAAGAGCACAAAAGTGCCAATCTCTCTCTCAAAAACTTGCTTTATTTTTGTATGGAAGATAGTAAGAACCCCATTGCCAGTCGTTGACGAAGACAACCACTTCTCAAAACCAATTTTTATCTCTCTGTTTTACAAATGAAAAGCTCTAGCACATGTTAAATCACTGCTTCCCTCTGCGAAGGGCCTTTCTTTTACTTTTATGTTGAGTCACCACCTTCTATCTTTATGCACCGTCTAAGAGAGCATAGTTTTCATTCTGAGTATAATGTGCATTGTCCCAAAGTTTATCATTGATTGATTCATGACTATGGTTTCACTTGTTCTTAAATTACTTGTATCTAGTCACCCTCTTAAACTTGAAGGTGTCCTATGCATTTATGTTTTGCTATTCCATGAGGGACAAGTTGAAAACTATTTACTATGTTTTTCCATATGATTTGAACACACGTTTGACTTTCATTGTTTCATTATTCATGATCTTTTGTTTGTGTTCTTTTTCATGTTATAACATGGTTGCCAAGTTTCTATTATCAAGATTATGTCTTTCATGCCCATGTTTTAAGTTCTTTGATCTCAGGACTCAATGCTTTACCTATATGATCAAAGTTGTGATGGTGCATGTCACCTCAACAATTATTTCTTTTATTATCACTTACCTACTCGAGGACGAGCAGGAGTTAAGCTTAGGGATGCTGATACGTCTCAAATGTATCTATAATTTTTGATGCTCCATGCTTGTTTTTACACCATTTGCCTTGTGTTTCATTACACTTCGTGGCACTTTTATGCGATTTCCGGAACTAACCTATTGACAAGATGCCACAGTGCCAGTTCCCTGTTTTTTGCTATTTTTGTGTTTCAGAAAAGCTACACAGGAAATATTCTCGGAATTGGACGAAACAAGTTCCAGAACTCCTATTTTTCCCGGACGAAGGACAAGGACCGAAAGAGAGCTGGAGGGGGCCAGGGGCCAGCCTCACAATGAGGGAGCGCGGCCCAGCCCCTGGCTGCGCCCCCTACATGTGAGGGTGCACTGGTAGCCCCCTGACGACGCCCCTTTGCCTATATAAAGCCTCGGGACGGAAAACCCTAGGGGAGTCGGCAATTTTCCAGAAAGAGTTCCGTAGCTCCGCCGCCGCCACCGACGAATTTCGGGGGATAGAAGTCTCTGTTCCGGCACCTTGCCGGGACAGGGAAGTGCCCCCGAAGCCATCTCCATCGGTCTCCATCGCCGTCTCCGCCGTCTCCATCGACCTCACCGCCATCTCCATCAACCTTGTTGTCTCCTATGATGAGGAGGGAGTAGTTCTCCCCCGGGGCTGAGGGCTCTACCGGTAGCTATGTGGTTCACCTCTCTCTCCCATGATGTGATCTTTATGTGATCGTGAGCTTTGTATCTAGTTGAATTGGTAGATGTTATTATTCAGATATTATGCTACTCCTATGCTTTATTATTGTACTCTCCGGAGATACCTCGTATCATGGTGTAAAGGTGACTAGTGTGTGCATCATGTGTATCTTTTTGGTTAAAGTCTCTATGAAATGTTGGTGTTTGTTGGAACCATCTAGTGCGTTCATGGTGATAGTGTGGGACAATCTAGTTTGGGTACATACGGACTTTGAGGAGTGCTTCGTAGCCCTACGCATGATTAGTGTATGTTTTCCATTGGAGAATTGTTTTGAGTTGCATATTGATGATAGTATCTATTGGTTCAATTATGTTATATTTGTTGGGAGTGTGTCCACTAGTGAAAGTATGATCCCTAGGCCTTGTTTCCAAGCATTGCACACTGTTTACTTACTGTTTTGTTACATGTTTGCTCACAGCGATATTTATTTTAGATCACATTTGCTACTTATAATCATCACTACTACTTGTATTTCACTATCTTTTCGCCGAACTAGTGCACCTATACATCTGACAAGTGTATTGGGTGTGTTGGGGACACAAGAGACTTTCTGTATCGTAATTGCAGGGTTACTTGAGAGGGATACCTTTGACCTCTTCCTCCCTGAGTTCGATAAACCTTGGGTGATCCACTTAAGGGAAAATTGCTATTGTTCTACAAACCTCTACACTTGGAGGCCCAACATTGTCTACAAGAACAGACACGTGCGTAGACATCACGCCGAATAAAGCTTCTCGACAATATGATGACAAATTACTCTGAATGGCACACCGAAAGAGCTCCACAAGGTAAGAAGGTAAATTCTGTTGAGGAAACCTTTTCCTTGAGTGATAAGATTGATGCTATAATGCTTATGCTTTCTAATGATAGGACTCATGTTGATCCTAATAATGTCCCTTTAGCCTCTTTGGTTGCTCAAGAAGAGCATGTTGATGTAAACTTCATTAGAAATAATAATTTTAACAACAATGCTTATAGGAACAATTTTGCTAGTAACAATTATAGGCCATATCCTTCTACCAATGGTAATGGTTATGGTAACTCTTATGGTAATTCCTCCAACAACACTAGGGCTGTGCCCACTGAGCTTGAAGTCATGCTCAAGGACTTCATCGGTAAGCAAACTACTTTTAACAAGTCTGTTGAGGAAAAGTTAGGCAAAATTGATATTCTTGCTTCTAAAGTTGATAGCCTTGCTCATGATGTTGAACTTCTGAAATTAAAAGTGTTGCCTAATGATGTGAAAGAGAATAATACTTTTGCCACTGCTAATGCTATCCAAGTTAGAATTGATGAAAATGTTAGGATGCTAGCAGAATTGCATGCCAGGTGGGAAAGAGAAGATGAGATGGCTAGAAAGATGAAGGTATGTACCATTACTACCTCTAATAATGTTGTTCCAAATGCTAGCAATTCTCTTACTTTGATTGGTGTAGAGAAAACTCCCACTCTTTGTGTTAAAAAGCCTAAAACTACCAAAACTTTTTCTCAAAAGAGTGCTAAAATTTTTCGGAGTGTGGGAGATGATAGCTCTATTTCCTTTAATGATTTTGATGTTGATGGCTGCAATATATCTGAAGTTATTTTGTTCTTGCAAAAGCTTGCTTTGACTCCCAATGCTATTTCTTTAAATATTGCTTTTACTAAGCATATTACCAATGCTCTCATGAAAATTCGGGATGAAAAGTTGAAGCAAAAAGCTTCTATTCCCAAGAAGTTAGAAGACGGTTGGGAACCCATCATTGATATGCATGTTAATGGTTTTGATTGCCATGCTTTATGTGATCTAGGTGCTAGTATTTCTATTATGCCTAGAAAGATTTATGACATGCTTGATTGACCACCGCTTGAAAAGTGTTATTATGATGTTCATGTTGCTGATGTTGCTAAGAAGAAACCTTTGGGAAGGATTAATGATGTTCTTATTATGGTTAACAATAACCTTGTTCCCGTTGATTTTCTTGTTATGGATGTTGAATGCAATGCTTCATGTCCTATTATTTTAGGAAGACCCTTTCTTCAAACTGTAGGTGCCATCATTGATATGAGGGAAGGCACCATCAAATATCAATTCCCACTCAAGAAAGGTATGTAACACTTCCCTACAAAGAGGAAGAAATTACTTTTTTACTCTATTCTTAGTGCAAATTATGAACTTGATGCTTCATCGCTTGATATTACTTGATTTGCACTTTCTGCGCCTAGCTCAAAGGCGTTAAATAAAAGCACTCTTGGGAGATAACCCAATATTTTTACTTTCAGTTCTTTTTATTTTATTTGAGTCTTGGAAGTTATTACTACTATAATAACCTCTCCTTATCATTTTTATTTCTTTTTTTTACCAAGAGAAGCCTCTAATTCGAGTGAGGTAAGATTTGGGGATGTTGCTGTCCTGAAACAGATTTCGGTGCTGCACCGTAAAAATTCGTGAAAATTCTCAGTATATCTTTTGCACTTGTGATTTCTTGTGCATATGCCCCAGGTTATATCCAAACTTTCATTAGTTTAACACTTTTTGATTTGAGCAACAGAAAACCCTTTAAAAATTCGACCTTTTTCAGCTGTTCTGTTTTGACAGATTTCTGCCATTATTTGTGTTTGCCGCTCGATCGCTTTCTTTTTGAGTTCTTTTGATCACGGAACTTTTGGGGAAGTTGCTACAGTAGTATATACTCTATATGTGGTGGTTTTGAGTTGAAACCTGAAGCAAAAAGGGGTTAATTCAATGTTATGCTTACACTAATGTTGATAATAGAATTGTGTTGAGTTTTGTATGAAGGAAGTTTTCGAGTGTAGGGATCGGAGAATGATGAGATGAGTTGAAGAATGGACAAAAGCTCAAGCTTGGGGATGCCCATGCACCCCAAGAAATATTCAAGAGGTACAAGCGTCAAAGCTTGGGGATGCCCCCGAGGCACCCCTTCTTCATCGGCAAAAATCAGGTCACCTTTCAACACACTATATTTTTATTGCTTCATGCACTATGCGTTTTTCTTGAAGCGTCAGTTGTTTTAGTTTTCAGTTTTGTTTAGTTTTGTTTGCTGCAATAAATGGTTGGACCCCAACAAATTTATTTTTGCTTTTCATTTGCCAAGAACACTCCGTTTTTCACTCTTATCGTTCAACGAGTGTTCTCTTTTTCTGCTACTGCATTTAGCTTTCATTTTTCGCCTTGATTTGTGTTCAGATCTTGTTATATCTTTGCATCAAGGTGTATTTTGACCTCTAGTCCATGTTGGTTTTCATCAAAAGAGTTGTTTCAAAAAAGTTCGAATGGTGTTGGAAAAGAGAAAAAGCTTTATGCAAAAAAGTGGTACAAAAAGGAGCTTGTGTAGACTGCGGCCTAGGCTTTTGCATGTCGTGCTTGATGTATTTTTGATAGTTTGCTTAGTGGTTTTGCTATAGCATGACTTGTCTCAAATGACTGAGATTGCTTAATGAGCCTTTGAAAAAATCATGCGTTGTTTTAATTATTTGGAAGCATTATTTTGGTTTTCTCCTTGATGCTTTATTCGGGTTGACTTGGCGCATGCTCACACATGTTAGACTCATACAAAGTTGCCATAAGCCTCTATGATCATTTATTTTTTGACTTTTGATGCCATCTTATGCTTCTTTTAATGTTGCTTTGTCGCTTTGCATGATTATGACCGTTATTGCTCTCTTAGTTGGTCGCTCCCAGTCTTTTGCTAGCCCTCATTTTGTACTGTGTATGAGCTCTACTCGTGCATCCAACTCCTAAAAACCAAGTTGTTCCAATGTGTCCACCATACATACCTATTAGAAATTTGCTATTCCAAAGTACATTTGACTTGCTTTTATCTATCCTTCAAATTAAACTCTTTTTGGTGTTATGCGAAAATTGGTCAGTAAAGCTCTCACAAACCTGATGGCACACTTTACTTTTCTCGTTTTAAAATTTTGACATTGTGGCTCTCTTAGGTTGAGTTGTTATGCTTGCAAGTTATAAGTTGGAAATTAGCCCAACCATGCCGTCATGGGGCAAGCTTTCAACATTGCACTTCTTATTTGAATTGATATCGTGATCTTTTGTTTATGGATACTCGCGATGTGAAACAAGTTGGGAATCTTGCGGGATCATGGAGTTCTTATATGTGTTAGGGAAATGCCTGGGCCGCTAATCTAAGCCATGCATCATTCATGGTGGAAATTTACAGCATGCCTATAGTGGACATTCGACGACGCATCTCACAATAAAAAGCTATACCAATGGTAAATAAAAGAGATGTCGAGGTGTTCATTGTCGGTTTGTCTTGTCATTTATATGTGGGCTTGTTCCATGTCATCGGGCAGGAGGTACCCCATTGGCGGTTCTTGATGGTACACATATATTTACAATGACAAGAGCCTGCTTGGGACTCTAAGTCGAGTAGCATGAGGTTTGGGTATTCGTACTTCACAGGACACGAGGTTTTCAACTTATGATTTGTCAAGCATATGCTTCATAATTGTACTCGCATTAACTCTAACCATTCAAGATGCCTATGATGGGGGCAATGAGAGCTCAAATCTAGTACGTACCATAATTTTTGAAGGTTTATAAAACTTGCAATCACTGCTTCCCTCCGCGAAGGGCCTTTCTTTTACTTTTATGTTGAGTCTCCACCTTCTATCTTTATGCACCGTCTAAGAGAGCATAGTTGTCATTCTGAGTATAATGTGCATTGTCCCAAAGTTTTCATTGATTGATTCATGATGTTGGTTTCACTTGTTCTTAAATTATTTGTATCTAGTCGCCCTCTTAAACTTGAAGGTGTCCTATGCATTTATATTTTGCTCTCTCATGAAGGACAAGCTGAAAACCATTTGTATGTTTTTCCATATGCTTTGAACACATGTTTGACTTTCATTGTTTCATTTTCATGATCTTTTATTTGTGTTCTTTTTCATGTTATAACATGGTTGCTAAGTTTCTTCTATCAAGATTATATCTTTCATGCCCATGTTTTAAGTTCTTTTGATCACAGCGCACAACGCTTACATATATGGTCAAGATTGTGTAGGTGTATGTGTGGTGACCCAGCATACCACTGCATGTTGTAGTATGCAAGTCGTTGACATAACACTCGTGAAGTACCATTTCACAAATATTACATCCCTCAGAGTGGTACAACAGAAACATAGCGGTCTTTATTCAAGCACTTAATATTACAAGCCACAAATTTACAAAGGATTCCAGTTCCTCCTCGGTCCAAAGAGGAACACTAGCAGGTTCTACCTTGATGAGACAAACCTTAACTATGACTGATAGAAGTAGACTAAACATGATAACTGGCTTAAGTCACTTTATTCTATAGGGTTCTTGTGACTTAAACTACTACCCTATACTACTAGTTGTCGGCCTCCTCCTCGGCTCCTTCGTTGTTTCCGTAGACGATCGTGTAATCCACGCCTTCGATTCCACCAGAAAGGTCCGGCTCTTCATAATAGACTTCCTCGCAGTCCTCCGATGCTCCTTCAGTTTCCTCGTTCTGGCCTTCCAAGTCTAAGCAAGGGTTAAGAGGGAATGGGGTGAGTAACGAGCGTTACCCAACAAGTTCATTTAACAGGATAGAGGTGTTTGATGCACTAGCTACGACCACCGACTCAAAAGTCTTAGGTCAAATACAGTTTTATAATCATTTCTTCAAAGATTGCTTTTATTTAAAAGAACTATGTCCGTCAGTCTTCACAGGTTGATTAGAGCTTCGATGGGCTCCTTTCCTGCCGTGTTCGCAGCTCCTTCCCGGAACAGGGAGTATCTTGATACTTTTTATACACTCTGCAGAGGTGGTCACTTGTACCCATGAGAGATCAACACTTTGCTACACAACCGGGCGTACTTTCCCGTCCATACTTCTTTTGTATGGGGCCCAATTGATGATCCAAGCCAATCACCGTTCTTCTTCGCGACCCCGCAGACCCACGCATTTGTAAGTCCATCCTCTCCTATACCACATATGTAGACTGATTGGCACACTGGTCCTCACCTATACACTATGGACGCCACCATAGGTAGACTGTTCCAGACCCCGGTGCCCGCTCCGATACAATATGGGTAGCCTAATCCGGATGACTCTTACAATCCATCATAGATCAATTAGCAAGTCTGTCCCCCCTATACTATAGGTAGACTAGCAGGAAACATATTTCCCCCCTTTACCATATAGTAACCTAGGCAAGACAACCCTCGCTACTGATCCGTTGGCATGCGAGAGGGAAAAGATACAGCTGACTTCTCCGTCCCATTCCAGATCTCATGGTTGACCATATTTTACGACGCTAGAATCACTGGCGACATTGGTTGTTAAATCCTAGGGTTCACTTTCCCGAACAAATGGAACCTCCACCACAACAATCATACCATGGTTCCATTTGCCAGCCCTCCTAGGTTACCACCACTCGGGTCGATAACCGGCTAATCATGTTAATTATGAAAAGAGAACCTTTTGCTTTTCAATGCAGTAATAATCATACCACCGGTATATTTGCAAGTACTTTGCTAAAAGTAATCAAGAGATATGAGCAAGAGTGAACTTGCCTGCAAATTGCAAGGTAGTGCAATTGGATTTGTTGAAGTGACCCGGGACCTCGGGTTCTGGAAAACAGCATCATTGTCGGGCAAGGGCAATGATTAAAGATTCAAAAATGCATGCTTTATGGTGTGTTATAATTATACCCCCAGAAGTGATTTATTTATCTATTAAGCTTGATATATTCTTTCTATGATTTTAAAGAATATATGTTAAGGGTAATTTTATTCAAGGATATTTATCAATATTCTTGAATGGAATTTATTAAGAACTACCAGATTTTCTTAAATGGATAATTATTTTTATTACTTACAGGCAAAATCAATTAACTTCTTTTTCTTTGGTGTAATTGACTCATGAGATTATTTTATTCACTTAATGGGTTCAAAATTACAAAAAGAGCTAAAAATAATTACTTATTATTTTTAGTTTATTTTAGGTATTTTTCTGGATTTATTTTTAAGCAGATTAGGGTTTTCTTAAGGGTTTTTGGTTTAAATCAAATTAAAAAGGCTGGCTGATAGCCTGGGCCCACCGGTCAGTCCACCCAGGTGGGTTTGACCGAACCGGCTCGGCCCAGCTCGGCCGCCCCCTCACTCTCTCCCCTCTCGGTCGGTTCTAACCCTAATTCCCCCCTGGCGATCTGAATCGCCGACGAGCTCCTCGCCCGACTCCGGCGAGCTCCGGCGAGATCCGCCGCCGCCTTATGGCGTATTTGCTCCGCCTCGTCGCGCATTTCCTCCTGACCGCGGGGTTTCGTCATCTTCGCCTCCTATCGCCGCCATCGCCGTCGAGCTCCGCCCCAGTAGATCTCGCCCAAGTGGCTTGATCTACTCCGGTGAGCTTCGTTGGAGCTCCTGCCCTAGCTCTACTGTGCTTGTGGTGTCTTCTTCGTCGTCGCGTCGGTTGGATGGCTGCTGCAACCCCAACGTCGCCGCCATGCTGTGCTCGGCCGCTCGGCCGTGAGCACGATGCCGCCCCCTCGCCGGTGCAGCCTCTGGACGGTGGCCTTGCTGCCACAACCGTGGCTGCGCCGTCGTGTCGCCGCCATGGTCTTCTGCCTTGCTCCTCTGTGAGCACTCTGGTGAGTTTCTTCTCCTCCTCCTTGCTTATGTGTGCTTGCTATGGTGCCCTGGTCAGCGAGCCAGGCATGCTTGCCTATGCTATTGTTGTGCCATGCTGTTGTTGTTGTTGTTCTGCTCGAGCTTGTGCTGCTAGTCTCTGAATATTGCTACTGTGAGTTTCAGTGCAAGTGCTAGTGTAAGATTCAGTTAAGAATTTTCTTATCTGAACTTGGTATGATTATATAGGGATTTCCCCCTGTGCTGTTAGCTTGATCATGTGCTGTGCAAGTATGGCTATTGTTAGTATGAAATTCAGTTAAGAGTTTCTTAACTGAATTATATGTGATATACTTGGGATGCTTCCCCTGTGATGCTAGCTTGGCTCTCTAGTGGTGTGCTTATCAATCAATGTTTAAGTGATGCCCTCTGGCTTGCAGTGCAAACTGCTGCCAGTTGATTCATATGATTGTTTTCATGATGGCATAAACATGCTGAGCTTAAGCTTGTTATAATTCTGTTGATTTTTTATTAACTGAAACTTGTTTCAGTGATGATTTTTCTATCAAGCAATTCATGCTTGAATTGTATGCTGCTGAAGGTTTTGTTTGCTTTATATAGCATGTTATCCATTGACAGCATGTAACTGTTATTATTGGGTTTTAGTTGTGTTTCCTCCATGTGAGGTTCACAACACTTGCTTGATAATTAAACTGGATGGCTGCTGTTCAGTGATGCTAAACATGCTTGGTGGTTTCTATCAGTGGCTAAATCATCATTTTGGGAAATTAATTACTGATAAGAATAGATCCTCATGATGATCTTAGTCTCAGCCTATGATGCATGGTCTGAGGATTTTATTCTTGTTGGTGCTTATAGATTTGCTTCCTACTAATTAAATCTTAATATGAAGATTATACAGAGCACTTCTCTGTAGGTCTGAGGAGAAAACCTCCCCAAAACCTCCTAAGTGTTATACTTAGTAGAAGGGTTTAGTGGTGAGTGTTTCCTTGTTGCTGTTTATCTTGTATATGCAAGAACCTGGATGCTTGCAATGTTTCATTCATGGATATGCAAGTCATATTTATACCTTGGTCTTGTGCTGGCTTTTATGAGTGGCTGTGGTGATGTTGATGATGCTCTTGGTTGAGCTTGATCACTGGCTCCTGGTACTTGCTCTGCTCCTCCCAGTGGCTTGCCCTGCACCTCCTTGTGCTTGGCTCCCCACCTTGCCTGCCCTGCACCTCCTTGGTGCTTGGCCTGCTCCTTGTTGCTTCTGATCTTGATTAAGTAACCATGTTGCTTTGGCTTTGGTTATGGGTTTTGATTGGTGAGGTGAATTTCCTCTTGATGCTCAACTCATGAGCAGAGAGAACCTGGTGCTGTGCTAGTGCTGGTGTGGTGCTGTGGTGCTGGTGCTGTGGTTGCTGTGATGCTGGTGCTGGTGCTGTGGTTGCTGGTGCTGGTGCTGTGGTTGCTGGTGTTGGTGCTGTGGTTGCTGGTCGACTAGGGTTCCTGGTCGACCAGTTTTACACTCACAGAACTGTTTTATACCACCCCCTGGTTTCTGATGGCTTGACACCTCCTTACATGCATTTGATGACCAGCTGCTTGCTTGCTTGGTGGCTTGGCCAGCCAGATTGGTCCTTGGCAGATATTTGTGTGTGTGAGTCATGTTGATAAGATCAACATCTTGATGATTATCAACAGTGCTTCTATTTAACTTTGACTGCCACTTGTATTACCCTGGTGGCTTTTCCTTTTGTATTCTCCTTTGTATGTAGGTGATAAGAAGAATGAAGAAGAAAAGAAGAAAGATTTGATGATCAAGATAGTTTAGGATTGAGTTATATCATAACTTGTATTTAGTTTCTTTTCTTCTTTATTTTCCTTTTAACTTCAGATTGTAACATTCTGTGAATGCCCATTGTTGTAATATTCTTTTATTCACAAACATTGTAAAGACAATGTATAATGTGTTGGTAATTAATAAAGTCCAAGTTTTTCTTATTTGAATTATTTATCCTTTCTAAATGTGCCTTTTGAATTTAAGTTAAGTTTAAATTCAAATTCAAGTTTTAAATTCAATGATCTCTAAGCTTTAGTCATTAAACTTACTTGTTTCCCATAATCAATAGATCAAAAGAGGTCATGTCAAAATTCTTTAGCACTCCGAGAGTTCACCATTCCCTCTCGAAGAGAGATTCGATCACTCTTAGGTTTTAGTAACAAAAGCATGAAAAAATCCCGTAATTTCAGATGCAATGCACAAAACCCCTCTATTCTACCCCGGAGTTGCCCTACGTGCTGGGATATTATAGACTTCCCTCCTTAACAAAAACTTCATCCCAAAGTTTGGGGTAAGGTGTACCTGAAGAATTCGGGATAGGCTGTCCTTAAATCTTCTTCCTTCTCCCAGGTAGCTTCTCTTTCCGGGTGATGCTTCCATTGCACCTTGCAATATTTGATGGCTCTGTTGCGAAGTTGCTTCTAATTTTCTGCTAGAATCTTTGACGGCTCCTCAACATAGGTCAAATCTGCTTGTAATTCCACGTCTTCATAGGATACAGTTTCCTCTGGTATCTTCATACATTTTTGAAGTTGTGAAGAATGAAACACATTATGAACCTTTGATAGCTGCTTTGGTATCTCCAATTCAAAAGCTACTCCTCGCTTTTGACTGAGAATCTTGAAAGGTCCAGTGTATCTTGGACTGAGTTTTCCTTTGACTCCAAAACAATGTACTCCTTTCATTGGGCTAACTCGAAGATAAACCATGTCCCCAACTTGAGGTTCCCATGTCCTCCTCTTTGAATCTGCATAACTCTTCTGCCTACTCTGAGCAATCTTTAATCGATCACGGATGATGTCAACGGCATGTTGCCTTTCCTTCACATAGTCCGGATGAAATTCCTTACCGGCCCCCGTTTCATACCAGCAGATGGGTGATCGACACTTCCTTCCATAGAGTGCTTCAAATGGTGCCATTTGGATGCTACTTTGGTAACTGTTGTTGTATGAAAATTCTGCCAGTGGTAGATGTTCTTCCCATGATCCTCCAAAATCCAATGCACATGCTCTAAGCATATCCTCCAAGATCTGATTGGTTCTTTCAGTTTGTCCTCCTGTCTGTGGGTGATAAGCAGTGCTGAAGTCTAACCTGGATCCTAGAGCTTCATGCAGTTGTTTCCAGAAAGCTGAAGTGAATACGGACCCTCGGTCCGATACTATTGTCTTCGGTACTCCATGCTTGCTCACTATTTCCTGAACATATAAGTTTACTAACTTCTCTCCGGAATCCTTTTGATTAACGGCCAAGAAATGTGCACTTTTTGTTAACCTGTCTACGATAACCCAAATCATGTCCTTCTTCTTTGGTGTCAATGGTAATCCTGTGATAAAATCCATTCCAATCTCTTCCCATTTCCACTCGGGTATATCCAATGGTTGCATGAGTCCAGCGGCACTTTGATGTTCCGCTTTCACTCTTTGACAAGTATGACATTCAAACACGAACTTGGCTATTTCTCGCTTCATGTTGTTCCACCAAAACAGTTCCTTAAGATCCATGTACATCTTGATACTTCCCGGATGTATTGAATATGGAGTTTCATGTGCTTCTTTGAGTATCAACTATTTGATTTCGGGTATGTCTGGCACACATATCCTATTATGAAACCAGAGCGAGTTGAAATCGTCCAAACAAAACTCACACGGTCTTCCCTCTTCAATCCTTCAGATCTCTTCCTCAATGAATGGATCTTCACTTTGCCGGCGAAAAATTGTATACTTTAGATCACTTTGCCTTTCCTCCATCACCTTCATAGTAGACAAGCTGCCCAAAGATTCCACTTCTAAGCATTGAATTTCTAACCTCTCCAGATCCATAAGCAACTCTTTAGGTAGTTCCTGGCTCATTGGCTGAGTATCCGTACTTTTTCTACTCAACGCATCGGCTACAACATTAGCTTTCCCGGGAGTATAATTGATGGTTAAATCATAGTCCTTGATCAATTCTAGCCATCGCTGTTGCCTCATATTCAGTTCCTTCTGAGTAAAGAAGTACTTGAGACTCTTATGGTCTGTATAGAGTTCACACTTAGCTCCATGTAGAAAATGCCTCCATCCTTTCAAAGCAAACACCACGGCTGCTAATTCAAGATCATGTGTTGGGTAGTTGACTTCATGTGGTCTTAATTGCCTAGACCCATAAGCAATAACCTTTCTATCTTGCATCAACACACATCCAAGTCCATTCTTGGACGCATCACAATATACCGTGTAATCCTTGCCGGTTTCCGGTACGGCTAACACGGGTGCTGTGGTCAACTTATCCTTAAGTGTCTGGAAACTGACCTCACACTCTTCCGACCAAACAAATGGTGTATTCTTTCGAAGCAATTTTGTCATTGGTCCGGCAATCTTGGAAAATCCTTCTATGAACCTTCTGTAGTAGCCTGCCATTCCTAGAAATCATGTAATCTGCTTGACATTCTTTGGTGCTTCCCATTCTAAAACAGATGCTACTTTACTGGGATTTACTGCTATGCCCTCCTTGCTGATCACATGCCCGAGAAACTCTACTTGGTCCAACCAAAATTCACACTTACTAAACTTGTCATACAACTGATGTTCTCTGAGAATCTGTAGAGCAATCCTCAAATGTTTGGCATGCTCATCCTTGTCCTTTGAATAAATTAAGATGTCATCGATGAAGACTGTCACAAACTTGTCCAAGTAAGGCATAAAGATCTTGTTCATGAGATTCATGAAAATGGCTGGTGCATTTGTCAATCCAAAAGGTACAACCAAATACTCATGATGCCCGTACCTGGACACAAAAGCTGTCTCTGGAACGTCCTCCTTCTTGATCTTAATCTGGTGGTATCCGGATCGAAGATCTATCTTGGAAAATACTCCGGCTCCCTGGACTTGATCAAATAAGTCCTGGATTCTGGGTAATGGATACTTGTTCTTGATAGTAACATTATTGAGGTTTCTGTAATCTCCACACATTTTGCGTCCTCCATCCCGCTTATCCACAAATATCACGGGTGTACCCCAAGGTGAAATGCTCTCTTGTATGAATCCTTTCTGTTCTAACTCATCCAATTGTTCCTTTAACTCAACTAACTCCTTAGGCCCCATCTTATATGGTGCCTGAGCTATAGGTGTTGTTCCAGGAATCAAATCAATAGTGAACTCAATTTCCCTGTCTGGTGGCATACCTAGTAATTCCTTTGGAAATACATCTTGGAATTCATTGACTACTGGAATGTCTTCAAGTTTAGCTTCCTTCAAAGTATTGAGCTGTAGTTGAACTTCAATATGTGCATGACGGTCACCTTGATAAACTATCCTTCCTCCTCCTGGACATCTAAGTGACACAGTTTTCTCTTTGCAATCTATCTGGGCTCCATTCTCTTCCAACCAATCCATTCCAAGGATCACAGCCATATCCTTCATAGGGATAAGAAAAAGATCGGCTTGATAGACGCAATCACTGATCATAATGACCTGCTCTTGCTTGAGGTGTGTGACTAGAATCATTCCCCCCGCAGATAAAACAGTGATGGGGTATTCTAACTTATTGCAAGTGAGCCCATAAAGATCGACAAACTCTTGCGAAATGAATGAAGTAGTTGCACCAGTATCGAAAAGTACTTTGCCAGGGTGAGATAGGATTTGAAGCGTACCTATCACGGTTTTCTCCGATTCATTCACTTCCTCCAAGTTGGTGCAATTTAATTTCCCATAAGGTCGATATCTCTTGCCTGCACTATTTCCTCCTGAATTACCTCCTCGGTTAAACCCTCCTCCGGTTGGCTTCTTTCCCCATGCAGCTCTATTGGGACAATGTTTCTTCATGTGTCCCTCTTGGTTACAGCCATAACAGATTACCTTGGGTCTTGGGCAATCCCTTGCCAGATGTCCTCTAGCTCCACACTCATTACAGGTGATTACTCCCTTAGGATTTCCTCCTCCTCCTCCCCGAGGTAAAGTTCCCCGACTCGGCGGTTGTGGTTTGAAAGTAAGATCTGCAGTTGGTTTATTGATCGGATATCTTCTGGGTTCCATCTTGGCTTTCTTATGGCGTTCCTCTAGAACTTGCTTGAAATCATCTTCCATGGTGATAGCTGCATCAACAAGTTCTTGGAAATCCGCTGCCTTTAACATTCTGAGTTGCATCTTGGCCATTGGGTGCAAACCCCTCATAAACCGCTTCTTCCTCTTCTCATCTGTGTTTACTGCATCAGTAGCATAACGCGATAGAAGAGTGAATTCCTTGACATACCTCATGATAGTCTTGTCCTTCTGTTCTAGGTTGTCAAACTCTCTCCTCTTTAATTCCATGATACTTTCTGGCACATTTGCCTCTCTAAACTTCCTTTTGAATTCATCCCAGGTGAATACCCTTCCTGGAGGATGTATTGCCACAATATTGTCCCACCAGGCTGCTGCGGGTCCACATAACAGATGAGTGGCATACCTAAGCTTCTCGCTATCATTGCAATTCACAGTGTTGAGCTTCCTTTCTGTATCCAGCAACCAATCCTCGGCGTCCATTGGTTCTGGCGCTGATGCAAATGGAAGTGGCCTTGTATTCAAAAAGTCTGCCAGTGAGACTCCATGTACACCATCATTCCGTCCTTCATGGTTGCGATCCATCACATCTTGCATCATCTTGGTCTGGCACTCAATAAGCATCCGTTGCTTTTCATCTGCCATCATCATATATTGGGCAAAATCTTCCTGTGTGAGAAATGGTGGTGGTGGTGGTAATGGTTCCCTTGCCGCTGCATCGGCTGCCTCCTTTGCCTTGGCTTCTGTCTCCATCCTCTGTTGCTCAGACTCTTCACCTACTACCGTCGCCATTTTATCCCCCTAACCCTGTTACATCAAGCGAAACTCATAGTTACACCATGCCCATGCTTTCTGAGCTCAACTTCATGCACAGTGTTAGTCACACAATAAAATCCAAATAAAACATGACCGAATCACACCAAACATATACCATGTATATACATGGGTAAAAGCAACATAGTGTTACACACTGCCCCGTGAGTAGCTACACTCACTTATTCCCGTTTGCGAAAGCAAATACTACATAATACACATATGGTACATATGTTACACACATATCGCCTCCTTATCGATGGTGGTCTTCTACGGGTAGTCGAACTCCCGATACATCCCCGGTGTCCATCTTGTCGCTCGGGATGTCCTCCTGACTGAAGCAGGGGTATAAGATGACTCTGCCAGCATATAGTCGAGATCGGGTGTAGGCCCTAAGTTGAAATCAGTCATCCCCAGATAACCGCTCAATGATGGGTATACAACCTCTGTGGCACCTCTCTCCATCTTGGGCCTCGAGCATTCTCCTCGCTCCATATAGCTCGATAACTTTCCCTCATCATCCGACTCGATCTCTATAGGCTTCCTTGCCACGTCTCCGGTGCGGTGAACAACCCTAAACTGACTCGTGACCTTGTGCTCCGAGTCACACGGAATCGGATCTCCAGCCGTTCCCATGTACTCACCAAAATGCCAGCCCATGGAGTTTCCCCCAAAACTATCATTATGGGGCATTCCCCATGACTCCAAGCCTGCCTCATATCCGGCTCTAGTCGAGCCGTGTGCAAAGTGTGCTGGTGGCATCTCCGGTTCGGCCTCGAGCTCAAACTCCCGCTCCTCGGGATCGATCTCCTCATCTAGATTAATAAAGTCTCTAGCGGAGAAAGCTAGAGTAGGTGCTCGTGGTGGTCCGGAAATCTCCCCCGTATGTGTCAGTTCGGTGATCTCCTCCACTAGACTCTGTATCTCACCAACTAAAGCTCTGTGGACATGATAGAACACACTAAGCAGATGCTTACACCTGTCCATGTGCTCTGCTGCGGCATGTGGGTGTCTCTTCGCAAACTTGTAACTATCCCGACAAGGATCTTCTCCTTCCTCGTTGTGTGGGATGTGCGTGAACTTAGTACCTAACAACTTCTCCGTTTTGTGTTCATGAATATCAGTGATGGCTTTCATGACAGCTATCTTATATGCAGTACTAACCGTGCGTGCTTCTCCAGCTGGCATGACCACGCTCATGCCTAATTTGGCAGGAAGCATGATCCCTACCTTGTACTTCTGAAAGACCCTACCCTTATAATATGCATACTTCTTGACAGGGATACGGGTTTCACACCCGCACTCCTGTAGGATGCCCCATAGCAGATCGGATAGATTCCCATCATACTCATCCAACGTCACATCTCGAACTTGCACGGTCCTTGGCGGATTGGTGCATGCCATCCTGGCAGTCTATATAAAAGGTAAAGAAAAATTAGTATATGATGCATCATCATAGTAATAATAAAGAATTGTAACACTAAAAAGTATGACTTTGTTATTCCCAAGTGAATAACGTCATGACCCTTTTAGAGAACTCTTTACTATTCCTATTTGACTCCTAGAGGTCATTCCCATTAACTAGGCGTCCAACCTAAGGTCAAAGCTTTTGCTCTGATACCAACTGTGGTGACCCAGCATACCACTGCATGTTGTAGTATGCAAGTCGTTGACATAACACTCGTGAAGTACCATTTCACAAATATTATATCCCTCAGAGTGGTACAACAGAAACATAGCGGTCTTTATTCAAACACTTAATATTACAAGCCACAAATTTACAAAGGATTCCAGTTCCTCCTCGGTCCAAAGAGGAACACTAGCAGGTTCTACCTTGATGAGACAAACCTTAACTATGACTGATAGAAGTAGACTAAACATGATAACTGGCTTAAGTCACTCTATTCTATAGGGTTCTTGTGACTTAAACTACTACCCTATACTACTAGTTGTCGGCCTCCTCCTCGGCTCCTTCGTTGTTTCCGTAGACGATCGTGTAATCCACACCTTCGATTCCACTGGAAAGGTCCGGCTTTTCATAATAGACTTCCTCGCAGTCCTCCGATGCTCCTTCAGTTTCCTTGTTCTGGCCTTCCAAGTCTAAGCAAGGGTTAAGAGGGAATGGGGTGAGTAACGAGCGTTACCCAACGAGTTCATTTAACAGGATAGAGGTGTTTGATGCATTAGCTACGACCACCGACTCAAAAGTCTTAGGTCAAATGCAGTTTTATAATCATTTCTTCAAAGATTGCTTTTATTTAAAAGAACTATGTCCGTCAGTCTTCACAGGTTGATTAGAGCTTCGATGAGCTCCTTTCCTTCCGTGTTCGCAGCTCCTTCCCAGAACAGGGATTATCTTGATACTTTTTATACACTCTGCAGAGGTGGTCACTTGTACCTATGAGAGATCAACACTTTGCTGCACAACCGGGCGTACTTTCCCATCCATACTTCTTTTGTATGGGGCCCAGTTGATGATCCAAGCCAATCACTGTTCTTCTCTTCGACCCCGCAGACCCACTCATTTGTAAGTCCATCCTCTCCTATACCACATATGTAGACTGATTGGCGCACTGGTCCTCACCTATACACTATGGATGCCACCATAGGTAGACTGTTCCGGACCCCGGTGCCAGCTCCTATACAATATGGGTAGCCTGATCTGGATGACTCTTACAATCCATCATAGATCAATTAGCAAGTCTGTCCCCCCTATACTATAGGTAGACTAGCAGGAAACATATTTCCCCCCTTTACCGTATAGTAACCTAGGCAAGACAACCCTCGCTACTGATCCGTTGGCATGCGAGAGGGAAAAGATACAGCTGACTTCTCCGTCCCATTCCAGATCTCATGGTTGACCGTATTTTACGGCGCTAGAATCACTAGCGACATTGGTTGTTAAATCCTAGGGTTCACTTTCCCGAACAAATGGAACCTCCACCACAACAATCATACCATGGTTCCATTTGCCAGCCCTCCTAGGTTACCACCACTCGGGTCGATAACCGGCTAATCATGTTAAGTATGAAAAGAGAACCTTTTGCTTTTCAATGCAGTAATAATCATACCACCGGTATATTTGCAAGTACTTTGCTAAAAGTAATCAAGAGATATGAGCAAGAGTGAACTTGCCTGCAAATTGCAAGGTAGTGCAATTGGATTTGTTGAAGTGACCCGGGACCTCGGGTTCTGGAAAATAGCATCATTGTCCGGTAAGGGCAATGGTTAAAGATTCAAAAATGCATGCTTTATGGTGTGTTATAATTATACCCCCCAGAAGTGATTTATTTATCTATTAAGCTTGATATATTCTTTCTATGATTTTAAAGAATATATGTTAAGGGTAATTTCATTCAAGGATATTTATCAATATTCTTGAATGGAATTTATTAAGAACTGCCAGATTTTCTTAAATGGATAATTATTTTTATTACTTACAGGCAAAATCAATTAACTTATTTTTCTTTGGTGTAATTGACTCATGAGATTATTTTATTCACTTAATGGGTTCAAAATTACAAAAAGAGCTAAAAATAATTACTTATTATTTTTAGTTTATTTTAGGTATTTTTCTAGATTTATTTTTAAGCAGATTAGGGTTTTCTTAAGGGTTTTTGGTTTAAATCAAATTAAAAAGGCTGGCTGACAGCCTGGGCCCACCGGTCAGTCCACCCAGGTGGGTTTGACCGAACCAGCTTGGCCCAGCCCGGCCGCCCCCTCACTCTCTCCCCTCTCAGTCGATTCTAACCCTAATTCCCCCCTGGCGATCCGAATCGCCGACGAGCTCCTCGCCCGACTCCGGCGAGCTCCGGCGAGATCCGCCACCGCCCTATGGCGTATCTGCTCCGCCTCGTCGCGCGCTTCCTCCTGACCGTGGGGTTTCGTCGTCTTCGCCTCCAATCGCCGCCATCGCCGTCGAGCTCCGCCCAGTAGATCTCGCCCAAGCGGCTTGATCTACTCCGGCGATCTTCGCTGGAGCTCCTGCCCTAGCTCTACGGTGCTTGCGGTGTCTTCCTCGTCGCCGCGTCGGTTGGATGGCTGCTGCAACCCCGACGTCACCGCCATGCAATGCTCGGCCACTCGGCCGTGAGCACGATGCCGCCCCCTTGCCGGTGCAGCCTCTGGACGGTGGCCTTGCTGCCACAACCGTGGCTGCGCCGTCATGTCGCCGCCATGGTCTTCTGCCTTGCTCCTCTGTGAGCACTCCGGTGAGTTTCTTCTCCTCCTCCTTGCTTATGTGTGCTTGCTATGGTGGCCTGGCCAGCGAGCCAGGCATGCTTGCCTATGCTGTTGCTGTGCCATGCTATTGCTGTTGTTCTGCTCAAGCTTGTGCTACTCCTGCTGTTGTTCTGCTCGAGCTTGTGCTGCTAGTCTCTGAATATTGCTACTGTGAGTTTCAGTGCAAGTGCTAGTGCAAGATTCAGTTAAGAATTTTCTTATCTGAACTTGGTATGATTATCTAGGGATTTTCCCCTGTGCTGTTAGCTTGATCATGTGCTGTGCAAGTATGGCTATTGTTAGTATGAAATTCAGTTAAGAGTTTCTTAACTGAATTATATGTGATATACTTGGGATGCTTCCCCTGTGATGCTAGCTTGGCTCTCTAGTGGTGTGCTTATCAATCAATGTTTAAGTGATGCCCTCTGGCTTGCAGTGCAAACTGCTGCCAGTTGATTCATATGATTGTTTTCATGATGGCATAAACATGCTGAGCTTAAGCTTGTTATAATTCTGTTGATTTTTTATGAACTGAAACTTGTTTCAGTGATGATTTTTCTATCAAGCAATTCATGCTTGAATTGTATGCTGTTGAAAGTTTTGTTTGCTTTATATAGCATGTTATCCATTGACAGCATGTAACTGTTATTATTGGGTTTTAGTTGTGTTTCCTCCATGTGAGGTTCACAACACTTGCTTGATAATTAAACTGGATGGCTGCTGTTCAGTGATGCTAAACATGCTTGGTGGTTTCTATCAGTGGCTAAATCATCATTTTGGGCAATTAATTACTGATAAGAACAGATCCTCATGATGATCTTAGTCTCAGCCTATGATGCATGGTCTGAGGCTTTTATTCTTGTTGGTGCTTGTTGATTTGCTTCCTACTAATTAAATCTTCCTATGAAGATTATACAGAGCACTTCTCTGTAGGTCCGAGGAGAAAACCTCCCCAAAACCTCCTAAGTGTTATACTTAGTAGAAGGGTTTGGTGGTGAGTGTTTCCTTGTTGCTGTTTATCTTGTGTATGCAAGAACCTGGATGCTTGCAATGTTTCATTCATGGATATGCAAGTCCTATTTATATCTTGGTCTTGTGCTGGCTTTTATGAGTGGCTGTGGTGATGTTGATGATGCTCTTGGTTGAGCTTGATCACTGGCTCCTGGTACTTGCTCTGCTCCTCCCAGTGGCTTGCCCTGCACCTCCTTGTGCTTGGCTCCCCACCTTGCCTGCCCTGCACCTCCTTGGTGCTTGGCCTACTCCTTGCTGCTTCTGATCTTGATTAAGTAACCATGTTGCTTTGGCTTTGGTTATGGGTTTTGATTGGTGAGGTGAATTCCCTCTTGATGCTCAACTCATGAGCAGAGAGAACCTGGTGATGTGCTAGTGCTGGTGTGGTGCTGTGGTGCTGGTGCTGTGGTTGCTGTGATGCTGGTGCTGGTGCTGTGGTTGCTGGTGCTGGTGTTGTGGTTGCTGGTGTTGGTTCTGTGGTTGCTGGTCGACTAGGGTTCCTGGTCGACCAGTTTTACACTCACAGAACTGTTTTATACCACCCCTGGTTTCTGATGGCTTGACACCTCCTTACATGCATTTGATGACCAGCTGCTTGCTTGCTTGGTGGCTTGGCCGGCCAGATTGGTCCTTGGCAGATATTTGTGTGTGTGAGTCATGTTGATAAGATCAACATCTTGATGATTATCAACAGTGCTTCTATTTAACTTTGACTGCCACTTGTATTACCCTGGTGGCTTTTCCTTTTGTATTTTCCTTTGTATGCAGGTGATAAGAAGAATGAAGAAGAAAAGAAGAAAGATTTGATGATCAAGATAGTTTAGGATTGAGTTATATCATAACTTGTATTTAGTTTCTTTTCTTCTTTATTTTCCTTTTAACTTTAGATTGTAACATTCTGTGAATGCCCATTGTTGTAATATTCTTTTATTCACAAACATTGTAAAGACAATGTATAATGTGTTGGTAATTAATAAAGTCCAAGTTTTTCTTATTTGAATTATTTATCCTTTTTAAATGTGCCTTTTGAATTTAAGTTAAGTTTAAATTCAAATTCAAGTTTTAAATTCAATGATCTCTAAGCTTTAGTCATTAAACTTAATTATTTCACACAATCAATAGACCAAAAGAGGTCATGTCAAAATTCTTTAGCACTCCGAGAGTTCACCATTCCCTCTCGAAGAGAGATTCGATCACTCTTAGGTTTTAGTAACAAAAGCGCGAAAAAATCCCGTAATTTCAGATGCAATGCACAAAACCCCTCTATTCTACCCCGGAGTTGCCCTACGTGCTGGGATATTACAGTATGTCACCTCAAAAATTATTTCTTTGTTATCACTTACCTACTCGAGGACGAGCAAGAGTTAAGCTTGGGGATGCTGATTCGTCTCAAACGTATCCATAATTTTTGATGCTCCATGCTTGTTTTTACACAATTTGCTTAGTGTTTCGTTACACTTCGTGACGTTTTTATGCATTTTCCGAAACTAACCTATTAACAAGATGCCACAGTGCCAGTTCCCTATTTTCTGCTGTTTTTGTGTTTCAGAAAAGTTACACAGGAAATATTCTTGGAATTGGACGAAACAAAAGCCAGTCATCCAGAAATTTACCGAAGCTTCCAGAGAACCGAAGAGGAGACGGAGAGGGGTCACAGGCCGGCCACACAGTAGGGCGGCGTGGCCCAGGCCCTGGCCGCGCCCCCTATGTGTGAGACCACCTCGGTCCACTTTTGATGATGCCCCTTCGCCTATAAAGACCCCCCGATGGGAAAAACCTAAGCACCTAATCAATTTTCCAGAAAACACATCGCGATCCGCCGCCGTCGTCGACCCAAGATCGGGAGGGTCCAGAAGCTCTTCTCGGCACCCTGCCGGAGAGGGGAATCGCCACCAGAGGTCTTCTTCATCGCCATGCTTGCCTCCGGCGCGATGAGTGAGTAGTCTACCTTAGACTATGGGTCCATAGCAGTAGCTAGATGGTTGTCTTCTCCAACATGTGCTTCATGTTTAGATCTCGTGAGCTGCTTTACATGATCAAGATCACCATTATGTAATTCTACATGTTGTGTTTGTTGGGATCCGATAAATATTGGTGTTATGATTGAGTTGATGTGCTGAATATTATCTTATGTTATCTCTATGTTGTTTATGATCTTGCATGCTCTCCGTTGTTAGTAGCTATCTTGGCTGAGTAGATACTAGTGACTCTAAGAGGGGGTATTTATGCTCGATAGTTGGGTTCATGCCTCTATTTAATCTGGGGGAGTGACAGAAACCTCTAAGGTTGTAGATGTGTTGTTGCCACTAGGGAGAAAACAACATTCATATGTCCAAGGGCATATGCTTTGTTTACATTACACACTTTGCTTAATGCAGTTATCTGTTGTTCGCAACTTAATACTTGTGGGGTTCTCGGATTGATTCCTCGCAAGTGGATTATTAGTCATAGATGCAGTTGGATGGCGGTCTATGTATCTTGTTGTAATGCCCAGAGTAAATCTCATAGTGATCCTCTCGACTTAGCACGTTATCTTTATTCTATCAATTGCCCAACTGTAATTTGTTTACCCAGCATGTGTTATTTTATCTTATGGAGAGACACCACTAGTGAACTGTGGACCCCGGTCCTATTTCCTTTATATTGCTATCACCTGTTTACTTTACTAGCATACTACTACTGTTTTCCACTCGATATGCTCATTCATTTGTTTACAGCAAACCGGTGAGATTGACAACCTCATCATAAGTTGGGAACAAAGTACTTGGTTGTGTTGTGTGCAGGTTCCACGTTGCTACTAGTTGAAGACGTGTCAACAAGTGTCGTAAACGGCGCCCTTGTTGGAGTGTCACTAGGCTAGCAAGCATCACCTTCTGGAGTTTGGCTTTTTCCTGGATTCGACATACCTTGGTTTCTTTCTGAGGGAAAAGCTTGCTGCTGTACTCATCATACCTTCCTCTTGGGGTTCCCAACTGGACGGTGATTTACATTAACACACCGTGCCGCATCAAGTGTCTTCGAGATTTGGCTCTCGCAAGTACACTTCACCAAAGACCGCAATGATAGCTCGATAAAAATTGTACATGGCCTCAATGCATGTAGACTCGCTCATGCGCATGTACTCATCAACAAGATCGCCAGCCACTCCATATGCAAGCATCTGTATAGCAGCCGAGCATTTCTGATATGAGGAGAAGCCAAGTTTACTTGTAGCATCCGGCTTGCATCTGAAATATGGGTCGTGAAGACGAACACCTTCAATGATTCGCCCAAATAACTTCCTTGACATCCGGAAACGGCGCCGAAAATAGATTTGGTACAATGTCGTTTCCGGGTGGAAGTAGTCAGCGTAGAGCTACACGTGGCCGTTATCCCGGTTGCGGTCCAGATTGGCGGCTCGCCCCTTCACGGAGCCCCTCCATTGAGGCATGTAGGCCTCGTTTGACTCGTTGAGGACGGTGGCCACGGCCACCATCAAGTCGGCATCATCGTCGGAGTCGGTGTCAGACTCATCAAAGAAGTGCGTGTAGAAGAACTCATTGTTGAGGTTGACAATGGCCGCAATGTCGTTGTCGTCCGAGCTGCTGTCCCGCGGCGCGCTCATGTTGGCAAATGGCCGAACAGGTTGCGCGCAGCCTAGGAGGACAACTCTCTCAACCCACCCCGCTGTGGCCGTCAAAGGGTGGCCGGCGGCGGCCTAGGGCGGCGCCGGGGTGCGGTGGAAGGAGGGGCTTCTTTTTGGCGGTCGGGGGCGGCAAGCGGACGCCGGCGGTGGGCGTGGCGACGCCGGCGACGGAAAGGAGGAGGAGCGCGCGCAGCAGGGAAACACAGGGGAGGAGAGGGGGAAATGGCTTGGAGCCTCTGTCGGCTGGGCCCGGGGCGGACAAGGAGGGGGCGCGAGAGGACGCGCGGGCTGTCCGGGCCAACGTATTTCGGGCCCAAATCTGAGACCGGAATGGGTGCGCGTGGACGCCTTCGGACAACTTTGTCTGTTTGGGTCGCCCCGCTGGGCCGTGTGTTCTATCTGCGCGGACACGTCCGAACGCGAGTGGTCGTTTGCGTCGGCCCGCTGGAAATACCCTTACGGCTGATAACAGCAGAAGGGGAAGGGGGTGGAGGAGGGCCGAGAACACGGCTGGCGGGGCTCACCTAGCTCCTACTCGTTTCAAAGTTTTGAGAGTTTGCCTGAGCTTACGCATGAAAGATTTAGAGTTGATAGGTATATATGCTATCTGTTCTTCACTTGAGAGAGCGAAGAACTTGCTCATCATAACGCAGAACAAGTTTCAGCTCCAACCAATCTGTCAACTTTTTAAGCTGATTTACACCCATGATGGGCGTTACGTGTTGTTCTTCCAAACAGGTCGTGTTGCCATGACAATTCTGCCTACGATGTCACGAGATGGGATCCAATGACCCAGAGAGCATCTATGGGCTGTGGGCCCATGTTGTAAGTGGGTGCGTTTCGTTCCCATGAATAATGTTTTGTTTATACATCGCCATGCATCGTGTCGGAGGATGGGTGCAGCATGCACGAGACGCAACCACGCATGGTTCCGTGCAGGAGGAGGACGTGCATGCACGTGCACCGGTCCGTCGACCATCCACCCATACAATGTAGTACGACGTAGCACGTACCGTAGCAGGTCCGGTGCAGCAACGGGCAGAGATTAATGGCTTATAAATAGCGCCCGTCCCGTCCCCGCATCGATCTCTCCCTCTCCCTCCGGCCGGCCACCACCACCCAACCCGCGGCCCCAAATCCCCGCCCTCTGCCCCCGGCTTCCCCGGAGACAGATCCGGCCATGGGCGCGGCGGCCAGGAGGGCGCCCGAGCAGGAGCAGAGCTGCAAGGCCACCGAGGACTTCGACGCCGCCAAGCCCCCGCCCTTCCGCATCGGGGACGTGCGCGCCGCCGTGCCGCCCCACTGCTGGCGCAAGAGCCCGCTCCGCTCCCTCTCCTACGTCGCCCGCGACGTCGCCGCCGTCGCAGCGCTCGCGCTCCTCGCCTGGGGCCTCGACAGCTGGGCCGTCTGGCCGCTCTACTGGGCCGCGCAGGGCACCCTCTTCTGGGCGCTCTTCGTCCTCGGCCACGACTGGTAACTGCCCCTTCTTTCCTCTGTTCCTCCGGCCGCTTGGCCGCCGCGATTGAACCAACCAGATCGCGTCGCCGCCGGCGTCCCTTCCTGCGTACTGCATTTGTGTCGAGATGGTAGTCATTAATTGTTCTTGTAATGTAGCGGTCACGGGAGCTTCTCCGACAGCGGGACGCTAAACAGCGTCGTCGGCCACCTGCTGCACACCTTCATCCTCGTCCCATACAATGGATGGTCAGTATCTTCCTTTTTTCCCCCTCATCTTTCTTGCTTTTGACACAATATAGTTAGATAGACGCCCCAATTCTGAACCTGAACAAATTAGGAACATACATGCTGCAAATTTCTGTTCAAATGTTACATTGAAAAGCAAGCTTAGGCACAGATTTTTCATTAAAGGTGCAGCATTTTGGAACTAGGATGGTGCAAGGGCATGGCCATGGCCACCGCCCATCTCTTGCTAATTTTCTTTTCTGAGCAAAGGCGATCCATGCATTCCACAAGATGCGAAACAGGGTTTTTATTCCCTATTAGAAAAAAATAGGTTCAGAAAAATATCTCCCGACAACAGTTCGACTTGTTTAAGAGTAGTGCACAGTCTCCGACCTTGTCAACATTGAAAATTGCACACACATCAAGACGAAAATGATGGGTGTCGTCCATGCCATGCAGGCCTCTCAATTTTCTTTTGCAAGGCCCTGCTTTTTCTTTTGCACCACTTCTTAATAAGTTGCACTTATTGATTTACCTTTTTGTGTATATAATTCAGGAGGATCAGCCACAGGACACACCATCAGAACCATGGTCACATCGACAAGGACGAGTCATGGCACCCGGTTAGTTATATTTACCAGCATACACTATATTTTTTTGATTGTTTGAGAAAATCATCATACCCTACTACCACTAGCTTTGCTGCAGTTCAGATTAACAGCTGCTCAATCATTTCAAAGACATTTGTGGAAAAAAATTATGTAGATGCTGAATTATTGATAGGTAAAAGTGTAGAGAGTTTGCCAGATTTGAGGTGAAATGTAAAGAGAAAAAAAAAGAACAAACAAGTTGAGTAACAAACAAACATTGCTTTCAGCTCAGCCTGAGATCCAGAGGCACATGCTGTGGTGCACGAAAAAGGGCATACTATATGATTAGGGTGCCAAACTACCCCTAAGATCCACCCAGAAAAGCTAGCCAGCAATGTGGTCCGTCCTTTGCTAGATAATAATGCCAAACACAAGCTGCAACAGCAGCAGCTGGTTGCCTAAGCAGATCTATTCTTGTCTATCACGTGATCAGATCTGCATCCTGCTGCTACCTGCTAAGTTGATTGCCATAGATCAACAAAGATGCGCATCGAATCTTACCCTGGATTAGCTTAGTCACCTACCTAACAAGTGCAATCTATAATGAAATTCCAGTTTATGTCAATTGCATGGCTGTCATCATCATTAGGCTGGTCTTGCCCTTTTTATAGCTAATTGCCATAGTTGTTGCGATGACAATAGAACCCTTGAGATCAAATGTGCACTGTAGTCATAATTTTGACAAAGATCGATTAAAATCCTTAATCATGCTCAGTTACTTATAGCTGATGTACCCTTGTGGATTTAACTCATCTGAGCAGATAACCGAGAATGTGTACAAGGAGCTGGAGCCAAGCACCAAGAAGCTACGCTTCTCACTACCATACCCGCTCCTGGCTTTCCCTGTCTACCTGGTAAGAATCATTGTGCTCTGCATCCTCAAGCCTCAACCGAAAACTGCACTGAATCTAACTCCTCCAATGGTTGGATGTTTGCAGTGGTACAGAAGCCCTGGCAAGAACGGTTCACACTTCAACCCAAGCAGCGATCTGTTCAGCCCCAAGGAGAGGCGTGACGTGATCATCTCGACCACCTGCTGGTTCACAATGATCGCGCTGCTGATCGCCATGGCGTGCGTGTTCGGACCAGTGCCGGTGCTCAAACTGTACGGGGTTCCATATGCTGTAAGCAACCATGCAGAATCTGCAACTGTTAACTGTTTTGTTAGTAGTGCTTGCTTCTAAGTCACTCGGACTGAACAACTAACTGAATGTGGCATCATCTGATGTCTATCATTTTGAAACAGGTGTTTGTGATGTGGCTTGATTTGGTGACTTACCTTCATCACCATGGTCACCAGGACCTCCCTTGGTATCGTGGCGAGGTACTTGCTATGTCACTTCATTTTTTGTTCAGGAAAATATATTAATTAATCACAACGAAATGACTAACATCATCTTGTACACATAGTTCACGAGTTATCTGCAGCCTATTACCTTCAACTTTATCATTCTTGTCAGATGGAACAGACACGGTTACAGAAAAATAGGAACACATCGGCTTCTGAACATCTTAGCTACTATTGGTGTTGATATCCAGTGAAAAATAATTAGGTTACGTTAATTTTTGTGATGATAATTGGGCTACATAAATTCCTTTCTGTGGGTCAAACTTGCTCTTTTAACCTGCCGATATAGTTTCGCTCTACCATGGTTTTGCTGTTTCACCACTGTTGAATACTCACTTGTCACAATTAATCCATATTTGCTCTGTAACCGCTGTTGCAGGAATGGAGCTACCTCCGTGGTGGCCTGACGACCGTTGACCGGGACTACGGGTGGATCAACAACATCCACCATGACATTGGCACTCATGTCATCCACCACCTCTTCCCCCAAATACCTCACTACCACCTAGTGGAAGCTGTAAGTGCACCACTACTCTGCTGAACATAAGTTCCCTTAACAGTCCACCACTACTACTGAGTACTGAAACTTCACCACCTTATGTCTTGAACAAAAAACAGACCAAGGCAGCAAGGCCAGTACTGGGAAGATATTACCGTGAGCCGGAGAAGTCAGGTCCTCTGCCAACCCACCTCATCAGCGTCCTCCTCAGGAGCTTGAGAGTCGATCACTTTGTCAGTGATGTTGGAGATGTTGTCTTCTACCAAACTGACCCAAGCTTGAATCGCGATAACTGGACGAAAAATGGAAAGCACATGTGATGCAAGATTGAAAAACTGAAGTTACTGTCCTTGGGAGGAATGCCTGGTAGATAGAGGTACCATAGCCTGCTGAAGAATAAGCAGAACAAGGGCTTCCTGCTAAAATCAAAGCATGCAGCTCTGCGACAACAGACAGGATGTGTTGATTGGTTGATTGAGATTCAGATCATTCATTATAGTTAGCATTCTCCAACTGTGGTTGTAGCTAGCAATGTTATTTTCAATATTTACAAGTTTTGGATGTGAAATTATGTAACACCTTGATTAAACTTCTTAGACCATTGACCAATCTGGAATTTGTATGTGCCAGGCCTGGGAGAATGGACATTAATTTTGTGAGCCAGATTAAGCTAGCTCGGTCCTTTAGTTCTAAATTGAATTATATACTTGCTATTAGAGTAGACAGATTGATGCTTGCTATTGGAGTATACAGATTTATACTTGCACTAGACTAACTAGTTTTCTTGAACAGGGTTATGATTTCAACATGAACCTACACCACTATAAGCAGAACAATTTGGCCATATTCCCAACTTAAGAATTAAAATGTGGAGCCACTAGCCTTACAAATTTCAGTATGAACCTATACCATCATTACCAGAACAAGTTGGCCAAACTCCAAACACAGAAACTAGAATGTGAGCCACTAATCTTGCAAATTTCATCATGAAGGTAGACCACAATTAGAAGTTGGACAAACCTGGAATTACCTACTGATTATGGCCTACGGCATTCAACTGCTACATCATCGTACAATATAACAATGATACATTGGCAAATCAACAGGAGTTACAATCAATATATAATTGCCGATATATATGAAGGCAATGCATCATGATCTAGGCTAACACATTATTTTCTTGCAAAATAATGTTATACTACTGTGGACTAATAGCTAGAAATAATTACAATTACCCTATACAGATACCAATATCATATATCACCCTAGAATTATTCTTGAGGGGAGCAAACCTCCAAAATAATCGTCTTCATTGATTGCTGCCATGTCCTCACAGGCCACTAGTCTAAGAGTAGAGCTGCTGGCATGCTTACCATGTTTGAGCTTCAGCTCCCCAAGGCTCCCGGCGAACACCTGATCCAGCCATGCCTGGAGAGGCTTCTTGCCCTCTGATGCCCATGCCGCAGCAATTATTTGCTTCATTGCGTCGACATGGATTTCCAATGCGCAGCCAGAGCCCAGAACTTTGCGGAGCGTATTGCTCAACTCCTGCAGCATGTAGTCAGCAGCTTTGTCAAAGTCGAATGGCTTGAAATCGATCGACCCGTCAACTGAACACAAGAGGCTGTCGACGGATCTCTCTGGGGTGCCACACGAGTTGTCGTTGCTGCTGCTGTGGTCGTCAGCATTATTGGATCCATCTTCGTCGAGAGGAAGGTTAAGGTCGAAGGGCACACTTGATGTTCTGTGCAGTCGCTTGGAAATGCTTGGCGATTCTTGCAGCTTTTCTTGGTCACCAGAAATGTTGAACTTTCGCTTACTGACAGAACCTCCAGAGTATAAAGATGCTTGAATTTTGGTGGGAGAGTGCCCTGGTGAAACTACAACCCTATCAGCATGGCCTTCGCTGGTGCTCGCTGTACCTGATTCTACCAGGATCTTGAGTTGATGCCCTCTAGCTGCCAGGATCTTTTCTTCAGAGAAAGTATGACTCTCTTCCACTGCAACAGACACACTTTTGGGGCCTCGGATCGTCCTTGTTGACAGTACTACAATCGAGTCATTAATGTCAACCTCCTTGCCACGCATGTCTCGGAACCTACCGGTCTCACTGGCATGAATCAGAGTGTCCTGGACAAGGCAGTCAGCTTTATCGACATTGTCAAGGAAGATGACAGATCGTCGCTTCTTGCTCAATTCATCAACGATACAGTCAGTGCCAGTCTTCCCTCTGTAACTTGAGTCACCCCAATCCTGGGGACTCAGATCAAGATAAATCATGTTCTCTTTGCTGCCATGCATGAGCTCTGCAAGCGCCACAGCAACTCTCCGCTTGGCCATGCTGTCAGAACCATGAAAACTAAACCAGATGTCGTTCTTCCTGTTTGCACCACGGCGCCTCTCCATTGACTTGCACCGCACAATGGCTCCACAAATAGCACTCAAGGCTTCCTCCTGCCTTCCAACTACCTTGAACAGGCTTTCCACAAGTAGCTTGTAATTGCTCAAATCAGAACCTTGTGCTCCAAGATATGAAGGTTTCTGCCAATGACCAAAGGCAGACACACCTCCAGAAGCAGCTGAATGCCGAGCACCAGGTGATGTTTGCTCCATAACTGTGGAACTCCTGGAACAAGCATAGGGCCGTGCAAACAGCCGTGGAGACTTCAGATTCAAATCATTCACACTCTTGGGTATAGACAATTCTTGGGCAACCTTGGGAGAAGATTCACGAGGCGTGCCCAAAACCAAGTCAGTTGCCACAGATGCAGCAGATGATGGTGACACATGATCTTCACGATCATGACAGTTTGACAGGGTTTCATGTCGGGATTGCACACGTCTATCTTGAAGGTGTTCATCGCTCCTTGAATGGCCAGCTTGAAGTTCCAATACAAGGTTTTCATTCCTTTGGTTGGAGATAGATGGAGGTGAAATACTCTTTGTGTTCACGTTGGTATGTAAAGCAGACACTACAGAAGGTCTAATAACCTCCCTTTGAAGTGCAACTGATTCAGAACTTCTGCTCAAATCTGCCGCTCTTTCCCCGTCAGCTGGAACACCAGTATAGTTTGGAAATAACTGGTATGGACCACTGTTGATCCTCTGGCAGCCTTGGTGGAGCCGCAGGCAGTACTCGTTCCACCACTTCTGTAAATTCGATATTTTTGAATTCAATACCATCTGATCTCTGACCTGCACTGAAGAAAAACTGCACATCTTTTATATCTATGTTATCCGAAGTTATGCATCTATCGAAGCGATGGCATATGTAATAATTACTTAAAAGTTACAGATATGTAAGTAGCTTCACACCTTGACTGCATCAAATCCATTGTTAGGACCTATCATGCTGCCATTGTGCAGAAGATAAGGCAGACCTCCCTGGTGATGGTCTTCAGGTGTAATGCCACTTCCTCTGATGATAGTTGCAACTTCTTGCTCATATCTATCATTGCACTGTTGACACCGAAGGGACTGAGGACAGGAATTTGATGTGAGGCTGCTAGCTTCGTATGTATCTTGAACAAGTCCTCCAAAAGGAACGAGCGACTCTATAAAGCTGCAAATTAGAAGGTTGCAATTGTTAGTGAAGTTAACTGGAGCAAAAAGAGTACATCATCACCAAATCCTATTTCAGTACACCTATTTCTGACTCCGCAGTTCCTCAAGTATAGTTGTACTTCTGGCACCAATACATCAGAACATCAGAGTTCAGAAAGCACTTGCAGTATTGAAGACTGTCTTCCTTTTTCATGAAAATGCTTTCTTTTATGTTTACAAGTTTGTTTATATATCTTTTATCTTTCCTTTGAGTACGTTTATTTGCTAATCAAGATATTCTGAATTGTTCAAGATATTCAAATCATATCGTCCATTTATCTAAAAGAATATATAGAAAATGTGGAGCAGAAACACTAAGGATCTTCAGCACAAGTAATCAGGGATAAAGGCATCACTATCAATCTTAGATACAGAAGATGCAAACGCTGATTGTGATCTATAGTATCTGAAGACTGAAGTGAAGTTGTACCCATCAGGAAATAAATTTAAAACTTCCAGGTGGCATTTTCCTCGCCATTGAAACGTTAAAGGACGAAGGAAAACTGGCGGATGAAAATCAAAACCATAACAATTAACAACCACAGTAGCACAAAACTTCAGCCAGTACTTTATTCAAGCATCAACACAATCTCCATAGGCCATAATAACACACCAGGTCAATTACTTAAGTAGCATATTACCAGGTCAATCATTGACAAAACAACTGTACTTAACAGAACGAGTATAACCATTAGAAAACAACCGGTGTTTCAAAAATAATTTAGCCACACAGCATTTTTAAAGACCACGGTATAAACTGGACTAATCATACATGGTAGTAGAAAAGTATCCAGGTCGATGGTTATACACACAAATCTGCCCTCAAAACATTACTGAATCAATGACACGAACTACTCCTTTACCGACAGCTAAGAAACATCCTGATAATAAACTAAGCTTGCGCGAGTCACCAAATGGATGGCAATAAAAATCGTAAGCATAAACAATTGATGGAAGGTAGAAACAAAAGCGAAAGAGGATTTCACCTTGCAGGCTTGGAGAAAGCCGCGGCCGTGGTGGTTGCCGGAGGGATGAGCAAAGAGGGGCTGCCTCCGGCGCGCACCGCGGTGATTGGCAGCAGCTGGAGCTCCCAGTCCTTGTCGAGCAAGGGGAACTTGGACAAGAAGGTGAGGTAGGTCTCGTACGTGGCCGACCACCCCAGCACCCAGACGCGCCCCGCTCTGTGCGTCTCCAGCACTCGCGTCACCTCCGTGACCACCCGCCGCCCCATCTCCTGCAGCTCGCCGTCGTCGGGGACCAGCTCCTTGAGGTCTCCGATGCTTATGATGAGACCGGAGGTGGCGCTGGCCATGGACGCGGCGACGCCGAGTTCCGTGTGGTCGATGGAGGTCGGACCGACGGGGAGGACACGGTACGGCGAGGCGGCGGCGAAGTCGGCAGCGGCGGAGGCGGCCCCGACACCGACGAGCATGGGGTTGCGGCCGCGCGCGAGGACCTCGCCGATGCGGCGGAAGTTCTCCTCCCCGGAGCCGCCGGCGAGGCTCCCCGCGGCCGGCGAAGGCACGTCGGCGTCGTCGGCGGCGGCGAAGCTGCAGAGGAAGAGGGGCGGCGGGCGGCTCCGCGTGGGGAGGCGGCCGAGCATGGGCATGGGCGGGGCCGGGCGGAGGATGGCGAGCTTGATCTCGCCGCTGCGGAAGCCGGCGTCGCCGAAGACGCGGCTGACGACGGGGTCGTCGAGGATGGCGAGCACGAGCTGCGAGAGCTCGACCCTGACGGCGGCGGGCGCCTGCGCGGTGGCGGCCTGGTGGTAGAAGTGGAAGGTGTCCGGGTTGCGGCGCTGGTTGGCCTGCGAGCGCTTGATGGCGGCCATGAGCGAGTTGGACACGGCCGGCTCCTGCTCGTCGGCGGCCGAGGCGGAAGAGGAGGAGGCCGAGGCGGAGGCGGAGGCGGAGGGGAGCCTGTCGAGGGAGACCGCGAAGCAGAGCTCGAGGGCCTTGAGCTGGACGCGCGGGGCGTAGGCGGCGCTGCGGGCCCGCGCGAGCGCGTCGCGGAGGAGCGGCGGGGCGGGAGGCGCGAGCAGGGCGGAGATGAGGTGGAGCGAGGTGGTCTGCGCGTGTGCGCGGCGGCGCGCGGACACCACGGCCGCGTCGAGGGCCGTGACGGCGACCGGCGAGAGGCACTGCCTCGCCGCGGGCACCGGCGTCGGCATCGCCGGCGCACGCACGCACGCACGCGCGGGTGGGTTTGGGATTGGGATTGGTGGACTCGACTGCCGAGTCACAGGTGGACGCGCTCTTGACAAGGGACCTGGTTGCGATTATCTTTTAGCACGCACGAGGGCCGAAGTGGAAACTTCCTAGGGGCTGATTGGCAATATGGGAAACCTCGAGGGGTGTCGGCCGCTGGCCGGAACAAAAATAATTGGCCAGTGAGGGAGGCGGAGAGGTTTATATATCATCGCCGATGATGATATCTGCTCCTCCTCTTTTCGGTGATGTGGTGGGGCCCGCTCGAAAGTGACAGCGACGGCGACAGTGGGTGCCGCTTTCTGGAGTGGGGAGAAGAAAATTTATTTTTGGTGGAGGCAGCACCACACCATGACACCAGGCAAGGGCATATATGCAGCTGAGCTCAGTGGCAGTACAAATTCCTCTTTTGGTTAGATCACTGTGCTGGGGTGTGGTGTGGTACACACTGTGCAACCAGTGCATGCATGGATGACTGTTCTTTGTTCTACTACAAAGATCCTCACAGTGGGTGAAAGATATAGTACTACAGGTACCACCACCCATGAGATCATGCAAATCCTTCTAGGAAAGGCAATGGGATCTAGTAGAAGCTAGGTGCCACAAGGACGGGACAAGAGCCGAACTAGCTAGGATCTCCATGATATTATCACCATGAGTCCATGACAACATGACACTAGAGAGCTCAAGTTGTGTTGATTAGCTTACAGACAAAGATGTCATGTTAGCTGGAACTCAATGCCTGATTTTCTATACCGGTCAGCATAAGTGATACTCTCTCCGTCCCATAATATAAGACATTATTACAACGAAAAATCCTAATAGAGCACCTTATTTTCAAAATTTGAAAATAACATTTTGAATATTCAAAAAATCATGAGAAAAAGTCTATGTGTGGACAATGTTGTACCATACCAACAAGCACAATCTCAACTCGAATTGCCTTATACTCGAGGCTACACAAAAACGACAACATCTGACAGATTTGAGACATTTGAAATTTTGCATTGTTTGCTACTTTAGATTTCATATTTTTCATTCTCGTATAACCTCGAATATATGGTACTTTAAGTTAAGATCTTGCAAGTTGGTAAAAATTGTAATAACATTATCTACATCTTGGTATTTTTTTCAAAATCTTCAAAATGTTATTTTTGAATTAAAAAAAGGCTCCATGGAACCTCAGAGCTCCATTTGTCCATGCCGGTTATTACACCAATATAGGAACACAATAGCTATAATACATCTTGTATTATGAGGCAGAGGGGGTACCAAATCATTGTGTTGGCTAGGGATGTAATCGGATCGGATTTTGCTATTACCATATCCAATACCATATATTCTCGCTGAATTTGGAGTGAATCGGATTATGACAGGTTGCGGATTCGAATATGGATATACGTGGCGACATATTCGAATGGAAGTGGAGCGGAAACAAAACTAACCGGATATGTACACGCATAGGTAGATCGGAAAATCATATAAACAAAAAAGAATTGATAAAAGGAGTTTAACAAAACACTCATAAAATAAAATAATGCAACACTATAGAATAAACAAATATAACATAGGGCCAAACCGGGCCATGGCCCTCCCAGGATTTTACCCAAAATATGTTTAGCTATGTACGTAGGAAAGGCTCTGGCGCTCAGCCCTGTTTCCCTGGCCCTTTATGCTTAACTTCTGGTAAATCGCCCTGTTTTCGACGATTCGTCCGACCTCCTTCCCGCAGCCATGGAGCGCTGCACGGTAGGGTGCTAGGTTTAGAAGATAGGGACACCGGTGAAGCAGTAGAGCAGCAACTTCCCATCAGACAGTAGCGCCGCCGGAGCCATGGGTGTAGGGGGCTGCTAGACAGACACAGGCACCGATCGGGAGGTCAACAGCCAGGCAGCTAGCACAGCTGCAGCCAACCCACTGATCATCTCTAATCTCCTTGTTTGGTAGTCTTCTAGTACATTTTTTTCTTTTCCATTTTTTAGTTAGCAGCTTGATAAATCTATGCGTTTATCTGCTGATTTTTTTGTGAGAGCAAAAGTATTGAGTAGTGACTATTTGCTAGTAAATGGTACGATTCTGAATAGAAAATTAAGTTTTCCTTCAGGATGGCCCGCCCATCATTTTGTTTCAAGCTCCGCCACTTCATATGAACACAAAGACAAGGGTTCGGAACTTCGGATAACACCGATGCATGCTTGAATATCCCAATATCATAACAAGTTTGGACTCCAAATTCACTAAAGCAACTATGTAAGTGAGCTATTATCTAATGGGCATTGACAACTCACAAACTACTAAATAATATGATTTGTTAGCTCTGATGTTTTTTATGAATATCATTCAGATAAAAACCATCAGATTATCGTAAATAATTGTCGCATACGGATATCCAGGTGTTATTTGGAATACTATATCATATACCATATCCGGGTGTTAAGTTCGAAATCGGATATCCTTATCCGTCGAATTTCTTCAAACCTGATATGGATTCTCTAAAGCGGATTTGGAAACGAATTGAGAGCAAAATTATCCTATCTATTTACACCCCTAGTGTTGGCTGAAAATAATTTTAATTAAACCTTGCTCGTTATCCTTTTTTCCCCCTATTTGAGAGTTCATGGAAGCAAAAGAGTTTCCTCTTACAATGTATTCAAAAATAGCCCTCAACTTTAGCTGGACATGGACACCTGCCGTGCTCTATGGCTTCCAACCACACCCATTTGGTTCTATTCTCAACTTGTATCGTCCAAAAGGTATGGAAAGACACATCCCTGCCTACAAACTGCTACGTATATTTTACATCTATTCTAAATTTCCCGAACACATAATTTCTATCAGGTCTTGTGTTGATCGTATGAGTGGTAGGAGCAATAATAACGTTGTTTGCATATGTGAGCAGAAATTGGAGAGGAGTGTCCACTTGAATTGGTGGTACTGTGCCTATGGTGGCTGCGGCCCCACCAACAAGTGACAGGTGGCATGCTGCTGGTCGTATAGGTGGCTTGTGAGGAAGAAAAGCGGAGGAGTTTTTGGATCCTCTACAGCATGCATTGCATCTACGTTTTCGGTGGCAGACACATTGCATCCACGTGAAACACAAATAGAGATGAGCCAAAAGTATCGAAGATACATTTTGGAGCTTAAGTGACTTCTGTTTTTCTTTCAGCAGTACATGTAGTTGCACAATACGTACATGCATGTTAAATTTGAAGAAGAAATATGTTTATTTTACAACAAATATGTAGATCAATAATCGATATACTATCTAGCGCAGAAATGAAAATACTTATTAATAAAATTTTGCAATTACACATGGCTCATCTGGATATTCATCTGTAAATATTCCTTGAACTTTGAAATGTGGTTTTCCAGTTTTGTGTTAATTCCAGGCTCCAAGGTGTCTGGGATCCAAACCACGAAACTCATATATCCTAAACTATGTAGTAGCATTACTTGCGAAAATTCACATTTGAACGCGAGCTCTTAGGCTACTGCTTGAATAAGAACTGCAAAATAAATAGCAAACAAAATAAAAATTCTTTTTTTTACAATGAGCATGAGAACGTGCCCTAACTGCATGCCAGAATTTTGCCGAGAAATGACATGTCTGATGGTGTGTGCAAAATACATTTTGGAGCATCTAGATTTGTTATTTTATCACTTAGGTTTTCTTTTGAATAGAGCACTACATATGTCTTTTCTCGATGAATTTACTGTACATTTTTTTTTAGATTCTTTAGATTATGTTTCTATTTTTTATTTGAGCGTGAGGATACGGTCTGACTTTTAGGCCAGGGTGGTGGCCCCATATGTTGGTGTGGCGGCCGTCGTCTGCGAGCGGTTTGCCCTGCGTAGCTTGGGTCGCAGATGGCTGAGTCATGCGGTGTTGTGGCTCGAGTGTGAGCGGTGGCATGTCAGGATAGCGGTACTAGGAGGAGGTGTTGGTGGTCCGCTAGGCGTGATGGAGCAGTTGGATGTCGGGGTGGCTGCCCCGAACTTTGATAGTGTTGAGGGTGCGATCTCGTGTCATGCGGTCTACAAGGTTACCGAGATGCTGGTCGTCGGTGTCCCTTTAGTGTAGTTCCTCGGAGAGTTGCCTTCTTCATCTTTGTTTGAGTGTCCCATGTCTGCTCCTCCCATAGTAGTCACGGGCATGTTCTCTCGGGCGGTGATGAAATGTTGTCTAGTCTTGATGGAGTGGCGTTTCGAGTTTGAGTTGGGTGTGGTTTGTCCGCGTGGCCTGCCGGTTTGTCAGCGTGGCCCCATCAGGTTGGCATTATTGTATAGTTTTGGTCCTGGTTTTCCGCTAGTTAATTGAATACCTTCTTCTTAATTAATGAAAAAGGCATAGCTTTTTTTCCTTTGTTTAAAAAAAGAAATGAGCTAAGGAAAACGCCATGTCCTTTTACTTACGTTTTTTAGTGTGAAACCTCAGTGTAATATTTATAAGGATAAGCTTGGGGTGGGGGGTAATTGAGTGAGCCAGGGTGTGTGCTATCCGTCTTTGTACACACACTGTTTCATTCCTAGATTGTACATGTATGTCAGGTACATTTTATAAAAACCTCAAAAAACAACAGTAGTAAAAAACAATTTGAGAAAGGAAAAACAACAATATCATGTGAATGTAAAATTCAAAGTGCCCAAAGAGAAAAGGTTGCTGACGCGCACACGGTAGCAGCTTGACACGAAAAAGGAGAAATTTTAGAAGAAAATATTGCTTTTCAGTCACCTGTCAAGGTGCCTTTCCACGGATAAGCATCTCTTGTCTTTTCCCCCTCCTTGCTGAATGATCAAAATTCTGATGTAGCTTAACACTAAATCTTTGTGGGCCCCAACATGATCAATTGCAATGTAGCACAAATAAGATATCATGAGCAACCACTTCGTGTCATTTTTTCTTTTTTTACCCTTTTATAATTTTATGCAGAAACCAATGTTCCGAGAGCTGCATTTGGGTCTAAATTAGATAGGGACGAGTCAATAGGACATGTGGGGAACAGACAATCTTTCCAAGATTGACGCTCATCAACTATAAATAAACACGTACAACGATTATAGTCAGTGTGATAGCACATCATAGAAGGCGAGAATCAATGGAACATGGGCCCACATGTCAGGGAGATTAAAGAAACTGTAGTGTCACTAGTATTATACACACACTCAGCGACTATGAGTCTACAAAAAAATGTCCATTCTAACTTTTATCCTAAAGGTATTATGAGTTGGGTGCTAGATGATATGGTCTTGCTTTATACTTGTCACGGAATTCTTTTAGGCAGATCTAGTGCTCCTCTTGCTAGTACTTCTACTTTCTAGTCCTTGTCATGATGACCAGACCAGTATGATATACTCCCTCCGTTTAGAAATATAAGATGTTTTAGCTTTGTGAAGCGAATGTATCTAGACATCTTTTAGTGTATAAGTTCGCTCGAATCTATACACTAAAAGATGTCTAGATACATTAGCTTCACAAAGCTAAAACATCTTATATTTTCGAACGGAGGGAGTATTTAGGTGCGCCTCAAAAGGATTGGGCTAGCTCCGACCTGAAGCACTCGTTTATGCGTGTCCACTTGGAAAACCATGTTCCGATCCTTTTTCTCATCTATCATCCTATCCCTTGTTGGTTTAATCAAAATGGTAACCATGTTCATATGTTGTTGTTTAAATTCTTGATTCTAATTATGAATTGTTTCAAAATCGACAAGAGGGTACTTTTCGATATGATTTTGTAGATGTTATGCATAAAGTATTGAAGTGTGCCACATACGCGAAACCTGAAGTGTGCAAAAAAAAAACCCAGAAGGGCAAGAAACCCTTGTTATGTATTAATTAAGGTAGGAACTGAGGCTCAGACCCTGCTGACTAGCACAACATCGCATGTGCTAGCCAATAAGCCCGAGTCTTTCTCGAAGTAAGCAAAAAGGTATCAAAGAAGAGAAAAACTTCTCATCCAAGTACTTTCTTAGATAGCGTGCATTTTTATTGATGGATGTCATAAACGTGTTGTCTATGCAACAACACAATACCAAAGTATAAGGATGCACACCTTCTAGTAAGAGAATGCACACGACAATTACTATAACACACACATAAACGTTAAAGAACAAGAAAATAAAAGTCACGAAGAATAATAACAGTTGTCTTCTATGTCACTACACCTAACACATACTACCTTCGTGGTGATAATATAAGTTCCGCAACAACAACAAAAACCGGGAAAGGAATGTCGACAAGCACCACCTCGGATAGGCAAAGTAAACCACTCGATTTTGTTAACCCGGACACGGCCGCATTGTTGGCGAAGCTTGACAAAAGTCCACAATCCATGTTCTGTAGCCAAAAATTACGGCAAACTGAAAGGAAGATGTTTGCACCACAAGCAATTTCTTGCCATTAATGAAGAGGTGTAAGTCTGAAACTCAAAACAAACACCTCCAAGGCCCCCCCCCCCCCTTAAACGGGCAAAGCTGCATTGACGGCTTTCACCCTTAGAAGAAACATGATATGTAGACAATATCGTAACTTCGAGACGATGCGTCCACGGATGTGAATGGTGCACGGCGCCATCGTCTAATCCTCGTTATCTAGACTTCCACTTGAGGCTGAAATTGTACCACACCCAATGACCTCGCATCAAAGAGCAACCACATCCTGAATAAATCGGGAGCCAACGATATTTTTTTGTAATTATTATCCATGAAGATCACATCATCGCCGGGTCGAGAAAGATAATCCAGAATCTATGACTCGCAAGGAATGTGCTCCTAAATTCATTGTGCAACTAAGACGAACAAAGAGAGAGATAAGTATTTTGTAAAAGCTGCCCTCATTAACTACGATCCTAGTATACCTTTAACCTTTTGTAGCGGGAATAGAATGTCTCCGTGTATCTCCACTTCTTCGGTGAAAGCTATATTCATACTCCCTCTAATCGATATTACTTGTCACTGATATAGATATATCTCGGAGGGAATAGTTCATCTACTGTCTATTCCCTTTTCATGAGGAGAGAATATTTTCGACTTCAACCGAATCTACGCGATTTGTTTTCTTACGGTAAAATTGTACATTAGTGGGGTGAGAATGTCAAAAGAAATCCACCAGTTGATACGCCACCACAAACATCACCTTCATAGCTTTATGGTCTAAAAGCCATGGATGGTGAAACTTGGCCCTACATCCCTTTCATGTATCACATGAATCCTCATTTGGATGTCATAACGGCCGGTTCACACCCGTATATAGGTTGTTAACAGCAAATTTAGGATGAATAGTAACCCTCCATATATGCATATGTAACTAACTCTAATAAACTAATTGCACCAAGTAGGAAGGATGACATGACTCTCTACCAACAATGTTTTCTCTTTTAGTACCGGCCAACTTTGGAGGAAGCTGCTTTCGGTTGATCGGACGGTACTTTGTGCAGTTACGGTGCTAGTTAATCGAATGGTAATATATATATACTAATCCAATTGGTGAGTCAGCTAGAGATGATCGATCTACTCATCTACTATTTCAGTTTGCACTTTCCCCCTTGCCAAGTTGTCATATGCAGATGAAACGTTTGGAGCTGGAGGGCCCACAGGCAGAGGTTGGCATGTACTATGTGTCCCTGTCGGGCCAGATACCTTTGCATTATTGGTGACCCTGTGCTCCTACCCTTTTGGAGATAACGATGTTCAGAGGAAACCTGTGAATATATCAGGAAAAAGGTATAGCCTGCATGTGAAAACCTTAAGCAAGTTATTACTAGTACCTCGTTGAAGGTAAAATCTTCAGCTTCAAATTTGGTACCAAAATCATTTTTTTTTTTAAAAAAATGGTAAGTAGCGAGGAGGAACAACAAACCTAAAAGTATGATCAGAATTGGAAATTTTAAAACTTTCAGTTTCACGTGTACACATATACATATACATATACATATACATATATAAATACACACACATGTTCAATTGGTCAAAGACATTCGCAGCCTCGCAGAGCTTTCAGGGGTCACACGGCTGGAAAGAGCACCACAGGAGGAGGAGAGGAATCTGAGGTAGCTTGCGGGAGATGGCAAGACCAGAGGAAAAATTAGCTCCGAGTACGTGTTTGAACGGCGGTGGTTGCTCAGCCCTGCTCTGCGCGTGCGTGTCCGTCTGGTCTCCACTACGGCAGGTGCGCCCCCTCGCCTCGCGACCGGCCGCAGCCAGGCACCCGCTCCGCCGCGCGCAGCGTGTTTTCACTCCAGGAGCTGAAGGGCTGAAAAGAAATTCAGTACGTTTTGGCAGCGACCAGTGTCGACACTTTTCTCTGAAGCTGACATGCAGCACATCTGACGGTGGCGGGCTCTCTGTTTCTTTCTACTAGTGTTATTTTTTTCCACGCAGAAAGGCAGAAATTGTTTTTCCCTTCCGACCACTGCTTTTCAAAAAATGAAAAACACGGGGGGTTTGGCACTTTAACAATCTTAACCTGATCTAGCTGATGCATGTATGAAAAGTTCAGCACGGTAAGAAAACTGAGCAGCAGGTTTCTCACTATTGTGTTGGAATGAATAGTTCAAATGGCACAATGTGAGAGCGCTCCTCCTTGCCGGCCCGATCCCGAGCCCTCTCCGCCGGTGTTGCCGACCGAAGATGACGGAGGAGAGGTGCCGGCGTAGCTTCTAGGTCTAGTTGTACGTTTCCCTGGCGTTTCGCCGGAGTAGTGGGCGTTTTGCCTGTTGGCGGTGGTACTCCAGATCTGATGCAGCCAGATCTCGAGCATAGGGTCTTCTTCACGGCATTCGGGTTTCTCCGGTGGAAGCAGGGCGCTGCGTTGGCGGCTGACGCCATCCTCAATAAGCTGCGGTTGACCTCCGGCTGCTTGCTCTGTCCTTTCTCTCCCGACCGGCTGTGGTAGCGAGGAGGTGAGGAAGTTCGGTGTGGCGGGCACACGGCGTCTCAGCTCCTGACCCGCCGTGAGGGCGAGGAGGAGCTGCGGTGCGGCGCGCTTCTTCTGCAGCTGGAGGTGGTTCGTGGTGGCTCCCTCGACTCAAATGCGTTGGAGTTGTTCGCCTGCATCCAGTGTACCATGGCGGCTTTAAGCTACAGGTGATCTCTTCGCGGCGTCTTCATGCGGTGGAGCGGTTTGGGAGCTCCTCTCCAGCGGCCTTCAGTGACTAGATTCATGGTGCAGTCAGACCAAATGACTGTAGGTGACTGTAGGGCGGTCGCTCCCCCACTGCTAGCTCCGTCTCGACGTTATTTCTGCGTTTGTCCGGCTTGCCGTGGCGTGGCGTCATCAACGATGTGGAGGCGATGGGGTTTGGACTCGATCGCTTTTCTACGATCTTCTTGGGCTAAGTTGTAATTTTTATTTTCTTTGGGGCCTTGCTATAATTTGCCTTCACTGACATAATGAAAGTAGTTTATCGTGTGCTTCGTGATGCGGCACGGTGTGTTGATGTAAATCACCGTCCAGTTGGGAACCCCAAGAGGAAGGTATAATGAGCACAGCAGCAAGCTTTTCCCTCAGTAAGAAACCAAGGTTTGTCAGTCCAGGAAAAAGCCAAACTTCAGAAGGTGATGCTTGCTAGCTTAGTGACACTCCAACAAGGGCGCCGTTTATGATACTTGTTAGCGCGTCTTCAACTAGCAGCAATGCGGAACCTGCACACAACATAACCAAATACTTTGCTCCTAACTTACGATGAGGTTGTCAATCTCACCGGTTTGCTGTAAACAAAGGAATGAGCGTATCGAGTGGAAAGCAATAGTAATATGCGAGAAAGTAAGCAGTGCGAGTAAAGTAAACAGGTGATAGCAATATAAAGGAAATAGGACCGGGGTCCACAGTTCACTAGTGGTGTCTCTCTATAAGATAAATAACGACATGCTGGGTAAACAAATTACAGTTGGACAATTGATAGAATAAAGATAACGTGCATATGTCGAGAGGATCACTATGAGATTTACTCTGGGCATTACAACAAGATACATAGACCGCCATCCAACTGCATCTATGACTAATAATCCACTCGCGGGGAATCAATCCAAGGACCCCTTGAGTATTAAGTTGCGAACAACAAATAACTGCATTAAGCAAAGTGTGTAATGTAAACAAAGTATATGTCCTTGGACATAAGAATGTTGTTTTCTCCCTAGTGGCAACAACACATCTACAACCTTAGAGGTTTCTGTCACTCCCCCAGATTAACTAGATGCATAAACCCAACTATCGAGCATAAATACCCCCTCTTGGAGTCACTAGTATCTACTCGGCCAAGATAGCTACTAACAACGGAGAGCATGCAAGATCATAAACAACATAGAGATAACATAAGATAATATTCAGCACATCAACTCAATCATAACACCAATATTCATCGGATCCCAACAAACACAACATGTAGAATTACATAACGGTGATCTCGATCATGTAAGGCAGCTCACGAGATCTAAACATGAAGCACATGGTGGAGAAGACAACCATCTAGCTACTGCTATGGACCCATAGTCCAAGGTAGACTACTCACTCATCGTGTCGGAGGCAAGCAAGGCGATGAAGAAGACCTCCGGTGGCAATTCCCTCTCCGGTAGGGTGCCGGGAAGAGCTTCTGGATCCTCCCGATCTCGGGTCGACGACGGCGGCGGATCGCGATGTGTTTCTGCAAAATTGATCGGGTACTTAGGTTTTTCCCGTCGGGGGGTCTTTATAGGCGAAGGGGCAACGTCAGAAGTGGACCAGGTGGGGCTCACCATAGGGCGGCGTGGCCAGGCCCTGGGCCGCGCCCCTGGTGGTGAGACCACCTCCTGGCTTCGTTCCATCTTCTCTTCGGTGTTCTAGAAGCTTCGTTAAATATCTGGATATTCGGCTTTTGTTTCGTTGAATTCCGAGAATATTTCCTGTGTAACTTTTCTGAAACACAAAAATAGCAGAAAACAGGGAACTGGCACTGTGGCATCTTGTTAATAGGTTAGTTCCAGAAAATGCATAAAAACGCCACGAAGTGTAACGATACACTAAGCAAATGGTGTAAAAACAAGCATGGAGCATCAAAAATTATAGATACGTTTGAGACGTATCACTTCGCACTGGTCTCCTTAAAAAAAGGGCACAATGTTAACACCTTCAATGATCGATCTTAGTTGCAGACTTGGAGTTGACTCTAGAGCAGTGCGGAAAGCTGAAGATGGAAAAAACGCTCCGCTCTCGTCCTGGGTCACCCCCCGCGAGGGCGACTGAGATGAAACCCTAGCCGCCGCCACCCTCAGCCCTTCTTCCCCTCCTCTCCCCGCCACCGTCGGCGAGCGCCGCCGGGCAAAGCCCGTGCGGTGCCGGCGGCGGTGGGCTTCTCCCTACCCGACGCTAGCTAGACCTCGCGGGAGCTCGAGCAGGCGGCGGTGCTCCCTGGTACATCGACGAGGTCAACCAGCGGCGGCGCGGCATCGGTTACGGCGCAGCCCGTCCTCGGGCGATGCAGCGGTGGTGCTCGCCTTCGCTGGCGCTTGATTTCGGCCGGGGTCAGCTTGGGTGGAGTGAGGCAGCGGCGTCGCCGCTCGTGGCGGCCAGCAGCAGCAACATGGCGGCGGGCAGGTGGTGCAGGTGGGCGATGCGCAGAGGCAGACGGACGTCGACGGCGGCGGCCGTGGCGCAGCAATGGGGCGGCAGGGCTAATTGGGCCAGATATGGGCCTGATCTGGGCCAGGAGGGCCTGATCTGGGCCTGATGGGCCATGCTGCTACGTCCGGATGGCGACCACTTCGAGTGGTGGAGGGTGGTTCCCCTCACCTCGGCTGCAGCGTGGCTTGATGTATGCAATCTTGTGTTGGCCTACCTCGTCCATTTCGGCGGCTTTGCGGTGTGTTGTTGCTCATGTCACGAGCTCGACTTTGTGGATGCCGGGGAGGCGGCCTCGGGAGGTTGACTGCACGGGTGCTTCTTCGGCAGGCGACGTCGCGGTGGTGATGATGCTGTTCTTTGGTCATGTGGGTGGCGAGGAGCAGTGTAGCGGGAGACCTTGGTGGTGGCGGCGCTTTAGCAATGACATCTCCCAGATCATGTGTTGAAGGTCGCGCTTGGAAATAGCGGGCAGGCGGCAGGCGTGTGTGTGAAGGTTTTTCCGAACGAAAGCTCCGCGTTGTGACGCCGGCGGCGGCGATGCCTGCGGGTATCTTGACCCTCTTGAGGGCGTCGTTGTGGGTACCTTCTCGTCGACGGCGGCGTGGTGCGTCGTGACCCTCTTGAGGGCGTCGGCGTGGAGCTCTTTTCCTATCGGTTCTGTCCCGGTGTCGCCGGTAGCAAGTCGCGATTTCTCTTGTTCTTTGTTGTTTATCTTTGATCTGCTGTAAGAGGGTTTCCTCATCACTTTGTATCAGTTCGGCCGTTTGTGGCTTTATTTATAAAGCGGGCGAAAGCCTGTTTCGAGAGAGAAAGCTGAAGAATACCGAAGAATATTTCGCCCTGTCGTGTCCATATCACACAAGCGGACAGAGAAATTAATTTGTTCTTTCATCCGGATGCCAATTCCTGGTTTATACCGGTATAACATACGCCACGTGATGTTACACGAGGGGAAATAATTAAGGTGCTAACCGAAAGATTCCCACCCTTCTTTGCGAGTCGATGTGGCATGGATTAGCTTTCGCACAAATTCCATCTTCAAGCGCTGGAGTCCACTTTGCCTCGGTGACTCTTTCCTAGTCCTTTGTCGAGTTAATTTCAATTTTGTAGAGTGCGGACGAATGGAGGCGGAGCTCTAGGACCAGGAAGTCTTCTTTATTTTGACAATTTGGAAGTTGATTTGCAAGTTTCAAAAAATTCGGATTTTACAAACGTGTAAAACCTCAACGTGCGATTCTCTTTATCCTGGGCTACAAAAAAAAGATAAAATCTGACAAGTTTTTAGTTTTGAAATTGACCCTATTCAATATTCACCGTACTCACATTTAAAGTTCTGTTATTTTTTTCTATAGCCTAAAATATAAAACATTTCACATCAAGATTTTGCATGCTTGTAGTATACATTATTGACTACATCCAGGATGTTATATGTTGATCCAAATTGTATAAGAAGGTTAACGATAGAGGGAAGCAAGGTCCGTTGCCAGGAGGCTTGGGCCGAAGCATGGGTTGGGTCAAGCCCGGTCCGTAATCCCCTCGCCCCTGCTCGTCTGATTGGTAGGCACACAGGCAGAGATATGCCCCCCCCCCCCCCCAACTTTTAAAGATTTTGTTCAATATTTTTTCACAATGTTTAGAATAGAAAATTTTGAGCCTTTTTACCCCCCCCCCCCCCCCCCCCCGGATCGTTGGCAAGCTCCACCACTGGGATAGGCATATTGTCCAAAATGTTGTCAAGGTGACGAAAATGTGAGATTTGAGTTTTATGAAAGAATATACTTCAATAGTGGCCGTCTTCTTTTTCCCGTTTGGTTGTGAACTTGTGTGATACTCTTGTCGCATTAGTTATGGTTCTGTGTTATTTACTATAATTTGTAGAATCTATATGGTCAACTAACCTTAGGTGAGCATCACACACAAAAAATCGATGGCTTCTCAGTGATGAGACTCCAGTGATGATCATGCATATATGAAAACATCAATTTAGACAGCTCATAGCAATAATTTTTACAATGGAGAAAGGAGAGAAGGTACCATTGGCCTAAATCCATTGGCATGGTATGTACTCCTGTGACCTCACTAGCAGATATTCATATCTCTGCAACCTTCCTAGGTCAAACCTCTAGCATATATGCCAGAGAACAAATAGAGCGACTGTTGCAATTTGAGTCCAAATCCAAATGCTTCTTCCCTTCCCTGAGATGTACTAGGCGTTAACAGCAAAAGTATCTTCTTCTCTGTGACTAGATTTCTATGTGCATGCATGTCGCTTCTAGCTCCTGAAGTATCTTTCCGACGAAAGCCATGGATGGGGTTGCTCTGGGTCCCCTTCCCCTAAAGTTGAATGAAAGTGTTCAACAGTGCAAAGAGCCAAACAGGGATGCCAGCTGCCTAACTCCACTTGGTAGGTGCCTTGGAAGCTTGTTCTGTTCGAGCTTCGTTCTTCTTCTATGGTCAAATACATGGAATTTCTGGTAAGCTACCGCCGGGTATATCTAATTCAGGTTTTCGACGCAGCTAAAAGCTCATAGCTACGTACGATCAAGATAGGATAGCATATGCATTCACATTCCAAAAGAACTTGCCAGTAGTTAATCGCGTAGTATATATATAGCTAGCTAGCTAAAGGCTACAGAAAGGTTTATGATAAGAAGAGCATCATGAATTAAGCATGGTCTAATATTCTCTTGATCACTATAGTTTCTCTCCTGCCTACTATACTATCGCAAAGTCTCCGGCCGGCACGAACATGCCCCTTTTGCCGCCACCACTTGCATCCATATCTTTCCCAAGATTCAGACTTTGGGAGTGAAACCCTGACTGTAAAACAAGAGGAAACTTTGAGTGGAAGGAATAATGCAGGGAGAGCACAATCCTGCAGGAGCAGGAGACAGAGAATATTCTCGATCTATATTGACGCGCATATATAGCATACAGGAGAGGAAAATGGAATTCCTCCTCCCCCCAGCAGGATGCAGGAACAACCTTTTTGGGGCAAAGCTGGGCGCACTAGCACCAGCGTCATGTCATCCAAAAGGCCACTGGAATCGGAAGACGAGAGTGCTCGCTCACGTGAATTGGGGCGGCCTGGCACTAGCTCATTCGCTTTAACATTATGATGTTCTTGTCCTGACCTTTTCTGTAGTGCTACTATTTTTTTCAGCTTAGTGTAATATGTTGTCGTGGACAATTCGTTCGTGATGGGCTGTCAAAGAGCTGCAACGGATCGATGCAACCCGCAATGTTGGAAAGGGCCTTCCGCTGGAGCTGGAGGCCTGGTACATAAATTGAGCCCACAGCACTCGTTGGTGACCGAATGTCTGAAACTCTGAATCAGCTGCGCTAACATAACACCCCTCGACAGTCAGTGCATTCGGAGCAGGCGGCAGGCGGCAGGCGGCAGTAGTGAGAGGTCATATCACGGGGCGCGCGGAAGGATCATGCCCGGATGTACCGACGTTCGGCTCGCGCCGATGCAATGCAAGCGCACCTGCTGTACAACCAGTGCATCACGAGTGACCGTCGTTGGAGGAGTAGCAGTGAGCTCAGATCTTACACGTTGAAGAGCGACCCTCCATTTCAGCCCTGGGGCTTTGGTCAGATCCTGGTTCAACAACGTCAACTGGAACCATCTCTATGTCCTCACGCAGCTCCCCTGGACAATATCCCAAAGCAACTTTCACTTATTGACTTATTGTGTTGGGAACTTCTAAAATAAAAACACACAAACCTTCAACAAGTACGGTAGTGAGTTTAATTTTTTTGATGAACAAACCCTTTGGAATTACAACATCATTCTCAACTAAATGCCCAAACAACTTCGGTGGAAACATTCAAATCGTATCATGAACTATTCATGTGTCAAACTTTTTGGTTGATCAATTACTAAAGGTGGCGGTTTCACTTTCGCAACATCTGGAGGTCTTACAAAACTAGAAATTTCCAAACTTTGAGTTAAAGAGGAAAAAATAATTTACCTTTATGATAATAAGACCACAAAGCTTTTTAACAAAAATAAGAAAATATGTATCCATGGCTCCCACCTTCCCGTCAATTTTGACTGACTTTGTGCAATTGCTTCTCCAACAGTGTAGTAGGTGCACGCCCACAACTTCTCTAGTGAGAAAGCATGTGAGCATGGTGGCTTTCACCAATGAAACATCTACCTTGTTGCGAGCTGAGGGTGCTTTGGTTGTCTTAAACGATGCAATCTATGCACCCACTGCACCAACAAAACATGAGCCTTTGGATTAGGAATAGAGGGACAAGATAAAGTCACAACGTGGGCTGGTGGTGTCTTATACAAGTTGAACCTCATAGATCTGTTCAATTGAATGAACAGTATCTCGCCAATCCAAATTGTCTCTTTCCCTCAGCTCTCTTCTGTACATCCCTGTACGCGGATGCAAGGACCGTTATGAGCGACTTGAGGGGGAATAGGAACTAATCCAATTTTTAATTCTTTTTTGATTTTAGGCTTGACACAAAGGTAAATTATCTAGATGTGCAACTGGGTGAATTTCCCTAATAGTGACAAGCAAGCATACAAACAATAGTAAACAAGATACAACTAAAGGCACGAAGTAACCGCAATGGAGAAGCCGAAAATGCAAGGATGTATTCCCGTAGTTTCTTCCTTTTGAGGGGAAGTACGTCTATGTTGGAGAGGTGTGGCGACAGAGAGTTCACCTACGTCACAAAGGCTCACCTTTTCTCCGGTGAGAAAGCCATGGAGGATAACTCACGCTCCACTAAGCGGTGGTCTTGAAGGCGACGACCGAAACCTTCGCACGGAGGTTGGTGCACAACTCCACAACTTAATTGGAGGATCCCAATAAGTACCACAAGATTTTATATGGAGGAAGCTTTGAGGTGACCTATTTTGCACTATGCAAGATCTAAGGAGGAAATAGTGGGGGGATAGTTCACTTGAAGAGCCGAGAGCCGCCTAAATAGTTCTTGAGGGTCTTCACCATCAAACATGGCAAATTTCTCGGCTTCATTGTTGACTTCTTCATACTTTGACTCTTGAATGCTCTCATTCCCGATGAATAACTCCGTGAGAGTGTCCCAAGTTTCATTGGTATAGGTGAGAGTCCTAACAAGAGCCTTGTCCTTCTCGAAGAGAGACATGTGGATTAGGTGCAATGCGGAAGCATTGAGTTGCTTGTCAACAAGATCCCATGGACGCAAGTTATCCAGATCACTTGAAGTTGGATTGAAACCCTGCTTAATTATTCTCCACAACCCAATAGAAGCAAAGTTGATGTGAGATTCCATATTAGCTTGCCAATTGGCAAAACTAGAAGCATCAAGTGGAGGTGGAGGGCCTCAATTAGCAATGTGTGGTATTTGGACATGCCTTCCAAAGACATAGCTCGTAGGGTGTGGAATCTCTGAGTGTCCCCTAGAAGTACCATCCTTCTTGGGAGAGTTCTCGGCCCCCTCCTCCTTCTCTAAATCATCCTTCCCGGAGGGTTTACCCTTTTTAGGGGGGATCACCCTTATCCATGTCGTCATTCGGTTTGGGAGGTCCGGTGCTAGTTGCACCACTAGAGAGAGCAACGAGTTTTCCATTATTAGTTTTTATTTGATCCATCATAGCCGCCATTTGAGCTACCAGGACATTAAAGTCCGCCTTAGTGACTGTGGCTGCCTGCTCTGCTACAGTGTCTCCCATAATCTCTTAGGCAGTAAAGCCTAATCAAAGAGCCCTTGCTCTCATACCAGTTGAAAGGGCTGTTATGAGCGACTAGAGGGGGATAGGAGCTAATCCAATTTTAAATTCTTTTTCGATTTTAGGATTGACACAAAGGTAAATTCTCTAGATGTGCAATGATACGTCTCAAACGTATCTATAATTTTTGATGCTCCATGCTTGTTTATGCACCATTTGCTTTGTGTTTTGTTACACTTCGTGGCATTTTTATGCGTTTTCTGGAACTAACCTATTAACGAGATGCCACAGTGTCAGTTCCCTGTTTTCTGCTATTTTTGTGTTTCAGAAAAGCTACACAGGAAATATTCTCAGAATTGGACGAAACAAAAGCCGAAACTTCTATTTTTCCCGGACGAAGGACAAAGACCGAAAGAGAGCCGGAGAGGGGCCAGAGGGCCACCACACCAGGGGGTGGCACGCCCCCCTCCTGGCCGCGCCAGGGGGTGGTGAGGCCCCCCTGGTGGCCCTCTGACGCTGCCTCTCCACCTATTTAAAGCCTCCCGAAGTCCAAACCCTAAATCAATTGGTGTTTTTCCCAGTAAAGTTCCGCAGCGCTGCCGCCGTCGAAGACAAATTTTGGGGGACAGAAGTCTCTGTTTCGGCACCCTGCCAGGATGGGGAAGTGCCCCCGGAGACATCTCCATCGACGTCGTCACCTCCACCGCCATCTCCATCGACTTCACCGCCATCTCCACCAACGTTGTTGTCTCCTATGATGAGGAGGGAGTAGTTCTCCCCCGGGGCTGAGGGCTCTACCGGTAGCTATGTGGTTCATCTCTCTCTCCCATGATGTGATCTTTATGTGATCATGAGCTTTGTATCTAGTTGAATTGGTAGATGCTATTATTCAGATATTATGCTACTCCCGTGCTTTATTATTGTAATCTCCAGAGACACATTGTATCATGATGTGAAGGTGATAGTTTGCGCATTGTGTGTGTCTTTTTGGCTAGTGTCTCTATAATTGTTGGTGTTTGTTGGAACCATCTAGTGCGTTCACGGTGATAGTGTGGGGCAATCTAGTTTGGGGACATGCGAACTTTGAGGAGTGCTTCGTAGCCCTACGCATGATTAGTGTTCGTTATCCATTGGAGAATAGTTTAGAGTGGCATAGTGAAGATAGTTATCTATGGGTTCAGTTATGTTACCTTTGTTGAGAGTGACCACTAGTGAAAGTATGATCCCTAGGCCTTGTTTCCAAGCATTGAACACCATTTACATTCAGTTTTGTTACATGTTTGCTCGCAGCGATATTTATTTCAGATTACATTTACTACTTATAATCATCACTAATACTTGTATTTCACTATCTCTTCGCCGAACTAGTGCACCTATACATCTGACAAGTGTATTGGGTGTGTTGGGGACACAAGAGAATTTTTGTATCGTAATTGCAGGGTTGCTTGAGAGAGATAGCTTTGACCTCCTCCTCCCTGAGTTCGATAAACCTTGGGTGATTCACTTAAGGGAAACTTGCTGCTGTTCTACAAACCTCTGCACTTGGAGGCCCAACACTGTCTACAAGAACAGACGCGTGCATAAACATCATGCAACTTGGTGAATTTCCCTAATAGTGACAAGCAAGCATAGAAACAATAGTAAACAAGATACAAGTAAAGGCATGAAGTAACCGCAACGGAGAAGCCGAAGACTCAAAAATGTATTCCTGTAGTTCCTTCCTTTTGAGGGGAAGTACGTCTATGTTGGAGAGGTGTGGCGACACGGAGTCTACCAATGCCACAAAGGCTCACTTTGTTCTCCAATGAGCAAGCTACAAAAGCTATCTCACGCACCACTAAGCGATGGTCTTGAAGGCGACGACCGAAACCTTTACACAGAGATTGGGGAACAACTCCCTTAACTGGAGGCTTCCAACAAGTACCACAAAGCTTTTACATGGAGGAAGCTTCCAAGTGACCTCTTTTGCACTAGGCAAGATCCATGGAGGAAATAGTGGGGGTTACAAATTCCTTTGGTAGTATTGTAGACCTAGGGATTCTGTCCCAAACTCCAAAGTCTTAAGGGATTTGGTTGGCTAGGGAGAGAGATCTATGAAGCTTGAGCTCTTGAGTCAATGGAGGATAGAGGAAAAGCCAAGGTACCATTTGGGGAAGAAGACATCTCCTTTTTATAACCCCCCCGGCAATTATGACCGTTGGCAGATTTTCTTGGGCGGTAGTACCAATTGCTCCAGCGGTACTATCGTTGAGCTGGTGTCGATTTGAACGAGCTAGGACGCTTTAGTCTTCCTAGCCAGTGGTACCGACCACACCTGCAGTACAACCGGGCGCTCCTTTTATTCAATCCGCCAAGTCCAAGCGGTAGTGCCGATGTACCACTGCTTAAAGTTGCAGCTTAGCAAATTTGGAGTTGCGAGAGAGGACCCCCCCCTCCCCGACTGGAACGGGAACGGTAGTGGGTGGTAGTACCGCTCTTGGAGAGGAGTGGTAGTGTCGTGGTACTACCGACCCAGTACCAGGAAGGTATGCTAGATAGCTTTAGTGGAGCGGTAGTATCAGTTGCACCAACGGTAATACCGCCCTGCTAAAACATGTCTTCATTTCCTGCAAATTCAAAGACTATAAAGGGGTAAAAATTGTTGATTAGTCATTATCATCAATATCAAAACATATAGGGAAGTAATGCCCTTTCAGCGGAGATGCTACTAGGTTTAGAAAGTCTGGAGCTACAACAAATTCCTCCAAAACAATAATCTTAACACATGGATATAGGATTGAGGCTGCAGATTTCTCGTTCCTAGTTCCTATCAATTTGTACTGTGAATGGTGGCATTTCTCCAGGGCATCATTGACGCAATCTCGGTGAGCCACTAGTGCCAAAGACGACTTTGAGTGCACTGCTGCTTGGAGATTACTGTGGCGGCCATCCTTGGAGCTTAATCAAATCAGACCACAAGATTTATACAAGAGAGAAAATAAGCTTGATTGGCACTCCTAGATTGCCTTGTACATATGAGGGAGAGAGACGTATGAGATTGGGGAAAGGGAAAATATCCATATCAGTTTTCTCTCACTTGGGTAAATTCAGTGATTATATGAGGATCTTCTTGCAAATGTTCCTGCAATCAATCATTCAACATTATCGTGTCCCTCTACCCACAATCCAAAGACCCATCTTCTGCTGGTGCACCAGGTTCATAAATTGAGTGGTTTTATGGGATACGTTCTCGAGGGAGAGGGAGAGGGGGGAGAGATGGAGAGGGAGAGGGAGAGATAGAGAGATGGGAGGGAGGGGAGGGAGAGGCAGAGTGAGATCATCTAACTAGTCTTATTTTTGCTTTAGTTGAGTCAACAAAAAGAGAAAAATGCCACACACAGGAAATGGGAAGGGTGATCGGGAAAGTAAGGTTTTAAGAACCAAAAAAAGAAGCATGCCACCCAGGGAAAAGATGTGGGGTGGGCCATGAATTCTCAAAAAGCAACCGTGCAGCTCAACCAAAAAAGGAAACCGCGCCAAGCGCAGGGGGAGGGGAGTTGGGCGTGCACGGTGAGAGAATAACCGTCACATCATGGACGGGAGCGTATGAGGTTGGAAGTTACCGCCACATCATGCACATGAAATAAAGGTGTCATTGGGTAGGGTATGAGTGTACCCAAACCCACACCCAAATTTCCCCATACCCATGTCAGACTATATTCTCAATACCCAATATATTGGATATTCCCCAGCGAGTATGGGCGACCCAATGGATAATCGAATTCCGCAGTAGCTCAAACCTCACTAGGCCACTAGCTACTGAGTGTCCTACATTGCCTTGTGATGGCGCCGATGGATATATAGATCACCGACCAGTTGGGAACCCCAAGAGGAAGGTATGATGAGCACAGTAGCAGTTTTCCCTCAGTAAGAAACCAAGGTTTATCGAACCAGTAGGAGAAAGCCAAACTTGAGAAGGTGATGCTTGCTAGCTTAGTGACACTCCAACAAGGGCGCCGTTAACGATAACTTGTTAGCGCATCTTCAACTAGTAGCAACGCGGAACCCGCACACAACACAACCAAATACTTTGCTCCCAACTTACGATGAGGTTGTCAATCTCACCGGTTTGCTGTAAACAAAGATATGAGCGTATCGAGTGGAAAGCAATAGTAGTATGCAAGAAGGTAAATAGTGCGAGTAATAGTAAATAGGTGACAGCAATATAAAGGAAATTGGACCGGGGTCCACAGTTCACTAGTGGTGTCTCTCCATAAAATAAATAACACATGCTGGGTAAACAAATTACAGTTGGGCAATTAATAGAATAAAGATAACGTGCATATGTCGCGAGGATCACTATGAGATTTACTCTGGGTATTACAACAAAATATATAGACCGCCATCCAACTGCATCTATGACTAATAATCCACCCATGGGGATATCGTCCGAACACCCCATGAGTATTAAGTTGCGAACAACAGATAACTGCATTAAGCAAAGTGTGTAATGTAAACAAAGCATATGCCCTTGGACATAAGAATGTTGTTTTCTCCCTAGTGGCAACAGCACATCTATAACCTTAGAGGTTTCTGTCACTCCCCCAGATTAAATAGAGGCATGAACCCAACTATCGAGCATAAATACCCCCTCTTGGAGTCACTAGTATCTACTTGGCCAAGATAGCTACTAACAACGGAGAGCATGCAAGATCATAAACAACACAGAGATAACATAAGATATATGATTCAGCACATCAACTCAACATAACACCAATATTCATCGGATCCCAACAAACACAACATGTAGAATTACATAACGGTGATCTCGATCATGTAAGGCAGCTCACGAGATCTAAACATGAAGCACATGGTGGAGAATACAACCATCTAGCTACTGCTATGGACCCATAGTCCAAGGTAGACTACTCACTCATCGCGCCGGAGCCAAGCATGACGATGAAGAAGACCTCCGATGGCGATTCCCCTCTCCGGTAGGGTGCCGGGAAGAGCTTCTGGACCCTCCCGATTTTGGGTCGACGACGGCGGTGGATCGCAATGTGTTTCTGGAAAATTGATCGGGTTTTTAGGTTTTTCCCATCGGGGGGTCTTTATAGGCGAAGGGGCAGCGTCAAAGGTGGATCAGGTGGGGCTCACCATAGGGCGGCGCGGCCAGGCCCTGGGCCACGCCCCCTGGTGGTGAGACCACCCTCTGGCTCAGTTCCGTCTCCTCTTTGGTGTTCTGGAAGCTTCGTTTAATATCTGGACGTTCGGCTTTTGTTTCGTCCAATTCTGAGAATATTTCCTGTGTAACTTTTCTGAAACACAAAAACAGCAGAAAACAGGGAACTGGCACTGTGGCATCTTGTTAACAGGTTAGTTCCGGAAAATGCATAAAAACGCCATGAAGTGTAACGAAACACTACGCAAATGGTGTAAAAACAATCCTGGCGCATCAAAAATTATAGATATGTTTGAGACGTATCAGCATCCCCAAGCTTAACTCCTGCTCGTCCTCGAGTAGGTAAGTGATAACAAAGAAATAATTTTTGAGGTGACATGCACCTACACAATCTTGATCATCTATGTAAAGCATTGAGTGTTGGGATCAAAAGAACTTAAAACATGGGCATGAAAGATATAATCTTGATAGAAGAAACTTAGCAACCATGTTATAACATGAAAATGAACACAAATGAAAGATCATGAAAATGAAACAATGAAAGTCAAACATGTGTTCAAATTATATGGAAAAACATACAAATGGTTTTCAGCTTGTCCTTCATGGAGAGCAAAACATAAATGCATAGGACACCTTCAAATTTAAGAGGGCGACTAGATACAAATAATTTAAGAACAAGTGAAACCAACATCATGAATCAATCAATGAAAACTTTGGGACAATGCACATTATACTCAAAATTATAACTATGCTCTCTTAGACGGTGCATAAATATAGAAGGTGGTGACTCAACATAAAAGTAAAAGAAAGGCCCTTCACAGGGGGAAGCAGTGATTGCAAGTTTTATAAACCTTCAAAAATTATGGTACTTACTAGCTTTGAGCTCTCATTGCCCCCATCATAGGGATCTTGAATGGTTAAAGTTAATGCAAATACACTTATGATGCATATGCTTGACAAATCATAAGTGCAAAACCTCGTGTCCCGTGAAGTACGAATACCAAAACCTCATGCTACTCGACTTAGAGTCCCAAGCAAGCTCTTGTCATTGTAAGTATACACGTATCATCGAGAACCGCCAACGGGGTACCTCCGTGCCCGATGACATGGAACAAGCCCACATCAAAATGATAGGACAAACAAACAATGAACACCTCGGCATCTCTTTTATTTACCATTGGTATAGCTTTTTATTTTGAGATGCGTCGTCGAATGTTCACTATGGGCATACTGTAAATTTCCACCATGAATTATGCATAGCTTAGATTAGCGGCCCAGGTATTTCTCTAACACATATACAAACTCCATGATCCCGCAAGATTCCCAAATTATTTCACATCGCGAGTATCCATAAACAAAAGATCACGATATCAACTCAAATAAGAAGTGCAATGTTGAAAGCTTGCCCCATGACGGCATGGCTGGGCTAATTTCCAACTTACCACTTGCAAGCATAACAACTCAACATAAGAGAGCCACAATGTCAAATTTTTAAGAACAAGAAAAGTAAAGTGTGCCATCAAGTTCATGAGAGCTTTGCTGACCAATTTTCGCATAACACCAAAAAGAGTTTAATTTGAAGGATAGATAAAAGCAAGTCAAATGTACTTTGGAATAGCAAATTGCTAATAGGTATGTATGGTGGACACATTGGAACAACTTGATTTTTAGGAGTTGGATGCATGAGTAGAGCTTATACTTAGTACAAAACGAGGGCTAGCAAAAGACTGGGAGCGACCAACTAAGAGAGCAATAACAGCCATAATCATGCAAAGCGACAAAGCAACGTTAAAAGAAGCATAAGATGACATCAAAAGTCAAAAACTAAATGCTCATAGAGGCTTATGGAAACTTTGTATAAGTCTAACATGTGTGAGCATGCGCCAAGTCAACCCAAATAAAGCATCAAGGGAGAAAACTAAAATAATGCTTCCAAATAATAAAAACAACGCATGATTTTTTCAAAGGCTCATTAAGCAATCTCAGTCATTTGAGACAAGTCATGCTACAGCAAAACCACTAAGCATACTATCAAAAAGACATCAAGCACGACATACAAAAGCCTAGGCCGCAGTCTACACGGGCTACTTTTTGTACCACTTTTTTGCATAATTTTTTTCTCTTTTCCAACACCATTCGAACCTTTTTGAAACAACTCTTTGGATGAATACCAACATGGACCAGAGGTCAAAATACACCTTGATGCAAAGATATAAGAAGATCTGAACATAAATCAAGGCGAAAAATGAAAACTAAACGCAGTAGCAGAAAAAGAGAACACTCGTTGAACGATAAGAGTGAAAAACGGAGTGTTCTTGGCAAATGAAAAGCAAGGCAACTTCTCTAAAAGAAATTTGTTGGGATCCAACCATTTATTGCAGCAAACAAACTAAACTAAACTGAAAACTAAAAACAACAGACGCTCCAAGAAAAATGCATAATGCATGAAGCAATAAAAATATAGTGTGTTGAAAGGTGACCTGATTTTTACCGATGAAGAAGGGGTGCCTCGGGGGCATCCCCAAGCTTTGATGCTTGTACCTCTTGGATATTTCTTGGGGTGCATGGGCATCCCCAAGCTTGAGCTTTTGTCCATTCTTCAACTCATCTCATCATTCTCCAATCCCTACACTTGAAAACTTCCTTCATACAAAACTAAACACAATTCTATTAGCAACATTAGTGTAAGCATAGCAATGAATCAACCCTTTTTGCTTCAGGTTTCAACTCAAAACCACCACATATAAAGCATATACTACTGTAGCAACTTCCCCAAAAGTTCCGTGATCAAAATAACTCAAAAAGAAAGCGATAAAGAGGCAAACACAAATAGTGGCAGAAATCTGTCAAAACAGAATAACTGACAAAGGTCGAATTTTTCGAGGCTTTTCTGTTGCTCAAATAAAAAAAGTGTATAACTAATTAAAGTTTGGATATAACCTGGGTCATATGCACAAGAAATTGCAGGTCAAAAAGATATTCTAAGAATTGTCAAGAATTTTTACGGTGCAGCATCGAAATCTGTTTCAGGACAGCAACTTCCCCAAATCTTACCTCACTCAAATTAGAGGCTTCTCTTGGCACAAGAATGAAATAAAAAGGATAAGGAGAGTTTATTACAGTAGTAATAACTTCCAAGACTCAAATAAAAGAAAAAGAACTAAAAATAAAATAATGGGTTATCTCCCAAGAGTGCTTTTCTTTAACGCCTTTGAGCTATGCGCAGAAAGTGCAAATCAAGTAATATCAAGTGATGAAGCATCAAGTTCATAATTTGCTCTAAGAATAGAGTCAAAAATAAATTTCTTTCTCTTCCTAGGGAAGTGTTCCATACCTTTCTTGAGTGGGAATTGATATTTGATGGTGCCTTCCCTCATATCAATGATGGCACCTACAGTTCGAAGAAAGGGTCTTCCCAAAATAATAGGACATGAAGCATTGCATTCAACATCCATAACAAGAAAATCAACGGGAACAAGGTTATTGTTAACCATAATAAGAACATCATTAATCCTTCCCAAAGGTTTCTTCTTAGCAACATCAGCAATAGGAACATCATAATAACACTTTTCAAGTGGTGGTAAATCAAGCATGTCATAAATTTTTCTAGGCATAATAGAAATACTAGCACCTAGATCACATAAAGCATGGCAATCAAAACCATTAACATGCATATCAATGATGGGTTCCCAACCATCTTCTAACTTCTTGGGAATAGAAACTTTTTGCTTCAACTTTTCATCCCTAATTTTCATGAGAGCATTGGTAATATGCTTAGTAAAAGCAACATTTATAGGACTAGCATTAGGAGTCAAAGCAAGCTTTTGCAAGAACAAAATAACTTCAGATATATTGCAGCCATCAACATCAAAATCATTAAAGGAAATAGAGCTATCATGTCCTACACTCTGAAAAATTTCAGCACTCTTTTGAGAAAAAGTTTTAGCAGATTTAGGCTTTTTAACACTAGGAGTAGGAGTTTTCTCTACACCAATCAAAGTAAGAGGATTGCTAGCATTTGGAACAACATCATTAGAGGTAGTAATGGTACATACCTTCATCTTCCTAGCCATCTCATCTTCTCTTTCCCACCTGGCATGCAATTCTGCTAGCATCCAAACATTTTTATCAATTCTAACTTGGATAGCATTAGCAGTGGCAAAAGTATTGTTCTCTTTTACATCATTAGGCAACACTTTTAGTTTCAGAAGTTCAACATCATGAGCAAGGCTATCAAATTTAGAAGCAAGAATATCAATTTTGCCTAACTTTTCCTCAACAGACTTAATAAAAGCAGTTTGCTTACCAATGAAGTCCTTGAGCATTACCTCAAGCTCGGTGGGCGCAACCCTAGTGTTGTTGGAGGAATTACCATAAGATTTACCATAACCATTACCATTGGTAGAAGGATACTGACAAGGGTATAGTTAATAGAGCCCGTTAGTTGAGTACCCCTTAGGCCTGTTAAGCTAGGCCCAATTGTAATGATAGTCGATATACGAGTTCTTACCGTATATCGATATTGTAATCTGTATCGGATCCTACCCGATCCTTGAGACCTGGCCACCTATATATAGGGGCCAGGAGGGGACGGTGTAGGCCAGATTGAAAGCAAGCCAGGTTGAACACCCAAGTTTACTTTCGATACACACTTATTTCGACTAACCTTACCTTCGAGTTCATCCGACGCCCTCTTCCCCCGATCCTAAGTCCTTCATCTAGGACATTTGTCGAGTTAACACTCGTCAATTGGCGCCGACCGTGGGGATCCTGGGCGTTGGAATCATGAATTCGACGGCTTTTTCGCTTTTAGCCAACAACAGTACAGAACTCGACGGAAGTCAAGAGATGGAGTTAACAATTGGAAGTTTGAGCATCTTCGTCGGGCCATCGGGTTCATCCCGCCTCTCGGATTCGACGAAACCAGATCCGTCGGCGAGCAAGCCTGAAACAGAAGTAATGTTGGAATCATCAGAAGGCTCTTCTAGCGAGGTAAACTCGCTGGTCAGCTTGGGAGAAACACCTATCGCAGAAGGCGACAAAATTCGGGAAAATTTCGACTTGGAAGAAAGAGCGTGTCAAACGCACAACAGCGCAAGGGACTTCGCCGCTGGAAGTAGTAGCGTCTCCAAAAAAGTGCACCAGCTATGCGTCATCATCACTGAGGCCGAAGAAGAAAACAACAACGAAGGAAGCAAAAGGGTCGACAGGCAAGTCGATAAAGTAAAAGAACACAACAAAAAAGAGAAGGAGAAAGTTCACGTTTCAGCTGGAGAATGGAGGATGATCACGTCAGCTATCAATCATGGTATAGAAGTACCCGAAGGATCAAGGAGAGAGGTTCTGATGGGGTATCAGTATGCATTATACCAACATAGGAAGAAACTAAGGGAGGAAAGAGACATGCTTTTCCAAGACAATAACGGTATGTCGAAGGAAGAGTATTGGGATGATTATAGCGAAGATTCAGAATATAGCAGAGAAAGGCGCGGAGACCCAAAGCACAACAGAGGGACAACAGCGTACAGTGGAGAGGAAAGGTACTCAAGGAACCTTACTCCACAGCTAGGAAAGGAGGTAGAAGACTTTGTACAAGAAACACCAGAAGCAGCACTGATAGCAGCACAGGCATACTTACTAACTACAAGGCCAGAACCCGGAGATCCGCGAGAAGATATGCACCAAGCCGCAATACGAAGCCTCGGGATAGTGGAGAACAAGATCAGGGGAAAAGGACCAGAGACGAAGTCGACAAGCCACAAGGAAAAGCAAAAGGCGAAACACAAGTACAATTCCACACAAAACGAGTATAGCGAGTCATCAGAAGAAGAAAGGCGACAAAAGAGGAAGGAGGACGCAAGAAATATAATAGCGCAGGCTCAAGTAAATAAATCGCGCCATGCTTGGAGGGAAGAAAATTATGAAGACGACGACAAGGAGATGGGCGCGTTATGCTTTACCCGCAGGGTTCGCAAAACGCGGGTACCCAAAGGATACAAGTTACCACACGACCAGCAAAAATATGATGGGTCACAAGAACCTACCCTATGGTTATCGGACTATTTGCAGGCAGTACAGATATTGGGGGGAACAAAAGTAACGGCAATGCAAAGTTTACAACTACACCTCACCGGCGCAGCACGGTCCTGGTTGAATACCCTACCCAACGAATCCATTGGAAGCTGGGGAGAACTCGAAAGCCAATTTGCAAGAAATTTCCGTTCGACATACAAGCGACCAGCGTCACTAGAGGAGGTCAAAGCATGTGTGCAAAGGAAAGGCGAAACTCTACGTTCTTATATACAACGATGGAGTATAATCAAAAATTCAGCAGAAGACGTCTCCGACAAATGAGCAATAGACGCTTTTTCGGCCGGCCTTCGTCGATCAGATCTCGTGGAAGAGATAGGAAGAACGAGGCCAACAACAGTAGCTGAACTAATGGAAGAAGCCAACAAATTCGCTGATGGAGAGGACGCATATAATAACAAAAGAGGACGATCACTAGAAGTCGACAGAACGAGCAGACAAAGGAGACGACACCGCAGCAGGGATTATCAAGGACACCGAAACCAGGTAGCTGCGGGTTACGAAGTACGGGAAGAGGAAGAAGATGAAGGCAGGAGGTTTCAGACAAAGGGAGCAGAAAAATCGAGATACTCCGGGCCTTCGGCCGAAGACATGCTATACAGGCCTTGTCGAATCCATTATGCCTATCTCGATGGAAAAAGAGTTTCAAATCATCAGATGAAGGATTGTAGAACTTTCCTAAGACTACAAAGCGCCATGGGTTCAAACCAAGGAGGATGGCAAGGAGAGAAGCACACAAGTCAAGGATACCAAGTGCAAAGGCTAGCAAGGCACCTAAAATCAAAAGTTTACATATCAGCAATGATCCAACCGGTGCCTAAGTCAAAGAAAGAGCAAAAGAGCATATCCAGGCAAGTAAACTTAGCTATATCATCACCACCAGCCACTACAGAATATTTGCGGTGGTCAGATCAACCAGTTAAGTTCAGCAGAGCAGATCACCCAAGAAAAGTTCCCAGGCCAGGCCACTCGCCTATGGTTTTAAAGGCGCAAATAGGAGGATACGACATCAGAAGAGTATTCATGGATGCAGGGAGTGGCATAAACCTAATATATGCTAGAACCCTAAAGGCAATGTGTATCTCACTGTCGAGTCTGAAGCCAACAGATTGCTCCTTCCATGGAATAGTACCAGGAGCCGCAAATTACCCTTTGGGGAGAATAGAACTCGATGTCTGCTTTGGCAGTAGCAGCAATTATCGCAGAGAGAAGCTGGAATTTGAAGTTATGGACTGGCCATCGCAGTACCATGCAATCCTAGGGCGCCCAGCATTTGCAAAGTTTATGGCAGTACCTCACTACGCGTATCTTACGCTAAAAATCCCAGGACCCAAGGGAACGATCACGGTACAAGGGAGCTTCGAAGTAGCCAACACTTGCGACAGGGAATTCAATAGAATGGCGCAAACCTTCGGCATGACAGCAGAATACGAGAGGCTGAAAGGAGAAACAGATCATAATGTGCTACCCGACGTTGGACGATCCCTGCTAGATCAGGCTTTCGACACAACTCAGGACTCGAAGAAAATTCAGGTCCATCCCACGGACCCAAGCAAGATGACGTCGATCGCGGTAAACCTGGATCCCGCATAGGAAAGCGCACTCGTCGAGTTCCTCCGTGAGCGCTGGGAAATCTTCGCCTGGTGTCCTTCAGACATGCCAGGGGTTCCCAGAGAACTCATCGAGCACGCACTAAATGTGGATCCTAAAGCAAAGCCTGTCAAGCAACCATTGCGAAGATTCGATGAACCCAAGAGGAAGGCAATAGCATCAGAATTGCACAGGCTAGAAAACGCCAGATTTATCAGAGAAATAAAAACTTCGAGTTGGATATCCAATCCAGTCATTGTACCCAAGAAAAACACAGACGTACAAAGAGTATGTGTCGACTACACATCTCTCAATAAGCATTGTCCAAAGGATCCCTTCCCTCTACCCCGCATCGATCAGATAATTGATTCAACAACGGGATGCGCAAGGCTTTCCTTTTTGAACGCATATTCTGGTTACAACCAGATCAAGTTGAAAAGAGAAGACGAAGAAAAGACAGCCTTTATCACACCATATGGGGTGTTTTGCTATCAAGTAATGCCATTCGGCCTAAAAAATGCAGGAGCAACTTATCAACGGATGATGCAAAATTGCCTTGGAGGCCAAATAGGGCGCAATATCCAAGTCTATATTGATGATGTAGTCATCACTACAAGAGAAGAGGAATCCCTTATCAGCGACTTGGCAGAAACCTTCGACAACCTGAGCAGGTACAAACTCAAGCTTAACCCGACAAAGTGTTCCTTCGGCGTATCGGCATGACAACTACTAGGGTTCTTGGTGTCAGCACGGGGAATAGAGGCGAACCCGGAGAAAATACAAGCAATTTTAACAATGGGGAAACCCATGAAATTACACGACGTACAGAAGCTCGCAGGACGCGTCGCTGCTCTAAGTCATTTTGTTGCTCGATTGGGAGAAAAGGCACTCCCATTCTATGCACTTATGAAAAAGTCAGATGATAAGTTTGAATGGACAGCAGAAGCAGACGCAGCTTTTGCGCAGTTGAAAAAAGTGCTTTCCACGCCACCAGTGCTGGTCGCACCAAAAGAAAAGGAGTCGCTACTACTTTACATCGCTGCAACCCATCAGGTGGTGAGTACAGTACTAGTAGTCGAAAGAAGTGAAGAAGGCAAAGCCCACGGCGTCCAGAGGCCGGTATATTTCATCAGCGAAGTACTATCTCCGACAAAACAAAGGTACCCGCATTATCAAAAGCTTGCATATAGTGTTTTTACAACAGCACGAAAATTGCGACAATATTTTGCGGTACACCCAATTGTAGTGGTCAATGAAGCACCACTATCGAATATATTGAACAATCCTTCAGCAACAGGACGTGTCTCTTTGTGGGGAATCGAGTTATCTCCCATGGACATCACGTACGAAAAAAGGAAGGCGATAAAATCGCAAGTCTTGCCAGACTTTACAGCAGAGTGGCTGGAGCTGCAGAGCACGGGACCACCAGACTTATCAAGTGTTTGGACAATGTACTTCGACGGTTCTAAGAGAGTCCAAGGCGCAGGCGCAGGAGTAGTCTTGATATCGCCGCATGGCGACAAATTGAAGTATGTTTTAAGGATGAGTTTTTCGTAGGCTTCTAACAATGAAGCAGAATACGAGGCTTTGTTGCATGGAATGAAGATGGCTAAAGCATGTGGAGCAACTCGCCTAAAAATATTTGGAGATTCCAACCTTGTTGTTCAGCAAGTTATGAACAGGTGCGACACAATCAATGACAACATGATGGCCTACAAGAACTTATATCACTATCTCGAAGGAACATTTGATGGATGCGAAGTCTCACACATCAGTAGAAACAGCAATGAAGAAGCTGACAACTTAGCAAATATCGGGTCACAGTGTTTACCCGTACCATCTGGAGTATTCTGGGAGGAAATAGTGGAAAGGTCAATAAAAAGTGTCAAAAGTTCGACTACTGCAACAGGCTCGGGGGCTACGCCGGAACCCGAGGAAGTCATGATGATAGAAGAAACCTGGATGCAGCCATATCTCGCATACATGATAAATAAACAGTTACTAGAAGATGCAGTGGAAGCCAAGAGGATAACTCGACGATCAAAAGCATTTGTCGTGTTGCAAGGAAAATTGTACAAGAAGAGCATTAGTGGCGTTTTGCAGCGTTGTGTAACGCCTTAGGAAGGACAAGCAATATTAAAGGATATACATGGCGGAGTGTGCGGCCATCATGCCAGTAGCAGGGCAATAGCGGCAAAAGCGTTTCGAGTAGGATTTTATTGGCTAACAACCATCGAGGACGCGAAAGATATAGTCTGGAAGTGTGAAGCATGTCAAAGATTCGCATCTCGACCGCACGCGCCAGCAGCAGAGCTACAGCCAATACCATTGTCCTGGCCCTTTGCACAATGGGGCCTTGATATGGTGGGAAAGTTGCACAAATCCTGGCCAGGAGGACATGTTTACATGTTAGTGGCAGTTGATAAATTTACCAAGTGGGTGGAAGCGGCTCCGGTAACAACTCAAGATTCGACAGCAGCAATCAACTTCATCAAGTCAATAGTTTTCCGTTTTGGTGTACCATATAGCATCATCACGGACAACGAGACAAACTTCACTTCGAAGGAATTCAAGAGTTACTGCGAAGGACTAGGAATCAAGCTCAAATTTGCATCTGTAGCACACCCGAAGACAAATGGGCAAGTCGAAAAAGCCAATGGCTTGATATGCAGTGGGATAAAAAAGAGGCTCTTAGCACCTCTCGAGAAAGCCAAGAGCGCTTGGGTAGATGAATTGCCCTCCGTTCTTTGGAGCCTAAGAACCGCGCCTAATGCAGCAACTCAAGAAACTCCTTTCTTCCTGGTCCATGGCGCAGAAGCCGTGCTTCCAGTCGAAGTTACACACGAAGCTCCAAGAGTGACGGCATACGACGAAGCAACATCAACAGAAGCATTGCAAGACGATGTTGATGTACTAGATGAAGCAAGAGATAAAGCATTAGAAAGAGCCACGCAGTATCAACAGAGCCTGCGAAACTACCATAGTAGTCGAGTTCGTCCACGATCCTTTGTGGTGGGAGATCTAGTTTTGTGACTCAAGCAAGACAGCCATGGCAAATTGGAGTCCCCTTGCGTGGGACCTTACATCGTCACAGAAGTGATACCAGGAGGAGCTTATCGACTACAAGACAAGAAGACAGGAAAAGACGAAAGCAACCCGTGGAATGCGGAGCAGCTACGACGTTTTTACGCGTAGAATAAATCTAGTGGTATCAGTAAACTCGAGTTAACCTTCTGAACCCAGAACATGAGGCCATAGGTCGGGTTCTTTGGGTTGAACTCGACAAAATTGTACAAATATTTCTACTTCTCCGCTCGGGGGCTTCAACCCTCGGGTCGTATGAAAGAAACTTTTATCACGACAAGGAGATCTTTTATACTACTAGGTTGTGCAGACAACCCGATATTCTTCAAAATAATTGGTTCACAAAGAACCCGATATATATAACGCATACCTCAGAACAAAGATTTGTTCTCATGGTACTATTAAAAGCATAAAAGCAAAGTACGAGTATTCATTACAGATAGCACGGCAGCAAAGAATACTAAGAAAAGAGATTACATAGAAGCAGATCCTAAACTTCAGCTTCATACTCCTTCTGGCATTGGGTGCCGTCATAGATCTTCACATCGAACTTTGACGTGCCGATATGGAAGTCGAAGGTCATGAAGAAGCCTTGGTGTAGGTCGTGGTCTTCTGCAAACCGCGACCAACCACCCTTGAAGTATTGTTCGCCGTCGCCATCATACCAAACCTCCACTTCGTACGGAGTCCCTCCACCAGATTGTTCACGAAGAACCGCTTCTCGCAGTTGTCGCCCATCCATGAACTTGGTGAAATTCAGCGGCAGGCGCTGAATCTCACGGCACTGCGCCATGGCAATGCAAAAGAAAGAAAAAATTCTTGGAGAGGCAGAAGGAGCAGCAGGCGGAGGAGCGCTCGGACCTGGGGCGACGCCAGTCACCTTGGGTTTATTCTTGCTACCAGGTGGGCGGCCAGGACGACGCTTCACCGGAGCGGCCGATGACGAACCTGCGGTGGCCGGAGTTGTTTTGTTTTTGCTTCCACAAGGACGACCGCGACCCCGCGGTGCTACCGGAGAGCCAAGGTTCAGACGAGAACCATCGGCATCAGCCATGTGGAAGAGTGGGAAAACTATAAACCCTAGATGAAAAGAGGAGACGATGCAGCGAGGAGGAGTGACAAGGGTATAGCTAATAGAACCCGTTAGTTGTGTACCCCTGAGGCCCGTTAAGCTAGGCCCAATTGTAATGATAGTCGAATACGAGTTCTTACCGTATGTCGATATTGTAATCTGTATCGGACCCTACCCGATCCTCGAGACCTGGCCACCTATATATAGGGGCCAGGAGGGGATGGTGTAGGGCAGATTGAAAGCAAGCCAGGTTGAACACCCAAGTTTACTTTTGATACACACCTATTTCGACTAACTTTACCTTCGAGTTCATCCGACGCCCTATCTCCCCGATCCTAAGTCCTTCATCTAGGACATTTGTCGAGTTAACCCCTCGTCAATTGGCGCCGACCGTGGGGAACTTGGGCGTTGGAATCATGAATTCGATGGCTTTTTCGCTTTTAGCCAACAGCAGCACAGAAGTCGACGAAAATCAAGAGATGGAGTTGACAATCGGAAGCCTAAACATCCTCATCGGACCGTCGGGTTCATCTCGCCTTTCAGATCCGACGAAACAAGATCCGCCGGCAAGTGAGCCCGAAACAACAACAATGATGGAATATTCTGAAGGCTCTTCTAGCGAGGTAAACTCGCCGGTCAGCCCAGAGGAAGTGCAAAAAGAAAAGAACGCAGAGGACAACGAAGAAAAGGAAAATTTTCACGTAGGAATCCAACTCGAAGATTTCACGATCTGCCTCGATGATATTGCGGACAAATCAACAGACACATGGAAGACAAGATTAGAGCTTTCTGAGGATAGTAACTCGATCTTCTCAAGCTTCGAGGGTAACATCGGCGAACAATGCCAGGTGCTCGCCATTATAGGAGATAACTCAGAAGAGTTCGACGAAAACGACAATCCAGTACTAAACCCAGCAAATATCGATAGGGGAGCAAATCACCTAGCAGAGGGGCAAACACCAGAATCCCTCGCAAGCAGGGAAAAAATTCGACTATCAGTCGACGAATGGAGGATAATAAGAGAAGCCGTAGAACACGGCACGCCAATACCATCAAATTCTAGCAAAGACATACTTTTGGGGTATCACTACGCCCTAAGGCAGCAGGCCAAGCAATTAGCAAAGGAGAAAATAGAGATACAAAGAAGAAAAGATTCAGCCATTGCAGCTAGCGAAGCTGCTAGAAAAGCGCGAAGTGACGCATCATACAGCAACGCAAGGAAAAATCGTCGACACGGTTCAAGGTACGATAACCTCGAGTACTCCGACAGGCAAAGTATTTCTAAAAACCTCGACTCGTCCTTCCTATCGGTCGACGAGCAAGGAAACATCCTACCAAAAACTCCTGAAGCAGCATTAGTGGCAGCACAAGCATATCTACTTACAACTCGACCAAGTCCAGGAGATCCTAGGGAGCACATGCATAGAGCAGCATTGAACGGACTCAACATGGTGGGTCACAAGCTCTCAGCAAAAGGAGAAGAAGCACATCATCACAAGGAAGTACACAAAGCAAGGTCACCTCGCCGTCATAATAGTCCTCGACATAGGAGCAGCAAACACCGATCTCGATCGCCGTCACCAAAACAGCATGGGGGAACCCGAAGATCGCGATCCCCAAATGAAAGGCGCGACCATGAAGACGACGAAAAAGAGATGGGGGCACCGTGCTTTACCCGCAGGGTTCGCACCACTCCAGTTCCCAAGGGATTCAAGCTACCTCATGATCAGCAAAAGTACGACGGATCACATGAACCACAATCGTGGCTCGCAGATTACTTACAAGTAGTTCAAATATTAGGAGGAACCAAAGAAACAACAATGCAAAGTTTGCAATTACACCTCACTGGCGCAGCAAGGTCATGGTTGAGCAAACTAGAGAAAGAATCTGTTGGAAGCTGGGAAGACCTCACAAAGCAATTTACAAGCAACTTCAGGTCGACATACAAACGACCAGCATCAATAGAAGAAGTCAAAGCGTGCGTACAGCAACGCGACGAAACACTACGGGCATACATCCAAAGATGGAGCCTCATCAAAAACTCAGCAGTCGAAGTTTCAGACGAAAGAGCAATAGACGCGTTCATCATCGGATTAAGGCGAAGAGACCTAGTCGAAGAGATGGGTAGAATCAAGCCAAAAACAGTGTCAGACCTCATGGACACAGCAAACAGGTTTGCAGATGGAGAAGATGCGTGCAACAACAAGCGGACGCGATCTCCAGAGGACGACAGAAGAAACAGATATGGAAGTCAAAGGAGACGATCCCAAAACTACGACACCTACGGCTCGCATAGCCAAGTCGCCGCAGGATATAAAGACAACAGCTATCAAGGAAATGATCGCAAAAGCTCGGGATATAGAAGCTACGGAAAGGAGGACTATAAGAAGTTCCCTATAAGGGAGTCCAGAGAATACAACCCATCACCAGAAGATATGCTCAACGGGCCTTGTCATATACACTCAGCGTTCGTCGACGGGAAGCGAGTATCAAGGCACGCAATGAAAGATTGCACAACATTCTTAAAACTGCAAGAAGCAGCAATAAACAAGCAAACTGAAGCAAGGCGACAAGGATTCGAAGGAAGCAACAATCCTCCAACAAAGCAGCAAGGAAACAATGGAGCGCCTCAAGGACAAGACCAGCAAAACCAGGGACAGGACGACGACGAAGGGTATGTACCATCAAAAGGACACATCATATCAATGATACAACCTATACCCAAGTCGAACAAAGAAGAGAAGAGCATAACTCGACAAGTCAACTTAGCAGTCATATCACCTCCAGCTGCAACGGAGTATCTGCACTGGTCAGAGCAACCAATAGAGTTCAACAGAGAAGATCACCCTATAACAGTACCTCGGCCGGGAAACGCGCCTTTGGTACTCAAAGCTCAAATCGGCGCGTATGATGTCGACAGAATATTCATGGATGCAGGGAGTGGAATTAACTTGATATACGCGAAAACACTCCGAGCAATGCATATATCACTAGAGTTCCTGAAGCCAACAGATTGTTCCTTCCATGGAATCGTACCAGGAAGTGCCAATTACCCGCTGGGTCGAATAGCACTCAATGTTTGCTTCGGCAACCGACAAAATTATAGAAGAGAAAAGCTAGACTTCGAAGTCATGGATTGGCCATCGCAATATCACGCAATCCTCGGACGACCCGCGTTTTCGCGATTCATGGCAGTGCCTCACTATACATATTTGGTACTTAAAATGCCAGGACCAAGAGGAATAATTACAGTGAAAGGAAGTTTTGAAGTTTCAGATCTCTGCGACAGGGAATTCCACAAGATGGCGCAAAATTTTGGCGTAATAGCCAACCATGCAGAAAAGGCAAAAAGCGCGACTACAGAAGGCGTCAAGCTACTCAAAGGATGCGTCGCGGAGCCCGAAACGAAGAAACCACGAGTAGGAGCATCAGGAGAAGAAACAGGCGCAGAGGAAAAAGGGAAAGCCACAACGACATAAGCATCACAAGACAATAGAGTAGAACAATAAAGGCTGTAAAAGCCACGAGTTATACCAGGGGCAATGCCCTCTAGATCCAGAACACAGGTCACAGGCCGGATCTCTTGGGTCACCCCATGTATCCTACATTACAAAGTATAATAAAGACGAAACGTTCCTCATATTCGAGTTTACGAGTCTTTCAAAGGAAAAATGCGGCAAACGCACGAGTCATACAATAACGCCCTGAGAACAAATTTTCGTTACGAAATAACATACTCTCGCGTTACACACACACAAAAGTATATTACAACATCGGGTTGTCAGAATCATCTACACCTAAAGGGTCCAAGTAGTGAAACTCGCGGAAAAACGCGGAGTCTTCTTGCAATAACCTGGCTATAATTCGTCGGGCAGGTTGCAAGGTACTCTCTAAATGTACTCGAAGGCTTGCCCTATCAGGAGGATAGCTCAGCGACATAGAACTGTAATTGAGTCTTGGATGCCACTTGCGTGTCCACCCAAGAGCAAAGTTGGCACCTGCCACTAGATTCAATTCTATCAACCGATGGATTCGCTGGCTGGATCTAAAAACGTCAAGGAGCAATGGAAAAGTGGCAGGCAGAGGATTGCGAGGAAGCATCACCGAGTGCATAGTTACGAGAGCCCTCCTACAGCCATCCACTGCCTCGCCAATATGCTGGGCACGGTCCTGAAGCAATACAATAGCGCTTCGGCGTCGAGGATCAGACCATAAATTTTCAACACCTGCGGACATCTTTTCCAGAGCTGCGCTTCGTTCGGTAACCCGACGATCTTCAGCAGCGAAGTCCAAGCAAGTGCCTATAAGGGCAAAGGATATCACAAAAGTAACAGTATAAAGAGAAGAAAACAAGTCGAGAGGAAGCTTACATCGCAACATTTCACAGGCAGATTCGATGATACCAAGAATGAAAGAGTTGCATTCTTCGTGATGCAAAATCCTCGCCGTCAAGCTGGACACTTCATCACTAAGAATCGACACCTGCTTCGTCAGAGCAGAAGTTTTGCTAGCCTTATCAAACGCCATCTGAGCTTGGCGTTTGGCTGAAGTCAAGCGGACCTCAAGGTCAGAAATCCTCGAAGAATATTCTGCGCATTGATTGCATCGACTAGGAGTCGACGAAATCTGAGGATCGAATCCACGGGCAGAGGAAGGAGCAGAACTATGAGTCAAAGGATCATGAACATTCATCGACTACAAAAGAAAAGGAAGGAGAAACAATTTCAGAAAGGCAGCATAAAACTTCATATGAAGAGGATATATTTACACAAGAGCACAACCCTATGGCTAAGGTTCTCGGGTTGCACTTAATTGAAGTCTGTACATTCAAAAGGAGAAAACTAAAAAAGCTACAAAGAAGCTGAGTCTACGCCACCTCAGCATTGTGCTCCGCGGAAGAAGGGGACGCGGCCAGTTCCTCGCTAGAAGTCGACGGTAGCACTGGATCTTTCGCCGCTGGAGGCGGTGCAGTAGGCACAGCAGATGCCGCCGAAGGAGAAATCGTTGTCAACAACGCAGGTGCCAACTTCTTCGCCTTCTCGAATAACACCTTCATCTCGTCACGGGTGTGGCCATGGGGGGAGCCAACCCTCCCCCAGTCGAAGTCTGTACCGTGCGCAAGAGAAAGTGCAATAGCACCCTCGGCGCCGCGCTTAATGGACAGCCCTTTCAGCTGGAGAGTGGGGTCTTCAGTGGTATCGAAGGACTTGGCAAGTTCATTCAGATTGTCCTTTGGGATTGCCGCCCTTTTCTTCGGCCACAAGCCGGCAAACAGCCGTGATAAAACGCGGCTAACCAACTCAAAAGTCTCCTGGATAGATATCCAGTTTTCTTCGAGTAGGTTAACTGCATCCATAAGAGGATCATCGTTCGTTTGCAAGGACGACGGAGATACCCCGGTGAATTCTGAGCAATAGAAAAGAAAAGAAGAGCCAAGTGTCAACAAATACACCAGTACAACAGAAGACAAAAGCAAGAAGACAAGGCGAAGCACTTACTTTCAGCGGCAGTAGACATGGTGTGAAGACGCTTCGCCACGGCTTGCTCTCGTTGAGCATGCGCCTTGTTGGCTTCAGCTAAAGCTTTTTCAGCTTTCTTCGCCTTGCCAAGCGCAGCCTTCTACGACTTCTCAGCATCCGCTTTAGCAGCGGCCGCCACATCATAAGCTTCTCGCGAAGCATTGAGCTCCGCTTCCAGCGACGCGATTCGAGCATTAGCCGTTGCTAGGGCAGCTACAAAGGAAGACGAAAGGGAGTCCGATAAGTGGGAAAAGAAAAAGCACGGAAGAAAAGTAATGACTGGACATCAAGATTGTACCTTCGGAAGCTTTCGCAACCTTTAGGTACCCTGCACACTCCGTGCCCAAGGCAATAAATCTCTTCACTAAAGCCTGAGAAAAGAAGTGTGTGAGAGTGGAAGTGCATGAAAGGAAAGAAAGTAAAGAAGAATTGCTCACGTCATCAGAGGAAACCGTAGGTGCATGGGCTTCCAGAGAAACTTCGACTTCTTTGGCCCTCTTTGAGCGTTTAGGGTATCGGGCTTGAGGAACCTTCTTCACACCGGACCTGGTAGCCCTCGGTGCAACATCTGGTTTGACAGGCTCATCAATCGCCACAGGAGAAGGTGGTGGAGCAGCTGTTGCATATGTTGGTGGTTCTTCATCATCACTGCATGAAAAATATAAGTTATGACAACAAGGCAAGAACAATGCAATTGAAGAAATCGACTACAGTACTTACGATGCAAGCATGTCAAAGTACTCCATATCTTCTGCAAGAACGGGGGCTTTACCAGCCGCTGCAGAACTCGATGAAGCGATGTCGTCGACACGCTTCCTTTTCTTGTCGACACCAACATCTTCAGCAAGTGCAGGAGGAGGAGATGTCGACGAGCTAGTTTCTTCTTCTGATTCCTCGACATCATCTCCGTCCTGACTTTCGTCAGCCTCGGGGGCTTCAGATGCAGTAGAGGCAAGATCAGCTGGTAGGGGCCCTGCCTCTGGAAGAGGAGGACGAGAAACAAGGAATTGATGACCCTGCATATGAATAAATTAGCAGGATGCAATGGCACAGAATAAACACAAATCGAACCAAGCAAAGTTCGACAATAAGTAAACGCAAAGATACATACCTCAGGTAGAGGGTGCACGGAGTCGAAAAAGTCAGCGGTTAAATCCGCAACTGCGTGTTCCTTGGTGAGCTTGGTAAGACTCCTGACTCGCTTGTCGACCTCTTCCTTCGACATCAGATCTTCAGATATGCGAGTAGGATCTTCCAAGCCGGAGTAATTCCAAAGTCTGGTAAGGCGGTGTTGTAGGGGTTGAACTCGACGTTGAATGAAAAACGCCATGAGTTGCATACCCGACAGAGCACCTCCTTGACCTCCTTTCAAAGCCTTGATGCGGGAAAGAAGAGGAAGGATTTCTTGTGCTTCTGCATCTGAGGGGAGTGTGTCCCAAGATGCCAATTTCTTTACCTCCATCTGAGCATCAAAAGGAGGCAGGCCGAATTCGTCTTCAGGCGAGGATTTGCGGTCCTTGATATAGAACCACTTCGTCCTCCATCCTTGGACAGATGCGGCCATGGAAAATTCAAAATATTGTGCTTCAGGACGCACAGAAACGACGGCTCCGCCCAGTTCGGGTTTCCTTGCCAGAGAAACATTGGGGCGGAGTCGAAAGATTGATCTCCAGAGAAGGAAGTGGGGCTCAATGCCCAAGAATGACTCGCAGAGCGTCACGAAGCAAGCAATGTGAAGAAGGGAATTTGGTGTGAGCTGATGGAGCTGCACACCGTAGACAAATAGCAGCCCACGGAGAAACTCGTGGGCAGGAAGGGACAAACCGCGGAGGAGGAAAGCAATGAACATTACCCGGTAACCGCTCGGGGGCTTCGGGATCCGCTTAGTGCTGGGAAATTGGATGGAATCCTGGGCGGTGATGAGGCCGTCTGCCGTGGCCTTCTCCACCTCCTTCTCGGTGATGGTGGAGCGCACCCAGTTGGTGGCAGAAGTTTTGGCCATGGTGCTCTTAGTGGCCAGATGTTTCACGCGCATCCAGCACAAAGCGCGCTTGGGGGCTCCGCAAGAGAGGAAGAGGCAGAGGAGATTAGCAATGGAGGCGGCGGATGGAACGAGCTGGTAAACAGTACGATTCCCCACTATGCCATTTATATATCTTCTGGGAGAAGAATCGTGGGCTGAGACGTGGCGCAAAGATCAGAAACGGCAGCCCACCAACGGTCAAAAATCGTGCAGCCCACTAAACGGTCAAAAATTGTGAAAGTTACAGTGTTACCCATAAAACGGTTCGCACTGATGAAGAGCTACGTCTTCATTGACGTCATAAAATATATATATAAAGGAAACAGGATGGCGCCGACAAATGCAGAATTGATAAAAAGGATCATATGAGAAGGATTTATTATAGCCTTGGGGGCTGTGACTTGCGAAAAATATCGAATGGAACTCTTCACTAAGGTGGTGGATTCATATTCAACAACAAGGTGTTCTTAGAAAACAAGTATCTCGAGTTGAAGAATCTCGAAGTTGAAGTATCTCGAATTGAAGAATCTCGAAGTTGAAGTATCTCGAGTTGAAGAACCTCGAAATTGAAGTGTTTCGAGTTGAAGTATGAAGAGCTACATTATCTCTTGAGCCTATACTCGAAAAACTCTTTTTTCGACTATAGCCTCGGGGGCTACTCCCATCGGGAGCGCTGAGCGCGCACCCGACGATATTTCTTGGCAAAGCATTATAATTCAAGAAGTGCAGGAGTATTACTCCCATCGGGAGCGACTTTTATGGTTAAAGAAACCCGAATATTTTCAGTCAAATTTTGACTGCGACATAAGATTCTCGAGTTGCGTTATCGCAACACAACTCGAATGCCGTGACTTGTCACGAAGGTAAGACCCCAGGATCCGTCCTGTGTGGCCCGGTATACGCACATGGATGCGCTCTGCTGGTATGTATCCGTGTCTACGATGCGAAGAAAATCCTGGTGGACGCACTGGGTACCCTGAGAACCACTGGGATTCATTCTTTGTAAGTCCTAAATGCGGCAGAAGAATGGGTTTGACCGGTATCCCGAATTCAAATCCAAGGGGATTGAATTTGAAGTAGGTGACAAGTATCTGTTCCGGCAGTTAACTGACCTCTTGATCCGTCAGAGTTGTCAGGCTTGTTCATCAAGACCCCTTGCGAACAAATTATTATAAATATAAGTTGAAAGACCAAGTCGAAGATTTGAAGATAAGAAGAAGTCGAAGAATTGATCAAGTCGAAGATTTGAAGATTAGAGATTCAACCCGAATCTACAATTCTGGTAGAATCTCAGGGGCTACTGACAAGGGTATAGCTAATAGAACCCGTTAGTTGTGTACCCCTGAGGCCCGTTAAGCTAGGCCCAATTGTAATGATAGTCGAATATGAGTTCTTACCGTATGTCGATATTGTAATCTGTATCGGACCCTACCCGATCCTCGAAACCTGGCCACCTATATATAGGGGCCAGGAGGGGACGGTGTAGGGCAGATTGAAAGCAAGCCAGGTTGAACACCCAAGTTTACTTTTGATACACACCTATTTCGACTAACTTTACCTTCGAGTTCATCCGACGCCCTATCTCCCCGATCCTAAGTCCTCCATCTAGGACATTTGTCGAGTTAACCCCTCGTCAAGGAGTCTGATTAGGGTTTTTCCCCTTGCCAGAGATGCTTTATTTATAAGCACATATTATCGGGCCCCCGTGATAAGCAAGGCCCATAAACATATTTACAAAGGAGTTAAATTCTGCATATAGCAGACGATAATAACAAAGGGAAAAAAGAGAGATCGAAGGATATGAAAAACCTCGCCTTAGGGCTCGGGGGCTTCCAAACAAGAGAAACTAGAAGGAAGAAGAAGAAGAGAATTTTGAGCCTATGATTGACTACAAGTATCCAACCATAGCCTCGGGGGCTACTCCCATCGGGAGAGCTGAGCGCGCACCCGATAGAAATTAAGACAAGCAACAATGAAGATGAAGAGAATCTACCATGCAAACTTCGACTATGTAGTCGACAAAATATAGAGCAATTACTCCCATCGGGAGATAGTGGGAAGAAGTTAATTCAAAATTCTTTGATTTTATCAGTCAAAAGAGACTGCGACATGAGATTCTCGAGTTGCGTTATCGCAACGAAACTCGAATGCCGTGATTTATCACGAAGGTAAGACCCCGGGATCCGTCCTGTGTGGCCTGGTATACGCACATGGATGCGCTCTGCTGGTATGTATCCGTGTCTATGACGCGAAGAAAATCCTGGTGGATGCACTGGGTACCCTAAGAATCACTGGGATTCATTCTTTGTAAGACCTAAATGCAGCAAAGGAATGGGTTTGACCGGTATCCCGAATTCAAATCCAAGGGGATTGAATTTGAAGTAGGTGGCAAGTATCTGTTCCAGCAGTTAACTGACCTCGTGATCCGTCAGAGTTGTCAGGCTTGTTTATCAAAACCCCTTGCGAAATATTATCATGAAAATAAGTCGAAAGACCAAGTCGAAGATTTGAAGATATGAAGAAGTCGAAGAATTAATCAAGTCGAAGATTTAAAGATTAGAGATTCAACCTGAATCTGCAATTCTGGTAGAATCTCAGGGGCTACTGACAAGGGTATAGTTAATAGAGCCCATTAGTTGAGTACCCCTTAGGCCTGTTAAGCTAGGCCCAATTGTAATGATAGTCGATATACGAGTTCTTACCGTATGTCGATATTGTAATCTGTATCGGATCCTACCCGATCCTCGAGACCTGGCCACCTATATATAGGGGCCAGGAGGGGACGGTGTAGGCCAGATTGAAAGCAAGCCAGGTTGAACACCCAAGTTTACTTTCGATACATACTTATTTCGACTAACCTTACCTTTGAGTTCATCCGACGCCCTCTTCCCCCGATCCTAAGTCCTTCATCTAGGACATTTATCGAGTTAACCCTCGTCAGATACAACCTATAATTGTTGCTAGCAAAATTGTTCCTATAAGCATTGTTGTTAAAATTATTATTTCTAATGAAGTTTACATCAACATGCTCTTCTTGAGCAACCAAAGAGGCTAAAGGAACATTATTAGGATCAACATGGGTCCTATCATTAGAAAGCATAAGCATAATAGCATCAATCTTATCACTCAAGGAAGAGGTTTCCTCAACATAATTTACCTTCTTACCTTGTGGAGCTCTCTCGGTGTGCCATTCAGAATAATTTACCATCATATTGTCGAGAAGCTTGGTTGTGGCGCCCAAGGTAAGGGACATAAAAGTGCCTCCAGCAGCTGAATCCAATAGGTTCCTTGAAGAAAAATTCAGTCCTGCATAAAAAGTTTGGACAATCATCCAAGTAGTCAGTCCATGAGTAGGGCAATTCTTTATCATAGATTTCATTCTTTCCCAAGCCTGAGCAACATGTTCGTTATCAAACTGGCTAAACTTCATAATATTGCTATGCAAAGCTATAATCTTAGCAGGAGGATAGTATCTTCCAATAAAAGCATCCTTACACTTCGCCCATGAATCAATACTATTTTTAGGCAAAGACAGCAACCAATCCTTAGCTTTTCCTCTCAAAGAAAAAGGAAATAACTTAAGCTTAATAATATCACTCTCTACATCCTTATATTTCTGCATCTCACATAGCTCAACAAAATTGTTGAGATGAGCTGCATCATCATCAGTACTAGCACCAGAAAATTGCTCTTTCATAACAAGGTTCAACAAAGCAGGCTTAATCTCATAAAAATTTGCAGCAGGAGCAGGTGTCGCAATAGGAGTGCAGATAAAATCACTATTATTAGTGCTAGTAAAATCACACAACTTGGTGTTCTCATGAGTACCCATTCTAGCAAAGCTAAAAGCAGACAAGTAAAAACTACTAATAGGAAACTAATTTTTTTTGTGTTTTTGATAAAACGATGCAAGCAAAAATAAAGTAAAGCAAAACTAAAACAAAGTAAAGGATATGCGTGTGAAACTCCCCTTGCAGAAGTCTTCTTCCTCCCTGGCAACGGCACCATAAAATAGCTTGATGGCGCCGGTGGATATATAGATCACCGACTAGTTGGGAACCCCAAGAGGAAGGTATGATGAGCACAGTAGCAGTTTTCTCTCAGTAAGAAACCAAGGTTTATCGAACCAGTAGGAGAAAGCCAAACTTGAGAAGGTGATGCTTGCTAGCTTAGTGACACTCCAACAAGGGCGCCGTTAACGATAACTTGTTAGCGCGTCTTCAACTAGTAGCAACGCGGAACCTGCACACAACACAACCAAATACTTTGCTCCCAACTTACGATGAGGTTGTCAATCTCACCAGTTTGCTGTAAACAAAGGTATGAGCGTATCGAGTGGAAAGCAATAGTAGTATGCAAGAAAGTAAATAGTGCGAGTAATAGTAAACAGGTGATAGCAATATAAAGGAAATTGGACCGGGGTCCACAGTTCACTAGTGGTGTCTCTTCATAAAATAAATAACACATGCTGGATAAACAAATTACAGTTAGGCAATTGATAGAATAAAGATAATGTGCATATATCGCGAGGATCACTATGAGATTTACTCTGGGCATTACAACAAAATACATAGACCGCCATCCAACTGCATCTATGACTAATAATCCACCCACGGGGATATCGTCCGAACACCCCATGAGTATTAAGTTGCGAACAACAGATAACTGCATTAAGCAAAGTGTGTAATGTAAACAAAGCATATGCCCTTGGACATAAGAATGTTGTTTTCTCCCTAGTGGCAACAGCACATCTACAACCTTAGAGGTTTCTGTCACTCCCCAGATTAAATAGAGGCATGAACCCAACTATCGAGCATAAATACCCCCTCTTGGAGTCACTAGTATCTACTTGGCCAAGATAGCTACTAACAACGGAGAGCATGCAAGATCATAAACAACACAGAGATAACATAAGATATATGATTCAGCACATCAACTCAACATAACACCAATATTCATCGGATCCCAACAAACACAACATGTAGAATTACATAACGGTGATCTCGATCATGTAAGGCAGCTCACGAGATCTAAACATGAAGCACATGGTGGAGAAGACAACCATCTAGCTACTGCTATGGACCCATAGTCCAAGGTAGACTACTCACTCATTGCGCCAGAGGCAAGCATGGCGATGAAGAAGACCTCCGGTGGCGATTCCCCTCTCCGGCAGGGTGCCGGGAAGTGCTTCTGGACCCTCCCGATCTCGGGTCGACGACGGCAGCGGATCGCGATGTGTTTCTGGAAATTGATCGGGTCTTTAGATTTTTCCCGTCGGGGGGTCTTTATAGGCGAAGGGGCAGCGTCAGAGGTGGACCAGGTGGGGCTCACCATTGGGCGGCGCGGCCAGGCCCTAGGCCGCGCCCCCTGGTGGTGAGACCACCCTCTAGCTCGGTTTCGTCTCCTCTTCGGTGTTCTGGAAGCTTCGTTTAATATCTGGACGTTCGGCTTTTGTTTCGTCCAATTCTGAGAATATTTCCTGTGTAACTTTTATGAAACACAAAAACAGGAGAAAACAGGGAATTGGCACTGTGTCATCTTGTTAATAGGTTAGTTCTGGAAAATGCATAAAAACGCCACGAAGTGTAACGAAACACTAAGCAAATGGTGTAAAAACAAGCATGGAGCATCAAAAATTATAGATACGTTTGAGACGTATGATGTCTACGCACTTCTATTCTTGTAGACACTTGTTGGGCCTCCAAGTGCAGAGGTTTGTAGAACAGCAGCAAGTTTCCCTTAAGTGGATCACCCAAGGTTTATCGAACTCAGGGAGGTTAGAGGTCAAAGCTACCCCTCTCAAGCAACCCTGCAATTACGATACAGAAAGTCTCTTGTGTCCCCAACACACCCAATACACTTGTCAGATGTATAGGTGCACTAGTTTGGCGAAGAGATAGTGAAATACAAGTGGTATAGATGATTATAAGTAGCAAACGTGATGTGAAATAAATATCGCTGCGAGCAAACAAGTAACAAAATAGCAAGTAAACGGTGTGCAAATCTTGGAAACAAGGCCTAGGGATCATACTTTCACTAGTGGACACACTCCCAACAATATAACATGATTGAACAAATAAATAACTTCTCTCCACTATGGTACTCTGAATTACTCTCCTATTGAATAACACTAATCATTGTGTAGTGGCTACAGAAGCACCCCTTAAAGTTCATCAAGTACTTGACAAACACCACTCATAGAGATACCCAAATCAAATCACAATTCAAGATAGATATCATTGCAACTTAGACCAAGTACTAACACGGTGCACACACTGTCAACATTACACCATGAAAGGAGGAATAGATCACTCAATACTATCATAGTAATAATTACTCTCATAATCCACAAGAGATCACAATCATAGCCTAAACCAAGTACCACCACGATGCACGCACTGTCACCGTTACACCATGGCAGGAGGAATAGATTACTTTAATAACATCACTAGAGTACACTATAATAATTAAGCTTAGGAGTAGCATAATATCTGAATAATAACATCTACTTGTTCAACATGATACAAAGCTCACAATCACATAAAGATCACATCATGGGAGAGAGAGGTGAACCACATAGCTACCGGTAGAGCCCTCAGCCCCGGGGGTGAACTACTCCCTCCTCATCATAGGAGACAGCAAGGTTGATGGAGATGGCGGTGAGGTCGATGGAGACGGCGGAGACGGCGATGGAGACCGATGGAGATGGCTCCGGGGGCACTTCCCCGTCCCGGCAGGGTGCCGGAACAGAGACTTCTGTCCCCCGAAATTCGTCGACGGCGGCGGCGGAACTACGGAACTCTTTCTGGAAATTTGCCGACTCCCCTAGGGTTTTCCATCCCGAGGCTTCTTATAGGCGAAGGGGCGATGTCAGGGGTGGCCCCAGGCCTCCTCACACAGGGGTGGCGCGGCCAGGCCCTGGGCCGCGCCAGCCCTATGTGAGGGTGGCCTGTGGCCCCTCTCCTTCCTCTCTTCGGATGTCTGGATGCTCCCGGAAAAAATAAGACTTCAGGAACTTGTTTCGTCCAATTCTGAGAATATTTCCTGTGTATCACTTCTGAAACACAAAAACAGCAGAAAACAGGGAACTGGCACTGTGGCACTTGTTAATAGGTTAGTTCTGGAAATTGCATAAAAGTGCCACGAAGTGTAATGAAACATCGGGTAAATGGTGTAAAAATAAGCATGGAGCATCAAAAATTATAGATACGTTTGAGACGTATCAACGTATCACCTTGCATTTGGCGTGTATACGTTATCAGGAACCGTTGTGGTGTATGCTCCTATGTTGCTCCTAGCCATCGACTGTTTATAGAACCGCACGCTCTAGCCAATGCAACCAAAAGACCGATCTGATGGAAGATACTAGGCAATACATTTATACTTCAACACTCCCCCTCACGTATGGCTTCCTCAGGCGTAAACGTGGACCGAAAGTGGGCTGCAATATTTTTATTTTATATTACGCTAGCCGGATCTTGAACTCAAGACCTCTTGGCTCTGATACCATATAGAACTGCACGCTCTAGCCAATGCAACCAAAAGACCGATCTGATGAAAGATACTAGACAATACATTTATACTTCAACACTGTGAGCTGCTAGCTAGCGTGCTTTGAGTTTGCATAAATAATTCGCCGCATCCTAGTACAAACATTTTGCTGGTGTGCACAACATGGAGGTTTTGTGCTCAACATTTCTAGTGGGAGTCTAAATGAGTCACTTACACTGGCTTTGTGGTCAACAATGGAGGTAGCCGCCAAGCAACCGACTAGGGAGGTGCATGGAGACAACATCGTTGGTGGCAGCTGATAAGTCCTCCGCGTCAGGAACCGTCATTATCGGTGGCAAACACCAAAAACATGGACTCGACATTTACTCCCATCGAAAGATTCAAATATACATAGTGATGACACTAAGCAATGTACCGCTTCATTGGGACTCCAAGTACAGAGTGTTGTAGCAAGACTAAATTTTCCCCACGAGGAAACTCGGGGTTTATATCAAACTCTCGAGGAACAGTCGAAAAAAGCTCTTTTAGTTCTCGTCAGGCAACCTGCAAAACAATCTCCTTGTCTTGCGTCCCTAACTCCACCGAGTGGTTGTCAAGCACAAGGTGTTGAATGTAAGTAAAATAAAATAACAATGCAGTAAAATAAATATGATGCGGTAAAGTAAACTAAAGCTATTATGCAACTAAAACAATAAGGTAAAGGTGTTTTTGGGTTTTTGATATGATTGCAACAAAGTAAATATGTTTTTGTATTTCGGATTTAATTAAAGATGAAAATTAAAAGACACATGCAAGCGTTGGAAAGGTGTTTCTTATAATTAAATCTAGACTGGGGTTCATAGGTTCACTTGTTTACTCTCTCATAAAGTTGTGGTGGCATTAAGCACAAGACAGATGACCGAAACATTATTTTATTATGTTACTTGATAATATTAATATGGGCATCATGTCGTAAAATAAAGATGATACTACACATCTTACTTATACTCCACTCGAAAGGAATAAACTTTAAGCAATCTAATATTAAGAATTAACAGAGTATAGCCTTAGATACTTTTCACATGATGGTGAACAACAAATATGCTACCGCTTGGACATATTACAATAGAACAATTTGTCTATGAATGTCACCTGGAATTCTCAGTCGTCACTACGAAATTATAGCACATGCATTCTTTTTATCCCTAGTAAGGTAACCATGGAATTGGTAAACACCATAGAAGATTATGAATTCTGTCACACTACTAGAAAATTAGCTATCAATAGATAGACATTCAGTGACGCATCTAAAAGTGCGTGCTCCACTAAATTTATTCAGTGGCGCATGAAAACAGTATGCGCCACAGAACTGCTATTTCTGTGGCGCATATAGACTCATGTGCATATAAACAGTATCCAACTCCAAAGATTTTAAATCAGTATTCAGTGGCACATATACACATATGCGCCACAGAAATGCGTTGATTCTGTGGCGCATGTGGACATATGCGCCACAAAATATTGGCTGGGCCCCGTGCGGCTTAGATCTAAAGTGGATATTCTGTGGCGCATAAAGCAGTATGCGCCACAAAATGACCACTTTGGATCTTACAAACTCACCTCTTCCGCACATTCACTAAGCCGTGTCATTGAACCTTATCCTCTTCCCCGCATTCACCGCGCCGTGTTAGTCACCGCGCAGTCAGTGTGCCACCTCATCTTCCCGCGGCGCGCCTCGTATTCCCGCGGCGCCTTGACTTCACGCGACACATCTTCCCACGATGCCTCAACTTCACATGCCACGTCTTTCCCGCGCCGCCTTGTCTTCCCCGCGTCGCCTCGTCTTCCGCCGCGCGATACGTCTCAAACATACCTATAATTTTTGATGCTCCATGCTTATTTATACACTATTTGCTTTGTGTTTGTTTTACACTTTGTGGTGTTTTTATGCATTTTCCGGAACTAACCTATTAACAAGATGCCATAGTGCCATTTCCTGTTTTTGTGTTTCAGAAAAGTTACACAGGAAATATTCTCGGAATTGGACGAAACAAAAGCTAAATTTCCTAATTACCTGACACGAAGACGGAGTCCAAAGGAGAGCCGGAGGCGGACCAAGGGGCAGCCACACCAGGTGGTGGCACGGGCCACCCCCTGGCCGCGCCACCAGGTGGTGTGACCGCCTGGTCCACCTCCTGACATCGCCCTTCCGCCTATTTATTCCCTTCATCGGGAAAACCCTAAGGGCACAAACACTTTTCCAAAAAACATACTGCAAGCCGCTGCCATCGTCGACGCGAGATCAGGAAGGTCCAGAAGCTCTTCCCAGCACCCTGCCGGAGAGGGGAATCACCACCGGAGGCCTTCTTCATCATCATGCCTACCTCCGGAGTGATGCGTGAGTAGTCTACCTTGGATTATGGGTCCATAGCAGTAGCTAGATGGATGTCTTATCCTCCATGTGCTTCATGTTTAGATCTTGTGAGCTGCCTATCATGATCAAGATCATTGTTATGTAATTCTACATGTTGTGTTTGTTGGGATCCGATGAATATTGAGTACTATGTCAAGTTGATTTGTGAATTATCATCTCTATGTTGTTTATGATCTTGCATGCTCTTCGTTGCTAGTAGATATCTTGACCGAGTAGATGCTAGTAACTCCAAGAGGGAGTATTTATGCTCGATAGTGGGTTCATGCCTCTAGTAATCTGGGAGAGTGACAATAACTTCTAAGGTTGTAGATGTACTATTGCTACTAGGGAGAAAACAATAATCTTGTGTTCAAGGATATTTGTATTGTTTACATTACACACTTTGCTTAAGGCGATAATCTATTGCTTGCAACTTAATACCCAACGGTTGCTCAGATGACATCCGGCGGGTGGATTATTAGTCATAGATGCAGTTGGATTATGGTCTATGTATTATGTTGTAATGCCCAAGTGAATCTTATAGTGATATTCATGACATATATATGCATTGCTATGCATTCTTTATTCTGTCAATTACCCAACTGTAATTTGTTTACCCAGCATGTTATTTATCTTTATGGAGAGACACATCTAGTGAACTGTGGACCCCGGTCCATTCTTTTACATATATATTACCGTTTACTTTCTACAAGAATTATTTACTTTCTTGCAAACAAACATCTATTACCACACGATACATTTAATCCTTTGTTTACATCAAATCAGTGAGATTGACAACCTCACTGCAAGTTGGGGCAAAGTACTTTAGTTGTGTTGTGTGCAGGTTCCACGTTGCTGCTGACGCCAGTAGTGCGCCCTGCCAAAAGCCAGCTAGCATCAACCTTTAGAAGTGGTTTCTTTCTCCTACTGGTCGATTAAACCTTGGTTTCACAATAGAGGGAAACTTGCCGCTGTGCTTATCACACCTTCCTCTTGGGGTTCCCAACTGGGCGGCTAGCACTGCTAACAAACATTTTTTTAGCGCTATTGTCGGAGAGAAAGAGGATTTCTACAAGGGGAGTCTCTCGCTTCTAATCTTTTACTTTGTTATTGCTTTGCTTATTTTCTTTACTTTATTTTTGTTTGCATCTTTTTATCAAAAATTCAAAAAAAAATAGTTCCTTTATAGTTGTTATTTTTGCTTGTCTGCTTTTAGTCTTGCTAGAATGAGTAATCCTGAAGTTGAGGTTCGTACTTTTAAGCAACAAGTGGGAGAAAGTTTGAAAGATGCTTGGTATAGAATTAGTAATGCCCATCATAGATGTACAAAAAAGTATTCTACCATGATCCTTCTTAGGGATTTTTATGTTGGTATATCTAGTTGGAATAGGTATGTTCTTGATACTCTCGCAGTGCGTAATTTTATGGGTGCTCCTGCTTTGGAAGCATGCAATTTGATTAAAAGTTTAGTGGGAGTACCACCTATTGATGTTGTTAAAACTGAGATCACCTTGGAAGAAGTTATGAAAAAACTGAGCTCTTTAGAGAAAAGTTTGCCAAATGTCCTTGATAGCACTAGCCAGGTTAATGAATCGATAGGAAGTATCAATAAGAGAATCACTGCTTTAGGCTAGCATTATGCATGATAATCAAACCCTTAGGATTGGCAAATTAGAGGAAGCTATGGAAACTTTAGGTTCAACTTTCTCTTCTCTTAAGTTTAAGAAGGAGAAATCTTTTGTTGGAAAAGAGCAAAAATTTATGTATGTTCCCAAGGTGTCTGTACCAAAACCGCATAATATTTTTAAGATTGGTAAAACTTTTAGTTCAACTAAGAGTGATTTGCAGGTTGAATCATCTTCAGAGGCGTCTAAAGTGCCTATTGTGACAAGTGGTGTTTTCGAGGAAACAATTGATCTTGATGTTTCTTCACTTGAAAATACTTGATTCTCACTTTTTGCGCCTAGCTCAAAGGCGTTAAAAAAAGCACTCTTGGGAGATAACCCAATGTTTTATTTTCCAGTACTTTTTCTTTTTGTTGAGTCTTGGAAGTTATTACTACTGTAATAACCTCTCCTTATCATTTTATTTTGTTTTTGTGCCAAGAAGAACCTCTAATTGGAGGAAGGTGAGATTTGGGGAAGTTGCTGTGCTGAAACAGATTTTTGCGCTGCACCGTAAAAATTCGTGAAAATTCCCAGAACGTCATTTTGATCTAAGATTTCTTGTGCACATGCCCCAGGTTATTTTCTAACTTTCATTAGTATCGCACTTTTCGATTTGAGCAACAGAAGATTTTCAAAAATCTTTACCAGCTGTTCTGTTTTGACGGCTACCACTATTTGCGTTTGCCTCTTGATGTCTTTCTTTTTGAGTTCTTTTGATCACAGAACTTTTTGAGGAAGTTGCTACAGTAGCTAATGTTTTAATGGGTGTTATACTTGAGTTGAAACTGAACCAAAGAGTGGATTTACTATCTTGCATACACTAATGTTGCTAATAAGAATTGTGTGAAGTTTTGTATGAAGGAAGTTTTCAAGTGTAGGGAAAGGAGAATGATGAGATGAGATAAAGTATGGACAAAAGCTCATGCTTGGGGATGCCCATGCCACCCCAAGAAATATCCAAGAAGTACAAGCGTCAAAGCTTGGGGATGCCCCATGGCACCCCTTCTTCATCAATAAAATATTAGGTCATCTTTCAAGACAATGTATTTTTATTTCTTCATGTGCTATGTGTTTTTTCTTGGAGCGTCTTTATTTTCGCTTTCAGTTTTCTTTTGTATTGTTTTCTGCAATAAATGGTTGGACCCCAACATATTTCTTTTGGAGAAGACACACTCAGTTTTTGTTGCCTAGAACACTCTAGTTTTCACTCTTATCGTTCAATGAGTGTTCTCTTTTTCTAGTACTGCGTTTAGCTTTTTTTTGCCTTGATTTTTTTTAGAACTTGTTATTTCTTTGTATCTAGGTGTGTTTAGACCTCTGGTCTTTGTTGATTTTCATCTTTAAGAGTTGTTTCAAAAAGGTTGTTTGGTGTTGGAAAAGAGTAAAAAGTTTCATGCTTATAGTGGTACAAATGGGAGCTTGTTTAGACTGTGGCTTAGACTTTTACATGTTGTGCTTGATGTTATTTTGATTATATGCTTAGTATTTATTGCTATAGCATGACATGTCTCAAATGACTGAGATTGCTTAATGTGCCTTTGAAAGAATCATGCGTTGTTTTTATTATATGGGAGCATATTATTGTGGTATTCTCCTTTGATGGTTTATTTGGGTTGACTTGGCGCATGCTCACACCATGTTTGACTACAAAATAGTCGCCTCAAGCCTCTATGATCATTTGGTTTTTGACTTGTGATATCACTTTATGCTTTGGTTAATAATGTTTTGTCGCTATGCATGATTATGGCCTTTATTGCTCTCTTAGTTGGTCGGTCCTAGTCTTTTGCTAGCCTTCATCTGTACTGAGAGGGAATACTTCTCGTGCATCCAACTACCAAAAACCAAAGTTTTTCCAATGTGTCCACCATATCTACCTATTAGCAATTTGCTATTCCAAGTATATTCGTCTTGCTTTTATCTATCTTCCAAATTAAACTTTTTGTTATGTGAAAATTAGTTAGTAAAGCTCTCATGAACCTGGCGGCACATTTACTTTCTTGCACTTAATAAACTTGACCATTGTGGCTCTCTTATGTTGATTATATGCTTGCAAGTTGTAAGTTGGGAGTCAGCTCAGCCATGTTGTCATGGGGCACGCTTTCAACATTGCACTTATTCTTATTTAGTTGATATTGTGATCTTTTGTTTATGGATGCTTATCTGTGTGAAAGGAGTTGGAAACTTGTGAGTTCATAGAGTTTGTATATGTGTTAGAGAAACGCCTGGGCCGCTAATCTAAACCATGCATCATTCATGGTGGAAATTTACAGCATAACCATAGTGGACATTCGACGACGCATCATCGGGCAGGAAGTACCCCGTTTGCATTCTCAATGATACATGTATGCTTACAATGACAAGAACTTGCTTGGGACCTAAGTCGATTAGCATGGTTTAAGTATTCGTATTCACGGGACATGAGATTTTCAACTTATGATTTGTCAAGCATATATCTCATATTTGTACTCGCATTAACTTTAACCACTCAAGATGCCTATGATGGGGGCAATGAGAGCTCAAAGCTAATTAGTACCATAATTTTTGGAAGGTTTATAAAAACTTGCAATCCCTGCTTCCCTCTGCGAAGGGCCTTTCTTTTACTTTTATGTTGAGTCTTCACCTTCTACCTTTATGCACCGTCTAAGAGAGCATAGTTGTCATTCTGAGTATAATGTGCATAGTCCCAAAATTTATTATTGATTGATTCATGATTATGGTATTGCTTGTTCTCAAATTATTTGTATCAAGTCACCCTCTTAAACTTGAAGGTGTCCTATGCATTTATGTTTTGCTACTCCATGAGGGACAAGTTGAATACCACTTTGCTATGTTTTTCTATATGCTCGAAACAAACAAATGACTTTCAATGCATTCTTACTCATGATCTTTTGTTTGTGTTACTTTTTATGTTATAACATGGTTGCTAAGTTCTACTGTCAAGATTATATCTTGTGTGCCCATGTTTAGAGTACTTTGACCTCAGATCTCAATGCTTTACATTGTTTTGATCAATATTGTGTTGGTGCATGTCACCTCAAAAATTATTGTTTTGTTATCACTTACCTACTCGAGGACGAGCAGGAGTTAAGCTTGGGGATGCTTGATACGTCTCAAACGTATCTATAATTTTTGATGCTCCATGCTTGTTTATACACTATTTGCTTTGTGTTTTGTTTACACTTCGTGACCTTTTTATGAATTTTCCGGAACTAACCTATTAACAAGATGCCACAGTGCCAGTTCATGTTTTCTGCTGTTTTTGTGTTTCAGAAAAGTTACACAAGAAATATTCTCGGAATTGGACGAAACAACAGCTGAAGTTCCTAATTATCTGACACGAAGATGGAGTCCAAAGGAGAGCCGGAAGTGGACCAAGGGGCAGCCACACCAGGTGGTGGCGCGGGCCACCCCTGGCCGCGCCACCAGGTGGTGTGACCGCCTGGTCCACCTCTTGACATCGCCCTTCCGCCTATTTATTCCCTTCATCGGGAAAACCCTAAGGGCCCGAACACTTTTCCAGAAAACATACTGCAAGCCGCCGCCGACGTCGACGCAAGATCGAGGGTCTAGAAGCTCTTCCCGGCACCCTGCCGGAGAGGGGAATCACCACCGGAGGCCTTTTTCATCACCATGCCTACCTCCGGAGTGATGTGTGAGTAGTCTACCTTGGACTATGGGTCCATAGCAGTAGCTAGATGGATGTCTTCTCCTCCATGTGCTTCATGTTTAGATCTTGTGAGCTGCCTATCATGATCAAGATCATCGTTATGTAATTCTACATGTTGTGTTTGTTGGGATCCGATGAATATTGAGTACTATGTCAAGTTGATTTGTGAATTATCATCTCTATGTTGTTTATGATCTTGCATGCTCTCCGTTGCTAGTAGATATCTTGGCCGAGTAGATGCTAGTAACTCCAAGAGGGAGTATTTATGCTCGATAGTGGGTTCATGCCTCTAGTAATCTGGGAGAGTGACAATAACTTCTAAGGTTGTAGATGTGTTGTTGCTACTAGGGCGAAAACAAAAATCTTGTGTTCAAGGACATTTGTATTGTTTATATTACACACTTTGTTTAAGGCGATAATCTGTTGCTTGCAACTTAATACCCAACGGTTGCTCGGATGACATCCGGCAGGTGGATTATTAGTCATAGATGTAGTTGGATCACGGTCTATGTATTATGTTGTAATGCCCAAGTGAATCTCATAGTGATCTTCATGACATGTACATGCATTGCTATGCATTCTTTATTTTGTCAATTGCCCAACTGTAATTTGTTTACCCAACATGTTATTTATCTTTATGGAGAGACACCTCTAGTGAACTATGGACCCCGGTCCATTCTTTTACATATATATTACCGTTTACTTTCTACAAGCATTATTTACTTTCTTGCAAACAAACATCTATTACTACACGATACGTTTAATCCTTTGTTTATATCAAACCAGTGAGATTGACAACCTCACTACAAGTTGGGGCAAAGTACTTTGGTTGTGTTGTATGCAGGTTTCCACGTTGCTGCTAACGCCGGTAGTGCGTCCTGCCAAAAGCCAGCTAGCATCAACCTTCAGAAGTGGTTTCTTTCTCCTACTGGTCGATTAAACCTTGGTTTCACAATCGAGGGAAACTTGCCGCTGTGCTCATCACACCTTCCTCTTGGGGTTCCCAAATGGGCGGCTAGCACCACTAGCACCACGCCAGTCACCCCTCGTGCGCTATTTAAGCTCGCCCCCGCTCCACTTCGGTGCCACTCCACCCCCGCTCCTCTTCCACTCCGACATCTGTGATGCTCCTCTCCCACTCCGATGTCCGTGGCGCTCCTCTTCGACTCTGACATCCGCTCCGCTCTTCTTCGATGCTGCTGCCACCACTTCCCCGGCCAACGATGCCATGCCATCTCGCCGGGGCCACCCTATCGGTGCGACAGGCTTCAGTAGTTATATATATATATATATATAGTAGTAGTAGTAGTAGTATCAGTGTCTGTACTGCCGTCACCATTTCAGAAATAAAATTCCAGTTTCAGAAACGCTTCTTTTTTATTCCTGTACAAATATTCTGTGGCGCATACCTAAATGGTTTATGTGACATATTAGGTTCTGTGGTGCATTAGGCTCCTATGCGCCACAGAAATATTGTAATTCCGTGGCGCATACCAAAATGCGTCGCAAAATTAAAATTTAGTGGCGTGATAATACTGGCGCATTTAGAATGCCCCACAGAATCCAAATATGGTGCATGATACGTCTCAAACGTATCTATAATTTTTGATGCTCCATGCTTGTTTTTACACCATTTGCCTTGTGTTTCGTTACACTTCGTGGCGTTTTTATGCGATTTCCGGAACTAACCTATTGACAAGATGCCACAGTGCCAGTTCCCTGTTTCTGCTGTTTTTGTGTTTCAGAAAAGCTACACAGGAAATATTCTCGGAATTGAACGAAACAAGTTCCACAAGTCTTATTTTTTCCGGACGAAGGACGAGGACCAAACGAGAGCCGGAGGGGGGCCAGGGGCTGCCCTCACACCAGGGCGGCGCGGCCCATGCCCTGGCCGCACCCCCTATGTGTGAGGAGGCCCTGGCAGCCCCCTGACGACGCCCCTTCGCCTATATAAAGCCTCGGGACGGAAAACCCTGGGGGGATCAGCAATTTTCCAGAAAGAGTTCCGCAGCTCTGCCGCCACCACCGACGAATTTCGGGGGACAGAAGTCTCTGTTCCGACACCCTGCCGGGACGGGGAAGTGCCCCCGGAGCCATCTCCATCGGTCTCCATCGCCGTCTCCGCCGTCTCCATCGACCTCACCGCCATCTCCATCAACCTTGCAGTCTCCTATGATGAGGAGGGAGTAGTTCTCCCCCGGGGCTGAGGGCTCTACCGGTAGCTATGTGGTTCACCTCTCTCTCCCATGATGTGATCTTTATGTGATCGTGAGCTTTGTATCTAGTTGAATTGGTAGATGTTATTATTCAGATATTATGCTACTCCTATGCTTTATTATTGTACTCTCCGGAGATACCTCGTATCATGGTATAAAAGTGACTAGTGTGTGCATCATGTGTATCTTTTTGGTTAATGTCTCTATGAATTGTTGGTGTTTGTTGGAACCATCTAGTGCGTTCACGGTGATAGTGTGGGACAATCTAGTTTGGGTACATACGGACTTTGAGGAGTGCTTCGTAGCCCTACGCATGATTAATGTTCGTTTTCCATTGGAGAACTGTTTTGAGTTGCATATTGATGATAGCATCTATTGGTTCAATTATGTTATATTTGTTGGGAGTGTGTCCACTAGTGAAAGTATGATCCCTAGGCCTTGTTTCCAAGCATTGCACACCGTTTACTTCCTATTTTGTTACATGTTTGCTCGCAGCGATACTTATTTCATATTACAATTACTACTTATAATCATCACTACTACTTGTATTTCACTATCTCTTCGCCGAACTAGTGCACCTATACATCTGACAAGTGTATTGGGTGTGTTGGGGACACAAGAGACTTTCTGTATCGTAATTGCAGGGTTGTTTTAGAGGGATAGCTTTGACCTCTTCCTCCCTGAATTCGATAAACCTTGGGTGATCCACTTAAGGGAAACTTGCTGCTGCTCTACAAACCTCTGCATTTGGAGGCCCAACACTGTCTACAAGAACAGACGCGTGCGTAGACATCAGTGCACCAGTGACCACCTATTTTTCCTAGTAGTGTCACAATTCACTACTACTACCTACTTACTCTATCTAACACACACCATCCCCCTCTCGCGCTCTTGCATACATATTGGATCAGAATAAGTAATAAAAAATAGGATAACAATATGCATCTACTCATACATCAAGAATATAATAACATATATCACATCTCATAGATTATCCAATAAATAAAGATCCACCACATAGGAATTACATAATATGTGCCATAGTCATATTGGGCAGCTCATATGGCATCTAAACATCATAGCATGAGAGAGAAATAGAACAAGCTACTGCCACAAACCCATTCCCTCTTCATGATGGTGGTAGTGTTGGTCATGTCGGAGAGGTTGGAGAAAAGCGACCAGGGGTGACTCTAGAAGTGTTTCCCTCTCCAATCTTCACTGGAATAGCCTCTGTTTCTCTATTTTATGTTTCTCTGCCGCCCCCTCGAGGGAACGCCTTGGGGGGTATTTATATAGGCATTTTTAGGTCAAGCTAATCAATCTGAGATGAAGACGGATGACATTAGAGGCTCGAGTGCCAAACGAGCACAGGTGGCGCGGTCTGGCCTGGTGACTGCGCCACCTGGTCTATTTTTTGGCCTTATGGCCCACCTCATTTACTTCTTATTCTACAGGTGCTTTTCGTGATAAAATATTAACGCCTGAAAAATCTAAGGTCAATTTGAGTTCGAGAAGGCTCCTGAAACGTCAAAATACACAAAATAGGGTTTTCTTGTCCTGCAGAGTTATAACCAAAATAAGGGGGTCGATGAAAAATCCCCATAAATCAATGCAAAACATGATTATAACATCTTAATATGTTGGAATATGAATCAATAAACTACAAAGTTTATGCATAAATTTTGCATGCATCACATGGACAATAATTCGAGAACCCGACAATTTTGGGTGTTTCAACAGCCAAACAAGGTAGTCAATAAAAATTTCTCAAACCGCGTCTGCTGTGATAAAATGTCTTAATGCCATGATCGTAAAGATCATGAAGGCAAGACCCTAGGATCTGTCCTGTGTGGCCTAGTAATCACACAAGAATGCGCTCTGCTATAAAATTTCCATATCAACGATACGATGAAAAATCCCGACGGACGCGTTGGGTACCCTTAAAATAACTGGAATTCATGTTTTGATAGGTCCTCCGTGGTACGAACTGAATTACACCCGTATACCGAATTCGAGCCTAGGGACTTGAGTTTGATGTAGGTTCAGATTGTTTTTGCCCAAGAGCAATTAACTGGTTCCTGATCCATCAGAAGCACCAGACTCGTTACTAATATCCCTATGAAAAATATAAAGGCAATGAAATTATGCACTCGAAACAATGAGTCCATCCTGTAGAAGTTGCAAAGTCAATGTTTGGAGATTTGACCCGAATCTACAATTCTGATAGAATCTCGGGGGCTACTAACATGGGTACGCTCGCCAGGGCCTATGGCATTGGTACCCCTACTTTATATTCGGGAGAAGCCAAAGAAGATTGAGGCCTAGGAGCCATCCGAAGGATAATCTGTATAAAGGAAAACTTGTATAAGGAAAGTGTAACCGACTTGGACTATGAATTTGTGTGATACCCGACCAAGACTCTAGGACCCAGCCACCTATAAAAGGGGCTGGGAGGAGCCAGCGGAGGACAAGTGGAAACCTAGATTTGTCTCAATAAACTTGTCAGATTCGCCTTGTTTGTATGATAAACCGTCGAGTTCATCCAGCGCACCTCTCTCCCCCGATCCTAAGTCCATAATCCATGGACATTGCTGAGGTAAACCCTCGTCAGTAGCAGAACTATTGTCATGGCCGGCTGTGGACAACTGACTCTAATGTACGAAATGCACAATGCGATGGCAGAGTAGAGGTGCTACATCAAGCAACTTGATCCATTGGTTTGTACTCCCTCTGTACCAACTTAATCAACGCACAATATGCTATAATCACAAGCAAGGGGCATCAATTAAATAGGAACTGAGGTAGTGGCACAAATAATGTCTGTATGCATTGGTGGAGCCATAGGGGAGAAGTCGGAGCTTGCATTTGGTCTGATAGAGGAGGGAAAAAAGAGTAATGGACTTGGACAATTGGATAAATATCGGGCAATAGGGTATTACCCTCTCCATGCAAAAGTAAAATGGGTAAATTTTGTTCTATCCATACCCTACCCAAATACATGGTATGAACTTAGGTGCGGGTGATGTATACCCAACGACATGTTTAGCTGTAAAGGAAGGGGTGGAGGGTTCAACGTGCCCAACAGAAAAGTAATTGTGCATACCATTGACATGGGGTGAACACGACAATGTCCATTAATTGAGGACTAAGGTTTTTGGGGAAACGTGCGTAGGTGGATTCGACGGCCTACAGATAAGGAGAATGCACAAATTCACCCAGGTTCGGCCCCTCTGTGGGAGGTAAAGACCTACTCCTGCCTGTCGGATTTCGATTGATGGTGTTTAAGGTGATTACAATGGTGTCTTGATAGCTATGGTGAGTTTGCTCGTGGGCGAGATTGACCTCCCTCCTGGCGTCCCCTCCCGACCTTTATATATGAGGCCATGTCTCATGTCAGTTACGGCTAGGTTACAAAGTAGGTTAAAATCCTAGGACTCTCTTTCCTTGCATCACACACCAGAGTAAGACGAGCTTCATGGGATCCGAGCCGCCTTTTACTTCATGGGCTTCATTTTGTTGGCTGCCGCCTCCTGGGCCTCTTGTTGGGCCAGACCTGGTATACCAACGATAGGGACCCGCTAGGTCATGCCGACGTCAACCGTAACTTGCCTGGAAGCAAAATCATCGAAATCTACATCTCACGAGTTTAAAACATACATACAACACATGAAGTAAAAAAAGAGGGTTGTTAGCCGAAGTTGTATTGGCCTATAAAGGGTCTCCTAACCTAGCTGCCACGAGCCCTTCTCCTGTGATGAGGGAAGCCACACCTCTCCCCGATCTTTGTCGGTGAGGGTATTGGTCCCCTCTTCCTCCGCTTGCTGCTTTAGCATCAGGAGGAGGGGATCTCGGTCCTCCGGTCTCGCCATAGGTAAGATATACATGGTGTGCCATTGGGGTGGTGAGAGCGTCACACGAGCGATAAACTGCCTCATTTCCACTCCCGCACCGCTGGTGTGCTTTTATGGCGTCGTCTTTGAGTTGATGACATCGTGTGCTTGCTGATACTTTCGACTGGCACCATTAGGGCTCAAGGATGGTGTCAGCGAGACATGGGTGACAACTTAGTCAGATATGTTCTTCCTCCTGCTCTGTCCCCGTTGCTACGATGTTGTCTCCAGCGCCATGGTGGAGCAAGGAGGATTTGTTCAAGAGCTGTCTGATGGACGCGACATGTGGTTTTGGCGGTGCCGGCATGCGGCTGAAGATGGCCAACCTGAAGCATTAAGGTGGTCCATGGATGACAAATCTGGCGTGATCTTTCGACTAGGTCGACGGGAGGCGGCTCATCTGAGGGATATGAAGGCACGAGAAAGAACCCCGGTCGACATGCAACAATGATATGTGCCTTGCTGCACACGTCAGGACTGCTAAAATAAATCCTTGATGACGATGGTGCTTCCCTGGTTCTGCCGGGTATGGAGTTCATTCTCTTATCCTACCGACGGGCGTCTCTGTGACACTAGTGGTTGGCGATGCCGATAGTTTTGGCGTGTGTCTCTGCAAAGTTTTCATGGTAGTTTGTCTCCGCATGTGTTTTGGAAGTTTATGTGATGATCTTTTGTAATAATTTTTTACATTCATGGAATGTACTTGTTTCGAAAAAAGAGGAGGTGTGGAGGTCGTGGCATGGAACATGTGGGCTGAGAGAGAACACTTTGAGATCCGTGCTAGCCCTTGCAGGGTACACGTGTCGCTCCCAGATCTTTCACTCGTCCGATGTCAGCACCGAAAAGGGTAGAAGGGAAACGCTCCACCCAGCCATCCAGCCAGTAACGCCAGCCCGCCGGGCGCCCCGCCGCCGCCGCCGCACACCAACACCCCTCCTCTCCGCTCCCGCGCCCTCCCGCGACGGCGATCATTCTAGTTTCTTCTCGAACCTACTCCGCCCCCTATCCCCCTCCCGAGCCGCCGCCGTTCCTCCCTTCTCATTTTCTCGGCCGCCCGCCCATCGGAGTCCAGGAAAAACCCCAGCCATGGAGCCGGAGCCCGTCGGCGATCCGGTGGTCGCTGCCTGCAAGGTATGACATGGCGACCGTCTAGTTTCTTTCCTGCCTCATATGTGTATACCTCTGCGCGCTCAATCTGACGACGATGGGTTCCAAGGCCCTCTTCGATAACCCCCCGCTCTCGTAGCCGATAATTTCTGTGCACATTTGGTCAGATTTATACTCCAGACCTTTAAACCTGTTATCTGTATAGGGGTCTATAAAGTCTCAATTGTTCATGTAGACGGCCAAATTGTACCCCCTTTTTGCAGCCTGAACTACTTGTGTCTGCCAGTAACTGTACGGCATTCTTCAGAAAACAAAGTTGCGCACCTAGCAAAATTTATTATTGTTTGCATTACCCTTTAGGAAGAAGAAATTGGGACAACGTACGTGAAAGTGCTTACTACATTTTACATATCGCTTTCTGTTGTTGTTGTTGTTGTTGTTGTTGTGGTAGTAAAGATGCCTCTCTTACCAATTATGTAGTGGGATGAAAATGAATGTATTATCTGGCCTTCTGAATAAATGCTTTGTTTGCAGGACATGTTGAAGCACTTCCGACTAAAAGAGCTAAGGGATGTCCTGTCTAAGCTTGGACTTCCAAAGCATGCAAAGAAGCAGGTTTGTTAACTGCTATTTTGCATATCTACGTTTTGTGTTGATCTACTTCACATACATTGCTCATATGTTTCTCTTGTGGGAAAGCACATAATTGATTGTATTTGCGTGGCCTACCTCAATGACATCTTTTTTTGGAAACTAATAAACTTCCATGTGTATTTTAGTATTATATTTTATAAATATTTACTTCTGCACCATTTTGGTTTTGTGTTTTGCTATACAGGAACTGGTGGACAGAATCATTGCTTTACTGTCTGATCAGCAGGATCAAGGTACATTGCATTTTTTCTTCAGTGATCTTTTCTAGACTAGTCTCTGTGCCATGATTTCATGAAGGTATCACTTTAATTTTGTTTCGTAGGCTCACGAATTGACAGCTTACCAAAGAAAATGATGGTTGGAAAAGAAACGGTGCTGAGAATAGTCGAGGACACTTATAGGTGAGTTTACATTTCCTCATATAATTACCTTGTGTTTGTATTATCTTGATTGAGTCTAGTAAAGCTTTCATGCACTGTTGATTTTTGCCTACTATTTCTAGAAAAATGCGCGATCCTGCAAGTGCGGTTTCAGCCTCTGGAAATCAAATTGAGTCGGGGTTTGGTGTAATGCCTATAAGTAAATCAGATGGTTCTGCTCAGCTGGATATGAAGGTTCGTTGCCTCTGTGGTAACAACATGGCCACTGGGTCCATGATTAAGGTACAGTTCTCTTGACAAGTATGGCTATGTGACTGCTAGGTGGTGTTATTCATCACCTCCAACTAGTTTAATAAGTTCTTCAAAAAAAATCCATCAATGCTGTTAATTTTACATATAGTATGTTAAATTATCAAAGCAGTTAACTTTGGCATTTTCAGTATTCTGTAACTTTATAATGCAGTGATTTTTATGTATCCTGAAACTTCAAAGGAGCTAATTGCTATTGACTACTGTATTTTTTATAAAAAGAAGCTTGTATCTATGCGTCCTGAACATCGGTCTATGAAGTGTAGCATTTAAATCTTCCATTATTCCATCATTTAGAGATCTGTAGCGTTCGGTATTGCTGTTCATGATAGGTTCTCTGGCTTCTATGTTTCTTTGATTTTGTATTATCCTTTTCAGTGTGATCACCCGCGATGCAATGTATGGCAACATAGTGATTGTGTCATCATACATGAGAAGACTGCATATGGTGCTCCTCCTCCAGAACTACCTTCCAGCTTCTATTGTGAAATGTGCCGAGTCAGCAGGGCAGACCCGTAAGTTCTTTTGACCTTTCGATTAATAGCAAATCCTTGCTGAACCATGCATGATCATGTACTTTTACATGTTTAATATATTTCAGTTTGCGATCCTGTGCCAGTTCTGTTGATCATGTGATGTTTCAAGTTATTTCTATTTGCTCATGGTCATGTATTGGATTATCTGAGCTGTCCTGTATCGTTAATCATGTATAATACTCTCATTACTGAGCAACTTCGGACTGATCTATCTGTATTTATTTTTTGTATTTTACTTTCTTGACTTCCTATTCTACATTTAAGGTGAGGACATTAGTTAGTCAGGTCAATTACACTTTGATCTGGATATTAGATGGCCTATCTGACTTTTTTTTTCTGCAATCTGCAGTTTCTGGGTCACTATTACCAATCCATTACTTCCAGTGTTACTACCTCCTTCTATCATAGCGGCCGATGGGTAAGTAACATGTTTTTCACCAACGCACATTTTTTCTTTGCACACCTCCACCTCCCTTTCCCCTTCGGTGACCAGAAGCCGCCACCGCCATACCCTGTTGACTGGCCTCGTGTGGGAGCCCTGCGGGCTATATGTCTCCTTTTTTCTTTGCTTTATAGCCTTAGATGGTTTGATCACGATGATTCCTTTTTGTCTATAAAAAGTAAACATGATGCAGTTGCTGTACATCTGATGACCATGTTAATATCTTGAGACTTGATTAATTAGATAACCACAGAACTGTTCCATTTTTTCCGAGTATATTGAAAAGGTGGAAATGAGTTATGCCCACCCACAGGGGCAGCATACAAAAAACATCTAGGTGCCTCTGCAATTTGCATAGTATTTTTTTGTAATTCATTCTTATGTCCAGGTCATATACTGTACAGTATGTTGAGAAAACCTTTCCATTATCAAGGGCTCATAGAGAACTGCTACAGAAAGCAGAATATGAGATTCAGGTTAGTTTTGTTTCCTTCATTTCCTTGAACCTTTTGTGCAGGATCATCCATAATTAACCATATATTTGTTCATGTTACTATGATACATTACTAAAATAAATAAATAGAGATTACAAAGAAATGTTTGTGTTTTGCTCAATTACAGAGAATATTGGACTACATCATGTATCCATTTTTGACATTGGGTTTCGTTGCACCAATTATGTTCTTGCAGGTTTGGTGTATCCTCCTCGATGACAAAGTTCCTTTTAGGATGCACTGGCCTTTACATTCTGATATGCAAGTTAATGGTATTTCCATCAACTTACCATATGTATTGAGACATATTTCCGACAGGGTCTTATAGGACATTATGTTTTCAGTTTGTTAGTGTTTAAGTTGCATCTCATTTTTGTTTTCAAGCTTTGATTGCCCTTGATTGCTGCACTGGATGCCATTTGTCATCTTTAACTGATTTTATGCATGCATTCCCTTGTCTTATCATGAGTTCTGTGTGCATGCACGCAGGAATGCATCTACGCTTAGTGCACTTATGCAATGCCTCCATATTGGCAACTTAGGAATTTATTAACTTATATTCTGCATCATTCCAGGCTTATAGATATAGATACTATCTAGCCTTTTCATGTTTAGTTACGTGGAACATGCTATGGAAACCAACAACTGTCCTTTAACATTGAATTGTAAGTTCAATCATCTAGATCTGAGCTATTCGTTTTGGCAATTATTTGTTATCTCAGGTATTCATGTTAGGGTTGTCCACAGGCAAGCTACACAGCAGCTGGGAGCCAATAGTAGAGATGATGGTCTTGTAGTAAGTATCTTGTTGCAGCTTTAAAGCTTAAAAATGAATTGCCTATATATTGTATAAAAATGTGTTGATTAGTTACACGATACATCTTATGTTTGAATATTTGTTAATCCTGCTTATTATGCTGTCCCCAGTTAACCCAATATTTGAAAGAAGGGCCCAACAAGATTGTTCTATCTAGAAGTGACTCTCGCACGTTCTGTTTGGGAGTCAGAATTGCCAGGAGGAGATCTCTGCAAGAGGTATTGCCTATGGTATATTGTGTCACGTGAAAGCCATTTCCATTGTTAACCTCGGCATTCTCTAGAAATGGTATTTGGATCAGAAAAAGCTCTAATAAAATCCTTGCCATGTTCGGCGCTTCTCGTTATATTGTTTGAGTCATGTTATGTTTCTCTTTTTCCATCGACCCTGAAAATGTTTTGCTTTTGCTTCTTTTCTTAATCTTATTCCTAATTGTAAGGCCTCAGGATAGCCGTTTTAGGTGATGAAAGATGGCACAAAACTAATAATGCACGTTATAGAAGGTTTCCAAATCCCAGTTGGTTCCTGGCCACGATTTCTGTTTTTACAGTAAACTGGGCTGTTCAAAAAGTATTCTCTATACAAGCTCCAGGAAATTGCCAGAAAGGTTCTTTCAGCAGTTACCACAAACAAGCTGATACCTGGCAAGCATCAAGTTACTGAGATTTGGAACCATCCTTTACTGTTTAATTACTCTCTTAAAAGTTTGATAATGGACAGGTCCTAAATTTGGTGCCAAAGGAGCATGATGGTGAGAAGTTTGATGATGCCCTTGCTCGCGTGCGTCGCTGTGTTGGTGGTGGAACTGAGGCAGATAATGCAGAGAGTGATAGTGATATTGAGGTTGTGGCAGATTCGGTGTCTGTAAATCTCCGATGTCCTGTAAGCACTCTGGCCATCAATGAGAATGTTTAGATCTTTAATGATATTGCTGATATGCTGCTACTTGCCCTCATATGTCTCTTACACCTGATCTCATGTCCACTAGAATATTGAGTACTAGCATTTGCCGTCTCACATTCTGTGTTGACAATGACACACATTTCTTAAATGTAACTTCCTAAAATCGTTACCTTTGTTTTATTTTAATGTTTAACCTAGATGCTTTTGTACAATATTTTTTAAATTTTAGTATGCTCTGCGATCCTTCTCAGAAAGTTAGCAATTATGTTTTCGATGTTACATTCTTTTAAGCATGTCTTCATGTAAAAGCTATTTTTCTACAGATGACTGGTTCAAGGATTAAGGTAGCTGGTAGGTTCAAACCCTGTGTTCACATGGGTTGTTTTGATTTAGAAGCTTTTGTGGAACTTAATCAACGGTCACGGAAGGTTCGGTTACTTGTCTCAAATCAATTAATTTTCTCTCTTTCCTGTCTAATCAAACTGCATTTCTTTGTCTGCAGTGGCAATGCCCAATTTGCCTGAAGAACTATTCCCTGGACAACTTAATCATTGATCCTTATTTCAACCGCATCACTACATTAGTGAGTTTATACTGTTACTGAATCACATCTTTTCATCCATGCTATTCCATTATGCATCTTAATTAAGCTGATTTTGTTGCGACTTATTGATCCAGATCCAAACATGTGGAGATGATATATCTGAAATTGATGTCAAGCCTGATGGTTCCTGGAGAGCTAAGGGTGGAGCTGAATTTAAGGATCTTATGCAGTGGCATCTGCCAGATGGTACTCTCTGTATGTCCACAGAGATAGGATCCAAACCCGACATGGGTGGTTTAAAGCATGAGCTTAAAGAAGAAACATTGCCTGAAGAGATGAGTTGTCGTCTTAAGTTGGGAATTAGGAGAAACAATGATGGCAAGTGGGAAATTAGCAAGAGAGTGGATGCTAATTTGAGACCATCTCCAGTGAATAATCAGAAAAGGCACTTTGAAAACGGGAAACAAGTCACCCATACTAGCAACACTAATCATGAGATTGCCAAAGATGGAAGTTCTAATTCAGAACCAGGACAATTGGATAACCCTACGAACAATGTATATGATCTCAATACTTCTCCTGGGGATGAACATGTTCCAATAGTTCTGAGCGACTCGGATGATGAAAATGTCACGGTGTTGTCTCCTAGTGATGTGCTTTGTGGCTCAGCAAATGATACAGGGAATCAATTTCCACCACCGAACCCATCCGAGACTTCAGGAGTACCAGATGAAACTTCATTTTTTCTGAACGAAAGCCTTGATGATCTGGGGTTGGCTTTTTGGGAGTATCCTTCGGGTACACAAGAAATTTCAGCCACACAGGGAATGGATCATCTAGGTGAACGGCAACACTACCCTGCCAACAATTTATCTCTTCATGGGCCAGTTCTTACGGCAAATTTGGACCTATTGTCATCAGAAGCAAAGCCACCAGAATATGGACATGATAGGGCATTGCAAACTTCTCTTAGCCTTAATTCCGCCGATGAAAGTTTTAATGCCAAAATTGCTTGTGGGAAAAAGAGGAACCATGTGGATGAAGTTACAACTTTAGATGGTATGACCCAAGTCCTAGCCTGTTTAATTATTCTTAAAAAGCTCCTAGTTTGTTGTGATTTTGCTCCATCCATTTTAAGACGTTTTGGTGGTACTTTTATACAATTTTTATTCCGGTTTTGTCCATTGCCAGTTTTTAGATTGAGCTGTCATTGCAAATGCCAACACTTGAGTTCAGACCCTTTTTGCATCTTTATATTTTTGTTCTCATGTGTGAACACAGCTACACGTACAATCATGCCTCTTCATTTTCATCGAAAGATATAACATTTGATTCCCGGTTGCAGATTCAGTTCTCGGGAGTGTGAATGATGATGGCGGCGACTTTGCTAGAGATAGTTCTGGTGGCTCTTCCTCACCGCATCAACAGCCACGATCAGTTCGGCCGAGATTCTGATCCGCATCAGTAGTTGGGTGCTCCATACTATTCGTTGGCTACCCCTGTTTTGTATGTGGTTTGGGTGCTTGTCCCACCATGTACGTCTTTGAATGATCTGATCGGCGCTGCAGGATGAATGCAGTGGCATCTATACAAGTAGCAATTCGTTTCTATCTTCTTTTTGTTTGTCATGATGGTCACTTTGGAAGCAGTAGAATCAATTTAGTGAAACGTGAACTGTACAGGTCAGCTCCATTGTGTCTGTAGGCAATGTTGTAGCATAGCAGTAACTAAATTAACCGTAGCGCTGCAAGGTTGTCCGTCTCTTAAAGAGTCTCCCTAGCTTTTCCTTTTCAGCTTTTGGCAAAGAATTAATGTGCCATGCTTTGGTGGAGTATGTTGTTTTCTGTAGCAAATGCATGGGTTTTAGCGGTGGTATTTCAATGAAGGAATTGCTATATGGAAAACAGTATAAGATGCTAATCTGAAAGTTGAGCCAAAAATCCTTCTTTATTTATTTACTTTTTCAGATGCAAACCACACAGGGTAATGTGAGCCGATGCCGTCAGATGTGTGTAATATAATGGTGAAGTGATAACGGTGTCATCTCGGAGCTGATACAACAGACAGGTCGTCATCGGCGGTGGCGAGGAAGCTGAGCGCCATGACGACGTCGGACATGATGGGCCGCACGGTGTCCTCCTCCTGCAGGCACATGGCAGCCACCGCCACCGCCTGCTTCAGCTCCCTGCCGCAAGGCGCCTCCTCCCCGTCGCTGAGGAGCCGCGGGTCGACCAGCTCCTGCAGCCTCCTCTGCTCCCCGAACATGGGCGCCGCCCATGCCACGAGGTTCTGCTCCCCCTCCGGCCTTGCGTCGTCGATGACCCGCCTGCCGGTGATGAGCTCCAGCAATACCACGCCGAAGCTGTACACGTCCGACTTCACCGTGAGGTGCCCCATCCTCACATACTCCGGCGCACAGTAGCCGTACGTCCCCATCAACCTCGACGACGAGTCCTTGATCTCCTTTTCGTCGTCGCCGTTGTGGGTGGTGGTGGTCGGCGCGGCGAGCTTGGCGAGCCCAAAGTCGGAGAGCCTGGCGTGGTACCCTTCATCGAGCAGGATGTTGGAGGACTTAAAGTCGCGGTAGATCACCGGCGGGTTGGCCGTCTCGTGGAGGAACTCCAGGCCCTCCGCGGCGCCGTGCGCGATCCTCATCCTGGCCCGCCATGGCAGGACCGGCGGCGGCGAGTCGTCGGCTTCGGCGTCGGGGCGAGGGACGGCGACGAAGAGGTGGTTCTCGAGGGAGCCCAGCGGCATGAGGGGGTAGACGAGGAGGCGCTGGTTGCCGTCGGCGCAGTAGCCGAGGAGGCCGACCAGGTTGGGGTGGCTGAAGAGGCCGCTCAGCATCAGCACCTCCACCAGGAACTCGTGGTCGCCCTGGTACCCCGTGCGGTCCAGCTGCTTCACGGCCACCGCCGACGAGCCGACGACGCCTCGGTAGACGCGACCGAACCCGCCCTCCCCGAGGAGGTTTGCCTGGCTGAAGCTGTTGGTGGCGGCGGCGAGCTCGCGGAACGTGAAGGACCGCGCGGACACGACGCTGTGGTTATAGCCGCCGGCGCCGTCGACGGAGTGACGGCCGGGCGCGTCGGTGACGGTGGTGCTCGTCCGGATGAACCGTTTCCGATGAGCCGCTGCGGCGGCGGCATGGGCGCAATTGGAGGTGGTATGCTTGATCTTCCTGAAGGTGGCGCTCCTCCCGGGCCTGGGCCGTGGCCGGCTCGTCGTCTCGTCGTCCATGACCGCGCCGTCGTGCGGGAAGCAACGGAGCCAGCTCAACATCTTGTCCGGCCGGGCTCCCGGCCGGGAGAAGCTAGGAATGGGAGGTCAGGAAGCAATGGAGGTGGGGAGATTTGGCTCGCCCGTTGCATGGGGAAATGCATGGCCTTTTCAAGGACGAACGGCCCTCCATGCATGGTTTTGAACCCGTAGTCTCTATTCATGGCTAATCACAAGCTGTCCATCCCTTACCCGGCCGTAACTTAACAATTTTTCTTAGTTTCCTTTTTTCCTTTTCTTTTACAAATGAGATGTACTGCACGGCAGATTCTTTAACTCCCTCTGATCGGAGTAAGTGTCAGATAACTTAGTACAACTTAGTACTAAGTCACTGACACTTATTTCTAATCCGAGGGAGTAGTATATATGATGATGATTAGGTCTTCATCTAGCATGACTAGAATCCCTCCATGAGTCCATCTTTCCACAATTTCATGTTATACTATCAAAATGAGCACTTGGCTAGTCTAAGGAATTTGATTCATTGCAAAAATTCAACAATAATTCCTCAAAAGCCCAACATGTTTTCTCTCTTTCTTCATAGCGCCATCTTCCCCGGAAGCACTCGGTATAACTCATGTAGAACTTCCGGATCAAGGAGAATGAGAGATCGAGACTTCCGAACGTGTTCTAGGCATAACTCGCCTAGAACATCGGATTTCCTCATTTTACTATAAAAATTCTGAACCATTCTATGGCAAAGTGATAAAAAGCAGCGAGAGGAACCCTTGCCTAATTTGAGAGCCTTACACTCCTATTCTTTGCACCTACAAACAATACACCACTCGGATATCCAAGTGCTAGCCAAGTTGTTACATTTTAGAGTGTGCGAGCTTCCTAGTCGGGTAGGTGCCACTTCCGAGTTTTCGTGGTTGTGAAGGTGTCAAGAGTTTGTGAAGGACGTTGCCTACTTTGAGCGAAGATCTACCCCTAGTGATTGTTCATTGACTTAGTGTCCTAACTTAAGGAGGCATATGTGGGTCCTACTGACCGGGACATGTGTTCTTAGGAATTTGGTCTAAAATCTTCCAACGACGACACATGATAGTGCCAACTAGCCAAATTCTAGGGCTAAATCTCATGTTTCCAAATCCGCAAGTTTAAATTTGAAATATGCATGTTTAAGGTATTGTAGTCAATATTGTAAATTAAAAACATGTTTCCACAAGAACCTACTTTAGGTTTGATTTTGAATCATCTATTTACCCCTCCCCCTTCCCGTCAAGTCAATAGTAACACTTTCATCTAGATTCAAGCCATGTGTGCTAGATAAGGGTTTGCCTTGAGATAAAGGTAGTAAGAGTGAGATTAAGCATAAACTAATTTGATGGCCATACATAAATCCTGTCATATTGTTTATGTCAAGTGTTTCTAAGGATGGCAATTTTTTCATGTGTAGAACCCGTGGATACTGTACCCATATGAACAGATATAGACATACTTTTATACCATATAGGTAGTACCTATACGCTACCCATTAAGTCATATGTACAACATAGGTATAGCCTTCTACTATAAACATACCCTACCCGTGTTGAAAGCTTGAAAAAATTTGTGCACCTTTGTTCAGCTAATCCCCTATCCGGGTGTATTATAATGGATTATGATAGATTTAGGGAATTTTGACTTGCAAAGAATTTAATTCAATTTTTTTATAGATAAAAGGAGCTCAGCTCCCTGGTTCCATTAGCATGCAACCAACAGTCGTTTTTACAGACACCCACGTACAAACTGAAGCCACCAACAGGGGGGTTCATATATGCAAACGCATACAAAACAAAGACAACAGCTACCAAGGCCTAAGGCGGTCTCTAGGCGATCCTCAGCAGATCTTTCCTACTCTTGTCCAGGAGCATCAGGTTTTTGTCCATGACAGGTAGCAGAGCATCCTTGCATAAAAGCCTCCAACTTCTGACGTTTGTTACCACCCTTCCGAACACTGCATCCAAGTTTGACCACGTTCTTCCCTGAAAACAAAACTCATTTCTCAGGGTCCATAAAGACCAAAGCACAGCCGAACTAAATATATTTAACACCCCATTCTTATCATTACTAATCCACCACCTGGCAACAGAAAGGAAATCAGATCCAATAGGGATGTTAAAAATATCCGACAACCTGGACCAAACTTGTGGAGCCACCAGACAACCAAATAACAGGTGTCCAGTTGTTTCAAGTTCAGAGCAGAAAACACAGGTTTTATCCTCTACATGCCTTCGTTTGTTCAGGTTGTCCCTAGTTAGAATCTTATTATTAAGAACTAACCACAAGAAAATGTGAATTCTAGGAGGGATCCAAAGCTTCCAAACAGCAGGGGAATGGATAGGGACAACCCCACCATTGTTAACTACCCCATAGAATGATTTAACAGAGTAGGTGCCAGATGGATGGAAAATCCACACTGGCTGGTCCTCCATATCAGATAAGCTAACAGAATTAACCAAAGCAACCAACTCCAACCATCTATCATACAACTCAGCAGAAACAGTTCTTCTAAAGGTGAGCATAAGGTCATGTCCATCCCAAACACTAGCAATAGTGCAATGATGTTCATTAGCAATAACATAGAGGTCCCAGAATGCAACAGCCAAACAGCAGTTACCAATCCAAGTATCCTCCCAGAAAAGGATTTTGGCCCCATTACCTACATGCCACCTGTAGCCCATTTTTGCAGCATGAGCTGCCCACATTACTCCTTTCCAAAAACGAGAGCAAGTGGAAGGGTTAGACCAAAATATATTTGGGCCTAAATCATATTTGGCATCAATGATTTTCTTCCAGATTTTATTATCATCCAAGTGATAACGTTTAATCCAAGATGCTAAGAGACAGAGATTAAATTCTCTCAAATTAGGAATACCCATACCCCCAAATTCTTGTTTTTGACAAATCAAACCCCAGTTAGCTAAATGATATTTATGATTCTCCAGAGTGTCATCCCAAAAGAATTGAGCCATCTGCGAATTCATAGCTTTTATAGCCCACTTGGGGAATTTGATAACAGATAAAAGGTATAAAGGGATACTAGCAATGCAAGTCTGCAAAAGAATTAAACGAGCATGATAGGAAAGCAATTTCCCACGCCACCCTGAAATCCCTTTAATGATTTTATCAATCACGGGTTGGATATCTTCTCTTCGAAGATTCCCATAGTGAATAGGCACCCCTAGATACTTAAACAGAAATTTACCAATAGGACATCAAAAGACTTGGGCAAAAAGGTTACTATCTTCTTCAGGCAAATTGATAGGCATAAGATCACTCTTATGATAGTTAATGCGCATCCCAGACATTTGCTCAAAGCAAGTTAGGAGCCATTTCAAATTTCTAGCCATAGCAATGTCATTTTTCAAGAAAAGGATAGTGTCATCAGCATATTGAAGGCTGATCACACCACCTGGGATAGCAGTAGGCATAAGCCCCTTAATAAGCCCCTGGCTTGCTGCTTTGGATAACATTTTAGAAAAGACACCTGCCATGAAATTAAAGAGTAACGGTGATAAAGGATCTCCTTGCTTAAGGCCTTTGCCAGCCATAAAATAAGGGCTGTTTTCATCATTGATTCTCACACAAAATGACCCTTTCACTAAAATAGATCTAATCCAGCCTCTAATAATAGGGCCAAAGCCTCTAGAAGCTAACATGGAGTCCAAAAAGGACCAGTTGATACGTCTCAAACGTATCTATAATTTTTTATGCTCCATGCTTGTTTATACACCATTTGCTTTGTGTTTTGTTACACTTCGTGGTGTTTTTATGCATTTTCTGGAACTAACCTACTAACGAGACACCACAGTGCCAGTTCCCTGTTTTCTGCTATTTTTGTGTTTCAGAAAAGCTACACAGGAAATATTCTCGGAATTGGATGAAACAAAGCCAAACCTCATATTTTTACCGAAGCTTCACGAAGACCAAAGATGAGACGGAGGGGGGCCACAGGTCGGCCACACCCTAGGGTGGCGCGGCCCAGGCCCTGGCTGTGCCACCAGGGGGTGAGACCGCCTGGTCCACCTCCTGACACCGCCCTTCCGCATATATATTCCCCTCGATGGGAAAAACCTAACCCCCAATCAATTTTCCTCGAAACATACTGCAAGCCGCCGCCGTCGTCGACGCGAGATCGGGAGGGTCTAGAAGCTCTTCCCGGCACCCTGCCGGAGGCCTTCTCCACCACCATGGTCACCTCCAGAGTGATGTGTGAGTAGTCTACCTTGGACTAGGGGTCCATAGCAGTAGCTAGATGGTCGTCTTCTCCACCATGTGCTTCATGTTTAGATCTTGTGAGCTGCCCTACATGATCAAGATCATCTTTGTGTAATTCTACATGTTGTGTTTATTGGGATCCGATGAGTATTGGTACTATGTCAAGTTGATGTGCTGAATTATTATCTTTATGTTATCTCTATGTTATGTATGATCTTGCATGCTCTCCGTTGCTAGTAGATATTTTGGCCGAGTAGATGCTAGTGACTCCAAGAGGGAGTATTTATGCTCGATAGTTGGGTTCATGCCTCTAGTAATCTGGGGGAGTGACAGAAACCTCTAAGGTTGTAGATGTGTTGTTGCCACTAGGGAGAAAACAACATTCTTGTGTTCAAGGACATTTGCATTGTTTACATTACACACTTTTCTTAAGGCGATAATCTGTTGTTCGCAACTTAATACCCGATGGTTGCTCGGACGACATCTGGAGGGTGGATTATTAGTCATAGATGCAGTTGGATTACGGTCTATGTATTTTGTCGTAATGCCCAGAGTGAATCTCATAGTGATCCTCATGACATATGTACATTATCTTTATTCTATCAGTTGCCCAACTGTAATTTGTTTACCCAGCATGTTGTTATTTATCTTATGGAGAGACACCACTAGTGAACTGTGGACCCCGGTCTAATTTCCTTTACATTGCTATTACCGTTTACTTTTACTCGCACTATTTACTTTCTTGCATACTATTACCTTGTACCACTCGATACGCTCAATCCTTTGTTTACAGCAAACTGGTGAGATTGACAACCTCATCGTAAGTTGGGGCAAAGTACTTAGTTGTGTTTTGTGCAGGTTCCATGTTGCTGCTGGTGCAAAGCTAAGCCCTGGACGAGGCGCCATATAAATTGTCCGGAGCTATCGCGAAGCTAGCGAGCATCAACCTTCTGAAGTTTGGATTTCTCCTACTGGTTCGATAAACCTTGGTTTCACAACTGAGGGAAAACTTGCTGCTGTGCTCATCATACTTTCCTCTTGGGGTTCCCAACGGGGTGTAATATATACGCCATCAAGCATTTTTTTCTGGCGCCGTTGCCGGGGAGAAATAAGATTTCTGCAAGGGGAGTCTCTCACGCTCAATCTTTTACTTTGTTATTGTTTTGCTTATTTCATTTTTGCTTACATCTTTTTCTCAAAAAAATACAAAAAAAATTAGTTCCTTTATAGTTGTTATTTTTACTTGTCTGCTTTTTAGTCTTGCTAGAATGAGTAATCCTGAAGTTGAGGTTCGTACTTTTAAGCAACAAGGGGGAGAGAGTTTGAAAGATGCTTGGTACCGAATTAGCAATGCTCATCATAGGTGTACAAAGAAGCATTCTACCATGATTCGCCTAAGAATTTTTTATGTTGGTATATCTAGTTGGAATAGGTACATTCTTGATACTCTTGCAGGAGGTAATTTTCTAGGTACTCCCGCTTTGGACGCATGCACTTTAATTGAAAGTTTAGTGGGAGTACCACCTATTCATGTTGTTAAAACTGAGATCACCTTGGAGGAAGTCTTAGAAAAACTTAGCCCTCTAGAAAAAAGTTTGCCAAATATCATTGATGACGCTAGCCAGGTTAATGAATCGATAGAAAGTATCGGTAAGAGAATCACCGTTTTAAAGGCTAGTACTACTCTTGATAGTCAAAACCTTAGGATTGGTAAACTAGAGGAGTCTATGGAAACTTTAAGTTCAATTTTCTCTTCTCTTAAATTTAAGAAGGAAAAAGCTTTTGTTGGAAAAGAGCAAAAATTTATATATGTTCCCAAGGTGTCTGTGGCTAAACCACAGCATGTTTTTAAGATTGGTAAGACTTTTAGTTCAACTAAGAGTGACTTGCAGGTTGAATCATCTTCGGGAACTTCTAAAGTGCCTAGTGTGGTAAGTGGTGCTCTTGAGGAAACAGTTGATCTTAATGCCTCATTTGAAAATACTTGATTTCCACTTTCTGCGCCTAGCTCAAAGGCGTTAAAGAAAAGCACTCTTAGGAGATAACCCAATGTTTTATTTTCAGTACTTTTTCTTTTATTTGAGTCTTGGAAGTTATTACTACTGTAATGACCTCTCCTTATCATTTTTATTTCGTTTTTGTGCCAAGAAGAACCTCTAATTTGAGGGAGGTAAAATTTGGGGAAGTTGCTGTCCTGAAACAGATTTCTGCGCTGCACTGTAAAAATTTATGAAAATTCTCAGAATATCTTTTTGATCTGAAATTTCTTGTGCATATGCCCCAGGTTATATCCAAACTTTCATTAGTTTTGCACTTTTAGATTTGAGCAACAGAAGGTCCTCGAAAAAATTGATCTATGCCAGCTGTTCTGTTTTGACAGATTCTGCCACTATTTTTGTTTACCTCTTGATCGCTTTCTTTTTGAGTTCTTTTGATCATAGAACTTTTGAGGAAGTTGCTACAGTAGATTATGCTTTAATAGTTGGTATATTTGAGTTTGAAACTGAACCAAAAGGGTAGATTTATTATCATGTTTATGCTAATGTTGCTAATAGAATTGTGTGAAGTTTTGTATGAAGGAAGTTTTAAAGTGTAGGGAATGGAGAGTGATGAGATGAGATGAAGTATGGACAAAAGCTCAAGATTGGGGATGCCCATGTCACCCCAAGAACTATCCAAGAGGTACAAGCGTCAAAGCTTGGGGATGCCTCCGAGGCACCCCTTCTTCATCGGCAAAAATCAGGTCACCTTTCAACACACTATATTTTTATTGCTTCATATTCTATGCGTTTTTCTTGGAGCGTCTTTACTTTTGCTTTCAGTTTTCTTTTGTTTTGTTTGCTGCAATAAATGGTTGTACCCCAACAAATTTCTTTTGGAGGAGATGCACCTTGTTTTTCATTGCCAAGAACACTTTATTTTTCACTCTTATCGTTCAACGAGTGTTCTTTTTTTCTAAGTACTGCGTTTAGCTTTCATTTTTCGCCTTGATTTTTGTTCAGATCTTGTTATATCTTTGCATCAAGGTGTATTTAGACCACTGGTCTATGTTGGTTTTCATCAAAAGAGGTTTTTCAAAAGGTTTGAATGGTGTTGGAAAAGAGAAAAAGTTTTCATACAAATAGTGGTACAAATGGGAGCTTGTTTAGAATGCGGCTTAGACTTTTGCATGTCATGCTTGATGTCGTTTTGATAGTATGCTTAGTATTTTTTGCTATAGCATGACTTGTCTCAAATGACTGAGATTGCTTAATGAGCCTTTAAAAAAATCATGCGTTGTTTTTATTATATGGGAGCATGTTATTATGGTTTTCTCCTTTGATGCTTTATTTGGGTTGACTTGGCGCATACTTACAACATGTTTGACTCTAACAAAGTCGCCATAAGCCTCTATGATCATTTGGTTTTTGACTTGTGATACCACTTTATGCTTCAGTTAATGATGTTTTGTCGCTATGCATGATTATGGCCGTTATTGCTCTCTTAGTTGGTGAAAGGACGAGATGTCGCCTAGAGGGGGGGGGGGTGAATAGGCATTTTAAAAACTATTACGGATTTGGTTTGTAAGAATGCGGAATTAAACTAATGTTTATTTTACAAGCATAAAACCTAAATAAGCTAGGCTCAACTAAGTGCACCAACAACAACTAGAGCTAAGCAAGATAGCACAAGATATAATTCACAAGTGATAAACAAGATATAAGTACTTCAAGCACGATGGTGTCGTGGTTTCGTCAACAGATCTGCCATAGAGGTAGGGGTATGGCGGTTTGTGAAAGGGGGTGAACACGGAGGAGCGATCCAGGACGGTGGTAGCACGAGTTTACCCAGCTTCAGATCCCGCGACGGTGGCGAGATCCTACGTGCTGCTATAATTCACTATATGGCAACAAGTGCTCGATTACAATGATGAGGTTGGCTGTTTCGCTATGCGATTGGCCGTATGACTAGAACGTCTCCTGCCTCAAGGGCTGCTCCACGCCGGGCTTATAAAGGCGCCTGGCGTGGGCTACACGTTGGTACCGGAGCGGATACAACTTGGAGTCCTAGACTAAGTCCTATGCGTGTACGTCAAGGTAACTCGCCATGGGCCGTCTCCGGATCTGCCATGGGCCTGTCGTCAGTAATCCGCCATGGGCCTGTCTAAGGATCCGCCATAAGCGCCTGCGTCCAGTACCGCCGTGGCAACTTCAGCAACTGGGCCGCCCGGTATGGCGAATCCGCCATACCACCCCTGATGGGCCACCCTGGCTTGCTGATTTAGGACTACGTCGCTGTTATACCTATTTGGTATATCCCCAACAGTATCCCCCAGGAAACTTCAAGATTACCATCCACATCCGCCATGCATAGTCTTGGTGAGTTACTTCCGCCATAGCTCTTCTTCCCTTCTGTGCTGGGATGGCGGTCATCTTGATGTTCCTTCTTCCATCTATTAATCCGCCGTAAATAACGGATCAAGCGACGTAGTTATCTTAGCGAGATTTTCGGGATCCGTTGGATCATACCGTGGAAATCCGCCGTAAATTCCGATACATAGTTCCTTCTAGGGCAAGATTTACAGTGCATGCACTGTTTCCGCCAAGTTACTTTTTTACCCCTGGACACATGTCACCGGATTAGGGTTTCTGCGATCAGGATGAGCGGTGGTGATGGCGGGCACGAATCTTGAGGCCCGGGGTCTATATATACCCCGGCCTCTCACCCCCGGCCAGTTTACCCCTCATTCGCCCCGTCGCTCTCTCTCTCTTCAGCGCCGCCATGATAGCTCCATTGTCTCCGACGAGCCGCCGCGGAAAATCCTGACCGCCGGCGACGTTTTCCGCCACAAGCTGGCCTCGTCTTCCTCGTCCTCGCTTGAGATCTTGGAAGTCATTACCGCCACGCCGCTAGCCGCCATGGAACCAGAATCACCTCGCCAAGCCTTCAAGCCCGAAGCTGCTGAGGGCTCAGCGCGGTCTTCTGATACAGAGTCCGCCATGCCCGAGACCTCAGGAGGAGACTGGGACCCTTGTAACATAAATGAGGAGATTCTATCTTCCCTGGAGCAGGAAGGCCGCATAGCTGCTAAGGAGATCTCCAGATGGCGGGTTAAACCTGGTGAAGCAATGCCAGCTCCTTCAGACGAAGAAGTCGTCATACTGAAGTCCCACATTGATCGTGGCCTCAGTTTTCCGCCATCGTACTTCCTGAAAGGCGTTCTCCGGCACTACAGGTTACAGCTACACCACATTGCTCCAAATAGCTTCACCGCCCTAGCAGGATTTGTCGCGCTATGCGAGGGGTATCTGGGTATCAGCCCACGCGGAGATTTATTCCGCTTATACTTTAATATCCGCCACAACTGGGATGCGAACAGAGATCCTCGCAATTGCGGATCGATCTCCTTTGTTCCTCGGAGCGGGAAATCCTACCCCTACATTATCCCTCATGACTCCGCAAAGGGATGGCGGGGATCCTTCTTCTATCTGGCTGACCAGGCCCCTCCTGAAAGGAAGTTCGGCCTGCGGTCTTTTGTTGATGGCCCCGCCAAGGAGCAGGATAGTTGGGGCGTCATGGACGACTTTACAATGGATGATGAATGTCAGCTATGCTCACGACAAATTTCGAAACTTGTCTTCTCTGGACTGACAGGTGCCGATACCATCTATTGCTGGATCTCACGGCGGATTCAGCCTCTTCAATACCGCCCATCCCTGATGTGCGAATATAGCAGAGTTGATGATCCTCAGCGCTATTCCAAGGAGGAACTATCTGTTGAAGAGATCGAGCTTCGAATCCGCAACATCATTAAGGTGGGGCAGGATGAGCCTTTGAAGTGAAAGATCCCTATGTATAAGAACGGCAGTTGTCCAAAGGTGAGTCCCTCCTTATTCTGCCATAACAGCTGGTTTTTCTTAAATAACTTCGCATTTCTCCGCAGCTTTCTTCCCTGCCCCCTTCCGAGCTGAGCCGCCTCGTCCGTTATCCTCGGACGAAAGAGCTTACTGATGATGAGGACGAGACATCCTCGTCTCCCAAAGGACAGAAGGTGGCGGAAGAGGAGGTAGTGGCGGATGAGCCCATAACAGCAGTTCCTCATGGCGTTCGCGGTGCTGGTGGGCGCATTCGTGGACTAGGCAAGAGAGTCCTCTCGCGCCATCCGTCCCCTGCTCTTCGCGGCCATCTGGACACCGTGCCCGAGCATTCCGCCACTATCAATCTGCCAGAGCGGAAGTAAGGATAATCATAACTTACCTTCATACCATATATAACCTGACTATTCTAATCTGTGACTGACTTCTGCGCATAGAAGAAGAAAAGTTTCTGGCCAGAAACCTCCAAGGGCCAAGCCATCTCCTGCTGCCATTCCACCTACACCGGATGCTCCTGCTCGCCCAACTGGGCCTTCCACTTCTTCCCAGCATGTCAGCAAGATGGCGGATGCTCCAGAGAAAAGTGCTGGAGCGTCAGATCGCCCCGCTAAAGGTGCCAATAAGGTGAGTTTTAGCAGAAAAGCGGTTCAGATGGACGCAGGAGCTGGGAAGGCCTCAAAGTGGAAGAAGAAATCAGAAGCTCTTTTCCGCCTTGATAATCTACAAGAGGAGGCCAGTAACCATGTGTCATCTGCTATGGCAGCGTTTGTGCAGAGAACAAGTCTTGTCAAAGAGGTATGTACTCCCAGTAGCCCCCGAGCGCCATGGCGGATTTGTAAATTCGATCCGCTATGGGGCTTCAAGAGTGACCTCTGTAAGTTTTTGAATAGCATAGCCCTCGAGCGCTGGTAGTTCACAGTGCTCTATAGAGAACTTTTAAATTTCATACTGAGTAGCCCCCGAGCGTTATGGCGGATGACCATCCGGCATAAAGCTCTTAGGAAGACAAAAAATCAGCATAAGTAGCCCCCGAGCATCATGGCGGATTCTATCTATCATGATGTTCTAAGTGACTAAAAACTCATCGTGAGTAGCCCCCGAGCGTTATGGCGGATACTTATCCGGCATAAAGCTCTAAGAGTGACTAACACTTCAAATTATTTTGCCAGAACTACAAGAAGGTGGTAGAGGACCTGGTCCAGGTCGTCAGCTCGCAAGAGAAGGAGCTGGCAACCAAAAGCGCTCTGGTGGCGGACTTGCAACAACAGCTTGAGAATAGCGGTAATTTACTCAACAAATTTTAATTCCCTTATGCTTATTCAATCAATGTTGTGCTGATACTTCCGCCATGCAGATGTTGCCAAGCTCAAGTCCACACTTGAGGGGGTGGAGGAGGGCCACGCCATTGCGATGGATGGACTGCAGCAGCAGCTCCAGAAATCTCTGGCCGCAAACACCCTCCTCGAAGGGCAGCTGAAGGACCAGAAGCGCCAGAACCTCAAGAAGGACAAGGAGATAGAGGATCTCCGCAAAGCCGCTGCTGATTTTGAAAAGCGGCGCGAAGGTTTTAACGAGCTCCTCCATCACTTCTAGGACACCTTGCTAGGTACCATTTCTTCTTATAACGTAAAGTTTTTCAATTTCTGCTATGCCGTGCGTGACGCATCTTCTTTTTCCGCTATGCAGTCGCTTTGGGGCAGGGCGAGGCGGATACCGCCGAAGGCTTGCGCATGGCCACCGACGTAGCGAAGAAGGAGCTTGATGGCCTTCTCAACGATGGTCGCCAAGCGTGCGGGAGCCTACAGATAGCGGGTTCTTCCAACCTCTCCGCCCTTGCGCTTACCCAGAAGCTGCTGCTGGTGCCAGGGCTCATGGCGGACTGGAAACAGTCCTCTGCTCGGGGTGGTGCCAGGACTGCTCTGACCTTGGCGAAGGCCCACTATCCCGAGATGGACCTGGACCTGCTCACCTCCGGCATCCCGGAGAGCGGCGAGGACGGTGCGCCGGTGGACGAGGCCGCCATCCGGCAGAGCATGCTTGGATACGATCAACTGTGTGCCCTTGGCACTCAGTTGAACGTATACTATGAAGCATACGAGCTGCCAGGGTCGCCAAGCCAGGCTTCGGCATCAGCCTCCGCAGCTACTGCAGGTGGTAATGGCGGTGACGAGGTGTCCTCCAAGGTTCCGCCGTCTTCTTAGGACGCGCCCTGCAATATGGCAGGAAAAAATACTTTGCATCAATTCGGCCCCTGAGTGGGTCTGTAATTTAAACTTAAACTGCGTGTGAATGTTTCTGCACTGTGACTGATCTGCTTGTGGCGGATCAGTGGAATGCTTTTGAACTCTTGCAGCTTGTTTTTTATGAAGTGGTTTTATTGTGCGAAGGAACTGCCAGGCCTAGTTTTATGCAACTTGCAGTTTTTGACATGCCCAAAAAACAACACTTTGAAAAAAATTCACGCGTAGGATTATGCGATCCGCCATCCGGCTCTCTGTGCTTGACTTTTCGTGAGATGGCAAAATCTTCGCGTGAACAATCCGCTAGGGCGACGATACTTAATAGCAACCGTCCAAAACCCTAAGCAGATGGCGGCTTAGATCGTCAAAAAGTCACTACTCTGGAATCCACACAGAAAACATCGAATGAAGATCAAAACATAAAAAAGCTACGCGGACCGCTTATGGCGGATTTAAAAGAGACGCAAGTGCAAAGCACAATTGCGCAAAAAGGTTCTATATGATCTAAATGAACAATAAAGGAGGTAAAAGACTCAGAAAAAAATCAAGAGTGAACCAAATGCTTTATTTCATTGATCATATAGAGGTGCCTATTACATAGCTAGATAAGTGCTAAGTGTAGAAAGGACGTAGCTGTGCGATGTTCCATGGACGATCTGTCTCGTTGTAGATATCGTCAGGGTCTCTTCGTTTGCGCTTCTTACTTGGTCGCTTATCTAGCTCGCGAATATCAACGAGGTAGTAGGAACCATTCAGTAGAGCTTTGCTGATGACGAAGGGTCCTTCCCAAGGCGGGGATAGCTTGTGGGATTTCTGCTGCTTGAGGCGTAGCACCAGGTCACCTTCTTTAAACGAGCGTTGGCGAACTCGCCGGCTGTGATAGCGGCGGAGATTCTGCTGGTAGATGGCGGATCTCTGGGCTGCTAGGTCTCGTTCTTCTTCCAGCAGGTCCACAGATAGTTGTCTGGACGCTTCTGCATCTTCTTCCTTGTAGGCCTCGACTCTTGGAGAATCGTACTGAACATCACTTGGCAAGATTGCCTCCACTCCGTAGACTAAGAAGAAAGGGGTAAGGCCAGTTGATCTGTTTGGCGTGGTCCGTAGACTCCACAGCACATATGGCAATTCCTCTGCCCAGGCTCCAGCTGCTCTGTGCAGCGGTGCTTCCAGGCGTGGCTTGATCCCTGACATGATTAGTCCGTTGGTCCGCTCAACTTGGCCATTAGAGTGTGGATGCGCCACAGATGCTAGGTCAAGGCGGATTCCGTTGTGATGGCAGTATTCTTCAACTTCTCCCTGAGACAGATTAGTGCCATTATCGGTGATGATGCTATGTGGGATGCCGAATCTAACCACAATGTCCTTGACAAATTTGAGGGCAGTTTTGCCATCAAGTTTTCTGATGGGCTTAGCTTCCACCCACTTCGTGAATTTGTCTACCACTACCAGGAGGTGCGTAAATCCCGAAGGTGCTGTTTTTAGCGGACCCACCATGTCCAGCCCCCAGACTGCAAAAGGCCAAGTTATAGGAATCATATGCAATGTTGTGGAAGGCATATGGGTTTGCTTGGAGTACATCTGGCAACCGTGGCAGAGCTCCACAATACGGTCTGCATCTGCCTTGGCTGTTGGCCAGTAGAATCCATGGCGGAATGCTTTAGCTACTAGGGATCTGGCGGCGGCGTGATGCCCACATTCGCCTTCGTGGATCTCTCTTAGTATTTCGATTCCATCCACTTGGGATATGCACTTCATGAAAACTCCCGAGGTGCTTCGTTTGTAGAGCTGGCCATCTATGATGGTGTACGCTTTGGCTCTACGCTCGATTTGTCTTTTTTGGACTTCGTCTTCGGGTAGCTTCTTGTTCGTCAGAAATTCCAGGTAGGGCTCTGCCCATGGCGGATTGCTGGGCAAAACCGCCATGACGGGGGAGCTTGCTAGTTCCGGGTTTTCTGGATCCACCATCTTTACCGATGGTACGCGCAAATGCTCGAGGAATACTCCTGGCAGAACTGCCTTACGGCTAGATCCTAATTTTGACAAGGTATCGGCCGCCTTGTTATCTTCTCGTCGTACGTGCTTTATGTCATAGCCGAGGAAACTTTTGGCCATCTCATCCACTTCGTCTCTATATGCCGCCATAACTTCGTTCCGTGCTTTGTATGTGCCAGCCACCTGCTGAGCCACAAGGTCAGAGTCTCCACAGCACATGATGTGTTGTACGCCGATCTCCTTTGCAACATGTAGCCCGTGCAGTAAAGCTTCATATTCCGCGATGTTGTTGGTGGTGGGGAAGTGGATCTGGAGAACATAGCTTAGCTCATCTCCCTTGGGAGATTTGAGTGTCACTCTAGCCCCCGAGCCGTGTAGCAACTTTGAGCCATCAAAGTGCATCACCCAATGCTCTGGTTCTGGGACGGGCGTAGTTTCCTGCGCTTCCTTCCAATCCGCCATAAATTCTGCCAAAGCCTGAGACTTGATCGCAGTGCGAGGCTTGTAGTCGATGTCGAAAGAGGCCAATTCAATGCCCCACTTCGCAACTCGTCCTGTTGCATCGCTGTTGTTGATGATGTCCTTCAGTGGGGCTTTGCTCACCACTGTGATCTTATGGTCATAGAAGTAATGCCTCAACTTACGAGAAGCTAGGAAAACTCCGTATGCCAATTTTTGGTAGTGAGGGTAGCGCTGCTTGGATTCCGTCAGGACCTCACTGACATAGTAGACTGGTCGCTGTACGCCATATTCCTGCGCTTCTTCCTTACGTTCTACCACCATGATGATGCTGACCAACCTGTTAGTTGCCGCCATGTATAGTAACATGGGTTCTTGGTCTTCGGGAGCCGCTAGGACTGGTGCAGTGGATAACACTCTCTTCAGATCCTTAAGTGCAGCGTCTGCCTCGTCGGTCCAGACGAATTCGTCTGATTTCTTCATCAGCTTGTAGAGTGGCAAGGCCTTCTCGCCAAGACGACTGATGAACCTGCTCACTGCTGCCACGCAGCCTTTGAGTCGCTGTACATCTTTTAGATCTATGGGTCGGGAAATGTCGAGGATTGCCTTGATCTTCTCCGGGTTAACCTCAATTCCGCGGTGGGAGACGATGAATCCTAGAAGTTGTCCAGCTGGTACCCCGAAGACACACTTCGTGGGGTTAAGCATCATGTTGTACTTCCTAAGATTGTCAAAGGTCTCTTGCAAATCCGCTATAAGGCCATCTTGCTTTTTAGACATAACCGCTATGTCGTCCACATATGCGTGGATGTTTCGTCCGATTTGATCCGCCAGGCACTTTTGCATAGTGCGCTGATACGTTGCTCCTGCGTTTTTCAGACCGAATGGCATTGTGACATAGCAATATGTGCCATAAGGTGTTACGAACGACGTAGCGAGCTGATCGGACTTTTTCATCTTGATCTGGTGGTATCCTGAGTAGGCATCTAAGAAACACAGCAGCTCCGATCCCGCCGTCGAGTCAATGACTTGGTCAATGCGAGGCAAGGGAAAAGGGTCTTTTGGACACGCTTTGTTCAGGCCAGTGTAATCTACACACATGCGCAGAACTTTTGTGTTTTTCTTAGGAACTAGCACCAGATTTGCCACCCACTTGGTATGGATCACTTCCTTGATGGAGCCTGCTTTCAATAGCTTGGAAATTTCCTTTTCTATGGCGCGGCACTTTTCATCTCTGAAGCGTCGCATGGCTTATCTTACTGGCTTGGAGCCAGGAATTATCTGCAGAGCGTGCTCGACGAGTTCTCTGGGTACACCCGCCATGTCTGATGGTTGCCATGCGAAGATGTCCCAGTTCTCACGGAGGAACTCGATGAGCGCGCTTTCCTATTTAGGGGACAAGTTTGTCCCAATGGAGGTGGTCTTGGCGGCATCGCCAGCGACAAGTTCCACCTGTTTTGTGTCGACCGTAGGCTTGAAGGTGGGCGGGGAGGCGGAAATCTCCTGCTTGGATGCCGGCATCTCCGCGGGGTCCGTAGCGGCATGAATTTCTTTGAACTCCTCACCGAAGAACACTGCTTCCGCGAAGGCGGCTTCTCCTTCCTCGCACTCCTTTGCCTTTCTGAAACTGCCATAAACGGTGATTATGCCATCCGGGCCTGGCATCTTCAGCTGATTGTAGATGTAACATGGCCTGGCATGGAAGTTGTGGAAGGCAGGGCAACCGAAGATCACGTGGTATGTGCTCTTGAACGGGACTACCTCAAAGGTTATAGGCTCTTCACGGTAATTTTCCTCGCTACCGAAGGCAACTTTGAGTGTGATGGACCCGAGGGACTTGGCTTGGCGACCAGGAACCACCCCATAAAAGGTGACCGCGCTATGGCGGAGTTGGGTCTTGGTAAGGCCGAGCTTCGTCAAAGTTTCCACGTACATGATGTTCAGGCTGCTGCCGCCATCCATTAAGCATTTGGAGAACTCATAGCCATGGATTACAGGGCATACCACCATGGCGTAATATCCATCTGGGATGTGCTCTGGATGATCATTGCGGCTCCAGTGCACCGGTACTTCGGACCATCGGACGTACTGGCGGATTTTTGGCACGGTGGCATTGAGGGAGCGCATAGCAGCTCTCTGTGCCTTGGCCATGGGGGGTCCAAGGAATGTGTGAAAGGCACCTTTTTTGTCCTTTATTGGGTTGCCCTTGCCAGCGCCACCCTCTGCCTTTTCGGCGGGTTTGGGCGCAGGGTCTTCGTCCATGTCACTGCCATCCCTGGACTCCTTGTCTTTGTCCGCTTTACCTTTGCCACGAGGCCGTTGTCGCCGGCTACGCTTGAAGCCAGCCTCTTGATCCGCCTTAAGGTCGTTCACAAACTTGCAGTTCCGGTTGGTGTGATTGCACTTTCCCGAGGCGTCGCGGTGGGCGAAACATGGCATATCGCGATATTCGTCGTAAGACACGGGGGCGGATGGCGCCGAAGCGGGAGTGGCAGAACTCCGCGGCTGGCCACTGCTAGTACCGCGTCCTCTGCCGCGCTGGCTGCTTTGCCCCTTGTCAGCGAAGGTTGTGGCCACCATGTCTGGGGCCTGCTGCTCTTCTGGCCGATTTTTCCGTTTGTTGCTACTATTCCGCTTTCCAGTGTTCTGGATGGCGGAAGCCTTCAGAGATTCGCGGGAGTCGTCGGCGGCGGCCGCGTAGTTGCTTGCAATGGTGATCATGGAATTTAGGGTTAGTTTCCCTTCATTCCTTTCCCGCAACAGGCGATGGCGGAGCAGCTGGCCTCTCTCCAAACTGTCAATAAACGCGAGGATGGCGGATTCGTCAGTAACCCCTTCACAGGAGTTCTTCATATCAAGCCATCGCGCGAGGAAAGTTCGGGAGGTCTCATCGTCGGCCCGTCGGCACCGTTGGAGGTCACCAATGTTATGGGGTCTTTTGTAAGTCCCCTCAAAATTTTCGGTGAACGCAGTTTGCATATCGAACCAGGTTTGGATGGAATTTTCTGCCAAGTCGTTGATCCACTGCCTCGCAGTGCCGGATAGCATCAGGGGCAAATAGCGGACAACAACATTGGGCGATCCCCCGGCGAATTGTACTGCGTTGAAGTAGTCTTGTAGCCAAGTTAAAGGCCGATCGACTCCATTGTACTGGCGGATATTTTTCTCGATCTTGAACCCATGTGGGATGGGCTCATCACGAATCCGTTGTCCAAAGCACTTTGGGCCGAGGAAGAAGGCTGTTTGAGTCTTGGCAATCTCGTTTAGATGGGTACGAGCGTCGTAGGGCTGCTGGTCCGACGGATCCCTGCGAGAGTTGTGTGACCTTGCTGGTCCGCCACCACCACCACCGCCGCCATGGGGGCTCCCTGGTGGGGATGGCGAAGGGTCACGTCGTTGTTTGCTCTCGCCGTCCTGCGACTGATCTTTGCAGCTATGACGGCTTCCTTCTGTTCTTCGTGGAGATGGATCGTCGCCATGGCGGCGGGAGCCTTGCCCTTTGTCATCGTGATGGCGAGTGGAGCGATGCTTTTCCTTGCCGCCGTCACGGTGCGCGCCGTCGTCTTGGCGAGATCGGTCCCTTCTCTTAGATCCGCCGTCTCTGCTGGTTTCCCGTCGTGGCGGATCGTCTCTGCGTCCAGCGTCACGGCTTCGTCCTCGCTTGCCATCATTGTCGCGTATGACGATCCCTTCCTTTGGGACTTCGAACGTCTTATACTTTGGTGGCGGCATGTTGGTCTTATGGCGAGGGGCAGCATTGTCTTGGTGGTATCCATAGGCAGGGTAGTTCTTGCGGGGTGGTGATGGATTTCTCTGCGGGCCTTTGCCATTTGGTTTGTCATCGGAGGATATTGGGATGGCGTTCGCCCGGTTGCAAGCTTCTCTTCTTCGGATTTCTGAGGACCCGGTATGAGATTCGTTGTCAGGGCGCGTACCATGGTTGCCAGCCCCCTGAGCCTTAGAGGCAGTGATGGACCTGCATACCGCGGGATCAGATTTGAGCCATCGTGACGACGTAGCCTTCTCCTGCTGCACTAATGCTTTGGTCATCAGTTTCACCGCCGTTTCTAGGGCTGCTGGGCTCTTATTATGCTCCAATAGCTCCTTTGCAGCCACGATATTTTCAATGGGCGTAGCCCTGACTTCATCGCAGTTTTTATCCACGTATGGCGGATTCTTGATGTACATCTTGGCCAGAGTTTCCGCTGTTGGTATGGTGAACTCAAGGTTTCGTACCAGCTGCGGGTCGCCTCCCTCGGTTATCTGGTTCTGGATGAGAGTAACATACTTCTCCTCCATGTTCCTTGCGCGCTTCAGCGTGTCTTGAGCTTTAGCAAATTCGCCATCAAGCTGCTGGCCCATCTTCTCGACTCGCTTTGCTTCCTTGAGGAGTGCTCGCCTCTTCTTCTCGAGATCGTTCACATCTCTGATATAGTCAGGGGTGATTGGATCTGCTAGAGTTCCATAGATGACTTTATCCAGCGGGGTCGTGAAGTTTTCTGGGTGCTGGTCCTCGGGGATGGCGGGTTGCAGAGGCCTGGGTCCACCGTGGATCTCAGGAAGTTGCTCCGTGGCGGGATCGGCGGCTGGTGGCGGGTTACCCTGCTCTTTGCCGGCATCTCCGTCGTGGACTGCCTGAGATGGCGGATCACCAGTTGCCTGCCCAGCATCATCTCCTTTGTTGGTTACGAACACCTGCTTGGCCGCTGCTTGCTGTTCTTCAAGTGCCTGCTGCGCTAATTCCGCCTCGATTTTTCTCATGGCGGCGTCGTAATGGTCAGAATCATAGCCCTTGCTGTCCCAGTCATCCGATTCACCACTTTCGTCAAGTGCCTCAAGGATGGATTCACCTGGGCTATCTTCTCCTCCATTGGAGGTAGATCCCGAAGTGATGCCTGCGAATGCAACAAGGCAGTACCGTGGTGTCTCTAACGCCAGATTACTCATGGCGGATTCATAGCGGTCTTCCACCACTTCCTCTACCTCTAGGGCGGGCTGGGTGGGATTATTTTTCAGATCCGATCTGGGCAACTTGGAAAGTTCCAGGTCAGATGAGTCCTCCTCCGTCTCCAGCTCGAAAGCGGTCCGTTTGGGGATTTCAGCCATACCGATCCGCCGGAAATTGGTTTCCGTAGCGGGGGTAGGGTTTGTCTCTCCAATGAAGATATGGATATCTCCAATCGGAACGACAGTGAATCGAGCAGGGTCTTCTCTAGCCGGCACCCAGAGGTTATCCGCTGGGACGATGGGGAAACCGGAATCGTAGAGGACGCGCCCGATGGCGACGGTGTCGCCGATGCCTGCAAAGGCGGATCCCACCTGGATCCGCGCTCCAGACGCGCCTCGCCCCACGGTGGGCGCCAACTGTCGTGGTTTCGTCAACAGATCTGCCATAGAGGTAGGGGTATGGCGGTTTGTGGAAGGGGGTGAACACGGAGGAGCGATCCAGGACGGTGGTAGCACGAGTTTACCCAGCTTCAGATCCCGCGACAGTGGCGAGATCCTACGTGCTGCTATAATTCACTATATGGCAACAAGTGCTCGATTACAATGATGAGGTTGGCTGTTTCGCTATGCGATTGGCCGTATGACTAGAACGTCTCCTGCCTCAAGGGCTGCTCCACGCCGGGCTTATAAAGGCGCCTGGCGTGGGCTACACGTTGGTACCGGAGCGGATACAACTTGGAGTCCTAGACTAAGTCCTATGCGTGTACGTCAAGGTAACTCGCCATGGGCCGTCTCCGGATCCGCCATGGGCCTGTCGTCAGTAATCCGCCATGGGCCTGTCTAAGGATCCGCCATAAGCGCCTGCGTCCAGTACCGCCGTGGCAACTTCAGCAACTGGGCCGCCCGGTATGGCGAATCCGCCATACCACCCCTGATGGGCCACCCTGGCTTGCTGATTTAGGACTACGTCGCTGGTATACCTATTTGGTATATCCCCAACAGATGGCTATCACAAGGAAATAAACTCGGGTATAGAGATAACTGAGGCAAACGGAGATAAAGTATCCCGATGTTCACTTACATAAAGTAAGCTAATCACCGTTGGAGAGATGTGGGTAACCACAAAGGCCCCCGAACGCCACGAAGGCTCACCTTCTTCTCCGAGTCTCCCACGAAGCTAGGGACCCCTTCTTATGGTTATCTTTTCCTCCACTCCAGAGATGGCAAGCTCCACAACCACTTCACAACTCCCACGAAGGGGAAGCTCGGGCCTCTTCACAATCTTCCACGAAGAGGTCACCGAGGCACCAACCGCCAAGCCAACTAGGAGGTCACCCTCCAAGAGTAACAAGCTCACGGTCTCTCACTCGAACAAATCGTAATGGAGAGATCAACACTATGCAAGGATGCAAAGCAAGAACACAAGGGGAAGTGCTCAAATCCTTCTCGCTCAAATCCCACCAAGGCAACAAATGCTATGGAGGAGTTAGAGAGGAAGAACAAGGGTGGAGGTCAACCAATGACTCCAAGATCTTGATTCAAAGGATTCCCCTCACTTAGAGGAGGAATGAATTGGTGGAGATTGTAGATCAAGATCTCCTCTCTCAAATCCCTCAAAAATATGCAAGAATCATTGGAGGGAAGGGGGAGGAAGAAAGCTCAAGATGTTCAACAATGGAGGTGAGAGAAATGCTCAAGAACACACTAGGAATCCTAGAAAACCATTGGGGAAGAAGCCCCTTTTATATGGAAAGCCAAATATGGCCGTTGGTGTCATTTCCCACTTGTTCGAGTGATTCCCAGTCCAAAACTCGGTCCAACCGGACCCAAAACCGAAAATACAAGAAAACAGTTCTGCAACTTTTCGGTTGATTTCCAGTTGAAATTCCGGTTGAATTTCTGGTCCAACCGAGCTTGAAACCGGCAGAAAATATCCTCAAGAAAAATGCGATAACTTTCATATCCGGATTCCGATTTTAGCAAACTTGGACTTTTTGAAAAGGTAAGAAAAATATCTATCCAATGGAGACCATAAAACCCAAGAAGTAGTAAGATATAATATACCAAATAAGAAGAGGTGAAAACCTCTTTTAAGAAAGAACCGGTAAAACCTCCAAACTCGAAAACACGATAAAAGATGCATACGAAATCCGTTTTCGATGAACTTGGACTTGTTGGAAAGCTAACAAAAAGCACAAGAACCTCACATGGAGAAACACCAAGAAGCAAGAAAGTAGGAAGATGCAAAGTATGCAAAGGTCTAAGCTCCCTAAGACGATGTGATCAAGTTACCCGGCCGAAATCCCCTCTTGATAGTGCGGCTATCTATCCTATAACCCGGTCTCTCAACAAACACCTTGAGACCGTTAAAAGAGAAACCTAGCAAGGCCATACCTTTTCCTTGCGCATCCCGCTTGATCTTGATGTCGATGCGTCATGCTTCCTTCAAGCCGGAATGCTTCACTTGATCATTGTTGCTTCGTGAAGACTTCCAATATGCTCCCCCATACACCACTATGGGATAGCTTCACTAAGGCATGTATTCAAAATTACATTATCACCAAATGGATGACAAGCTTCAAGCATATGATCTTCTCGAGATGCTTATCTTAAAACTTGCACTTCTCAACCTTGATGACAACCACCACTTGATGTCATCCTTTCATGGGCTATATGAAATCTCACTAGTGATGCATAACCATGACAAAACCTAACCCACATAGAAAACACGAACATGCATATATAATGGGTTAGTTCACAAAGCATAATTGACAAAACTTACCATACCACAAGATCGATTGATCACATGTGGCACATTCCTTATGCTTCATGTATTGACCAATCTAGAATCCAATCTTTGATCATTGTCTTGGTCAACCTTAAAACTTCTCATGCTCTATCACAATATCTTGAGCCATATAAATAATTCTTCATTTGATTGCATGCTCTAGGTAGTCAATCATATCTCAACTCATGAGACCATCATGACCTCGACATAGAGCCATATCTTCAATTCTTCTCTTGTAGCCAAACTCTCAAGACCTTGAGACTCCTTGGCTTAACACATAATCTAGAGCATGGATTAGTTGAGTTCTACACAAGAACTACATCTTTATTTCTTCTTCTTGATCATATTGGATTCATCTCTTCTATTAAATGATCTTGATGCCAATACTTAAGATATATCTTTATCTTCATGGCATCCAAGCCTTGAATCCAACACATGGACTTCAAGCAATTCCTATGAACAATTCCTTCATAAAAATCTCAATGAAAACATTAGTCCATAGGGATTGTCATTAATTACCAAAAACACACTTAGGGGCAATTTACCCTTAAAATCTCGCCCATTTTGGTAATTGATGACAATCTCAACAAGAGGGTTTATATAATGAATAATAGGAACTAATATGCAACTTATCCGAGAATAAATTGCATACAAGAGGTTGTATTTGATATGGTCAAGTAACATGAAGCTACTACAGCATATCAAACTCAATTGTACTCACATAAACTACAACGAATATGGTTGATGTGAGTACAACCAAAATATATAGAGAAAACTCCCCCACAATATATGCACGTGTGATGAACTTGAATTTCATTGCATATATTGTCAAGATAAACCTTTGATGGAGTTTACACTATATATTCAACCATGCAAACCATCTAACAAAGAAGAGATGCATGAAAGGTAAACACTTAAGCACAAACCAAACTTAAGTATAAAAACTATTTCCCTTAAACCCTCTAAACTTCTCCCCCATTGACAACGATTGCCAAAATGGATGAAAGAATTTAGAAGGACAATATAGTATGAGTTCCTCCCCAAGATGTGCATTTCTCATCAAATGAGTGAAATCATATGCACTTATCCAATTAACAAAATTTGGAGGAAGTCAAACCATATTGAGGATCAAAGATTACAAAAAAAATGACATGGTGAAGGAACTTCAACCAATGAAGCAAGCAACCAACCAAGAGACCCAAAGAACTAATTGGACACAACAAGATATGATGATAAGAGCCAAAAAGTGCTTTAAATGAAATAAGGAAGCTCCCCAAGGTTCATTCACAAATTTGAATTTTTTGCATTTGAATACGATATGCACAAACATGGAATCCTCACTCCCTATATATTATTTAAAATACAACCATAAGCACGAGATAAACAAAAGAGTCGATACGCTTATCAAATTGAGCTTTTGTCCAAAATCTTTTCACGAGATATGAGTGCGAGAAGAAGCAAAAAGAATAAACAATCACTCATAAATCAAGTTCTTACCAACACTATCAAGAACCAAATGGATAAGAAAGATGGTCGGCAAAGAACAAGGATATCAAGGGAAGAAATTAACACTCTTATGCATATACATTTCTAAGTGGACAAAAAATCATGATGAACAATCAACAAAGGAACATGTATACACAAGAGGTTAGTTGAATTAAAGAAAGACATGATATCCAAGAGAGAGTCATAGAATACACCAAATAATTTTGCTAGCAAGCATATATAGCTCAAGGCTCCATTTTCCATTATGGTATATTAATAAACTCCCCAAACAAAATCATCAAAGCCATCACAACTAGCAATAAGGGATCAAAAGATAGTTGGGATGCTTTGAAAGGCAACAAGCATAATAAAGAAGGGTACAACTTGCAAAATTATCTATATTGCACATGAGAGAGCATTGAGGAATTAGTATGCAATAAATTGCTAAAAGGGCATATTTGGGATTGGTGAACCATAAACATGATTTTATATACTCCTCATCATATGCAATCATCTCAACTTGCTCACATATGCAATAAATAGATTTCTTTATAAGACCTTTGCAAGAACCGCAACATTTGCAAATAAATACTTTCATGCCAAGAGCCAACCTACAAGAGTTGGGATGCTAGAAAAGTATGCATGAAGGTTATACTTGTTACCGAGATAGCAATGGTGTGATGTAGTAGATAAGAGTTCGCCGATCATCCTAGCTTGGCTCCAATAATCATATGGTGGCAACACTTTCCTTATAAATGAGACAAGCATCCATTGCATCTCCAATGTACCTAAGACAATATTCAAGTACATCTTGGTTCCCAAACTTATTAGGTCCAAAGTTGTTAGACTAACCACAATACATATGATAAGCTCCATATAAATATGTGCATAGTTAGAGATGAAATTTTAATTTCATGCACATCTTAGCCATTTAGGGTTTGATGGAGTATAACATATTTATTGGATCAAAGAAAGCAACTAAGATACAAAATTAAGCATAAAGAGAATATGCATGCATCTATCTTTCAAGATCCAAAGAAGATACAATTTAGGCAAAAACACCAAGAGTACAAGGAGGTATTAAAGGTGTGGTAAAACACATTATTTGTCCAAATGATATCAAGGGAACAAATCAACAAATGATTTATTCATAAAATTCAACAAATGAACCTAACAACTTATTGAGCATGAAAGAATAAATAAATAAAAACATTCTCAAAGATTTATCTCATTCAAGCAAATAAATTATCGAAGAAGGAATGAGATAACTATCTCCCAAAAGAGCAAGGTTCCAACAAATAAACCAAACCCTCTACACTTTTCACAATGGCACAAGTACCAAAAAAAGGTTTGTATTACATCAACACACACTTTATGGGGATCAAGAGATGAGACAAAGTCAAGCAAAAGATCCTCAAGAAGGCAAATAAGACAATGGGAGTTAAAAAAAATATTTCTTGGAAAGAAATAAGGGCAATAAGAGGCAAATTCCAAGGTGAAGATGATCTAGAAGAATTACCACATGTATATGAATACCAATAGTCAGAGACAAGAAGTTCATATTGGAATTATTTTTTGGTGGTATATTGCAAAGATATTCAAGACCAACTTCACAATAAAAGGCATATGGTTAAATATTCAATTTGAGCACCATGCACGAAAAAGGATTCTTGGTAGCTCCAATAATAGACAAACAATCAGGCAAAGCAATGATTAGAGTATCTTGAAGCAAATGATTTCCTACTAATGATATAGAGAAATATATTTGAGTAAAACCGCACCAAGAATTCTTACTCAAACCAAGATCGGAGAAATGAGCAATAAAAACTTTAAGAAATAATGAGCTTGTTTGAGCAAACCTGCCACCTAGGAATAAGATAACTTACAATATCAACTCTAAGTGGAAACCTCAAATGTTCACATTTCCTAGGCTTGTGATATGCACAAGGCATATTACTCCCCCATAATGTGATATTAAATTCTTTTCAATAAAAGGGCAAATAAAATCCAACTAGAGATAATTAATGGAGATATAGAATTTGAATTTCTCATGACCATGGCATACCACATCGGGAATAGATAATCTTGCAAATATCAATACTAAGCTGTATTACTCATGTGCACACATTTAATAGGATTGTGAGGTGCAAAGGCAAATCACTCCCCCTGGCCGCTGCTTGCTGTTCTTCAAGTGCCTGCTGCGCTAATTCCGCCTCGATTTTTCTCATGGCGGCGTCGTAATGGTCAGAATCATAGCCCTTGCTGTCCCAGTCATCCGATTCACCACTTTCGTAAGTGCCTCAAGGATGGATTCACCTGGGCTATCTTCTCCTCCATTGGAGGTAGATCCCGAAGTGATGCCTGCGAAGCAACAAGGCAGTACCGTGGTGTCTCTAACGCCAGATTACTCATGGCGGATTCAAGCGGTCTTCCACCACTTCCTCTACCTCTAGGGCGGGCTGGGTGGGATTATTTTTCAGATCCGATCTGGGCAACTTGGAAAGTTCCAGGTCAGATGAGTCCTCCTCCGTCTCCAGCTCGAAAGCGGTCCGTTTGGGGATTTCAGCCATACCGATCCGCCGGAAATTGGTTTCCGTAGCGGGGGTAGGGTTTGTCTCTCCAATGAAGATATGGATATCTCCAATCGGAACGACAGTGAATCGAGCAGGGTCTTCTCTAGCCGGCACCCAGAGGTTATCCGCTGGGACGATGGGGAACCGGAATCGTAGAGGACGCGCCCGATGGCGACGGTGTCGCCGATGCCTGCAAAGGCGGATCCCCCTGGATCCGCGCTCCAGACGCGCCTCGCCCCACGGTGGGCGCCAACTGTCGTGGTTTCGTCAACAGATCTGCCATAGAGGTAGGGGTATGGCGGTTTGTGGAAGGGGGTGAACACGGAGGAGCGATCCAGGACGGTGGTAGCACGAGTTTACCCAGCTTCAGATCCCGCGACGGTGGCGAGATCCTACGTGCTGCTATAATTCACTATATGGCAACAAGTGCTCGATTACAATGATGAGGTTGGCTGTTTCGCTATGCGATTGGCCGTATGACTAGAACGTCTCCTGCCTCAAGGGCTGCTCCACGCCGGGCTTATAAAGGCGCCTGGCGTGGGCTACACGTTGGTACCGGAGCGGATACAACTTGGAGTCCTAGACTAAGTCCTATGCGTGTACGTCAAGGTAACTCGCCATGGGCCGTCTCCGGATCCGCCATGGGCCTGTCGTCAGTAATCCGCCATGGGCCTGTCTAAGGATCCGCCATAAGCGCCTGCGTCCAGTACCGCCGTGGCAACTTCAGCAACTGGGCCGCCCGGTATGGCGAATCCGCCATACCACCCCTGATGGGCCACCCTGGCTTGCTGATTTAGGACTACGTCGCTGGTATACCTATTTGGTATATCCCCAACAGATGGCTATCACAAGGAAATAAACTCGGGTATAGAGATAACTGAGGCAAACGGAGATAAAGTATCCCGATGTTCACTTACATAAAGTAAGCTAATCACCGTTGGAGAGATGTGGGTAACCACAAAGGCCCCCGAACGCCACGAAGGCTCACCTTCTTCTCCGAGTCCCCACGAAGCTAGGGACCCCTTCTTATGGTTACTTTTCCTCCACTCCAGAGATGGCAAGCTCCACAACCACTTCACAACTCCCACGAAGGGGAAGCCGGGCCTCTTCACAATCTTCCACGAAGAGGTCACCGAGGCACCAACCGCCAAGCCAACTAGGAGGTCACCCTCCAAGAGTAACAAGCTCACGGTCTCTCACTCGAACAAATCGTAATGGAGAGTCAACACTATGCAAGGATGCAAAGCAAGAACACAAGGGGAAGTGCTCAAATCCTTCTCCTCAAATCCCACCAAGGCAACAAATGCTATGGAGGAGTTAGAGAGGAAGAACAAGGGTGGAGGTCAACCAATGACTCCAAGATCTTGATTCAAAGGATTCCCCTCACTTAGAGGAGGAATGAATTGGTGGAGATTGTAGATCAAGATCTCCTCTCTCAAATCCCTCAAAAATATGCAAGAATCATTGGAGGGAAGGGGAGGAAGAAAGCTCAAGAGTTCAACAATGGAGGTGAGAGAAATGCTCAAGAACACACTAGGAACCTAGAAAACCATTGGGGAAGAAGCCCCTTTTATATGGAAAGCCAAATATGGCCGTTGGGTCATTTCCCACTTGTTCGGTGATTTCCGTCCAAAACCGGTCCAACCGGACCAAAACCGAAAATACAAGAAAACAGTTCTGCAACTTTTCGGTTGATTTCCAGTTGAATTCCGGTTGAATTTCGGTCAACCGAGCTGAAACCGGCAGAAAATATCCTCAGAAAAATGCGATAACTTTCAATCCGGATTCCGATTTTAGCAAACTTGGACTTTTTGAAAAGTAAGAAAAATATCTATCCAATGGAGACCATAAAACCCAAGAAGTAGTAAGATAAAATACCAAATAAGAAGAGGTGAAAACCTCTTTTAAGAAAGAACCGGTAAAACCTCCAAACTCGAAAACCGATAAAAGATGCATACGAATCCGTTTTCGATGAACTTGGACTTGTTGGAAAGCTAACAAAAGCACAAGAACCTCACATGGAGAAACACCAAGAAGCAAAAATAGGAAGATGCAAAGTATGCAAAGGATTAGCTCCCTAAGACGATGTGATCAAGTTACCCCCGAAACCCCTCTTGATAGTGCGGCTATCTATCCTATAACCCGGTCTCTCAACAAACACCTTGAGACCGTTAAAAGAAAACCTAGCAAGGCAAACCTTTCCTTGCGCACCCGCTTGATCTTGATGATGATGCTCATGCTTCCTCAAGCCGGAATGCTTCACTTGATCATTGTTGCTTCGTGAAGACTTCCAATATGCTCCCCCATACACCACTATGGGATACTTCACTAAGGCATGTTTCAAATTCATTATCACCAAATGGATGACAAGCTTCAAGCATATGATCTTCTCGAGATGCTTATCTTAAAACTTGCACTTCTCAACCTTGATGACAACCACCACTTGATGTCATCCTTTCATGGGCTATATGAAATCTCACTAGTGATGCATACCATGACAAAACCTAACCCACATAGAAAACACAACACATATATAATGGGTTAGTTCACAAAGCATAATTGACAAAACTACCATACCACAAGACGATTGCATGTGGCACATTCCTTATGCTTCATGTTTGACCAACTAGAATCCAATCTTTGATCTTGTCTTGGTCAACCTTAATAACTTCTCATGCTCTATCACAATATCTTGAGCCAATAAAAATTCTTCATTTGATTGCATGCTCTAGGTAGTCAATCATATCTCAACTCATGAGACCATCATGACCTCGACATAGAGCCATATCTTAATTCTTCTCTGTACCAAACTCTCAAGACTTGAGACTCCTTGGCTTAACACATAACTAGAGCATGGATTATTGAGTTCTACACAAGAACTACATCTTTATTTCTTCTTCTTGATCATATTGGATTCATCTCTTCTATTAATGATCTTGATGCCAATACTTAAGATATATCTTTATCTTCATGGCATCCAAGCCTTGAATCCAACACATGGACTTCAAGCAATTCCTATGAACAATTCCTTCATAAAAAGCTCAATGAAAACATTAGTCCATAGGGATTGTCATTAATTACCAAAAACACACTTAGGGGCAATTTACCCTTAAATCTCCCCATTTTGGTAATTGATGACAATCTCAACAAGAGGGTTTATATAATGAATAATAGAACTAATATGCAACTTATCCGAGAATAAATTGCATACAAGAGGTTGTATTTGATATGGTCAAGTAACAGAAGCTACTACGCATATCAAATCAATTGTACTCACATAAACTACAACAATATGGTTGATGTGAGTCAACCAAAATATATAGAGAAACTCCCCCACAATATATGCACGTGTGATGAACTTGAATTTCATTGCATATATTGTCAAGATAAACCTTTGATGGAGTTTACACTATATATTCAACCATGCAAACATCTAACAAAGAAGAGATGCATGAAAGGTAAACACTTAAGCACAAACCAAACTTAAGTATAAAAACATTTCCCTTAAACCCTCTAAACTTCTCCCCCATTGCAACGATTGCCAAAATGGATGAAGAATTTAGAAGGCAATATAGTATGAGTTCCTCCCCAAGATGTGCATTTCTCATAAATGAGTGAAATCATATGCACTTATCAATTAACAAAATTTGGAGGAAGTCAAACCATATTGAGGATCAAAGATTCAAAAAGATGACAGCCCTTTCCAGCGCCACCTCTGCCTTTTCGGCGGGTTTTGGCGCAGGGTCTTCGTCCATGTCACTGCCATCCCTGGACTCCTTGTCTTTGTCCGCTTTACCTTTGCCACGAGGCCGTTGTCGCCGGCTACGCTTGAAGCCAGCCTCTTGATCCGCCTTAAGGTCGTTCACAAACTTGCAGTTCCGGTTGGTGTGATTGCACTTTCCCGAGGCGTCGCGGTGGGCGAAACATGGCATATCGCGATATTCGTCGTAAGACACGGGGGCGGATGGCGCCGAAGCGGGAGTGGCAGAACTCCGCGGCTGGCCACTGCTAGTACCGCGTCCTCTGCCGCGCTGGCTGCTTTGCCCCTTGTCAGCGAAGGTTGTGGCCACCATGTCTGGGGCCTGCTGCTCTTCTGGCCGATTTTTCCGTTTGTTGCTACTATTCCGCTTTCCAGTGTTCTGGATGGCGGAAGCCTTCAGAGATTCGCGGGAGTCGTCGGCGGCGGCCGCGTAGTTGCTTGCAATGGTGATCATGGAATTTAGGGTTAGTTTCCCTTCATTCCTTTCCCGCAACAGGCGATGGCGGAGCAGCTGGCCTCTCTCCAAACTGTCAATAAACGCGAGGATGGCGGATTCGTCAGTAACCCCTTCACAGGAGTTCTTCATATCAAGCCATCGCGCGAGGAAAGTTCGGGAGGTCTCATCGTCGGCCCGTCGGCACCGTTGGAGGTCACCAATGTTATGGGGTCTTTTGTAAGTCCCCTCAAAATTTTCGGTGAACGCAGTTTGCATATCGAACCAGGTTTGGATGGAATTTTCTGCCAAGTCGTTGATCCACTGCCTCGCAGTGCCGGATAGCATCAGGGGCAAATAGCGGACAACAACATTGGGCGATCCCCCGGCGAATTGTACTGCGTTGAAGTAGTCTTGTAGCCAAGTTAAAGGCCGATCGACTCCATTGTACTGGCGGATATTTTTCTCGATCTTGAACCCATGTGGGATGGGCTCATCACGAATCCGTTGTCCAAAGCACTTTGGGCCGAGGAAGAAGGCTGTTTGAGTCTTGGCAATCTCGTTTAGATGGGTACGAGCGTCGTAGGGCTGCTGGTCCGACGGATCCCTGCGAGAGTTGTGTGACCTTGCTGGTCCGCCACCACCACCACCGCCGCCATGGGGGCTCCCTGGTGGGGATGGCGAAGGGTCACGTCGTTGTTTGCTCTCGCCGTCCTGCGACTGATCTTTGCAGCTATGACGGCTTCCTTCTGTTCTTCGTGGAGATGGATCGTCGCCATGGCGGCGGGAGCCTTGCCCTTTGTCATCGTGATGGCGAGTGGAGCGATGCTTTTCCTTGCCGCCGTCACGGTGCGCGCCGTCGTCTTGGCGAGATCGGTCCCTTCTCTTAGATCCGCCGTCTCTGCTGGTTTCCCGTCGTGGCGGATCGTCTCTGCGTCCAGCGTCACGGCTTCGTCCTCGCTTGCCATCATTGTCGCGTATGACGATCCCTTCCTTTGGGACTTCGAACGTCTTATACTTTGGTGGCGGCATGTTGGTCTTATGGCGAGGGGCAGCATTGTCTTGGTGGTATCCATAGGCAGGGTAGTTCTTGCGGGGTGGTGATGGATTTCTCTGCGGGCCTTTGCCATTTGGTTTGTCATCGGAGGATATTGGGATGGCGTTCGCCCGGTTGCAAGCTTCTCTTCTTCGGATTTCTGAGGACCCGGTATGAGATTCGTTGTCAGGGCGCGTACCATGGTTGCCAGCCCCCTGAGCCTTAGAGGCAGTGATGGACCTGCATACCGCGGGATCAGATTTGAGCCATCGTGACGACGTAGCCTTCTCCTGCTGCACTAATGCTTTGGTCATCAGTTTCACCGCCGTTTCTAGGGCTGCTGGGCTCTTATTATGCTCCAATAGCTCCTTTGCAGCCACGATATTTTCAATGGGCGTAGCCCTGACTTCATCGCAGTTTTTATCCACGTATGGCGGATTCTTGATGTACATCTTGGCCAGAGTTTCCGCTGTTGGTATGGTGAACTCAAGGTTTCGTACCAGCTGCGGGTCGCCTCCCTCGGTTATCTGGTTCTGGATGAGAGTAACATACTTCTCCTCCATGTTCCTTGCGCGCTTCAGCGTGTCTTGAGCTTTAGCAAATTCGCCATCAAGCTGCTGGCCCATCTTCTCGACTCGCTTTGCTTCCTTGAGGAGTGCTCGCCTCTTCTTCTCGAGATCGTTCACATCTCTGATATAGTCAGGGGTGATTGGATCTGCTAGAGTTCCATAGATGACTTTATCCAGCGGGGTCGTGAAGTTTTCTGGGTGCTGGTCCTCGGGGATGGCGGGTTGCAGAGGCCTGGGTCCACCGTGGATCTCAGGAAGTTGCTCCGTGGCGGGATCGGCGGCTGGTGGCGGGTTACCCTGCTCTTTGCCGGCATCTCCGTCGTGGACTGCCTGAGATGGCGGATCACCAGTTGCCTGCCCAGCATCATCTCCTTTGTTGGTTACGAACACCTGCTTGGCCGCTGCTTGCTGTTCTTCAAGTGCCTGCTGCGCTAATTCCGCCTCGATTTTTCTCATGGCGGCGTCGTAATGGTCAGAATCATAGCCCTTGCTGTCCCAGTCATCCGATTCACCACTTTCGTCAAGTGCCTCAAGGATGGATTCACCTGGGCTATCTTCTCCTCCATTGGAGGTAGATCCCGAAGTGATGCCTGCGAATGCAACAAGGCAGTACCGTGGTGTCTCTAACGCCAGATTACTCATGGCGGATTCATAGCGGTCTTCCACCACTTCCTCTACCTCTAGGGCGGGCTGGGTGGGATTATTTTTCAGATCCGATCTGGGCAACTTGGAAAGTTCCAGGTCAGATGAGTCCTCCTCCGTCTCCAGCTCGAAAGCGGTCCGTTTGGGGATTTCAGCCATACCGATCCGCCGGAAATTGGTTTCCGTAGCGGGGGTAGGGTTTGTCTCTCCAATGAAGATATGGATATCTCCAATCGGAACGACAGTGAATCGAGCAGGGTCTTCTCTAGCCGGCACCCAGAGGTTATCCGCTGGGACGATGGGGAAACCGGAATCGTAGAGGACGCGCCCGATGGCGACGGTGTCGCCGATGCCTGCAAAGGCGGATCCCACCTGGATCCGCGCTCCAGACGCGCCTCGCCCCACGGTGGGCGCCAACTGTCGTGGTTTCGTCAACAGATCTGCCATAGAGGTAGGGGTATGGCGGTTTGTGGAAGGGGGTGAACACGGAGGAGCGATCCAGGACGGTGGTAGCACGAGTTTACCCAGCTTCAGATCCCGCGACAGTGGCGAGATCCTACGTGCTGCTATAATTCACTATATGGCAACAAGTGCTCGATTACAATGATGAGGTTGGCTGTTTCGCTATGCGATTGGCCGTATGACTAGAACGTCTCCTGCCTCAAGGGCTGCTCCACGCCGGGCTTATAAAGGCGCCTGGCGTGGGCTACACGTTGGTACCGGAGCGGATACAACTTGGAGTCCTAGACTAAGTCCTATGCGTGTACGTCAAGGTAACTCGCCATGGGCCGTCTCCGGATCCGCCATGGGCCTGTCGTCAGTAATCCGCCATGGGCCTGTCTAAGGATCCGCCATAAGCGCCTGCGTCCAGTACCGCCGTGGCAACTTCAGCAACTGGGCCGCCCGGTATGGCGAATCCGCCATACCACCCCTGATGGGCCACCCTGGCTTGCTGATTTAGGACTACGTCGCTGGTATACCTATTTGGTATATCCCCAACAGATGGCTATCACAAGGAAATAAACTCGGGTATAGAGATAACTGAGGCAAACGGAGATAAAGTATCCCGATGTTCACTTACATAAAGTAAGCTAATCACCGTTGGAGAGATGTGGGTAACCACAAAGGCCCCCGAACGCCACGAAGGCTCACCTTCTTCTCCGAGTCTCCCACGAAGCTAGGGACCCCTTCTTATGGTTATCTTTTCCTCCACTCCAGAGATGGCAAGCTCCACAACCACTTCACAACTCCCACGAAGGGGAAGCTCGGGCCTCTTCACAATCTTCCACGAAGAGGTCACCGAGGCACCAACCGCCAAGCCAACTAGGAGGTCACCCTCCAAGAGTAACAAGCTCACGGTCTCTCACTCGAACAAATCGTAATGGAGAGATCAACACTATGCAAGGATGCAAAGCAAGAACACAAGGGGAAGTGCTCAAATCCTTCTCGCTCAAATCCCACCAAGGCAACAAATGCTATGGAGGAGTTAGAGAGGAAGAACAAGGGTGGAGGTCAACCAATGACTCCAAGATCTTGATTCAAAGGATTCCCCTCACTTAGAGGAGGAATGAATTGGTGGAGATTGTAGATCAAGATCTCCTCTCTCAAATCCCTCAAAAATATGCAAGAATCATTGGAGGGAAGGGGGAGGAAGAAAGCTCAAGATGTTCAACAATGGAGGTGAGAGAAATGCTCAAGAACACACTAGGAATCCTAGAAAACCATTGGGGAAGAAGCCCCTTTTATATGGAAAGCCAAATATGGCCGTTGGTGTCATTTCCCACTTGTTCGAGTGATTCCCAGTCCAAAACTCGGTCCAACCGGACCCAAAACCGAAAATACAAGAAAACAGTTCTGCAACTTTTCGGTTGATTTCCAGTTGAAATTCCGGTTGAATTTCTGGTCCAACCGAGCTTGAAACCGGCAGAAAATATCCTCAAGAAAAATGCGATAACTTTCATATCCGGATTCCGATTTTAGCAAACTTGGACTTTTTGAAAAGGTAAGAAAAATATCTATCCAATGGAGACCATAAAACCCAAGAAGTAGTAAGATATAATATACCAAATAAGAAGAGGTGAAAACCTCTTTTAAGAAAGAACCGGTAAAACCTCCAAACTCGAAAACACGATAAAAGATGCATACGAAATCCGTTTTCGATGAACTTGGACTTGTTGGAAAGCTAACAAAAAGCACAAGAACCTCACATGGAGAAACACCAAGAAGCAAGAAAGTAGGAAGATGCAAAGTATGCAAAGGTCTAAGCTCCCTAAGACGATGTGATCAAGTTACCCGGCCGAAATCCCCTCTTGATAGTGCGGCTATCTATCCTATAACCCGGTCTCTCAACAAACACCTTGAGACCGTTAAAAGAGAAACCTAGCAAGGCCATACCTTTTCCTTGCGCATCCCGCTTGATCTTGATGTCGATGCGTCATGCTTCCTTCAAGCCGGAATGCTTCACTTGATCATTGTTGCTTCGTGAAGACTTCCAATATGCTCCCCCATACACCACTATGGGATAGCTTCACTAAGGCATGTATTCAAAATTACATTATCACCAAATGGATGACAAGCTTCAAGCATATGATCTTCTCGAGATGCTTATCTTAAAACTTGCACTTCTCAACCTTGATGACAACCACCACTTGATGTCATCCTTTCATGGGCTATATGAAATCTCACTAGTGATGCATAACCATGACAAAACCTAACCCACATAGAAAACACGAACATGCATATATAATGGGTTAGTTCACAAAGCATAATTGACAAAACTTACCATACCACAAGATCGATTGATCACATGTGGCACATTCCTTATGCTTCATGTATTGACCAATCTAGAATCCAATCTTTGATCATTGTCTTGGTCAACCTTAAAACTTCTCATGCTCTATCACAATATCTTGAGCCATATAAATAATTCTTCATTTGATTGCATGCTCTAGGTAGTCAATCATATCTCAACTCATGAGACCATCATGACCTCGACATAGAGCCATATCTTCAATTCTTCTCTTGTAGCCAAACTCTCAAGACCTTGAGACTCCTTGGCTTAACACATAATCTAGAGCATGGATTAGTTGAGTTCTACACAAGAACTACATCTTTATTTCTTCTTCTTGATCATATTGGATTCATCTCTTCTATTAAATGATCTTGATGCCAATACTTAAGATATATCTTTATCTTCATGGCATCCAAGCCTTGAATCCAACACATGGACTTCAAGCAATTCCTATGAACAATTCCTTCATAAAAATCTCAATGAAAACATTAGTCCATAGGGATTGTCATTAATTACCAAAAACACACTTAGGGGCAATTTACCCTTAAAATCTCGCCCATTTTGGTAATTGATGACAATCTCAACAAGAGGGTTTATATAATGAATAATAGGAACTAATATGCAACTTATCCGAGAATAAATTGCATACAAGAGGTTGTATTTGATATGGTCAAGTAACATGAAGCTACTACAGCATATCAAACTCAATTGTACTCACATAAACTACAACGAATATGGTTGATGTGAGTACAACCAAAATATATAGAGAAAACTCCCCCACAATATATGCACGTGTGATGAACTTGAATTTCATTGCATATATTGTCAAGATAAACCTTTGATGGAGTTTACACTATATATTCAACCATGCAAACCATCTAACAAAGAAGAGATGCATGAAAGGTAAACACTTAAGCACAAACCAAACTTAAGTATAAAAACTATTTCCCTTAAACCCTCTAAACTTCTCCCCCATTGACAACGATTGCCAAAATGGATGAAAGAATTTAGAAGGACAATATAGTATGAGTTCCTCCCCAAGATGTGCATTTCTCATCAAATGAGTGAAATCATATGCACTTATCCAATTAACAAAATTTGGAGGAAGTCAAACCATATTGAGGATCAAAGATTACAAAAAAAATGACATGGTGAAGGAACTTCAACCAATGAAGCAAGCAACCAACCAAGAGACCCAAAGAACTAATTGGACACAACAAGATATGATGATAAGAGCCAAAAAGTGCTTTAAATGAAATAAGGAAGCTCCCCAAGGTTCATTCACAAATTTGAATTTTTTGCATTTGAATACGATATGCACAAACATGGAATCCTCACTCCCTATATATTATTTAAAATACAACCATAAGCACGAGATAAACAAAAGAGTCGATACGCTTATCAAATTGAGCTTTTGTCCAAAATCTTTTCACGAGATATGAGTGCGAGAAGAAGCAAAAAGAATAAACAATCACTCATAAATCAAGTTCTTACCAACACTATCAAGAACCAAATGGATAAGAAAGATGGTCGGCAAAGAACAAGGATATCAAGGGAAGAAATTAACACTCTTATGCATATACATTTCTAAGTGGACAAAAAATCATGATGAACAATCAACAAAGGAACATGTATACACAAGAGGTTAGTTGAATTAAAGAAAGACATGATATCCAAGAGAGAGTCATAGAATACACCAAATAATTTTGCTAGCAAGCATATATAGCTCAAGGCTCCATTTTCCATTATGGTATATTAATAAACTCCCCAAACAAAATCATCAAAGCCATCACAACTAGCAATAAGGGATCAAAAGATAGTTGGGATGCTTTGAAAGGCAACAAGCATAATAAAGAAGGGTACAACTTGCAAAATTATCTATATTGCACATGAGAGAGCATTGAGGAATTAGTATGCAATAAATTGCTAAAAGGGCATATTTGGGATTGGTGAACCATAAACATGATTTTATATACTCCTCATCATATGCAATCATCTCAACTTGCTCACATATGCAATAAATAGATTTCTTTATAAGACCTTTGCAAGAACCGCAACATTTGCAAATAAATACTTTCATGCCAAGAGCCAACCTACAAGAGTTGGGATGCTAGAAAAGTATGCATGAAGGTTATACTTGTTACCGAGATAGCAATGGTGTGATGTAGTAGATAAGAGTTCGCCGATCATCCTAGCTTGGCTCCAATAATCATATGGTGGCAACACTTTCCTTATAAATGAGACAAGCATCCATTGCATCTCCAATGTACCTAAGACAATATTCAAGTACATCTTGGTTCCCAAACTTATTAGGTCCAAAGTTGTTAGACTAACCACAATACATATGATAAGCTCCATATAAATATGTGCATAGTTAGAGATGAAATTTTAATTTCATGCACATCTTAGCCATTTAGGGTTTGATGGAGTATAACATATTTATTGGATCAAAGAAAGCAACTAAGATACAAAATTAAGCATAAAGAGAATATGCATGCATCTATCTTTCAAGATCCAAAGAAGATACAATTTAGGCAAAAACACCAAGAGTACAAGGAGGTATTAAAGGTGTGGTAAAACACATTATTTGTCCAAATGATATCAAGGGAACAAATCAACAAATGATTTATTCATAAAATTCAACAAATGAACCTAACAACTTATTGAGCATGAAAGAATAAATAAATAAAAACATTCTCAAAGATTTATCTCATTCAAGCAAATAAATTATCGAAGAAGGAATGAGATAACTATCTCCCAAAAGAGCAAGGTTCCAACAAATAAACCAAACCCTCTACACTTTTCACAATGGCACAAGTACCAAAAAAAGGTTTGTATTACATCAACACACACTTTATGGGGATCAAGAGATGAGACAAAGTCAAGCAAAAAGATCCTCAAGAAGGCAAATAAGACAATGGGAGTTAAAAAAAATATTTCTTGGAAAGAAATAAGGGCAATAAGAGGCAAATTCCAAGGTGAAGATGATCTAGAAGAATTACCACATGTATATGAATACCAATAGTCAGAGACAAGAAGTTCATATTGGAATTATTTTTTGGTGGTATATTGCAAAGATATTCAAGACCAACTTCACAATAAAAGGCATATGGTTAAATATTCAATTTGAGCACCATGCACGAAAAAGGATTCTTGGTAGCTCCAATAATAGACAAACAATCAGGCAAAGCAATGATTAGAGTATCTTGAAGCAAATGATTTCCTACTAATGATATAGAGAAATATATTTGAGTAAAACCGCACCAAGAATTCTTACTCAAACCAAGATCGGAGAAATGAGCAATAAAAACTTTTAAGAAATAATGGAGCTTGTTTGAGCAAACCTGCCACCTAGGAATAAGATAACTTACAATATCAACTCTAAGTGGAAAACCTCAAATGTTCACATTTCCTAGGCTTGTGATATGCACAAGGCATATTACTCCCCCATAATGTGATATTAAATTCTTTTCAATAAAAGGCAAATAAAATCCAACTAGAGATAATTAATGGAGATATAGAATTTGAATTTCTCATGACCATGGCATACCACATCGTGAATAGATAATCTTGCAATATCAATACTAAGCTGTATTACTCATGTGCACACATTTATAGGATTGTGAGGTGCCAAAGGCAAATCACTCCCCCAAAATGGGATGTTCCATTAATCACTCAATAAGAGCCAAATAAGATACCATCAAGATGCATTCGAGGCTCGAAGCAAACACACAAGTATATGATGTGCCAAACAACCAACACCTACTTGAATACACAAGATAAGTAGGTATAAGGAACAACATATACAAACACATACTTGGTACAAAACCAAAACATGCAAAGGGGCAAGTAACTTACAATGTAAAGAGGTTAAGTACAAGTTACCGCAAAGAGGCACATTGGATATAAAATGATAGTGTCAATGACTTGGCTTGATGAAATAAAAATTAATGAAGATCCCTTAATTCTTCATGAGGTAGCCAAGTCTCCAATGCCCTCCACAAACACCTATTGATCAATTTTTAGCTTGTTGGTCCCCAACCAAGTTGGGTCCTAAGAGGTTAGTCACAATAGGCTTGGCAACCCAAATGGTTCTTTTCTTGACATCACTTTGAGTTCCAACAAACTTGGCAAACACATTGCCATCCTTATCTTTCCTAAGAGAATAATCATCATCAACAATGATAGGATTAGATAAGGTACCGCTTAAGCATGAAGAAGCAAAGTGCCCCTTCTCACGACAAATATAGCAACAAGTGCTTCCCTTTCTCTTCTTTGTTGATTTCTTGATTTGAGAAGCTTCATCTTGTTTCTTCTTGGGAAGTGGCTTATCTTCAACTTGAGGTCAAACTTGAGCTTGACCTTGTGCCCGCTTCCCTTGTTGCTTCTCACTCAAGTGCTTCTTTTTCAATGGGAAAGATCTCACATGATGCCCTTCAATCTTGCACTTGAAGCAAACAATCTTGGCCAAATTCTTGACTTGGTATTGGCCCTTCTTATTCTTGTTGCTCTTGGACTTGTTCTTGTCATTGAAGTTGAATGCAAGTCCACTCTTGTCATTAGGGGATTTTTGCACACTCAAAATATTATCAAGTGTGGATTTCCCTTCATGACGCTTATCCAAGTCTTCCTCCAAACTAGTGACTTGGGCCTTGAGCTCTTTGATTTCCTCTACAAGGTTAGTAGTAATACAAGTACTAGAGGAAGTAGAAGCTTCATTATTAGAGCAACAAGGTAGAGCAAGTAATTCATCACAATATGTAGAAATAGTATGCCTAGACAAATTACTAGGACTAGCATAAGGTAATATAGCATTTTGGTTCAAAGTAGTGCTAATGTCCAAATGAGGCTCACAAGATGTTTCCTTAGTGATGCTTACCTCATGAGCTAATTTTAGCACATTATATGAGATTGGGAGATCCCCATGAGAGCCCAAGAGCTTTTCATGGCTTTCCTCCAATTTCATATAATTGCTTGTTAGCAACTCAAGTTGAGCCCTTAGCTCAACAATCTCCTTAAACATAGATGCTTTGTAAGAAGTAGAGTTAGTAGCACAAGCATCATTAATAGATTTAGCATTTGTGAGCTCATAAGATTTAATAGATTGAGATAGGCAAGAATTAGTATGCTTCTCTTTGGATAGCTCTTGCTTGAGGAGATTGAATCTCTGTTTCCCCTCATTAACGAGGGAGTTCAAATCCTTAATTGTCTCCTTGTGTTCAAACAAGGTTTCCATTAAGTGTTCGACTTTAGCACGAGCATCATTATTACCCCGAAGAGAGGCATACACAATTCCCATCTCATGCAAGAAGGCTTCGTTATCATCATCAATATCATCATCACCATCACTCTCATCATAAGGAGATGTGTTGGGATTCAAAGTAGGAGTTACCTTTGAGCCGCTTGCCATAAGGCATATGTGAACTTGGGTAGATGATGAAGGAACATCAATTGAAGCACATTCTTCATTTTCGAGTATAGGACAAGCTCTTGTGAGATGTCCATACTCGTGGCATTCATAGCATTGCCTTCTCTTGATAGAAACCTTCTTGGTTCTTCTATTGATTTCTTCTTTAATTATGTGACCCAATTTTTCTTTAATTTCCTCTACATGATTAGTCATACAACAACTAGAGGAAATAGAGTCATTTTGATCATGGTCACAACTAGAGACAAGCATATCATCACAAAATTTAATCAAGCAAATTTTAGGAGATATGCAAGGACCTTTAACACAAGAATGAGTAAAGAATTTCTTGCAAGAAGTGTTTAGGTCCAAACTCTCTACACCATTAGGATTTATAGAAATAGAATCATTGGTGCAAATAACAAGACTACCACCATCCCATATGATTTCTTCACTCACCATATCATTGCCTTGTGACAAGTCACATGTTGGTGAAGTGGAAGAAATTGAACAATCATCACGACCGGATGTGGAAGCAACTTGGAGCTCTTCATGATGTGAAGGTGAAGAGAGCTCCTTGGGTTCACTTTCAACTTTAAGAGAAATGGAGCCACCAAATGACTCTTCTAGCTTGGTCCATATCTCATGAGACGTCTTGCACTTTGAACCCATCAAGCAAACATAAACTATGGAGCTCACAGACAATAAAATTTCATTAGATACTTGAGCTTCAAGATGTAAATTTTTCTCATCCTCTATATATAGACTTTGAGGATCCATCGGAGGAGAAAAACCTACATCTAGAAATCGCTCTATATTTGGACACAAAGTCCAAAGATTGCAAAGCATGCGATTTCTCCATAAGTTATAATTTGTGCCATCAAAAATAATTATGTCATTGTGTACTAAATAACTAGCCGACATCTTTACTCTCAAGGCGGTGAAGCCTAAACAAGGAAAGACCTTGCTCTGATACCAATTGAAAGGACGAGATGTCGCCTAGAGGGGGGTGAATAGGCGTTTTAAAAACTATTACGGATTTGGTTTGTAAGAATGCGGAGTTAAACTAACGTTTATTTTACAAGCACAAAACCTAAATAAGCTAGGCTCAACTAAGTGCACCAACAACAACTAGAGCTAAGCAAGATAGCACAAGATATAATTCACAAGTGATAAACAAGATATAAGTACTTCAAGAACGATGGCTATCACAAGGAAATAAACTCGGGTATAGAGATAACCGAGGCATGCGGAGATGAAGTATCCCGATGTTCACTTACATAACGTAAGCTAATCACCGTTGGAGAGATGCGGGTAACCATAAAGGCCCCCGAATGCCACGAAGGCTCACCTTCTTCTCTGAGTCCCCCACGAAGCTAGGGACCACTTCTTATGGTTAGCTTTTCCTCCACTCCGGAGATGGCAAGCTCCACAACCACTTCACAACTCCCACGAAGGGGAAGCTCGGGCCTCTTCACAATCTTCCATGAAGAGGTCACCAAGGCACCAACCGCCAAGCCAACTAGGAGGTCACCCTCCAAGAGTAACAAGCTCACAGTCTCTCACTCGAACAAATCGTAATGGAGAGATCAACACTATGCAAGGATGCAAAGCAAGAACACAAGGGGAAGTGCTCAAATCCTTCTCTCTCAAATCCCACCAAGGCAACAAATGCTATGGAGGAGTTAGAGAGGAAGAACAAGGGTGGAGGTCAACCAATGACTCCAAGATCTTGATTCAAAAGATTCCCCTCACTTAGAAGAGGAATGAATTGGTGGAGATTGTAGATCAAGATCTCCTCTCTCAAATCCCTCAAAAATATGCAAGAATCATTGGAGGGAAGAGGGAGGAAGAAAGCTCAAGAGGTTCAACAATGGAGGTGAGAGAAATGCTCAAGAACACACTAGGAACCCTAGAAAACCATTGGGGGAAGAAGCCCCTTTTATATGGAAAGCCAAATATGGCTGTTGGGATCATTTCCCACTTGTTCAAGCGATTCCTGGTCCAAAACTCGGTCCAACCGGACCCAAAACCGAAAATAGAAGAAAACAGTTCTGCAACTTTTCGGTTGATTTCCGGTTGAAATTCTGGTTGAATTTCCGGTTGAATTTCTGGTCCAACCGAGCTTGAAACCGGCAGAAAATATCCTCACGAAAAATGCGATAACTTTCACATCTGGACTCCGATTTTAGCAAACTTAGACTTTTTGAAAAGCTAAGAAAAATATTTATCCAATGGAGATCATAAAACCCAGGAAGTAGTAAGAGATAATATACCAAATAAGAAGAGGTGAAAACCTCTTTTAAGAAAGAACCGGTAAAACCTCCAAACTCGAAAACGCGATAAAAGATGCATACGAAATCCGTTTTTGATGAACTTAGACTTATTGGAAAGCTAACAACAAGCACAAGAACCTCACATGGAGAAACACCAAGAAGCAAAAAAGTAGGAAGATGCAAAGTATGCAAAGGTTTGAGCTCCCTAAGACGATGTGATCAAGTTACCCGGCCGAAAGCGCCTCTTGATAGTGCGGCTATCTATCCTATAACCCGGTCTCTCAACAAACACCTTGAGACCAGTAAAAGAGAAACCTAGGAAGGCCATACCTTTTCCTTGCGCATCCCGCTTGATCTTGATGTCGATGCGTCATGCTTCCTTCAAGCCGGAATGCTTCACTTGATCATCGTTACTTCATGAAGACTTCCAATATGCTCCCCCATACACCACTATGGGATAGCTTCACTAAGGCATGTCTTCAAAATTCCATTATCACCAAATGGATGACAAGCTTCAAGCATATGATCTTCTCGAGATGCTTATCTTGAAACTTGCACTTCTCAACCTTGATGACAACCACCACTTGATGTCATCCTTTCATGGGCTATATGAAATCTCACTAGTGATGCATTACCATGACAAAACCTAACCCACATAGAAAACATGAACACACATATGTAATGGGTTAGTTCACAAAACATAATTGACAAAACTTACCATACCACAAGATCGATTGATCACATGTGGCACATTCCTTATGCTTCATGTATTGACCAATCTAGAATCCAATCTTTGATCATTGTCTTGGTCAACCTTGAAACTTCTCATGCTCCATCACAATATCTTGAGCCCTATAAAGAATTCTTCATTTTTGATTGTATGCTCTAGGTATTAGTCAATCATATCTCAACTCATGAGACCATCATGACCTTGACATAGAGCCATATCTTGAATTCTTCTCTTGTAGCCAAACTCTCAAGACCTTGAGACTCCTTGGCTTAAAACATAAGCTAGAGCATGGATTACTTGAGTTCTACACAAGAACTACATCTTTATTTCTTCTTCTTGATCATATTGGATTCATCTCTTCTATTCAATGATCTTCATGCCAATACTTAAGATATATCTTTATCTTCATGGCATCCAAGCCTTGAATCCAACACATGGACTTCAATCAATTCCTATGAACAATTCCTTTATAAAAAGCTCAATGAAAACATTAGTCCATAGGGATTGTCATTAATTACCAAAAACACATTTAGGGGCAATTTACCCTTACAGTTGGTCGCTCCCAGTCTTTTGCTAGCCTTCATTTTGTATTGAGTATGAGCTCTATTTGTGCATCCAACTCCCAAAAACCAAGTTATTCCAATGTGTCCACTATAAATTCCTATGCATGGTATTTGCAAGCCATTCCAAGTAAATTATCATGTGCTACCTTTCAAAAACCATTCAAAATATTTCTCATTTTGTGACACTATTTTCAGCTCATGGGGACGTAGTGGTCGGATTTGCTATCTTCCATATTATTTTGTTCCAAAAATAAAAAAAATAAAAAAAAGGCACTCCTCCATGGTATGTGAGAGTTGGTGGGCACCCGATGGAATCGGTTAGCCATGGTTTGTGAAAGGAAAAGGTGGGGAGGAGTGCCAAACTTTATAAAAGTGCACCAAAGTGCAAATCTCTCTCTCAAAAACTTGCTTTGTATGGAAGATAGTAAGAACCCCATTGCCAGCCATTGACAAAGACAACCACCTCTCAAAACCAATTTTTATCTCTCTGTTTTACAAATGAAAAGCTCTAGCACATGTTTAATCACTGCTTCCCTCTGCGAATGGCCTTTATTTTACTTTTATGTTGAGTCTCCACCTTCTACCTTTATGCACCGTCTAAGAGAGCATAGTTGCCATTCTGAGTTTAATGTGCATAGTCCCAAAGTTTATCATTGATTGATTCATGATTTTGGTTTTGCTTGTTCTTAAATTATTTGTATCTAGTCGCCCTCTTAAACTTGAAGGTGTCCTATGCATTTATGTTTTGCTATTCCATGACGGACAAGCTGAAAACCACTTTGCTATGTTTTTCTATATGATTAGAACACACACTTGACTTCAATGTTTCATTATTCATGATCTTTCGTTTGTGTTACTTTTCATGTTATAACATGGTTGCTAAGTTTTTATTGTCAAGATTATGTCTCTTATGCCATGTTTTAAGTACTTTGATCCCAGCACTCAATGCTTTACATCATTGATCAAGATTGTGATGGTGCATGTCACCTCAAAAATTATTCTTTTGTTATCACTTACCTACTCGAGGACAAGCAGGAGTTAAGCTTGCGGATGCTTGATACGTCTCAAACATATCTATAATTTTTTATGTTCCATGCTTGTTTATACACCATTTGCTTTGTGTTTTGTTACACTTCGTGGCATTTTTATGCATTTTCCGGAACTAACCTACTAACGAGATGCTATAGTGCCAGTTCCATGTTTTCTGCTGTTTTTGTATTTCAGAAAAGCTACACATGAAATATTCTCGGAATTAGACGAAACAAAAGCCGAACCTTCTATTTTTACCAAAGCTTCACGAAGACCGAAGATGAGACGGAGGGGGGCCACAGGCCGGCCATACCCTAGGGTGGCGCGGCCCAGGCCCTGGCCGGGCCACCAGGGGGTGAGACCGCCTGGTCCACCTCCTGACGCCGCCCTTCCGCCTATATATTCCCCTCGATGGGAAAAACCTAACCCCCGATCAATTTTCCTCGAAACATACTGCAAGCCGCCGCCATCGTCGACGCGAGATCGGGAGGGTCCAGAAGCTCTTCTCGGCACCCTGCCAGAGAGGGGAATCCCTGCCGGAGGCCTTCTCCACCACCATGGTCACCTCCGGAGTGATGTGTGAGTAGTCTACCTTGGACTACAGGTCCATAGCAGTAGCTAGATGGTCGTCTTCTCCACCATGTGCTTCATGTTTAGATCTTGTGAGCTGCCCTACATGATCAAGATCATCTTTGTGTAATTCTACATGTTGTGTTTGTTGGGATCCGATGAGTATTGATACTATGTCAAGTTGATGTGCTGAATTATTATCTTTATGTTATCTCTATGTTGTTTATGATCTTGCATGCTCTCCGTTGCTAGTAGATATCTTGGCCGAGTAGATGCTAGTGACTCCAAGAGGGAGTATTTATGCTCGATAGTTGGGTTTATGCCTCTAGTAATCTGGGGGAGTGACAGAAACCTCTATGGTTGTAGATGTGCTGTTGCCACTAGGGAGAAAACAACATTCTTGTGTTCAAGGACATTTGTATTGTTTACATTACGCACTTTTCTTAAGGCGATAATCTGTTGTTCGCAACTTAATACCCGATGGTTGCTCGGACGACATCCGGATGGTGGATTATTAGTCATAGATGCAGTTGGATTACGGTCTATGTATTTTATCGTAATGTCCAGAGTGAATCTCATAGTGATCCTCATGACATATGTACGTTATCTTTATTTTATCAATTGCCCAACTGTAATTTCTTTACCCAGCATGTTGTTATTTATCTTATAGAGAGATACCACTAGTGAACTGTGGACCCCGGTCTAATTTTCTTTACATTGCTATTACCGTTTACTTTTACTCGCACTATTTACTTTCTTGCATACTATTACCTTTTACCACTCGATACGCTCAATCCTTTGTTTACAGCAAACCGGTGAGATTGACAACCTCATCGTAAGTTGGGGCAAAGTACTTGGTTGTGTTGTGTGCAGGTTCCACGTTGCTGCTGGTGCAAAGCTAAGCCCTGGACGAGGCGCCATATAAATTATCCGGAGCTGTCGTGAAGCTAGCGAGCATCAACCTTCTGAAGTTTGGCTTTCTCCTATTGGTTCAATAAACCTTGGTTTCACAACTGATTCTGCTGCCTATACTGCTGGTTCCCATTCTGCCTATAGTTGCTCTGAGTACCATGGGTACGAAGCCACTGCGGCCCAGGTTGCTGCGGTCTCTGATTTTGAGCAGGAAGAGGTACCTGGTTGGTTGGAGGAGGAGCAGCCGCCGCACCTTGAGCGGACGCAGCCACCCGCGCTCCCAGAGCAACTCTAGCCGATGGCTGAGGGGCCATCGGAGCCGGGGGGCCTTCCACGGCCGCGACCAAGGTTGCCGCCCACCATCTGTGGTCGACCAAGGATCCCCGCGAACGACTCACGATCCCCGCGATTTGAGACCTCAATCTGGCGAGCTGGATGAAATCGATCCGCCGCAGCAGCAGGAAAGCAATCAGACAACGAGAAGGAATTCGCGACGAGCAAATCCTTGCGGATCCAGACGAGACACCGATTGACTGTAGAACGAGGAGGAGGACTTGGGGAATCCGGAATGATCCAGAGTTGCCCAAAAAAACTCCTCAACCACTTCCGGATCTGGCACACCGACCACAACCCTAGAATCGGCGATGGAGATGTTGCCAGATGTTTACGATACAGGGATTGGGGAAGGAACGGTGTTACCAGCTGCTTCCGTCACCGGTAACGGAGGGAACGCGATCACGTCCCCAGGCCACGGAGGCGGAGGAGGTGGCGAGATGCAGACCGACCCCACGAGAAAGCCACCTGGTGGGACTGACACGTCGCCACAGCGGTGTGCCCACGATCAACGAGGGCGGGAGGACTCGCGGAGCGACCACCTCGCCGAGGATCGACGGCGGTGCGGTGAGGGGAGGGCCGAGGGGCGCCCGGTGGCGAGAACGGGACCGGAGAAGACGGAGCCATGTATAAAAGTTTAAGGACTGTTTTTCATGCGCACCAGCATTGTGAGATGGCATGTTGCGCTCAAATACCCAAAGTGAACGAAGCCTGAACGGAGGGAGTATATGAAAAAAACTACACTATCGGATATATGTACGACTGACTGACCGGTGGGACCCTAAGAGAAGCTACCCTTAACCGCCTACCCCCGTCATCAAGTCTTGTACTCTTGTCTCTTGTTCAGCTCGAGATCCAGACTCGAGAGCGCGAGCGAGACTTTTCCACCCGCCCGCGAGAGATCCCGACGAGCCGGCGGCGCCACCGAAGCTTCCCGACGACATGGCTCGCACGTCCTCGCAGTCCCAGTCCTCCGTCGGCGGCGGCGGCGCGGCCGGATCCCGCCCGGCCACCGCCGGGCCGCGCGGCACGCCCGCCGCCACGGCCGGCATGCGCCGCCGCCCCGGCCGCACCTCCTCCTCCGCGTCCGGCGGCGGGAGCTTCTCCGGCGCCGGGGGGAACAACATGCTCCGCTTCTACACCGACGAGGCCCCGGGGCTGCGCCTCTCCCCGACCATGGTGCTCGTCATGTCCGTCTGCTTCATCGGCTTCGTCACCGCCCTCCACGTCTTCGGCAAGCTCTACCGCTCCCGCACCGCCGCCTCCGCCTCCGCCTGATCGACCCTGTGCTGCCCCTTCTTCCTCAGATCAGGTCAAATCAGATCGGATGGTTTTCGTGTGTAACAAAGAGGCTGTGCTTGTTGCCTGAGCTAGATCTACCAAAGAACCCTATATGTTTAATTATGGTGCCCTTTCTGTTTCCATTTAATTTCTTGTGCTGAACTGTGGCTAATCAAGTAATTGAAATCATCACAAGTTCGTGCTTCTTGGGGATAAGATTCGGGCATAGTTTTGCTTGTGAGTGAGGACTCCTTTGAACAGTTATGAATCTTGCTAGCTTCATTCATATGTTGCTTTATTTATTACTTACTGCGTTTATCTATTAGTTACCATCAATTTATTCAGAATTGGCTATTTTTGTCGGGTGATTAAGCCTCTCGTGATTCTTTCTCGAGCTTCTATATGTGTCATAATAGTTGCTAATCTTTCTTCACTAAATATAGTTTCTATATACAAAGACAATCCGTCACAAATCACAACACTCAAATTGGGATAAATATCACAACACTCAAAATTCTTTACAATCTTCGCGGTCTCTTTTACCGTGGGAATTCAGCTCAATCTTCGACAGAATAATAAGTGGGGAATGATGAATTAGGTTGATCTGGAATTGTGGTAAAATCAAGTTACCTCGTGAGTAATTTGCATCTCTATTACAGAAAGTTAGCTACGCATCTTAATCATGGTGTGTCTTTGTGGAGTAGTGCTGTAATCTTAACTGTAAGACTGACATGTCTATTAGTACTTCTGAACCTTGGTTTGTCGAATTTGTCGAGCCTGGTGCAAAACCTGAAGTGCTGAGTACCGTTTTAGTCCTGAAGAAGAGAGAACGTTTTAGTCCTGAAGAAGAGAGAACCCAGAGACTGTGTGATTTAACTGGAAACCAAAATGTTCTCTGAGGAGTTTTGGTGTCATGAGTCTATAAAGATGCCCTTTTTAAGGCATTTTAAAATGAAGCCATGATATTTTACAAGAACAAGAATGATTTGTCACACTTGTACTCCATAGTGGCCCAGATACCACATGGATCAGCTGATTTCAGTAGTTCCTATACTGCGATTTCCTGGGTTGAGCAGTGGTTTTTAAATTCTGAGTTGAGGTTTTGAAGTGAACATGTGAGATGTCGATGTTGTTTCTTCATAAATGGAAGTTTAGTCTTAACGCTTGCAAGTTTCAGACTTTCGGTGGAGTTCAGAACTCACATAGTGTTCACTAAAAAGAAGCCAAGAATCACTCGCAGCATCAACCCAGCTGGAATAGGAATACTGCTGCCCAGGCAAGAAACCAAATCGTGCTTTCTCTAAGATCAACCCTATTGAAAAAAAAAACCATACAACTTATTTTCAACTCCCCTTCGTTTCATTGCTTGTTATGCCCTTCCTCTTCTCTGGAAGCCCACGTATCCACAGAACTTCTGCCATTAACGTTGTTGAGGCTATGTCATCCTATCATGAATGCGAAATCATAGATCAAGCTATCAAATTAGCAAAATTCAGTGCCATCATATTATCCACATTTCACGAGGTCAATGGTTTTTCCTCATAATGTACAATGTTTCGGCAACAGTGCAGTTGGGGCTAAAATCCTTTGTGCTTACCAACACAAGAGATTATTTCAGCCTATCCCACGCCAAACATTACACATGGGTCGAACAGTTTCTATCCCCCCCCCCCCCCCCCCCCCCCCCCTACATCTAAATTACCACAGAACTCAGTTTTCTGTTGCCCACTACTCATCATCGTCTTTTTCCACTTCTTCATTCTCATATTCTGAACCTGAGCCACCTACGTCTGCAAAAGGATCCTCGTCACTGTTATCCTCATCCTCGGATGACACTTCTTCAGGATAATCATAGAGTGGGTTATCTTCGGCTGCATGTTCAACACAGAAATTAAGCCAGTTCATATGACAGATCTTACCAAATAATTACTGGAGCAGAATGATTGTAAAAATACCATTTGAATCATCTGTATCATATGGATACTCATCATCATTGTAACATTCACCATCCTCATCGTCCACTTGTAACCTAGTATAGGAAGACTGGTCAGACAGATTTCCAACGAAAGAATTTTGAATACAGTAACATGTTTGAACCAGAATTTACAGTGGGTATGAAGCTGCTGATGTCTCCTCCATGTTTGCATCATCCAATTCCTTGACAGTATATATGTCATAAACATCTGAATCTGGTCATAAAAAAAATTCTCATCAAAATCAGCACCCAAGAGAAAGTGCTCACGATTATTAGACTTCACTATCAAACCAAGGAAAGAAGCTTGCATACCTTCTGAATGTGCCAGCGAAATAATATCTGATTCGATTTCTTCAGCAGCCGATGGCACGTGCTCCCGTAGAAGCGGAAGAAAGTTGCATAAAATTGCACTCTCTTCGAAAGAGGTCATCCTGCAGAGAGCATCATAAGGAACCAGATAGTTTATCTTTTTTTATTTCAGAAACTAGAAGTAATAAGTTATCCAGAACAAAATGTACTGTGGTTCTGTTGGATGCTTCTCTCCATCAGAATCTACTTGGACAGCATCATAAAGATGGCACATTTCTCTAAGTGTTTCGTCAGTCTCATTATTGTCTCCTTTCCGACTCTTCCATATTTGTGCAAAGCGGGCATTTCTTCCAAGATTCTATATAGGGACAGTGAAAAAAAAACCATTATTAACAATGAGGGAAACAGAGTACCAATGTCACCCGATCTCTTCGATGGATGTGAAGAAAATAAAGAACTTGACAAAACAATTCCTACTGCCAAATAACACTCACAAGCCATGCAAAAGATACAAAATTACTCCCTCCTTTCCGGTTAATAGGGCAGCTAATCTCCCGCAGATCCAGTATTGTAGGTCATGATAGATAATGCGGCACCACCTAATATTAATTTTTCATCTCCGAAGGATTAGGTAGTACAAGCTAGGCACCAAGAAAAGGTTGTGTGTGTTACTGCTAAGTTCTGATGGTGTCATCAACAACAAACTGCTAAGTCCTGATGGTGTCATCAACAACAAAGAGAACTTGGACCATGGGCAAAATAAAACTACAAGTTTGCTCTTCAAGTGTAAGTGACAATTGCTATTGGCTTTGATTTAGCATTGCTGCTTCGCTTGTAGCCCAGGAGATTAATCAGCACAAGTCCAAGTAGTAAAGAGAAGATTGAAGTGTGGTTTATTTGCAAAAGCAGCATAGCTCTTTGTTCCTTCTTTCATTTTGTGTGCGGCAAAGTCTACTAGGAATCAGGGCTAGCCATAGTTGGTGCGGCCATATAAAAGGCCTGGGCAATCGCCCTTGTATCCACCAGGTTATTTTCCGTGAATATTGAAACCAGAAAATAGTTGAAGGATATAACAGCCAACTCTGTGTGTGGTTCGGTCAAAGAACCCATAGAGGTTTTGTTCATTGGCGTGCGGATGCAGGCTTGTGCTTCTCATCCCGTTGTGTGAATCCTGGTACTCATCCATGTGATTCCTACATGCTGTGGGATTTTCATGTTGCTTGATTTGGTTTGCATCTGATTCTCGTAAAGCAAGCTATTCCTTAGTACAATTTTCTGCTGCAAGATTGCCTAGCTGATGAACTGTGACAAGTTGTGTTAGTACCTTCAGATACAAATCAGAATAGGGTGAATTTGCCAGTTCCGGGCGGCTGATATTTACACAACTTGATCGCTGAGGTGTGCTCGCAACTCATCGCAGCGTCACTTCCCGCCCTATCAGCAGATACATCAACTACCCCCACCCTCACCCACCTAAATCCCACCTCGATAGCATTCATTAACTACCCAATTACATGGGATAATATCCATGCGGGATTCGAAGACCAAGGCGTCTTCAATTACTCATGCATACGATTAATTAGGGGGAAATGTATGGATTTGGATAGCATGGGGAGTCTTTGGTCTTCGGGATTTTTCTTAGACACCCTATAAATCGGGAAGGAAAGCGTACACATAAATACATCTCTACTACTACTATAATGTAGCAGCTTTAAATTTAGATACCCCTCTTCACAGTTTCCCGCCAAAACACCTATGAAGCTATAACCGCCGTCGATATGCAATGTAAAACTATCATGCGCCGTCCATCATGTATTGTCAAGAATAATCCAAGGGTCGTCGTGCGCTGGATTCGTCTCTCTGTGTGCACCCAATCAGTACACCTCGAGCGAGCGCGTGTGAACCTCCTATGAGCAAGCCGAATTTTCTAGAGCAATCGATGCAGACTTGCAACCTAGGTGCTCTGCTATGAGGATATTTTTTTTCCTTCGAGCAGAACTAGGAGTCACATGCACATGATTTTTTAATGGAAAATTCGCCATGAACAGCAAGTGACCACGAGTTACCCAGCCAGGTTGTTTCTACGCTCAGGGTCTCCTGTGGGCAATTTTTTTTTATCTCTAATTGCAATCGTATAGAAGATCTGGTACAGAATAAAACTGAAAGAGACATATCTCTCTTGGTTCCATGATGAAGATTTCTTCGGACCATTCAATGAAATACTCCTCCGATCCATGTTACTTGTCACAACATTTTTCTAAAATTAGCAAACCTACACACTAAAATGCGTCTAGATACCTGCGTATGTAGACCAAATTTAACCAAAGCTGCAAAAAGTTATATGGAACGGAGGGTGTACTTATTTTTTGCGTAACAGAACTTTACAGATTTATAGGTGCTAAACAAAGAAGAAATATGATATAAATGATTACCTTAACAAACAAAATTGCTGCATGTGACATGGTTATATTAAAAAAGTTAATACGTTTTAATTATTTAAATTTCTGAATTGTTTAACCACTGGCCACTTATCTCTTATTACTCACTTAAAGTAATAAATAAAAATTCACAAAAAGTTAGTACACGTAAAACATACCCTTAATATAAAATAAGACTGTAATTTTTAAAAATTAATTGTAATGATCTAGAAAAATAAATGTAATGACCTCAAATCATTATTTAGAGCACCATATGTCTTTATATATCTTCTTTTTAAAGTTGTACTCTTCTACCAATATGCTGCAAACGTGCAAAGCACGTGCTACTTACTACTCCCTCCGTTCCAAAATATAAGGTGTTTTAGCCCATCATTGCCATGCATGTATCTAGATGCTTTTTAGTATATATGTTCACTCCTTTTGCTTCCAAAATATACATCTTATATTTTGGAACGGAGGGTGTAGTAATTATAAGAAAGAAGCCGTAAACTGGATCTCAATCATAAGAAAGAAAACAGGCATTCCTTAGTAGTCATGTATTTACTACATATAACTATGAGCATGTTGTCCAAAAACACTTGTTCAAACCCTTTTCGCCTAAAATAAGTATACTCTCCATTTACAACACATTCACTTGATCTATGATTTATCAAATAAGTGCATCAGCCATCATTATAACGCACAAACTTAAGCATACAAAGTTCACTACAACCAGAAAAAATAGAATATGCACACCTCATGCCTCTGTCTGGCTGCCGAACGTAGCTGGTCTTGTTTCTGTTGACACAAAAGGAAACCATTTTAGCATTCGGTCAATCAAATTATTCCAAATTTTGAGTAGACTGGTATGGAAAGTGCTGTTTGTTACATCACAGTTGTTTTTAAATGCTCAAGGAGGAAATGGGAGGTTTAATTATTTAAATTATACTCAAGGAAGCAGAACTTAATTACGTAAATAACTGCAAAGGGACTTACATTGTCTTTCTTCATTCTTTCATTCCACTCCTTTGTCTTGCTCTTTATCTCTTTGGCAGTCGAGTCAGTACGCTAAAAAAGGAACAGATGGGATTATTTTCATAAAATGTATTCTTATGCATTTATCTATAATAACTACTGTTGATCACTGGCAACTGCATACTAATGCATAAAGGAACTAGTAATTTCTGTGTTCCATGCATGTAGAGTACAGCTTGCAACATTTATTTTCCAACAATTTCAAATAAGTTATCTTCGAATAGAATAAAAGTCCACGACAAAATGGCACGGTCAGATTAATACTAATAAGAGTTTATTTGCAGCGGGAGATATCTTTGAATACTAAGGCACGGTCAAGATATTCCATATTACTTGTCGCTGATTTACTGTAAAGTTGTACTGAATCAGAAACAACTAAATTGGAACGGAGGAGCACTAAATACCAATAAGAGGTCCTTTGCAGCGGGAGACATCTTCAAATACTAATGAGTCACGACACATCAATGAGAAGCAAAAATACGGAAGGGGATTTTTTATGTGAGACCGCCAAAAGTTGTGACGCTCAACCAGTTTCACAAGAGATACAGGAAGATTTAATGAAAATTACCAAAAGGGAATGAAGAACATCTTCAACAGCTTCAGAATGATGCACGGTTTCGACATGTTGGACAAGAAGCTTCTTAACTCGCGGTTCCTCTGAAGCTGTAGGCACAAGAATGAAGTTAAACATTTTTTTTTGCGGGCGCACGCGGTTAGAATTTTTGTTGTCTACCACTAGAATTCGTTTCAGGGACGCATGTGTGGAATCAGATTCTGTGGAACACATAGACACACTTGTATTATCTCTCGGCATGATTTTGCCTAGGCAGGTTATCAATGGTGAGTTATATCAAGTAGGGCAGAATCATGTGACAGATTTCCATACCTTGGGCAGAGGACGAGGAGGGTTGGGAGATTGAAAGGCTCGAGAAATCGAGCATAGCCTTCTTCATGGGCCTCTCATTGATCTCTAGCCCTAACAAAGCAGAGGAAAAAGGTCACCTTACCTAAACAAATGTCCCCTTTCACTGTAAAATCTGAACAAATTGAGGTGAAGGAGCAATGGGAAGAAGAGGGAAAGATAGCCCACAGAAAGCGTCGGGGCGGGCCTGCGACGGCTTGCGCTTGACCCGGACGACGACGGGCTTCTCCCGCGCCTCTGCCGCGGAGGTGGAGGCGGCCGCAGCTGCAGACGCCATGGCCGACAAAATCGGGGGGAAATTCGGAGCCTAGGGACCGCCGGCCCTTCCCCCTCTGCGCCTCGCTTGCACGACAGCCGCGCGCCGCCGTCGGATGAGTCGCCGCCGACAGCCCCAAAGGTTGTCGCGCTGCCGACCAAAGAGGGTTTCTGGGAACAAATACAGCAGCCACCGCGGGGCCGAGACGAGCCGCGGGTGTAGCTGTACTACTAGAAACGAAACACACAGATGGTGGGCCGAGAAAAGCGCACGATTGATGGCCCAACGCCGAAAGCACAAATGGACCGAGCAAAGGACTCATCTCCAACGGGTCCATCCATTTGGCTATGTGAAACTATCCGATTTGATCTGTTTGGATCGATCCGGTCCGTAGATACGAAAGCGCATGTAGACAAATGTTGTTCGAATGGGTCGGAGGTGTGTCCAGTGGAACGCTCATTTTTTTATCTTGAAAATATAAACTAAAACATGACAAAGACTTCAAGAATATAAACACATCTGCACGAACACAACCTAGTCGGTCGCATAGGTCAGTTTTGGCCACAAAATATAAAGAACAAGCACAAACGCATGTATCATGGGCTAGATTTTTCTTATATCATGCCCTTCTTTCCGACTCCAAGGCAGTCAAGTCAGCCATTATGATCTTGCTCTCCTCGGCAAGCAATGTAGCCTTAAACTCCTTTGTTTTGAGCTCAAATTTTTTGGCTTGTGTCTTTTCTTTCACCTCGGTGAGCTCAAGTTTTCTTTCTTGTACCTAAAGGGTCTTTCTTTGTATGTCGGTGAAGCTTTGCATTTGCTCCTCCTTCTCCAGGCGTCTCTTTTCATCCCTCTTGGCATTGCTTCCACTTTCTCGGTGAAGACCGTCCTCAGTTGTGTTCTCCGTTGCAATGGATAAAGCTTGTCGGTGCAAGTCGGTCTTGCTTGCTTTGTGTCCTCTTGGCCGGTCCTTTCTATCCACGTTCTTGCTCAGACCAACATCCTCTTCGAGGTCAATGGTGGAGTCCTTGGGGCGCTTCTTGTCATGTTTGCACCATGCTTTGAAGCTGTTTTGCCACTTGGGGAAATCCTTGAGCTTGAGCGAATAATGCCTCAACGTGAATGGATGCTTCTCAACCGTCGTGAAGTATCCCAAAGCTTGGGGAACCTATGGCCAAAGATTCATTAGTCATGCATATGTCAAGTTCACCCATAGTATAATGAAATGCATATATGGAGTAAAGCATCCTACCAACTCGCCAATGCCATGATCACTTAGCTTGTTCTTGGTCATTGATGGCACGCCTCTATTCTTTAAAGTGTCACTCGTTGGAACTCCAAGCGTAGAGTGATGTGGCAAGAGAAGCTTTCCTTATAAGTGGTTCCTTTTCTTTACTCTTCTGGCAACCTGCAACAGCAAACCAACAGCTTTGCGTCCCCAACTAACTGTGGTGGTTGTCAGGCACCAACAGCTCGCAAGTTTACAAAACCAAAAATAAAACAAAGTAAGTAACTAAGGTTTTTGTGATTTTCAAGTTTAACAGCAGCAAGTAAAAACTGCATAAAAGTAACTAGAGAAATTTTCTTATGGCTAAAACAGGACCGAAGATCATGGTTTCACTTGATCTCCCTCTGTCATAAACATGGTGGTAATAAAGCACAAACGACAAGCTAAGAGCTTGCAAACACACAAGATGTCATTGATAAACATAAACATGGTATCACGTCCAAACATAGAGCCAACCATAAAAGATCAACTCACTAGTACTCCTTTGACAAGGGAGTCCACCTCAAGTAAAATTTAAGAATTAACACTGCTTTAAGCACTATAATATGAAGTTGAAAACACATATGCATCCTTGTAAACAAGGTATCCTTTCTATCACTGGATGTTTATGCAAGGTAATCCTTTCTCCCTAGTGAGGCAACAATACAAAGATAAAAACCATATAGTAGCTCATAGATTTTTGTCACTTCTAGAAACTCACTACAAGATTACTCAACTAATGCACACATCCCCCACATGTGCCCTAGCATACTAGTTTGATCATTAAAAGCACACAAGAATGGGGTAACATATACATCTACTCATATAGCAAGAACATAAACATGTTTGCATCTCATAAATCATCTCACAAACATAAGATCCACCATAGGGGTAATACATATATGGTCACAATTATGATAGGCAGCTCATGTGACTCTAACCAACGAAGCACGAGAGAGAGAGAGACTTTGATACAAGTTACTTCCACAATCCCATAGTCCAGGGGGTGAACTAATCCCTCTTTATCATGTTGCTGAAGAAGATGGTGCGATGGAGTCGAAGGGGCAACCGGGAGCGGCTCCGGTAGCATCTCCCCTCCTATCCTCGCAGTCCGTAGACCATTTGGTGTTTTTCGTGTTTCTCTGCCACCCGCCCGAGGGGTCCTTTATATAGTCGGTTATAGGTCAAGACGAGTCCGTGGAGACCAAGATTGCATTTAAAGGACGCACGAGGAGGGAGGTGGGTCCCACCATGTGGCCAGGAAGTGGGCCCACGTGGTGCATGCCCTTTTCCACCTCGTTGTGTTCCCATTGACTTCTTCTCATAGTCTTCTAAATCCCAAAAAATGATGTGGCAAAAAGATTGGGTCCGTTTGACGTCTGGAAGGTCCCTGAAAGTCAAAAACATGCAAAAGCAAGGAAATCTGCTTTGCAGTGTTAAAACCAAATGAAAGGGGATCATTTAAAAATCCCCAGACTCAATGGAAAACATGTCCATGTCCTTATAAAATTGTCAATTAACTAAGAATCTGACTTAATAAACTACAAAGATTATGGATGCACTTTACATGCATCAGTCGTGACCTCTAGGGCACCACAAAATCAGTTGCATTCCGATTGGATGAAGCTCCAACACTTTGATAGGGAGAGGTCATTCCAATCACTATCAAAGTTCTCAGGCTTGAATTTCCTATGATTATGGAAATACAAGCTGATCCTCCACCAAAACTACCCTCCCTTTTGCTCGGAACCATAAATAGGATCCGTCCCAATATTCAACCAAGCATCACAAAGCACGAGGTCTTCCTTTTCCATGTATGCTCCAGTCCAGTGGCTATGGATGCTTGGGTTGCGGCCAACAACGCCTCCTCGAATAATGGTTCACCATCGGTGTTGTAACTCAGCGCGTTTTGGGTCTCCATGCTAGTCATGATGTAGTCCTCGGTCTCGTCCTATGGGCAATGGCACAATGGTGGCATTTGAGTAGACGTAAATGGACAAAGAAAGAAGACCGGGTAATACCTCTATGGCCGTGGCTGGTGTCGGGATTTGGCCGAACAGGTTGACTACATCAGGGAGGTCGGCGGCGTCTGTGGGCCGTGGAGCCTTGCTATGCTCCGACGAGGACTCGCCGCCCACCGGAGTGCGATTCAGGTCGAGGAAGGGCGAGGGCGCATCATCAGTGGGCATGGAGTTGATTTTCAATGAGAACCAAGTGGACGCATGATGACCCACAAGTATAGGGGTGTATCGTAGTACTTTCGATAAATAAGAGTGTCGAACCCAACGAGGAGTAGAAGGTGCTGACAAGCAGTTTTGATCAAGGATTCACTGTAAATACTAGCAAACGGGTTTTCAGGGATATTTGGTAATGCAGATAAATAAAGTACAAGTAAATAAAAGACAATGATAATAATTGCTGCAAGTGGCCCAATCCTTTCTAGAGCAAAGGACAAGCCGGTTGTGTAACTTATGATTACCAAACGTTCCTGAGGACACACGGGAGTTTCTGTCGAGTGCTTTTGCTTCACGCAGCTAAGTAATCTTCATTGGTTTGATAAGTGTTATGGGGGTGAACCTATGCTAGTGCACTACCCCAACTTGGACTAATACACACTTGTGATTATACCCCTTGCAAGCATCCGCAACTACAGGAAAGTAATTAAGATAAATCTAACCACAGCCTTAAACTCTGAGATCCTACACTCCCTGGTGCAATGGTTTCCTAATGGGGGTTTAGGTTTCTGTCGCTCCGGCAACCCCACAATTAGTAGCCAAATACACAATGCATTCCACTAGGCCCATAAAGGTGAAGCATCATGTATTCGACGTTCACATGACACCACTAGTGAAATAGCACCACAACATATAAATATCAAACTATTAAATATTACTCAACATAGTTTCACTACTAACATCTCGACTTCTCCCATGTCCTCAAGAACTAAACGAACTACTCACAAGACATCATATGGATCATGACCAGAGGTGAAATAATGGTAAATAACAATCTGAACATAAACCTTAATTCAACGGTTCCACTCAATAGCCTCAACTACAAGAGTAATCATATCGGGAAAGTTTCCCCTAAGAATTGGACAAGATTCAACCCAAGATGTTACAGCGGGATGGCGTGGTGATGATGAAGATGAAGGTGTTGGTGATGATGGTGATGAAGATGATGATCCCGATGAGGCCCAACTCGATGGTGATGACGATGGCGATGATCTTCCCTCTCCGGGAAGGAATTTCCCCGGCAGATTTTTGCCTGCCGGAGAGCTTTCTCTCTGTGTGTGTTTTCCATCCCGCAGAGGCGGCGGAGTCTATCTCTGATCCCTCCTCGGGTCTTAGGTTTTCGAGGACGGCGATATACGTGAGGGGGCGCTGGCAGAAGTGGGCCAGGGTGGCCACACCACTGGGTGGCGCAGCCAGGGGCTGGCCTGCACCACCTGGTGGTGTGGGCCCCTGGCTGCTCCCCTTGCTCTATCCTTCTGGCTACTTTCGTCATCTGATGAAATATGAATTTCTGGGTATTTTCCTGGAATTGCCGATCTTCAGAAATATGGTGTCTTGACGGTCCTTTTTCCAGTAGAATCCTGACTCCGGTAGCAAGTTCTCCAATAATCATCAAACATGCAAAAACAGAGGAAACAACATAAGTATCATCTCTAAATATGAAATATATCAATGAATAACAGTAAATTATGATATAAAATAGTGATGCAAAATGGACGTATCACCCCCCAAGCTTAGACCTCGCTTGTCCCCAAGCGAAAACTGAACTCGGTAAACATGACCACATGTTTATGGGGTGAAGTGTCGATAAACAAAATACGGACAAGAAGCATCACACTTACCAAGGCACAAGTCATAATAGACAGCAACTTCCCGTCATATAATTTGACTTGCAATAAGCAAAAGGAATCACAATAAAGATGCGCAAGGTAAATCATGATTGGTGATGGCAAACTTTTGTTCTTGGTCAGAGAACAATGAACAAATTATACTTATATTTCAAACGGAGCCTTTTATATCAGAGCTTACAAAGCAAAAAATCACATGCTCAACCATAACAATCTCTTTACAGTCATAGATAGCTTTCAAAGGTATATTCTTTCAGATAAAAGCATCGTACTAAATAAAGGAAGACAGGAAACAAGATTGAATAAATCAACATATGGATGATTGAAACACAACAACTCAAATGCTTGCTTGAGACAGAAGGGAATAGGTTGACTCAACATAAAAGTAAAAGATTGGCCCTTCACAGAGGGAATCAGGGATTAAACATGTGCTAGAGCTTTTCATTTGTAAAACAGAGATAAAAGTTTTTTTTGAGAGGTGGTTGTCTTTGTCAACGACTAGCAACGGAGTTCATGCCATTTTCCAAACTAAACAAGTGAGAGCGGTTCCGAGATGTTTGATTAATTGGCACAATTGTGCTCTTTTATAGTTTGGCACTCCTCCCCACTTTTCCTTTCACAAACCATGGCTAGCCGATTCCATCGGGTGCCCACCAACTTTCACATACCATGGAGGAGTGCCTTTTTCTTTTCTTTTTCTCTTTTTATTTTATTTTTATAATGGTCTGACCAGCTCCCTTGCAAAATTAATGATGAGCAGATGAAGCATGCAAGTCGAGGGGTACTCAATTTAGTATGGAAGATAACAAACTCAACCACTACATCCTCATGAGCTAAAAATAGTGTCACAAAATGAGAAGTATTTGAAGGTTTTTGAAAGGTAGCACATGAAAATTTACTTGGAATGGCTTGAAATACCATGCATAGGAATTTATAGTGGACTCTTTGGAAGTAACTTGGTTCTTGGGAATTGGATGCACGAGAAGTATTCCCTCTCAGTACAGGTTTTTGGCTAGCAAGGCTGGGTAGCAAGCATAAAAGTTGCATGAAACAAACAAACATATATGTGATAGAAAACAATCATGCAAACTTCCTTGAAAGTACAAACATTCTTAGCTTGAGAATACTAATGCTTATGAGCCAATCATGAAGGAAAGCTGAAATGATGTATCTACAAGTATTTCCCCTCTTTTCTACTCAAGCCTCAAAATATTGTTGCTACTGACCATTGCTAAGTTTGCCAAAACCAACTAGATTTACTCATGCTCCCAAATTGATACCAATACTAATCAACAAGACTAATCATGTAAGAAAACATTGCAAACTAAAATAAAGTATGCGAAAAGTAAATGATAAGACTTCTCATTAATATTTCATAACCGCAACTCACACCAAGGGATACATAGATAACCAACTAAAGGAGGATACTTCCATACTGCAAACTATTCTATATGATAACTTCTCTATTCATGATATGACTCTACTTGAAAAGTAAATGGGTAAAAGGTAATGATGTGATACCGCGGCACTCCCCCAAGCTTGGAATAAACCAAGGGGATGCCAATACCGATGACGAATTACTCCTTCGGCGGTGGTGGTGAGTTTTTATCATCATCATACTTCCAAGGCAAAGGTTCCCATCAAGAAAGGATGACTTGGTCTCCAATATCCTGAAACTGGCAGCATCACTCATTTGTTTAAACCTAGCCTCATACTCACAGTTTTGATTTTGCAAGTCGTAGAGTTGTGCTTGTAATTTGTTGGTGGTCTCATGGAGTGACAAGATGTCATCCCAGAGCTCTGCAGTCTCCTTCTTGTGCTTGGCGATGAGTTCTTGATTTATCCTATGGATGATGTCCACCTCGCGTTCTGCCATCTTCTTGTATTTAAAGACTTCTTGCTCAAGCGCTTCCATCCTAGCTTCAAGACTTCCTTCTCCTTTAGGGCCCTGAACATCTTCTATCTGTAACTTCCCATCCTTGAGCGATAACTCCTTTGGATGCATCTTCAGCTCCCTCATGTACGGATTAATGATGTCTGCAAGAGAGCTCTCCTCGGATGAGCCAGACGAAGACATGGTGGCTCTAAAACTGAGAAAAACTCCTGACAGAAACAGATTGAAACAAAAGACAACGAGAAAATGATATACAGACCTCGGGCAATCCGGGGAGTTATATAGGCGAAAATTAAACAACAAAACAAAGGCACAGGAGAAAACCGGGAGGTAAACGAGCTCCGAGGCGGACACACCACAGGGTGGCGCGGCCAGAAGGGGGCTCGTGCCACCAGGTGGTGTGGAGCCTCCGGGGCTCCGTTTCCAACTCGTTTTTGTCTCGTGATTTTTCATATTTAATAAAAACAACAAAAGTATAAGCAGAAAAGTTTAACACGAACTTTTTCTGACTAGAACTGTTACGTATTCGAAAATGGACTCTGCAGTTTCCTGCATATGTTCTTTGATGAATTCTTCCGGATTCACCACTTGAATAACATCGATATCTTCATTATAAGAATCTCCAGAAATATAATGCTTGAGTCTTTGCCCATTCACCACTTGCGTAGTATTATCTTTAAGAGAAGCAATATTTATCGCACCTGAACAATACACCTCTTTAATAATAAAGGGTCCTTCCCATTTCGAGAGTAATTTTCCTGCAAAAAATCTGAGACGAGACCTATACAATAGAAATTTCTCACCAACATGAAATTCCCTCTTAAGAATTCTCCTATCATGCCATTGCTTGACTTTCTCTTTAAAAATTCTGGCATTGTCATAAGCTTCATTTCTCCACTCATCTAAGGAACTCAAATCAAGCAACCTTTTCTTACCGGTAAGTTTAAAATCCCTATTAAGCTCTTTCACTGCTCAAAAAGCTTTGTGTTCTAATTCTAAAGGCAAGTGACACAATTTTCCGTAAACCATTTTGTAAGGAGACATGCCCATGGGGTTCTTATAAGCAGTTCTATAAGCCCATAAAGCATCGTTCAACTTGCTAGCCCAATTTTTCCTAGATCTATTAACAGTCTTCTGCAAGATAGACTTGATCTCTATATTAGATAGCTCTACTTGCCCACTAGTTTGGGGATGATAAGCAGAAGCAATTCTATTATTAACATCATATCTAGCAAGAGTCTTCCTAAAACCACCATGAATAAAATGAGAACCTCCATCAGTCATAAGATATCTAGGCACACCAAACCTAGGAAAAATAATACCCTTAAGCATCTTTAATGAGGTCTCACCATCAGCACTCTTCGTAGGTATAGCTTCTACCCACTTAGTAACATAATCACCAGCAACAAGTATATGAGTATAACCTTCTGAAGGAGGAAAAGGACCCATAAAGTCAAATCCCCAACAGTCAAATGGTTCAATAATAAGAGAATAATTCATAGGCATTTCATTGCGCCTAGAAATATTGCCAACTCTTTGACATTCATCACAAGATAAAATAAACTTTCTAGCATCTTTAAAAAGGGTAGGCCAATAAAACCCGATTGTAGAACCTTTTGTGCAGTTCTATCTCCAGCATGATGTCCTCCATAAACACTACCATGACATTTCCTCAATATCTCTTGTTGTTCATATTCTGGAACACATCTTCGCATAATACCATCCACTCTTTCTTTATATAAGTGTGGGTCATCCAAAAAATAATGCCTCAAGTCATAAAAGAATTTCCGTCTTTGTTGAGCTGTAAATGTTGGAGGCAAATACTTGTAAACAATAAAGTTAGTATAATCAGCATACCAAGGACTCTCTCGCAAAGTTACCTTTATTGCGGCCAATTGTTCATTTGGAAACTATCATTAACAGGAATAGGATCAAAAGAAATGTTTTCAAACCTAGACAAATTATCAGCAACAGGAATTTCAGCACCTTTCCTATCTACAATATGCAGATCAAACTCTTGTAAAAGCAACACCCATCTAATAAGCCTAGGCTTAGCATCCTTCTTTGACATAAGATACCTAATAGCAGCATGATCAGTATGAATAGTAACTTTCAAATCAACAATATAAGGTCTAAAATTATCACATGCAAAAACAATAGTAAGAAACTCCTTCTTAGTAGTAGCATAATTCTTTTGAGCAGCATCAAGAGTCTTACTAGCATAATGAATAACATTCAACTTCTTATCTACGCGCTATCCAAGAATAGCACCTACAGCAAAATGACTAGCATCACACATAATTTCAAAGGGTAAATTCCAATCAGGTGGTTGGACAATAAGAGCAGTAGTTAAAGCCTTCTTAAGATTTTTGAAAGCTTCCTGACAATCATCATCAAAAACAAATGGTACATCTTTTTGAAGAAGATTAGTAAGAGGCTTTGAAATCTTAGAGAAATCTTTAATGAACCTCCTATAAAAACCAGCATGACCAAGAATACTACGAATACCTTTAATATCCCTAGGACAAGGCATTTTCTCAATTGCTTCAACCTTTGCTCTGTCAACTTCAATACCTCTTTTAGAGATTTTATGTCCAAGAACAATTCCTTCATTCACCATAAAGTGGCATTTCTCCCAATTAAGAACAAGATTAGTTTCTTCACATCTCTACAAAACTTTATCAAGATTGTGCAAACAATTATCAAAAGAAGTTCCATAGACGGAGAAATCATCCATGAATACCTCCACAATTTCTTCACAAAATCCATGAAAAATAGCAGACATGCATCTTTGAAAAGCAGCAGGAGCATTGCACAAACCAAAAGGCATACGTCTATAAGCATAAGTTCCATAAGGACAAGTAATAGTGGTTTCTATTAATCTTGCTTTTTAATAGCAATATGAGAGAAACCAAAATAACCATCAAAAAAACAAAAATGAGCTTTCTTAGATAACTTCTCTAACATTTGATCTATAAACAGTAAAGGATAATGATCTTTTAGTAACTTTGTTGACCTTTCTAAAATCGATGCACATCCTATAACCAACTACTACCCTTTGAGGAATAAGCTCGTTATTCTCATTAGGCACAACAGTAATTCCTCCTTTCTTAGGAACACAATGCACATGACTAACCCATCTACTATCAGCAATAGGATAAATAATACTAGCATCAAGAAGTTTCAATACCTCATTTCTTACCACTTCCTTCATCTTAGGAACTAAACGACGTTGATGTTCAACAACTGGCTTTGTATCAGGCTCCATATTAATAGCATGCTGACATATAGTAGGAGAAATCCCTTTTTAAATCTTCAAGAGTATATCCCATAGCTCCTCGATGTTTCCTCAGTATTTCCAGTAACCTTTCTTCTTCCTTCCCTGAAAGTTTAGAACTGATAATAATAGGATATATTTTCTTATCATCAATATAAGCATATTTAAGATCATCAGGTAAGGGTTTTAAGTCAAAAACAGGATCTTCCTTAGGTGGCAAAGTGGTACCCAATCCTCCATGGGTAAATTGTGTTTAAGCAACTCTGGCTAACAAAGAAGAATATCATCAATCTCGTTTCTTTCTTCCCTGAAGATCTCACTTTCGTGGTCCTCCATATATTGCTACAAAGCATCGTTAGGAGCAAGAGCAATAGAGGCAAGCTGTTCAACTCTAAAATCTTCATTAGGCAATTCAGTTTCACAAGGAGCTTTGGTAAACTTAGAAAAAATAAACTCATAAGATTCTTCATCAAACTTAGTCAAAATTTTCTCCTTCTTACAATCTATAACAGCGCCACAAGTATTCAAAAAGGGTCTACCAAAAATAATAGGACAAGTTTTACTAGCAGTTGAACCGAGTACTAGAAAATCAGCAGGATATTTAGTCTTACCGCATAAAACTTCCACATCTCTAACAATACTAATTGGAGAGATAGTCTCTCTGTTAGCGAGCTGAATAACCACATCGACATCTTCCAGTTCACAAGAACCAATTTCATGCATGATTTCTCTGTAAAGCTCATAAGGAATAGCACTTGAACTTGCACCAATGTCGCATTAACCATAATAGCAATGATCACCAATCCTGTCAGAAAGCACAGGAACACTTGTTTTCCTAGATCTACTAGGATGTGAAACAATGTTAGAAGCATCTTCACAAAAGATAATATGTCTATCTTCTACATTTTTAGTAACAAGGTCCTTCACTATAGCTACAGGAGACTTAATAGTTATTTGCTCATCAGGTTCTAAAGCTTTCTTTGCACTTTTATTAAGCACACTAGTTAACATAGAATGCTCCTTTACCTTAGCAGGGAAAGGCGTTTTCTCAAAATAAGGCTCAGGCAAAATGCGATCAACAGTACAAACTTCAGCAATTCTAGCAGGAACACAACTAGTAATATCTTTATAAGGCGCATGGTACTTGTTCCAATCCTTCTTTGGAGCATCAAGATAAGAGGCAAAGACCTTAAAATAGTTAGCAAGTATTTGAGAATCAAGACCATAAACAGCGCTAACATTATGAAAGTCATCAGTTCCTATAAAAGCTTTAATGCATTCATAATCATAATTTATACCTGACTTTCTACCTTTGTCGTTCTCCCATCCTTCAGTATTTTCTTGAATACGGTCAAGAATATCCCATTTAGCTTCTTCTTTCATACGTGTAAATGATCCAGAGTAAGAAGCATCCAATAAATCCTTGTTGTGAAGAGTAAGCCTTGCACAAAAGTTATTAATAACAATATTACTAGGGAGCTCATGAATGAGACATTTGAGCATTAGTAACTTCAATCTCCCCCACGCTTGGGCAATACTCTCTCCATCATGAGGCCAAAAATTATATATTTGATTCCGATCTTTATGAATCTCACTTGGAGGATAGAATTTGGAATAAAAGAGAGGTACAATTTCCTCCCAGCCAATAGATCAACCATCCTTTAGCAGCCTATACCATTCCGCAGCTCTGCCCTTTAGTGATAAAGATAATAGCTTCCTCTTAACCTGTCTTGATGAAATACCTGCACACTTGAACAACTCGCATAATTCATGTATAAAGAGAAAATGATCACCCGGATGGACAGTTCTATCTCCTAAATAGCAATTATTTATAACACATTCAATAATTTTCATAGGTATTTTAAAAGGATCTAATTGAGCAGGCGGTGGTTCATCCGCTAATGTAATAGTAGCAGTAGTATTCCCAAATAGGGAACCAAATGGAGACTTCTCCATAGCAAAATAAAATAAAAGACAGAAATAAAAACAATTCTCACAGCGAAAGTTACCTTTACCAATTCCACTCTTCAATAGCGCTTCACTCCCCGGCAACGGCGTCAGAAAATAGTCTCGATGACCCACAAGTATAGGGGGTGTATCGTAGTACTTTCGATAAATAAGAGTGTCAAACCCAACGAGGAGCAGAAGGTGTTGACAAGCAGTTTTGATCAAGGATTCACTGTAAATATTAGCAAACGGGTTTTTAGGGGTATTTGGTAATGCAGATAAATAAAGTACAAGTAAATGAAAGATAATAATAATAATTGCTGCAAGTGGCCCAATCCTTTCTAGAGCAAAGGACAAGCGGGTTGTGTAACTTATGATTACCAAACGTTCCTGAGGACACACGAGAGTTTCTGTCGAGTGCTTTCGCTTCACGCAGCTAAGTAATCTTCATTGGTTTGATAAGTGTTATGGGGGTGAACCTATGCTAGTGCACTACCCCAACTTGGACTAATACACACCTGTGATTATACCCCTTGAAAGCATCCTCAACTACAAGAAAGTAATTAAGATAAATCTAACCACAGCCTTAAACTCTGAGATCCTACACTCCCTGGTGCAACGGTTTCCTAACGAGGGTTTAGGTTTTTGTCGCTCCGGCAACCCCACAATTAGTAGCCAAATACACAATGCATTCCACTAGGCCCATAAAGGTGAAGTATCATGTAGTCGACGTTCACATGACACCACTAGTGAAATAGCACCACAACATATAAATATCAAACCATTAAATATTACTCAACATAGTTTCACTACTAACATCTCGACTTATCCCATGTCCTCAAGAACTAAACGAACTACTCACAAGACATCATATGGATCATGACCAGAGGTGAAATAATGGTAAATAATAATCTGAACATAAACCTTAATTCAATGGTTCCACTCAATAGCATCAACTACAAGAGTAATCAACACCGGGAAAGTTTCCCCTAAGAATTGGACAAGATTCAACCCAAGATGTTACAGCGGGATGGCGTGGTGATGATGAAGATGAAGGTGCTGGTGATGATGGTCATGAATATGATGATCCCGATGAGGCCCAGCTCGATGGTGATGACGATGGCGATGATCTCCCCTCTCGAGGAAGGAATTTCCCCGTCAGATTTCTGCCTGCCGGAGAGCTTTCTCTCTTTCTGTGTTTTCCACCCCGCAGAGGCGGCAGAGTCTATCTCTGATCCTTCCTCGGGTCTTAGGTTTTCGGGGACGAGGATATACGCGAGGGAGCACTGGCAGAAGTGGGCCAGGGTGGCCACACCACTTGGTGGTGCGGCTAGGGGCTGGCCCGCGCCACCTGGTGGTGTGGGCCCCTGGCTGCTCCCCTCACTCTCTCCTTCTGGCTACTTTCGTCATTTGATGAAATATGAATTTTTGGGTATTTTCCTGGAATTCCTGATCTTCAGAAATATGGTGTCTTGACGGTCATTTTTCCAGCAGAATCCTGACTCTGGCAGCAAGTTCTCCAATAATCATCAAACATGCGAAAACAGAGGAAACAACATAAGTATCATCTCTAAATATGAAATATATCAATGAATAACTGTAAATTATGATATAAAATAGTGATGCAAAATGGACGTATCAACGCACCGAGCCACGACAGCGCTGGAATGTGGGGATGGTACTCATGCATCTACATCAACATGTGTGATGATGCAGGGCATTGCCACGACGCCTGCATGGTGGTGGCAGACGACACCGAGCTAGTCGTGGACCCAAGCTGGTCATTGGTGAAGTGGTTCACCACCTCCCCTTTTCAACATGGCAACGACCTAGACAACAGCTTGCTTGGCCAGAGCTTTGGCATTGGTGTTGGCCTGCAGGATCTGCAGGAGCTCGACATGTGTTGTACTTTTGGCGATAGCCTTCTCTTCTATTGCCCGTAACCTGGAAGTGCACCGGCGAACAGTCCGCTTCTTTGACTCTGTCGCTCGCTGCTCCTGCGTGATTTCTTTCTTGACCATGGCAAGAACTGTGGAACAACGGAGGCCTGGACTACCTGGCCTGCGGTGGTGGTGCTTGCAAGGGCGGCGGAGGCGGCGGCTGAGGTGTGATACGTCTCAAACGTATCTATAATTTTTGAAGCTCCATGCTTGTTTATACACCATTTGCTTTGTGTTTTGTTACACTTCGTGGCATTTTAATGCATTTTCCAGAACTAACGTACTAATGAGATGCCACAGTGCCAGTCCTCTGTTTTCTGCTGTTTTTGTGTTTCAGGAAAGCTACACAGGAAATATTCTCGGAATTGGACGAAACAAAAGCCAAACCTTCTATTTTTCCCGAAGCATCACGAAGTCCGAAGATGAGACGGAGGGGGGCCAGGAGCCAGGCTCACCCTAGGGTGGCGCAGCCTACCCCTGGCTCGTGCCACCAGGGGGTGAGGCCAGCTGGCCCACCTCCTCACTCTGCCCTTTCACCTATATATTCCCCTCGACGGGAAAAACCTAAAGGACGGATCGCTTTTCCTTGAAACATACTGCAAGCCGTCGCCGTCATTGTCGCGAGATCGGGAGGATCCAGGAGCTCTTCCCGGGACCATGCCGGAGAGGGCAATCCCTGCCGAAGGCCTTCTCCACCACCATGGTCGCCTCCGGAGTGATGTGTGAGTAGTCTACCTTGGACTATGGGTCCATAGCAGTAGCTAGATGGTCGTCTCCTCCACCATGTGCTTCATGTTTAGATCTTGTGAGCTGCCCTACATGATCAAGATCATCTTTATGTAATTCTACATGTTGTGTTTGTTGGGATCCGATGAGTATTGGTACTATGTTAAGTTGATGTGCTGAATATTATCTTTTGTTATCTCTATGTTATTTATGATCTTGCATGCTCTCCGTTGCTAGTAGATATCTTGTCCGAGTAGATGCTAGTGACTCCAAAAGGGAGTATTTATGCTCGATAGTTGGGTTCATGCCTCTAGTAATCTGGGGGAGTGACAGAAACCTCTAAGGTTGTAGATGTGATGTTGCCACTAGGGAGAAAACAACATTCTTGTGTTCAAGGACATTTGTTTGTTTACTTTACGCACTTTGCTTAATGCAATTATCCGTTGTTTGCAACTTAATACCCAATGTTTGCTCGCACGACATTTGGAGGGTGGATTATTAGTCATAGATGCAGTTGGATTACGATCTATGTATTTTATCGTAATGCCCATAGTGAATCTCATAGTGATCCTCATGACATATGTACGTTATCTTTACTCTATCAATTGCCCAAATGTAATTTGTTTACCCAGCATGTTGTTATTTATCTTATGGAGAGACACCACTAGTGAACTGTGGACCCCAGTCCAATTTTCTTTACATTGCTATTACCATTTACTTTAGGGATTTCTATTTTGGTGCCCTCGGGTCCTTAGTTGTGCTCAGTTTTCCCCAGCCGCTTAGTTTTTTCTCAGTTTTGCCCAAGCCCTTGTCTGAAACCCTCACAAGGAGCTCGGACGGGAGGAATCCCGTTTAGTTGACCGTTGGTTGGTGCTGGCAAGTGGGGCCGCTGTTGGTGCCCCGTAGTGGACACGTCTCCACTTATCTAGATCATCATGGGACCCACAACTTGTCCACGTTAGCATGCCGGACCCACAACTTACCTAGGTGACCGTTGCAAAATGGGAGCCCGAGCCAGCCCCGCGCCCGTGCCTATGCCATTGCTTCCCCTTTCTTTCCCCGCGCCCCATTGTTCTTCTTCTCCGCCAGCGGCAGCCCTTCTCCGGCAGGCGGGTGATGTCTAGTTTCTCTTCGACCTCCTGTGCTTCATGGTCGCAGTATGGACCCGTGCCTTTGACAAGATGCCCTGACTGCCCACGCCAGGAGCCTCTGAAGCGGTCGATCTGTAAGACGAACGACAACGGCAACCGTGGACGTGAGTTCCTTGCGTGCGAGAGCTTGCCATATAGAGAGGGGGATAAGGTTAGATCTCGCTCCAATTGCTCTATTTTCTCTTGATTTTCTTGTTATTCCCTCGAATTTGGGATTTAGGGTTCACGTTGTTGTTTTCAGATCCTGAAGAAATGCAGGTATTTCGAGTGGATCGATGTGTACGTTCAGAGGCTTAAATTGCAGGAATTAATTGGCGCTATTGGGGAGCGCAATTTGGGAGGGGGGACTTGCTGTAGAGAATGCAGCAGAGAGAGGAGCCGTTCCGATTATGCCTAATGCTCCCAATGCAGAACTGGTGGAAGTTAAGGAAGAACTGAAGAAAATGAACAAGCAGTTAAAGTAGCTGATCGAGTTGAAGAAGCAAGCTAATCTGATGGCTGGTTGTTTTTTTGTTGTATAATTGCAATCAGATTCTTATCATTGCTCATCAGGTGCTAGAAGTTGTTACAAGGGATCCCTTGTTACAAATCTATTATTCAGTTACATGTACTTGTAGTTGTTTTCAAAGTTAGTGTGTGCAAAAAAAAATGTTAGGGAATATAGGAATGCTAAAGATAGTTGATAATTGTTAGAGGGGTGACAAATAATGCATTCACCGAAATCCCACAAATATGTATGTCTCATATTTATACCAAAATTATACCACTTTTGGGACGTTTCAAATAACCAAAACTATATCCCAAACTATATTTCCTAAAAGAAAAGGAATGCTAAAGAAAGTTGATAATTGTTAGAGGGGTGATAAATAATCCATTCACCGAAATCCCCCAAATATGCCAAATATGTATGTCTCATGTTTCTACCAAAATTATACCACTTTTGGGCCGTTTCAAATTACCAAAACTATACCCTAAAAGAAAAGGAATGCTAAAGATAGTTGATAATTGTTAGAGGGGTGATAAATAATCCATTCACCGAAATCCCCCAAATATGCCAAATATGTATGTCTCATGTTTCTACCAAAATTATACCACTTTTGGGCCGTTTCAAATTACCAAAACTATATTCCCTAAAAGAAAAGGAATGCTAAAGATAGTTGATAATTGTTAGAGGGGTGATAAATAATTCATTCACCGAAATCCCCCAAATATGCCAAATATGTATGTCTCATGTTTCTACCAAAATTATACCACTTTTGGGCCGTTTCAAATTACCAAAACTATGTTCCCTAAAAGAAAAGGAATGCTAAAGATAGTTGATAATTGTTAGAGGGGTGATAAATAATCCATTCACCGAAATCCCTCAAATATGTATGCCTCATGTTTATACCAAAATTATACCACAAACTATATTCCAAACTATATTCCCTAAAAGAAAAGGAATGCTAAAGAGAGTTGATAATTGTTAGAGGGGTGACAAATAATGCATTCACCGAAATCCACAAATATGTATGTCTCTTGTTTACACCAAAATTATACCACTTTTTAGTTTAACATTTTTAGATCGTGGAAAATAATGCATAAATAGAGGGAATATAGTTATATGGCAAACTCGTTATTGCACATAAATAGAGGGGTGGCACTGTCCACCGACAGAGAGAGAGAGGGGTGGCCACGAAGAGACGGAGAGGGGTATACTGCCCGTTAGATCAATGGATTAACGGTTGGTGGAGTCAATCCGTGTGACAACGGCTCAACCAATCCGGATAAGTTTGGGCTTCTGTGAGCATTTGTGACAGTACTTGAGGGCAAAACTGAGTAGTACTAAGAAACCAAGGGCTCGTAAATAGTAAATAGACTAAGGGATTCAAACAAAAGAATTACAAAATGAAAAATGCGTGTTTTGTACAATATAATTCATATTGGGCTACATCAAATTATTTGCAATTCAAATATACATGAGTGTGACAATTATGACCTTATTTAGACAAACTATGTTTTGGGGAAGATGTTTTGCAAAATGGTTTGAGTGGAAAACCATGCATCTTCATAGCTACTAGTGATTCTGAGAAGTGGCAATTTGTGGTAAAACTTGATTTATCTATGTTTGTTAAGGTTTCCTAGGTGGCAGGTTGCGTAGGAAGACTCCATGAGTAGGTGCCATTATGTTTTTATTTTTTTTGGATTTTTTGCGCATGAAATAACTCAATTAGCTATGTTAATCTCATTTGTTGACTCTCTGTTGACCAACTACTTGAGGGAAGAACTGAGTATATGGCACTTGCCAGTCTAAGTACTCGAGGGGAAAACTGAGTACAGATAAAATTTCTGTATAAGGCCCGAGGTTAGAACTGAGTACACCAAACGTCCCAGGGTTAGCCTCGTGTCGCGGTGCACGCTACAGCCGTGCATAGCGGACGCGTGTTGCGGTACACACCACCTTCGTCTTTATAGAGCCCCTCTTTCTCTCCCTCGACGCTCGCCCACTCTCTCATTCTCACTGCAACCGCCTCTCCTGTCCCATCATCTTCTCCACTTCGCGTAGAAAAAACCCCGAAGAAAAAACCCCGGCGATGGAGAAGAATGAGATGCCCATTATCGGCGCTTCCGACGTAGCCGCCGGCGCATCAGCCGCCGGCGCATCGGCCGCCGCCCCCGTCCAGGCCCCCGTTGCTGCTTCGAACGCAGCCGCCGGCGCATCAGCCGCCGGCGCATCGGCCGCCGCCCCCGTCCAGGCCCCCGTCGCTGCTTCCAACGTAGCCGCCGGCGCATCAGCCGCTGCCCCCGTCCAGGCCCCCGTCGATTGGGACCCGTACGAACCAGTGCTGTACATCGCGCCGGAGAACCCCTACGACACCAGCATCGTCGACGACGAGCCTGAGGTAACCCTTTGTTCCCTTGTTCTTATCCCATTTCAATCCTTTTTAGTTAGATCTTGCGTTATTAGGGTTCGTCTATTCCTAGTTCAATCCTTTTGTGTTAGATCTTGCATTATTAGGGTTCGTCTGTTCCTAGTTCAATCCTTTTGTGTTAGATCTTGCGTTATTAGGGTTCGTCTGTTCCTAGTTCTATCCTTTTGTGTTAGATCTTGCGTTATTAGGGTTCGTCTGTTCCTAGTTCAATCCTTTTGTGTTAGATCTTGCGTTATTAGGGTTCGTCTGTTCCTAGTTCTAGATCTTGCGTTATTAGTGTTTGTGATTTGCTTTTGTTTAAGATTCGGTTAACTTATGTGAGTAATCAATCCCATCCGGTTAATTTGTGCCGATGATGATGAATATTTGGGCACAAATTGATTCAGGGTTTGGTCAGTGAACAATTGGTGTGTATAAATTTGTTGTGCATGATCTTTGGTTCACTGACTCAAATCCTGGATATAAGTGTGTCCAATGTAACTGAGGCTGCCTCTTTTTTTCATGCCCATATTATCATGCATGATCTTTTTTTCACTCTCTGTTCCATCATCGCTGCAATTGACTCCGTGTTTTTCGATCTTTGGTGCTACGTGACAGGTGCAGAGCAGCGACGTCGGCAGCGACGACAAGTCCTTCCACACCAAGACTCGTCACGTCCTCAGGAGGCTGCAGTCCGGCCATTACGATGGCCACTTTGCTCGAGGCGTTTACAGGTGCCCTTCTGCAACAGGAGGCTCCGTGCCACCGACTTCAACTGCCTGGTGAACCATGCTGAATCCATTGGCAGAGCCATTGGCAGCGCTAGAGTTGGAACGACCGTGAACGTGCATGCGTTCATGGCCAAACACAAAGCACTTGGGATTCACCTGCGCAGCCTCCAAGCTTAAATTCATGTAAAATGTAGCTTATGTTGGATCTATCGGTAGTACTGTTGGATATATCTATGATATGTTGGCTGCTGTATGCAGCTTATTGTATATTTTCTCTGGATTTGTGCCCTAGATTTCCAACTCCCTCCGATCCATATTACTCTTCGCTAATGTGGTTGTATCTAAACACATTTTAGTGGTAGATACATCCGTATTAGTGAAGAGTAATATGGATCGGAGGGAGTACCTGATTGGGTAAAAATGAAGGCATAAAGAAATGAATGGCGTTAAAAAACAGAAGGAGAAGCTGCTCTAGATTTGCTACCAATTTGGGCAATCAAGAATGAATGAGATCGAGCGAGAGAGAGAGAGAGAGAGGAAAAAGGTGCATTGAAAACTGCTAATCTGGGCGAAAGAGACAGAAACCACTCGTGCCCACGTCCCGGACCCACACGGCTCCACACGCTACGGCCCTAGCTCCGCTCGATGACCAAACACGGTCTCGTCCTGTCCCATGCGGTCCCTTTCTACCAGCCCCACACGACGCAGCCCCACACGACGTGGCCCCACTCGTCAGCACGGAATGGTCAACTGAACGGGATTCCTCCCGCCCAAGCTCCTTGTGAGGGTTTCATACAAGGGCTTGGGCAAAACTGAGGAAAAACTAAGGAGCTGGGGAAAACTGAGTACAACTAAGGACCCGAGGGCACGAAAATAGAAATCCCTTTACTTTACTTGCTTATTTACATTCCCGTATACTATTACCTTTTACACTCGATACGCTTAATCCTTTGTTTACAGCAAACCGGTGAGATTGACAACCTCATCGTAAGTTGGGAGCAAAGTTTTTGGTTGTGTTGTGTGCAGGTTCCACGTTGCTGCTGATGCAAAGCAATGCCCTGGACGAGGCGCCTTATAAATTGTCCGGAGCTGTCGCGAAGCTAGCAGGCATCACCTTCTGAAGTTTGGCTTTCTCCTACTGGTTCGATAAACCTTGGTTTCATAACTGAGAAAAGACTTATTGTTCTGCTCATCATACCTTCCTCTTGGGGTTCCCAACGGGGTGTAATCTATACGCCATCAAGCAATTTTTCTGGCGCCGTTGCCGGGGAAAAAGAAGATTTCTGCAAGGGGAGTCTCTCACGCTCAACCATTTACTTTGTTTTTGTTTTTGTTTTGCTTTATTTTACTTTTGCTTGCACCGTTTTATCAAAAATACAAAAAAATTAGTTCCATTGATAGTTTGCATTATGTTACTTTTACTTTTAGTTCATTATGTTATTCCCTAAGTATGCTTTGGAGGACCTCTCAGTAGGTAGTGGTTCTATCATTGGGAAAGGTAACATCGAGGAGTTCTTTAATCATGTTAGTATGCATAAAGATGTTGAGGATAGATCTTTAGCTGAGCTCGCTCCTAGTTATGAAGTTGCTGCTGCTTATTTAGTTCACATGTTGGAGGCTACGTTTGTTAACCTTAATCCTTTTATGCAACAAATGTTTCTTAAGCTTCATGATATCGAAGACTCCAAAAAGAAAGATTTTATTTTGGAGACTTTGCGTAGAGAATTTAGAGATGTTGTTATCAAAGCTAGGAAAGTCTTTCAGCATTTTAATATGCTTGGCTCACATGTAGAGGTTGTTGGTACAACAAAAGAAGACATCAAAGTACCAATACCTTGCAAACTTGTAGGATTGCATGAAGCTTTGGAAAAGAATTTTGATTGGATTTGTCCTAAAAACCCTTTCGATGAAAGTAGTGAACCAAAGAGTGTTCATAAGGGATCTTCAAAAACTCATTTGGATACAATTCAATTCATTGTTGAAAAGACTTCTGCAATTGATCTTAATGCCTCATTTGATATTACTTGATTTCCACCTTTCTGCGCCTAGCTCAAAGGCGTTAAAGAAAAGCACTCTTGGGAGATAACCCAATGTTTTCTTTTCGGTAATTTTTCTTTTATTTGAGTCTTGGAAGTTATTACTACTGTAATGACCTCTCCTTATCATTTTTATTTCGTTGTTGTGCCAAGAAGAACCTCTAATTTGAGGGAGGTAAGATTTGGGGAAGTTGCTGCCCTGAAACAGATTTCGGTGCTGCATCGTAAAAATTCGTGAAAATTCTCGAAATATCTTTTTGATCTGCGATTTCTTGTGCATATGCCCCAGGTTATATCCAAAGTTTCATTAGTTTCGCACTTTTCGATTTGAGCAACAGAAGGCCCTCGATCACTTTCTGTTTTGCACTTTTCAATTTGTGAAAAATCGACCTTTGTCAGCTGTTCTGTTTTGACAGATTTCTGCCACTATTTGTGTTTGCCTCTCGATCGCTTTGTTTTCGAGTTCTTTTGATCATGGAACTTTAGAGGAAGTTGCTACAGTAGTATATGCTTTATATGTGGTGTTTTTGAGTTGAAATCTGAACCAAAAGGGTTTATTTACTATTATGCTTATGCTAACGTTGCTAATAGAATTGTGTGAAGTTTTGTATGAAGGAAGTTTTCAAGTGTAGGGAACGGAGAGTGATGAGATGAGATGAAGTATGGACAAAAGCTCGAGCTTGGGGATGCCCATGTCACCCCAAGTAATATCCAAGAGGTACAAGCATCAAAGCTTGGGGATGCCCCCGAGGCACCCCTTCTTCATCGACAAAAATCAGGTCACCTTTCAACACACTATATTTTTATTGCTTCATATACTATGCGTTTTTCTTGGAGCGTCTTTACTTTTGCTTCAGTTTTCTTTTGTTTTGTTTGCTGCAATAAATGGTTGGACCCCAACAAATTTCTTTTGGAGGAGACGCACTCCATTTTTCATTTGCCAAGAACACTCTATTTTTCACTCTTATCGTTCAACGAGTGTTCTCTTTTTCTAGAATTGCGTTTAGCTTTCATTTTTCGCCTTGATTTTTGTTCAGATCTTGTTATATCTCTGCATCAAGGTGTATTTAGACCACTGGTCTATGTTGGTTTTCATCAAAAGAGTTGTCTCAAAATGGTTTGAATGGTGTTGGAAAAGAGAAAAAGTTTCATGCAAAAAAGGGGTACAAAAAGGAGCTTGTTTAGACAGCGGCTTAGACTTTTGCATGCCATGCTTGATGTCGTTTTGATAGTATGCTTAGTGATTTTTTCTGTAGCATGACTTGTCTCAAATGATTGAGATTGCTTAATGAGCCTTTGAAAAAAATCATGCATTGTTTTTATTATATGGAAGCATTTATTTGGTTTTCTCCTTGATGCTTTATTTGGGTTGACTTGGCGCATGCTTACAACATGTTTGACTCTAACAAGTCGCCATAAGCCTCTATGATCATTTGGTTTTTGACTTGTGATGCCACTTTATGCTTCTTTTAATGATGTTTTGTCGCTATGCATGATTATGGCCGTTATTGCTCTCTTAGTTGGTCGCTCCCAGTCTTTTGCTAGCCTTCGTTTCGTACTGAGTATGAGCTCTACTCGTGCATCCAACTCCCAAAAACCAAGTTTGCCAATGTGTCCACCATACATACCTATTAGCAATTTGCTATTCCAAAGTACATTTTACTTGCTTTTATCTATCCTTCAAATTAAACTCTTTTTTGGTGTTATGTGAAAATTAGTCAGTAAATCTCTCATGAACCTGACAACACACTTTACTTTTCTCGCTTTTAAAATTTTGACATTGTGGCTCTCTTATGTTGATGTTATGCTTGCAAGTTGTAAGTTGGAAATTAGCCAAACCATGTCATCATGGGGCAAGCTTTCAACAGTGCACTTTCTTTCATTTAGTTCATATCGTGATCTTTTGTTTATGGATTCTCGCGATGTGAAATAAGTTGGGATCTTGCGAGATCATGGAGTTTGTATATGTGTTAGAGAAACACCTGGGCCGCTAATCTAAGCCATGCATCATTCATGGTGGAAATTTACAGCATGCCCATAGTGGACATTCGACGACGCATCTCACAATAAAAAGCTATACCAATGGTAAATAAAAGAGATGCCGAGGTGTTCATGTCTATTTGTCTTGTCATTTTGATGTGGGCTTGTTACATGTCATCGGGCAGGAGGTACCCCATTGGCGGTTCTCGATGATACGTGTATGCTTACAATGACAAGAGCTAGCTTGGGACCTAAGTCGAGTAGCATGAAGTTTGGGTATTTGTACTTCACGGGACACGAGGTTTTCAACTTATGATTTGTTAAGCATATGCTTTGTAATTGTACTCGCATTAACTCTAACCATTCAAGAAGCCTATGATGGGGGCAATGAGAACTCAAAGCTAGTAAGTACCATAATTTTTGAAGTTTTATAAAACTTGCAATCCATGCTTCCCTCTATGAAGGACCTTTCTTTTACTTTTATGTTGAGTCTCCACCTTCTACCTTTATGCACCATCTAAGAGAGCATAGTTGCCATTCTGAGTATAATGTGCATAGTCCCAAAGTTTATCATTGATTGATTCATGATTATGGTTTTGCTTGTTCTTAAATTATTTGTATCTAGTCGCCCTCTTAAACTTGAAGGTGTCCTATGCATTTATGTTTTGCTATTCCATGAAGGACAAGCTGAAAACCACTTGATATGTTTTCTTTCATATGATTTGAACACACGTTTGACTTTCATTGTTTCATTATTCATGATCTTTCTTTTGTGTTTCTTTTCATGTTATAACATGGTTGCTAAGTTTTATTGTCAAGATTATGTCTCTTATGCCCATGTCTTAAGTTCTTTGATCCCAACACTCAATGCTTTACATCGTTGATCAAGATTGTGATAGTGCATGTCACCTCAAAAATTATTCTTTTGTTATCACTTACCTACTCGAGGACAAGCAAGGTGTCGACGACGTCCATCTCGCTTGCTTGGGGTTTGGGTGGGAGAGGCGGGTCAAGCGAGTGGGAGGGCGGCTGGGAGGGAGAAATGTTAAGGGTTTCACAGCATATGCAACCTTAGCCTCCAAGTCAGGTCGGTGGCCCATGGGAGAAAACTTACCTCCTAAGTTTCCTATGCCTTGGCCCATAAGAAAACCCTAGGTTTTACCCTTGGCCACATGGGCCAAGTGCGGCTGGATGATCAGGCCCATGTAGGCACCACCATCTGGCCCATGTGGACCCTTTGAGGCATGTGGGCCCCAACATGGAGCACTTCGGAACTTTCTAGAACATTACGGTACTCTCGAAAAATCCTAGAACTTTTCCGAAATCCTAAAGTCAACTTTCCTTTTATGAAACTTTATCTTCGAACCATTCTAAACCTGCTCGTAATGTCATGGATCCCATATTAGACTCTCAACAATATTCGGTTCAACCAATTTGATTGATCTCATTACTACCCTATCGTTGGTGAGCGTTAAGTGTGTGACCCTACGGGTTCGAGAATGTGTGAACATGATCGCCATCAATAATCAATAGAGGATCTAGAAATCCATATTGACTCCCACACATTCAATGAAGATCATTATCGGTTGAACCACAATGTCAGGATTTAATTAATCCCGTATACAAATTCCTTTTGTCTCGCGATATTTTACTTGCCCGAGATTTGAACATCGACATCGCCATACCTAGTTCAATCTTGTTAACAGCAAGTACTCTTTACTCATTTTCTTAATCCAATATCAACTTGTGATTAACTCCTTAACCATGTGCTTGCAAGCAGTGTAGGATATTGATTACCGAGTGGTCCTAGAGTATATCTATCCGTCACGGGGGGACAAATCCCAATATCGATACATGCAACCCAACAAGTACTTTAGGATTACCTGGGAGTCACATTTATGATCAGTTGATCACCCTGTTATGGTGTGATGTTCGATGACCTCAAAGCTCTCTTCCAGTATCCGGGAGTTGCATTATATCATGGTCTAAGAAATAGGATACTGACATAGAAAAAGCTACACAATTATGAACACAATGACATGATCTAACTAATATGCTTATTTTGGGTCTGTCTATCACGTCATTCTCCTAATGACTTGACCTCATTATTAATTGACAACTCATATCCATGGTTAGGAAACCTTAACTATCATTAATCAATGAGCTAGTCTAGTAGAGGCATACTAGGGACACACCGTTGTTCATAAACCACACATGTATTAATGTTTTTGCTTAATTCAATTCTAGGATGGAATATAAATATTATCATGAACATGAATTAGAATAATAACTCCATTTATTATTGCCTATAGGGCATAATTCTTACAAAATGAGGCAATGTGTCTCTGTCATGTGGGCCTAGGGCAAACAAGAGGGACACGCGGTCGGATGCGCGGGCTGTCTGAGACAACACATTTTAGGCCCAAATCTTAGGCCGAATTGGGCGCGGACAGCTTTGGACATGGTTGTCTTTTTGTGTCACCCCGCTTTCGGACATGCGCTATTCGTTTGAATCGGCTTGTTGAAGATGCCCTTACTAGCTGCCCGAGGGTCCACAAGGCCGGTTAGATGCAAGATAGGTGTTTTGATTCTCGAGCTCTAAGGTGTGTTAAAAAAACTTCAGGGCGTGCTTGGGTGCCCGCAACCTATGCAAACAAAGCCTGCAACGGTGGTGGTACTTGGTGGAGAGATTCAACGGATATATATACAGATTGTGTGGACGTAGCTGTGTGTATTGATGAAGTTTCTTATATTTATTGTCCAAGCGAAGCAAATAAAATTGCTCACGAGCTAGCTAAAGTGTGTTTTCATTATAAAGGTTTGGTTGGTCGCACGAGGCGTTGGCTCGTGTTTTGCAGTATTTTTAAAGCAGCATCAAGCTAGACCTCACAGAGATGTCCAAATCAATGGTTTCCTCTTGGATAGGCATTAGCGGGTGCAAAGAAAGGAACATGTGCACGAGGATCAGGCATTAAGCGTGCGTGTGGTAGGTGGACAAACGTGTATGGGATGGGTGTTAGAATTAGCGAACCGGGTTTGTACCGGATACAATAACTGTAATACGTATAGGTATCGATATCTGTCCGATACCCGTACAAACTCTGTAACCATCGAAGCTTTATTGGCCCAATATAAATATACGACGATTGCTATCGGTTGAGTACCGAGTAGGGATCGATTCCTCACAAAGGTTTATATGGTATCACAGCCGCTCTTCCGTGATTAGCGATACCTACCGGCCAAACCACTCCATCGAGTTCAAGGTCTGCGCATGTCAATGGCGTCTTCCTCAAGCGCCCCACTGCCGGTCCTCGGTGCCCTCCCGTCCGAGAAATTGACGCGGAGCAACTACCCCATCTGGAGAGTCCAGGTACTGCCGGCGATTCGCAGTGCCCAACTCATGGGTCTCCTTGACGGCAGCGACGCCGCTCCGGCCAAGACAATGACCGTGGCCAACGTGGATAAAACCAAGGAACCCACCACTGTTCCAAACCCTGAATATGGAGCTTGGGTTGCAAGAGATCAGCTCGTTCTTCATTATCTCGTGAATTCACTTTCCAGAGAGATTCTTATGCATGTGCTCCGGATCGAGCATGCTGCCGGCATGTGGTCGGCGGTTGAAGAGATGTTTGCCTCTCAAAGTCAGTCCAAGATCACGAATCTACAGATTGCATTGGCAAATACAAAGAAAAGTAATATGACCTCAGCAGCGTTCTTCGCCAAGATGCAAGGTTTTGCAGATGAGTTGGCAGCTGCTGGAAAAATCGTTCCTGATGATGAACTTGTGTCCTTTATACTGGCTGGGCTTGGCGGTGAATACAATACCGTCGTAGCTGCCCTTGATGTAGCCAAGAAGCCGGTGACCGTTGTGGAGTTATTTTCCCACATCCAAAATTATGAGCAGCGACAGGAGATGCTTCGCCTCTCCGATGAAGGATTTGAGACTTCTGCAAATGCGGCCTCTCGATTTAATAATCGTGGAGGCTACCGTCCTCGCAACTACAGCAGCGGACGTGATGACCGTCGGGGAGAAGACCGACGTTTTGATGACAGACGTGGTGATAACCGCCGTGGTGATGATCGGCGCCAAGATAACTACTCACGGCGTCAAGATGACTACTCCCGTGGCTCCAACAATAATAGCCGTGGTGGTGGTCGTGGCCCTCCTAGTGGTGGTCGACGGCGTGGCCGTGGGCGACGTCGCACCTCTCCTTGGGTAGATGTATGTTGCCAAATCTGCAATCGTGAAGGACATTCGGCAAGAGATTGCTGGTATCGATCTCAAGATCATGATGATGATACTTATGAAGATCCTCATGCTTATGGCATCGACACAAATTGGTACACCGACACTGGTGCAACTCATCATATTACCAGTGAGCTTAACAATCTCTCTTTCCGTGATACTTATCGAGGACGTGATAAAGTGAACACTGCAAGTGGACAAGGTATGGATATTCGCCATATTGGTCATTCAATTATTCATAACTCTGCTCAAGATTTTCACCTTAGAAATATTCTTCATGTTCCCAATGCTTCTAAAAACCTCTTATCCATTCATCGCTTTACTCTCGATAATCGTGTTTTCTTCGAGTTTCATCCTCACTTCTTTTTGATCAAGGATCAGGTCACGAGAAAGATTCTTCATAGAGGGCGTTGCGTTGGTGGCCTTTATCCACTTATTTCGTCCTTGTTCGCCTCCGATGAAAAGAGCGCCTTTCACATCACCAAACCATCCCAAGCAAAGTGGCACAGTCATCTTGGTCATCCTTCGAGTCAGATAGTTATGCAAGTTATTAATACAAATAAGCTTCCTTTTGATAAAGAGTCTAGTGTAGAATCTATTTGTGATCCTTGTCAGCGAGCTAAGAGTCCTCAACTTCCGTATCCTATTTCCAACAGTGTGTCTGTAGCCCCGCTTCAGTTAATTTTTTCTGATGTTTGGGGTCCTGCGTCCATGTCTGTTGGACGACATCATTACTATGTAAGCTTCATTGATGATTATAGTAAATTTACATGGATCTATCTTCTTAAGAGAAAGTCTGATGTTTTCACTGCTTTTAGCAATTTTCAGAAACTTGTTGAAAGAAAGTTTGATAGGAAAATTCTCACAGTTCAATCTGACTGGGGAGGAGAGTATGTCAAATTAAATTCTTTCTTTCAAACTCAGGGGATATCACATCATGTCTCATGTCCTCATGCTCATCAACAAAACGGTGTTGCTGAACGTAAACACCGGCATATTGTTGAAGTTGGCCTAGCTCTCCTTGCACATGCATCTGTACCTCTAAAATATTGGGATCAAGCTTTTCTTACAGCTACCTATCTCATCAATATGCTCCCAAGCAAGGTTATAAATCATGATACGCCGGTTCATCGTCTATTAGACACCACACCTAACTATTCTTCTCTTCGTGTTTTTGGTTGTGCTTGTTGGCCAAATCTTCGTCCATATAATAAACACAAGCTTGCGTTTCGTTCAAAGCGTTGTGTCTTTTTAGGGTATAGTCCCATGCACAAAGGTGTAAAATGTCTTGATATTCATACCGGCCGTATTTTCGTTTCCCGTGATGTTGTCTTTGATGAGAATATTTTTCCTTTTAAAGAACTACACTCCAATGCTGGTGCTCTCCTTCGTCGAGATATTCTTTTGCTTGATTCTTCTCTCCATAATTTTGAGCAAGAGGGCGAATTAATTGATGGTACAATATTGGCTAATCCTACTAATCATCCTACTTTGCAAGTGTTTCCTGAAGATTTGCAGCAGACAGGAGAAAATTTGGAAGAAAACGATGTCCAATATAGTCTAAATGACTCATACATGCAATCAGGAGAAGCTGAAAATGATACAGATCGCGAGGTGGATATTTCGACACGATCGGGATTATCGTCGCTATCAGGCTTTAATCACACGCCGTCAGGTGGCAGTCCGCCTGGAAGCTGCACTCCCGTGCGTGATTCAAGCCAAAGCTCTGCTACGTCTGGGCATAGTCCATTGATCGGGGTGATGCCTGACCAAGCTATTGATGGGCAATTTTCGCCAGGATCTTCTGTGGCTCCTTCTTTCACTGATTCGCCACAAGGTAGCCGCACTGGGTCTGCTGCGGAAGACTCTATTGACTCTGGATTTTCTGTACCGGTTCAACCTGTTGCTGCTCTTCCGTCTCGCCCTGTTACACGAAGTACACGAGGTATTACTCAACCAAAAAAATACAAGGATGGAACAATTAGATGGTGCTTGACTGCATCGAATGATGAACCTGCAAATTTACAAGCTGCACTAGCTGATGAAAATTGGAAGGGAGCTATGGATGAGGAGTATAGTGCTCTTCTAAAAAATGAAACTTGGCATCTAATTCCCGAGAAACATGGTACAAATGTGATAGATTGCAAATGGGTATATAGAATTAAAAGGAAAGCTGATGGTTCGGTTGATAGATATAAGGCGAGGCTCATGGCAAAAGGTTTTAAACAACGGTATGGTATAGACTATGAAGATACTTTTAGTCCTGTTGTTAAAATAGCTACTGTTCGTCTTGTTTTGGCCATTGCTGTCTCTAGGGGATGGAGCCTGAGACAGTTGGATGTTAAGAATGCGTTTTTGCATGGCATTCTGGAAGAGGAGGTCTATATGAGACAACCACCAGGTTATGAAGATGACAGAAAACCAGGATATGTTTGCAAGCTTGATAAGGCTTTATATGGTTTGAAGCAAGCACCACGGGCATGGTATTCTTGTTTGAGTACTCAGTTGGTTAAGCTTGGTTTTGTTGCTTCCAAGTCAGATATGTCCTTGTTTATTTATCATAAGCTAGATATCACCATCTATATGTTAATATATGTTGATGATATCATAGTTGTCAGCTCTTCAGAAGCTGCAACAGATGCTCTACTTCGAGATTTGAGCAAAGAATTTGCCTTAAAGGATCTTGGCGATCTTCATTTTTTCTTGGGCATAGAAGTGCAAAGAGTGAAGGATGGGCTTGTGCTGAATCAGTCTAAGTATGCTAAGGAAATTCTTACTCGAGTAAATATGCAACATTGTAGAGCATCATCTACTCCGTTGTCTTCTTCGGAGAAAATTAGTGCACATGAAGGAAATCCGCTAGGAGAAGAAGATAGTACAAGCTATCGAAGTATGGTTGGTGCACTTCAGTATTTGACTATGACAAGACCTGATATTTCATATGCTGTCAATAAGGTTTGTCAATTCTTGCATGCTCCTACTACTGTTCATTGGACAGCAGCAAAGCGAATTCTGAGATATGTCAAGGGTACTCCTACAGTTGGTTTGACCTTTTCAAAGTCAAATTCTGGTCTTGTTAGTGCTTTCTCAGATGCTGACTGGGCAGGATGTCTTGATGATCGAAGTTCAACAGGAGGTTTTGCAATTTTCTTTGGACCGAATCTTATTTCCTGGAGTGCTAAGAAACAAGCCACAGTTTCTAGGTCAAGTACTGAAGCAGAGTATAAATCTGTTGCAAATGCAACTTCTGAAGTTATCTGGATGCAGTCTTTGCTTGAAGAGCTTGGAGTAAAGTTAAGGCAACCGCCTTGTTTGTGGTGTGATAATTTGGGAGCTACGTATTTATCAGCAAATCCAGTCTTTCATGCAAGAGCTAAACACATCGAGATAGATTTTCATTTTGTTAGAGAGAAAGTTCTCAACAAACAGTTGGAAATTCGTTTTGTTCCCTCCAAGGATCAAGTTGCCGATGGCTTCACTAAACCGCTTCCTCTGCGCGCATTTGAAGAGTTTAAACATAATCTCAACTTAGCAAAGTTGTGATTAAGGGAGGGTGTTAGAATTAGCGAACCGGGTTTGTACCGGATACAATAACTGTAATACGTATAGGTATCGATATCTGTCCGATACCCGTACAAACTCTGTAACCATCGAAGTCTTATTGGCCCAATATAAATATACGACGATTGCTATCGGTTGAGTACCAAGGTTTATAATGGGATGATCCAAATTTTGTGGATGGGATGGTCCACATCGACGTGATCCTTGTTTTGTTTGGTTCCAAGGATTTGAGTGATGGGATGAAGTATGATTATCTTGTAATATTTAATATCAGTTAATTAATAGGCGTTAAATAGCAATTAGCTTCTAACACAAAAAGGGGAACGATAGAGAGCTCAATGCGAGCGATTTGACATCGGCAAGATCGATGCAGGCCACAACGAGCACATGGACGGGACGCGCATCTGGGTCCTTGCCAGCCGTGCGTCCGTCCTCGTCCTGCTCCTCGGTGCCGCAGCGTCCGTCGGACTGTTTCTCCTCGGTGCCACCGCGCCCCATCCCGTCCTGCTGCTCCTCGGCGCCGCCGCGTTCCACCCCGCCCTTGCTGCTCCTTGGCGCTGTCGTGTGCGGCGCCACGTCCTACCCTGCCACACCTTGGCGCTGGCATGTGCGCCGCCGCACCTTGGCGCTGCAGTGTGCCCAGCTAGTCAACGTCGGAAGATCTGGCCGGCGCAGCCCTTGCCTGGATGGTGGTCGTGAGGTAGGGGCGGCGAGGAAAATCGGGGTATGGCCGGGGCGGTGACGAGAAGCGGCGCGTAGTCGGGCCGGCGACAAGAAGCGGCGCGTGGCCGAGGCGGGGTTAAGGAGCAGTTGTGTTTATTTGGAGGCGGTCCACCCAATTAGCAAAAGGTGGATGAGGTGAGCCGACCGATTTGAAGGGATCAGTTGGGTCAGCATCTTTAAGGTATATTCCCTCAGGTGGATGATCCAATCCCTCTCAGTTTATAATCAAACACATGCAAAAGAAGGATCATCCCATCCCATCCCTCATATGGTCTAGAACCAAACACACGCTAAGTTGGTGGGATACGAAAATTTACCAGCACAGTTTCGCACAAAATTTAGTGTCACAACCCTCTTAGTCAGTCACCTAGCTCGAGGGAGAGGGGAAAATTCAACCTCACTTTTTGGCACATCAGTATTAGATCTGCGACATCAGCATTTGCGCATTCACAAATCTCCTGCTTTAGCGCAATTACGGATCTCCGAAACCGTCACCTTTTTTCCTCCCTTCGGTGACCAGTTTGTTCTTTTCATTTTCGTGTACGGCACTAGCAGGTCATCATGCTCGTATCCCATGGTTGTAAGCACCTACAACTACAACCCCGCTATCGTCCCGCTGTTATCTTGTTAGGTTAGGTTTATGGCTGATTTGGTTGTTACTTATGCAATATCGATTCCTCAGGACATACATATAAACCTTATCAAGCATTGAATCCTTCATATTATTGCATTAGACGAACGTACATAGAAAAGAGTTATAGGACCTTAGATAATATCTAGCTTATCGTCAACTTCTCATGTGATCAACAACTCGTAGGGATCCATTTAGCATGTGGCTTAGACCCACTCGGTCATCATGAAAGCTATAGTCGTGGAATTTAAAGATTGATTAGAGCAACTACAACCTTCTTGATGATAGTGGATTTGTTCCCAATTAAAGAATAATATGTATATGTATGACATAATTAATGTTAAACTAGCAGGTGACTCTCTCAAATGTGGGGACATCGTTTTAAGTGTGTCGAAAGTGTATAAGAACATAATTTATATTTTAAGAAACTTCACATGATATTTGAGCATAGGTAAAAATCAGTGGTATATCCACAATAAATGTCATGCTAAATATAAGTTTAATACACATGAAACATTTTAATCATTATTTGTGGTTTATATTTAACCTGTTTGTTGGATATATTGTATATACAGTGTAAAAGTATCTATGATTTGGTTCAATAGCTTGATTGTGTTTAGATGATCCTAGGAACGGATCAAGAAAAAAAACTTAATTACCAAATAGAAATGAAAAGTAACTTACCCTTCATGTACCCTTCAGTCCTAATATAGTTTATTTTACTTTACCTGCATCCATTTTCCTCTCTGAAATGAAATTTTAGTCATGCACAGTCTCCAAGATGCTACTTTGACCATTATAAGTGGCAACATATTAAAAGAAATAATGATAAAAGCTAAATTAAAATTTAGAAGTATTTTCTAACACCAACTTAAAGTTAATAATATTTTTCAAATATTGCAATATTTTTTTTGCATCGATAATCACAATTAGATAACTTTGACCGCAAGTTCTCTGGGTATCATTCATTTTGTAATGGAGGTTGTACGTACTCCCTCCGTTCGGAAATATAGAGGTATATACACTTTTAGTCCCACATCTTGTACCGTAGGAGCAATTTAGTCCAAGAACTTGTAAAATGGACAAAACTAGTCCCACAACTTGCATCCCAGGAACACTTTGGTCCAATTTGATCAAATTTAGAGAAATTCAACGAAACTGGACTGTTTTCGTCCGCGCTATTCACATGACCGAGGCATTTTGCGAAAACCCCCTCCCACGCGTTGCAAAGCAGTGAAGTCCGAATTATCCCCATCACGAATTAAAACCCTAAATCGGAGGCCGGCGGCGACGCGTTCCCTAGGCTGAACCGTCGCGACATCGGCGTGCTGTAGTGGCTTAGGGGCGCTCCCTGCGCCGGCGCATATCCTGATAGCGGCGTGGTATCCCAACCAGGAGATTGAGTTGAAAGAGGATTTAGCCTCGCCCCCATTATTATCCCCACAATTTCAAGGAAGGATACCGCAACTCAAACTAGTCCAGATATAAGTAGGTCATCTTCACCCAGCGCGAGGCCTTCATTTATCCGATCATACGCAACAAGCCAAAGAGAGGGAGAGCTGTTTCTCTGATCTTGAGATCAGAGACGTGCAGATGGATGACTGAGTGACTCTTACCAGATGGTCCAAAAAACCTGTAACACAATTCAGCGAATAACTTAAAGTGGAATAACACGACGGTGGACTCTAAATCTCCTTCCTGGACATCAGCTGAAGCTATATATCAAAGTAAGGGACCATAAAAATGCTTAGATAAATGCTGCTTCTTTGTTCAGGCATACCTTTATTATTTGAGTCACTTCGTACGGTAATACGTGAAACTTCTGAAAATATATAACACGTCCTTTTTATCTTTTATATGATGTGCAAACATCCAAAATCTTTTACTGTTGCCAAAGAATCTGCAATGTAAATTTATTTCAGGAAACCTTGAAATGCTGATGACCCTTTACATTGTTAAAAAGGGTTGAGAGAAGAATAAGCAAAAATTGCTGCTTGGGAGAATCTTCAAGAAGCCAAAGCTGAGGCTGCAATTCAGAAACTAGTGGTATGTTCTTCGCTGGTTTTTGCATTATTTGCTGTAAGATGATTCACTGTTTTGATATTCTCTACTGTTGTCTACATCACCTTTTATAAACTGATTCCATCCACACTTTCATTGTCATAGATAAAACTCAAGAAAAACGGTCCTCTTCTCTGGACAGGATTTTGAACACCCTCAAGTCAGCTCAACGAATAGCTGAAGGGATGTGTGATGCAGCAACATCAAGCCAAGACGAACAACTTTCCAGGATTAGTGTATTGGTGTTGAGTTTGGTTTGGGTAGTTTGTAGTGATGATTAGGTTGTGTGCTAGATATGGCAATCATGTACCGATGTTAACTTTGCTTGTAAGATGTTCAAATTTGAATAAAGTGAGTTTGTGTTGAATTTAAATGATGGTTTGAGTTCTCTTTTGGTGAACTAAAATGCGGGTGATCTCCCTTGCAACTCCCGCGACCATGGCGGCTGGTGACCCCGCGCCGCCAGAGGGCTGATCTCCCTCCACCGGCCACCTCCGCCTCCGCCGCGTGCAGATCCGGAATCCTCTCGTCGTCCTCTACCCATCCCCCTCGAAGCCGGACGCAGCACGAGCCCGGGTCGTGGAGGCTGTGATCTTCTTGCTCTGTTCCTTAGCAGCTGGTAAGTCCACAAGAGCTTCGACCCTGCTGGTTCTACCTTGAAGATAGAAGACGGGGAGAATGGTGATGGTACTGCGGCCTGCCAAGATGATGTGAGGATGGGGCTCTCGCGACCTCGCCCGCGCAGGGTGGGTGTGCGGCGCCGTCGCCCGGCTCTCCACGCTCCGCCCTCCTCTGCTGATGCTGCGATGCCTCTCCGTCCCTCCGGCTGCCAACCTCCCGCTCCTGCCGCTCCGCCAGTTCCAGCGTCGTCGCCCCACCTTCCTACTTCATCGACCACGGACGCTGTTGTGGGAACCAGCTCTCGCGTCTCCAAGCTCGGCTCATCCTGTTCCGGCTGCCCGTCCCAAGTAGTCCTTGGGGTGGCAGCCATGGGCTCGAGGCAGCCTGGGTCATGGGCGTCCCTCGCCGACGAGGACAGCGACAACGATGAGGAGGAATTGGCCCCGGTGACTCCGCTGGCTACCAAAAGCTCCTCCGCGGCTGCTCAACCGGTTCAACCGTGTGTGGGCCGAGAGGCGAAGGCGAGCAGGGGATGGCAAGAGGTGCAGCGACGTCGTGTTCCAGGCCGTCCTGTGTCACCAACCCTGACATTGCCGCAACGTCGCATTCCTACTTGGCTGTTCGGCAGGTGTTTCAGATGCCTCGCTCATGGGCATTGTGTGGATGTTTGCAGAGACCCTTTTCGGTGCTCCCACTGTTTGGAGAACGGACATCGTGCTCGCGATTGTTGCAATCCTTGGCGTCCACTCGCCTCGCTGGCTTGCCTTGTCGCGCCTCCAGTGTCCTGCCTTGGTGCCGAGCATCGCCCAACTCCAGCTTCTTGTGAGGGTTCAATGAGATCATCGGTCCCTTCCAAGGTGACTTGTGGTGGGTCTTGGGCGTCGGTCGCTTCTGCTCCCGTTGGCTCTATAGCTCCATCTGGTGAGGTGTTGCAGTCGGCTTTGGCATCTCAGCTGGAAGACTGTCTGACACGGGTTGGGGGATTTCTAGAGCGGGCGGAGGCTGCCCTGGCCAGGCTATCTCTTGTGCCGGCTATGTTGAAGACCACTTCTATGGCGTGTCCTACTGGTGAGGTTGGTGCTAGCTCCATGGAGGACGGGAGAGTGGAGCTTTACGGTTGTTTCTCCCCTCGTATTGGGGATGCTCCGTCCTCGTTGTCTGTTTCGTCTGCCGTTGAGGGCAAGGCCATCGCCGAGGTTGTGGCTCCTGTGTTGCAGATCATGCCTGAGCTTCAGGAGCTTGGTGCGAGCCCAGATTTGCCTCTGACTGTGGAGCATGTGAAGGTGGATGTGCCGGCGACCTTGAGCTTGCCTGAGCAATCGGATGTGGCTCCCACACCCATTCCACCTTCGCCGCCACATAGTCCTGATGCTCTTGTCGCAGAAGAGATTTGTGATTTGCTTAGCAGATTGGATGTTCTTATTCCTGGACTTGGAAGGTCGATTGCTTGCCTCCTAACAGGGACGCCACTCAAGGGAAAAATTGAGAAGGTGGGTGATGGCCTTCGAACCGGCATTCGGAAGGAGAAGTCACTTCGGTGCAACAAGAGTGTCAGCAGAGGAAAGGCGCCTGCGGCTACTTGATGGATGATCCTCGGTTTATCTTGTCCTCTCGGTTTATGTTGCCTTGTGCCTTTGGTGTTGACCATTCCTTTTTGTTGAGGTGTTCCTCACAATGATGTTGTTGGGTTGTTCAAGTGTAAGGGGTGGATAGCTGCGGTGTGTTGGGAGAGATTGGCGGTTGGCGAGGCCGGGATGTGCCTTGCTTTGGATGTAGTCCGCATGTGGTAGTTGTTCTATCGGTTTTCGCCCGGTTTTCCGTTAATTAACTGGGCAATTCTCTTCTTCTTAATTAATAGATTGAGACAAATATTTTGCCTTCGTTTCAAAAAAAAAATGCGGGTGTGCTGAAGTGAAATGTCTTCATAGATGCAAAAGCATAGCATGTCCATTTTGATGCAAAAGCATAGAAGAATGTACTAATTATTTACAGAAGCTAAACGAATGGATATATGACCTGAGGCATATGATGCAACTAATTTCATGATTTATGACAGAAAACAATTAAAAGTTAAACTGAATCTTCACTGCCTAACTGATTTGTGATTGACAAGGGTATTAACACATCACAGTACGAATAAGGCCAGCAGGTTAGCCATTCTCTGGTTATATGAAGCTAAACATAGCTGTACTTCTGTATGCATGTCAAAATTCGCATTGGCTCAAGAGAAAAAGACAGCTTTACAGTAATGCGGCGGGTTCTCTCCGTGCTCGTGGTAGCGCATCGCGGGCGAGATCGATCTGGACGTCCTCGCCAACTGTGGCCACCGTCGTCGCCAATGGCACGCACTAAGTCAGGACTTTCCTTAGTCCCTTAGTCCTGATGTAATCGACCCGGTAACTGCGGTCGTGGAGAAACAGAGTCGAGGGGTTTTGTTCTAAGATTTGCAATGCGTGGGAGCTGTTCAATGGCGGACTCTTACAGGGGGTTTTCTGCAAACAGTCCAGCACGAACAAAAATGGTCCGGTTTTGTTGGATTTCTCTAAATTGGATTAAATTGGACTAAAGTGTTTCCGGTGTGCAAGTTATGGGACTAGTTTTGTCCACTTTACAAGTTCTGGAACTAAACTGCTCCCGCGGTGCAAGATGTGGGACTAAAAGCGTATATACCTCAGAAGTATAAGATGTTTTAGTTTTGTAAAGCGAATGTATCTAGACATCTTTTAGTGTATAGGTTCATTCGAATCTATACACTAAAAGATGTCTAGATACATTAGCTTCACAAAGCTAAAACATCTTATATTTCTAAAGGGAAGGAGTATTTGATATATTTTATTAAACTCTCTTTAGCCTTATCTCTTTTTATACTCCTCGATCTATTCATTGTAAACTCTCGCTCAGCTTTATGTGTTGCGTCATTAAACATGACTATGGCTGCTTGCCTGACATCCTAATGAGTTGTTCATTTCACCATTTGTTTGCAAGACACATCCCTTTAAATTTCAAATGATTATAAACCACCAAAATCAACCAATATACATCAAGTGTTCTCCTAAAACTTGTAAAAAAAATATAAGAAAAAAAATCATGTGAGTTCAAATTCTACAATGTTTTAAATTTGTATAAATTAAAGGGCGGCAAATACCGAAACATATGATCATAAAATATTACTAAGATGCATGCATATGCAACAATACCGCCTAAATTCAATTTGACTCCCATGTGCGGATGATCCCTATGCTAAAAATATATATTTCGAAGTGTCAAAAAATTCAAACAAAAAAATTTCACATGTACATCTCCATAATTCATATGTGTTCTTAAAGTTACGCAAAAAAACGACATTGCACGTGGTCGGTGTAAAAAAGACAAAACTTATACCATAAAATGTCTTGTTTTTAGCACCAAAATTTATCTTTTTTACGTAGGCTAAACGGCAAGTCGATTTTTCATAAAACAACTTTGTACACACACAACATGTGAAGACGTATGTGCAAATTTTTCGTTTGATTTTTTTTGAAATTTCAAAATATGTCAAATATTACATTCAAATAAAGGAAGCATATGCACAAGGGAGCCAAAACAAAACATATGATCATAAAATACCACCACCATACGTACAGTTCAACTACATTGCAATACAAAAGAGTCTTCATCAAGCTCTGAGATACCTAATTAAGGAGAAAGTTATTCATAACGGAAACAGGACCAAGCAACGGAAGCTTCCATAGTACAGAAACCAAGATCGAGCTCGTTGAGGCTTATACCGTCTCTCTGGGGCTCAAAAGTTGCTTCGCTGCACTCAACGCCTTGATCATTATGAATTTGACTTGCCAGGACAGAAATCTTCAGAAGCCCGCCGAGTCCAGCAGAAACCACACGTCGCGAGAGCTTGATCACGCCATCGACATCGACGGGCAAACCATCATCCCCGGAATCAAGTAACTTGACTTTCAGGCCGTCATGCGTACCAGTGGCAGCACTGAATACACCTCGGAAACAAAGTGGCCATGACCCAGCCTTGAGCTTTATACAGACTGTAGCCTCCACAGAGCAACCAATATGGGCGAAATGGAGTTCCAACGTGCTGAGCCTGCTAGGGTAAGCATCGCTTAGACATCCACCCCTGTACCTCAAAACTAGTTCACTCAGATCTTTATCCTCAGCTTTTGTAGCTCCCTTCACTTTCAGCGAAACCTCGACGAAGGAAGGGTCCGTTGACACAGCGATGGCGCGGCTAGGACCGGTCAATGCAAGATATGGCTCCTGCATAAGGGAATAACTACATATAAGGTAAATAATCTAGTTTCTGAATTCTGATTCATCACTAGTGAGAGTACTAGTACATTCTTCTCCGTATCTGGTGGCAGAGAAAATGGTAGAAAAGACAACTTATAGAAAAATAAAGAAAATCGGAAAAAGGAGGTATGAGTGTACAAACCTCTTCAGTGATGGTTTGACAGGTGCTCCTCGCCCGTTGGAAAATAATGTTGCGTTTGTGATCCAATACATCGCGTGCAGCCACGAAGCTAAACACTTGCAGTGGCCAGTGTAAAGACTCCTTGATCGGAAAGGTGATCCTTCCATTTTCAGACTAGAAAGGGGCTCCGGCAAGGTGATCCTTTATCACCTATGTTATTCAATATTGTAGCCGATATGCTCGCTATATTGATTGAACGTGCTAAGGCGGACGGTCAAATTGAAGGAGTGATTCCTCATCTTGTTGATGGTGGTTTATCGATCCTTCAATATGCCGACGATACAATTCTTTTTTTGGAACATGACTTGGAGAAAGCTCGGAACCTCAAATTAATTTTGGCGGCTTTTGAGCAGCTCTCTGGTCTAAAGATAAACTTCCATAAGAGTGAATTGTTTTGCTTTGGAGATGCTCAGGACGCAGCTAGCAGCTATGCCGAGTTGTTTGGCTGTGGGCAAGGGCAATTTCCTATTCGGTATTTAGGCATTCCGATTCATTATCGGAGATTGACTATTGCCGAATGGAAAGCTGTCGAGGAGAGACTCCAAAAACGTCTAAGTAGTTGGAAAGGCAAATTATTATCTCTGGGAGGAAGATTGGTCCTTATTAACTCAGTACTTTCTAATATGGTACTGTATATGATATCCTTCTTTCTTCTGCCTAAAGGAGTCTTGCAAAAACTCGATTATTATCGATCTAGATTCTTTTGGCAAGGGGATAGTGAGAAAAAGAAGTATCGACTGGTTAAATGGAGTGTGGTCTGCAAACCAAAGGACCAAGGTGGGCTAGGAATTCATGACCTTCAAGTCAAAAATTCCGCCTTACTAGGTAAGTGGCTCTTCAAGCTGCTTACCGAAGATGGTGTGTGGCAGACCCTTCTTAAGAGGAAGTATATTGGCTCGAAACCGCTGTCCCAAGTTGTCTGGAAACCTGGGGACTCGCATTTTTGGGCTGGCCTTATGGCATCGAAGAAATTTTTCTTCCCTTATGGTACTTTCTCTATTAATGACGGATCACAGATACGGTTTTGGGAGGACACCTGGTTGGATAATGTCCCGTTACGAGACCGGTATCCTGCTTTGTATAGTATAGTTCGGTTTAAAAGTGATACCATTGCTACGGTAATGGCAACCTCACCGCCGGCTGTATCGTTTAGACGAGTCCTATTGGGTAATAGGTTAGCTGATTGGACTACCTTACAACAGCGTTTGGAGTCCATTCAGTTGTCCCCAGGTCCAGATGAATTCCGGTGGAATCTCCACTCAAATGGGACCTTCTCGGTAGACTCTCTCTACAAAGCAATTATGCAATCCGATATTCCAGTTGATAATAACAAGAAGATTTGGAAGATGAAGATACCGCTAAAAAATAAAATTTTTGCCTGGTATCTACGTCGGGGAGTGATCCTAACCAAAGACAACCTTGCTAGGCGTAATTGGCATGGAAGCAAAATGTGTGTGTTCTGTCAGCAAGACGAGACTATAAAACACCTTTTCTTCCAATGCCGCTTTGCCAGATCTATATGGTCAATCATCCAAGCTGCTTCCAGCCTGTACCCTCCGACTAGTGTTGCCAATGTTTTCGGGAATTGGCTTCATGGTATCGATCTCAGGTTTAGAACGCTACTTAGGGTGGGAGCGATAGCCGTTATCTGGTCGCTTTGGCTATGTAGAAATGACAAAGTTTTTGATGATAAAAATTGTTCTATTCTGCAGGTTATTTACAGATGTACCGCTACGCTCCGTTTGTGGTCACCTCTTCAGCGGCTGGAGAACAGAGACCTGTTTACGGAGGTCTGTACACGACTGGAGGCTACGGCGAGGGATATTTTTTCCCCACATGGGTGGCCGCATAATCTGAGGATTGGTCCTGCTCCAGTTACTTAGGCGATTTACAATTGCTCGCAACGATATGTATTTTGCCTTTATTTTTGAACCATGAACTGCTGGACGGCTGTGTGCATCTTGTTATGCAGAGGCCGGATTGTAATTGCTGAACTCAGTAATAAAAGCCCTTTATCTAAAAAAAAATGTGATTTTGACGGACAGGATCTGTAAACCGTCCATGGCCTTGGGACGAGGGTCATTTGGAGCAGGGTACGTGTACCGCATGGCGGGTATAGATGCTGCATCGATACATGAGGCAAATTAGTTAAAAGATAATGGAGAAGAGAAAGTCGTCGTGCTTTGGGGCGAGGGGGCATGCGCAGCTTACTATTTTGACGGAAGGTGCGGACGGGGGGGAAGGCGTACAGAATGTTCCAGTGACGGCGGAAACTGGCGGCGAACAGCTCTTCCTGGCACTGCGCCCACTCATCTTCCTCCTCCATTAGCCGCCTCATCTCGTCCGCGACTACCTTCGCCTTGGCGGCCTCTTCGGCCATGGCTTTGGCTGTCTCGGCGGCTTCTTCTGCCTCTTTGGCCTTCGTCCTGGCTGCCCTGGCGGCTCCTGCGGCCTCCTCTCTAGCTGACCTCTCGGCCTGGAAGGCGTTCGCCCTGGCTGCCTCGGCAGCTTCCGCAACCTTGGCCCTGGCAGCTTTCGCTTTGACTCTCTTAGTCGTAGCCATCGTCGACGCACGCAGCTGATTCTTCAACCTTTTGACAATCTACTACGGGAGTAGATCGTAGAGTTCTCTCTTCTTCCTTTTCTGACCACACGAAAGCAAACGCGGCGGGGCGTCGGTCGCGTGCCGGCGAGAATTCGTAGGGTGATAGAGTGCTCGCTTGGCTGGACCGGTTGTGGACTTTGCACCCAGGTATTTATAACTGATTTGGAGTCGCTCCTGGGGTTCGTTTATGACTCGGTAGCCGGACGCGTCAGGAAGTCGGAGTCCGACGAGCCTTCCAACGCTAAATATTAGGAAAGCACTGCAGTTCACCCAGGGTGGACCTCACTACATCACGTCTTAGAATCATAGACATTTTGCTAGAGGCACTGTTTTAGAACGCCTCTAATTGTTATTATTTGAGGCAGTTTTGGAAAAATAGCTTTAATGGTCAACCATTTAAAGCAGTTTTAAAAGTGCCTCAAATGGTTAGACTTTTTGAGGCAGTTTTATGTTTCTCAAATGGTTAATATTTACTCCCTCCGTTCGGAAATATAAGATTTTTAGCTTTATGAAGCGAATGTATTTAGACATCTTTTAGTGTATAGGTTCGTTCAAATTTATACACTAAAATATGTCTAGATACATTAGCTTCACAAAGCTAAAACATCTTATATTTCTAAACGGAGGGAGTAGATGCAATTTCAAAAGTGCTTCTAAAAGTATATATTATTAAAGGGTTTGTCTATGTCTTAGTCGCCTGAGAAATAGTTATTTCTCAGTCACTCAGAAAAGTGCAATCGTAGTTTAAAGAAAAGTGCAACCGCAACGAGTTGCACTTTTCTGTTAGAAAAGTGCAATTGCACTTTTCTACGAGAAAAGTGCAACTGATGCGTATTTTTTAGGGTGACTGAGAAATAGCAATTTCTCAGTCACCTGTTACTTAGCAAATCCGATTATTAAAAGTGCCTCAAAAGGTATACTTTTAGAGGCATATATTGCCTCTAGGTTGTCTAAGAACACGAGAAGTTTGCACCGCCTGCCGTCACGGCGTTGGCCAGCCCCAACCCCTCTCACTGGACGTTGCTTCAGCCCCGGCGCCCACCTCCCTCCTCAAGCCCTGCCCTCTCCCCCAACAGCCCCCCCCCCCCCGCCGCCGCCATGGCCAGCCGTGTGGCCCTCTCGGACTCCGACGACAGCGGCCGCTCGGTGAACTCCTACATGCTGCACCAGCCAGCCCCGGCTCTCCGCTCCATGGTGGTCGCCCCTCCGTCTGGGCGCACCCTGGGCCAAGATGGGTGGTCCGCGGGCGCTGGGCCAAGCAGCCGGCCCCTGGCTCCTCCGGCCTCCGCAGCGCCGCCCACCTCTGCGCGTCCCGCTCCCCCAGCCCAAGGCGACACTGACAGACCATGGACGCAGGCAAACAACCGGCGTCGACGTCGTCAACCGCTGCCGCCTCAGGGCCGCGCCATGCGCGGCAACAACGGCCAGCGCCAGCTTCCCTCTAGGGCCCCTGCAGGTGGTGCCGCAAGCAGAATTCTGGTGGCCCTCCATGACTATTGCTACAACTGCGGCGACGAAGACCACATTGCCACGGACTGCACGAAGCCTACAAAGTGCGTGCAGTGGCCCCAACCACATCTCCCGAGAGTGCCAGCGGCACAGGTCACCGCCTGCTGCCACTCCTCTCGCGTGACCGCCCGTGGCACCTCAGCCTGGCGTTGCGAAGGATGGTGGAAGGTGCGAGCCTAGCGGAAAATGCTCTCCCTGCCCATCGGATGATGACAATCGCTCCTGGCGTGACGTTGTCTCGGGGAAGAGCACTTGTGCCTCAACTGCTTTCATCGCTCCCTTCTCAAGGGCCGGTGCGGGTTCAGGCAGGATGGCTGACGAGCAGCCGGTGGCACTGGGCGACCTCGACATCTGCTACCTGTCCCCTCCCCCGAGATGGTCCACCTGAAGTCAGAGCTGGAGCGGGTCGTCGTCGTCACCATGGCTAGAATAAGGTGGCCTGAGCTCACCCTTGATGCCGCCGCCCTCCTCATCCATGGCAAGCTCTCCTTGACGCGGTTCAACTTCTCCATCCGGGAAGCAGAGCCAGCAGACTTCCTCTGCCGCTCGGTTGAGGTGCGTGACAGGATCATCAGCAGCAAGCACGCAGTTGGGCCATGCTTCACTCTCCTCTTCTCACCTTGGTCGCGCCACAACAATGCACAGCTGGCGGAGGTCCCGACCCTCGGCGAGCTGGAGATCCACGGCATTCCATCACACACATGGGAGCAGCGCACCGCCGAGGCATTGCTGTAGGGAAGTGGCGTGGTGGAATCCGTGGATGCCACCATGATGAACCGTCATGACATGTTGTGCTTTCGACTCACGGTATGGACTCATAGTGTGGACGCCATCCCCGCTGCTCATTGGCTGGCGGTGCTGGAACCGGAGTCTAGCAACAAGCTCCTCCTTTGGTAATTGGTACCAGATTCGCTTCTGGGTCATGGGTGTCTACCATGATGGGGCCGGCTCTCCTCCCGCTCCACTTCCGTCCGCTTCTTAGCTCAGCTAGCACGAGGGTCTTGATCAATGGAGCGGCGGGGAAAGCGTTCAGGCATGGGCGGGGCCTGTGGCAGGGGACCTCCTGTCGCCGCTACTCTTCGTGCTCGTCATGGACGTTGTCGCGGCAATGTTTCGTTCAGCGGAAGCTGCAGATGTGCTGCCCCCTACCAGCTGGGCTACGGCACCGCGTCTCGCTTTACGCCGACAACGCTGTCGTCTTCGCCCGCCCAAACCCGATGGAGCTAGAGGCGGTCAGAGGCATCCTGGATTGCTTCGGGGAGACGTCCGGCCTATGGGTGAACCTGCAGAAAAGCTCAGCAGCGCCAATCCAGTGCTCCCTGGAGACGCTTGACCTCTATGCACAAGCTTTTCCATACCCGATCAAACAGCTACCATGCATCTACCTCGGGCCACCTCTCTCTCTCAAGAAACTGCGGAAGGAGGACCTCCATTCCATCCTGGACAAGCTAGCGAGGAAGCTCGCCTTCTGGAAGGCCAAGCTGCTTACCAAGGACGACCGTGTCGCCTTCGTTCAATTGGTGATGACAGCGTCTGTCATTTACCACCTGATGGTGCTAGACGTCGACCCCTGGTTTCTGAAGGCGGTGGATCACCTGCAGCGTGGACCAGCCCAATGCATGCGGGGGTTGCTGCTTTGTGGCCTGGCAACAAATTTGCCAGCCAAAGTGGCTCGGTGGACTGGGCTTCCACGACCTGCGCAAGCTCAATGCCGCTCTACGGGCTCGGTGGCTCTGGTTCTAGTGAACTGATGCAGAAAAGTCCTAGGCGGGGCTCAGCTTCAAAGTAATGCCGAAAGCAGTCGCGATCTTCTCCACGTCGATTAAGGTGGAGGTAGGAGACGGTGCGAGCTGTTAAGGAGTATTAGTATTAGTCTAGGTCTCTAAGAGTCCGTATTTGTCTAGAGTTATTATCCTTGTACTACAAGTCAGATGTACTATCTATTGTGGCCTTTGGCCTCCAGATAATACAAGTTGTTATTTGTCTAACATGGTATCAGAACCCGGTTAGGGTTTTTTTTCGCACGTCGCAACTTCCGTGCTATTCATGTTAGACAAATAGCAACTTGTATTATCTGGGGGCCAAAGGCCACAATATATAGTACATCTGACTTGTAGTACAAGGATAATAACTCTAGACAAATATGGACTCTTAGAGACCTAGACTAATACTAATACTCCTTAACATGAGCATCTCGTTCTAGGAAGACCCATGTATTGAAGGCCAGCAAATCTCTTCAATTGTGCCAGCTCTGATCAAGCTTGTTCACCCTGCCGCTCGATGCTCACGCACGGTGCAGGAAGGGTGCCAGGGCGCGGCATGGGTCTGGGACATCTCCGGGGAGCTCTCCGTTGATGTCGTTGTCCAGTACCTTCAATTCTAGACATTGCTTCAGACCGCGACGCTAGGAACCGGCCACGACTCAATCACCTGGAAGTGGACGGCAAGCGATGGTTTCACCTCGCACACGACATATCGTGCATTCTTCTTTCGACGCACGTAGATGCCTAGAGCCGCGCAGGTTTGGAACGCGTTCGCTCCCTTCAAGCACAAGTTCCACGCATGGCTTGCGCTATGCAACAGGTGCTGAACGGCCGACCGCCTCGCGCACAGAGGTATGCTGACGCACGCGCTCTGCCCGATCTGCGGAATCGCTGTGGAGACGCTTGATCACCTCTCGGTGCAGTGCACCTTCTCTGCCACGATCTGGGAATCCACCTGTCGGCTGCTTGGGAACGCCGTGCCTCCGCCCACGGCACAGAGCACTGGCACTATGGTGGCCCAACGCTGTTCAGGACCTCATGAAGCGGCAAGCAAATGATGCAAACTCGCTCGTCATGCTAACCCTACGTAAGCTTTGGATAGAACGCAATGCTAGGGTTTTCAACAGATGCGCTAGCTCGGTCGCAGCGGTTGCCTCTTCTATCCATGAGGAGTGGGCTTTGTGGTTGAGTTGTAGACGTGGGACTGTGAGAGAGGTAGACTAGTTTTACCATATCGGCACCACTCTTGCGGTGACCGGCGTGGACTTAGCCCTCGGGCTTGTAACCTTTTCCTTCTCCTTTCGAGTTTAATATAACAACACGCAGATCTTCTATGTGTTCTCAAAAAAAAGCATTTTGAAAGAAATGCCTCAAATCCACAACGTATTAGAGGCAGTTGAAAAATGCCTTTAAAGATATAGTATTTGAGGCAGTTTTAAAAGTGCCTCAAAAGGTATACTTTTAGAGGCATTTTTAGATGCCTCAATTGATTAAGAGTGAAATGCTCACACATGGATGGGGGAACCATGGATGGTTGATGGAGAGACGTCGGTGATGGTGATGATGAAGATCTCCTCCAAATCCCCGTCTCGGCAGGGTGCCAGAACGGAGTTTCTGGTTTCGAATCGCGGTTTCTGATGGTGGCGGCGCAGCGGAACTCTATCTGGGAAAACGCCGAACCCCCGATAGTTTCAGGTCTGGAGGTATATGTAGGCGGAAGGAGGGCTCGAGGAGGCGGCCCGAGTGGCCTCACCACACCCTGGTGTGGCCAGGCCTGGGCCGCGCCACCAGATGGTGTGGCGGCCTCCCAGCCCCTCTCCGTCTCGTATTCTGGCTCTGTGGGTCTTCTGGTAAAATAGGATTTTTGCAGTATTTTCTGGGATTTTTTCTGAAAATTGGATTTCTGCACAAAAACAAGACACCAGGGGCAATTCTGCTGAAAACAGCATTAGTCCGCGTTAGTGGCAATCAAAACACACAAATTAGAGGAGAAACAACAGCAAAAGTGTTCAGGAAAGTAGATACGTTTTGGACGTATCAGTAGGTCATGTCACATGAGTGTGCACGCCGGTGTTTATAAGATGGGTGAGAACCGTCGAACAGTCGGAACACTCGGGTTATCTTGACATACTACTAAGATCTTCTTAAGTATGGGACACAAGAATCGAAAGATAAACGGGAATCGCAAAGCGTTGTGATTTGCGTGATGGCCTACCATGTATATTCTTCTAACATGTGGTGTCACATCAATATTATTAAAATATACGTGGATCTCGAATCACTAAAGTTCAAGTATGAACAAGTAATTAATGAATTTTGCATATGTGTGTAGATCAATGGCTCGCAACCAAAACTTCTCCATAGCCACGTTACAAGAGAAAGAGAAACTGCATGAATCTAGAACCAACTTTGTGGACTGGTTCTGCAATGTAAGGATTGTTCTGAAAGGTGCTAAGAAGGACCATGTCCTAGAAGCAACTATAGGTGACCCTCCAGTAGAGGAAGTAACTCCTGCTGCAAAAGAACTTTATCAGCAATATGTAGATGACTACGTCATAGTTCAATGTTCTTTGCTAGATTCAATGGAACGGGAACTCCAAAAGCTTTTTAGGACTGGGGACCGTCTGAAACCATCAATGAGCTTAATAACCTATTTCAACAACAAGCTAGGGCCGAGAGATATGAGATCTCACAAGCCTTGATTGATTGCAAGATGGCCGAAGGATCTTCAGTAAGTGCTCATATTATCAAGTTACAAGGGTACATCCAAAGGTTAGAGGCGCTAGGCGTCCCCTTCCCTGCGGACTTTGGAACTGATATGATTCTCAAGTCGTTGCCAGCAAGCTTTGCTGGATTTGTGATGAACTACAACATGCATGGGCTAAACAAAATGCTTGCCGAATTGTTTGCCATGCTTAAAGTTGCTGAGAAAGATATACGGAAGAACACTAACAATGTGTTGCTAGTGAAGCATAGTACTCAGTCTAAGAAGAAGTCTGGGTCCAAGAAGAAGGGTAAATCCAAGGGTACGGGATTGTCCCGCACGCCTAAGAAGGATAGACCTGGACCTAAGGCCGATGCTGAGTGCTAAGAGGAATTGTCCAAAGTACGTGGCAGAAAAGAAGAAGATAGGAGCCTCAAGCTCAGGTATATATGATATACATATTATTGATGTTTACTTAACATGTCCTAAAAGTAATTCTTGGGTATTTGATACCGGATCGGTTGCTAATATTTGCAACTCGATGCAGGAACTACGGGTAACTAGGACGCTGGCTAAGGACGAGGTGATGATGCGTGTGGGAAACAGAACAAAAGTTGCGGTGATCGCTGTCGGAATGCTACCTCTACATCTACCTTCGGGATTTATATTAGAACTTAGTAATTGTTACTTTGTGCCGGCCTTATGTAAGAACATTAGATCGGGATATCGTATCTTACAGGATGGTTATTCGTTTAAGTCTGAGAACAATGGTTGTTCAATTTATATGAATAATATCGTTTATGGCCACACGCCTATTATTGATGGGTTGTTTATTATGAATCTCAGAAGTGAAAAAAACGTCTATAATATTAATGCCAAATGTTGAAAGACTAATGATATGAATTCCACATATTTGTGGCATAGGTCATATTGGGCATGAATGCATGAAGAAACTACATCAAGATGGACTTCTGCAGTCACTTGACTTTGAATCATTTGATGCTTGCGAGGCATGCCTGATAGGTAAAATGGCCAAAAATCCATTCAATGAGTTTGTTGAACAAGCAAGTGACTTATTGGAAATAATACATAGTGATGTATGCGGGCAAATGAGTGTACCTGCGTGCGATGTATTTCACTACTTTGTAACCTTCATCAACGATCTTAGTCATTATGGTTACATCTATCTTACGAGACAGAAATCTAACATTTGAAAATTTCAACGAATTTTAGAATGAAGTAGAAAATCATCATAACAAGAAGAGTAAATTTCTACGATCCGATCGTGGAGGTGAATATCTGAGTTATGAGTTTGGAGAGCATTTGAGGGAGTGTTGCATTGTGCCAAAACTTATGCCGCCCGTTACACCACAACGAAACGGTGTGTCCGAGAGGCTCAATCGAACCTTATTAGATATGATGTGTTTGATGATGTCTTTGATTGATTTACCTTTTGTCCTTTAGGGGTTATGCGTTAGAATTTGCCACTCTTATGCTGAATAGAGTTCCATCTAAATCTGTTGAAACGACACCATATGCGTTATGGAATGGGAAGAAATCCAATCTGTCATTTCTTAAAATTTGGGGATGTGACGTTTATGTGAAACAACTACTGCCAAATAAATTGCAACCCAAATCAGATAAGTGCGTCTTTGTAGGTTATCCTAGAGAAACTGCTAGGTTTCCTTTTACCGTAAAACCGAAGGCAAAGTGTTTGTCACCAAGAATGACATATTTCTTGAGAAAGGTTTAGGTGAAAGGACGGTACAACTTAAGGAGGTTAAAGAAACCGGAGCAAACAAAGCAAAGTAGCGCAGCACCAAAAACTATTTCGAGGCAGCAAGTGGCACCATAAACTATTCCGACACCGCCTACGGTGCCCGAGGCTCCTGCATTGACTAGTGGAGTTAATGCATCCACCGAAGCTGTAAATGAACCGCGTAGATTAAGTAGACTTCGTGCCCCACGCAAAAGGTACGGTGATGAAGTTTTGTTGTTAGTCAACGAAGAACCTGCTACATACAAAGAAGCTATGATGGGCCCGGACTCCGTCAAATGGCAAAAAGCCATGAAATCTGAGATAGAATCCATGTACGAGAACCATGTTTGGAGCTTGGTAGACCCTCCGGAAGGCTCAAGGCCTATCGAACGTAAATGGATCAATAAGAAGAAAACAGACGCTAATGGAAATGTTTCGAAATTCAGATTGGCACCTCAGTCCCGATATCACAAGTGTTCAGGTTTGAGGAATACTGGATTGAATTTGATGGATTTGATGACGCAGTTAAGCAACACTGGCATCACAATAGCATTTACAAAATTCCAGCACAAGATCTTACTGCTCGTTTCAAGTCAGTGCGCCAAGGTCTAAAAAAATGGAGCAGAAATCTGTCTAAACTAAATTGAATGATTGATTCATGAACTATGTGCTTGCACTTATTGATGGTATAGAAGATTAGAGGGTTTTATCAGTCCAGGAAAGTAATTTCAGGAATGCTCTGGAAGCCCACCTACTTAACTTGCTTCAAGCAAAGAGGCTTTATTGGAGAGCCAGATCCAAAATTAGATGGGCTAAATTGGGTGGAGAGAACACTAAGTTTTTCCATAGAATGGCTACTAAAAGCTATAGAAATAATTTTATTTCCTGCCTCAAAACAGAAGATGAGAGGATTCTATGTGATCCTGATGAGAAAGCATCTGCAGTCTGGTATGCATTCAAAGACATAGTGGGGAAATCTTATTGCCCTATCATGAAATTTATCTGAATAATATTGTGCACCAAAATCATGACATTGATTTTTAGAGCCTTGAAAGCCCCTTTTCAGTTGAAGAAATGGATGATATTGTAAAAAATATGGCTACTGATAAATCTCCGGGACCAGATGGATTTAATGGGGCATTCTTAAAAATGTGCTGATACGTCTCAAACATATCTATAATTTTTGATGCCCCATGCTTATTTTTACACCATTTGCTTAGTGTTTCGTTACACTTCTGGGCGTTTTTATTCATTTTTCGGAACTAACCTATTAACAAGATGCCACAGTGCCAGTTCCCTGTTTTCTGCTATTTTTGTGTTTCAGAAAAGTTACACAGGAAATATTCTCGAAATTGGATAAAACAAAAGCCGAACATCCAGATATTTAATGAAGGTTCCAGAGGACCGAAGAGGAGACGGAACCGAGCCAGAGAGTGGTCTCACCACCAGGGGGCACGGCCCAGGCCCTGGCCGCGCCGCCCTGTGGTGAGCCCCACCTGGTCCACTTCTGACGCTGCCCCTTCGCCTATAAAGACCCCCCGACAGGAAAAACCTAAAGACCCGATCAATTTTCCAGAAACACATCGCGATCCACCGCCGTCGTCGACCCGAGATCGGGAGGGTCCAGTTTCTCTTCCCGGCACCCTGCCGGAGAGGGGAATCACCACCGGAGGTCTTCTTCATCGCCATGCTTGCCTCCGACGCTATGAGTGAGTAGTCTACCTTGGACTATGGGTCCATAGCAGTAGCTAGTTGGTTGTCTTCTCCACCATGTGCTTCATGTTTAGATCTCGTGAGCTGCCCTACATGATCGAGATCACCGTTATGTAATTCTACATATTGTGTTTGTTGGGATCCGATGAATATTGGTGTTATGATTGAGTTGATGTGCTGAATATTATCTTATGTTATCTCTATGTTGTTTATGATCTTGCATGCTCTCCGTTGTTAGTAGCTATCTTGGCCGAGTAGATACTAGTGACTCCAAGAGGGGGTATTTATGCTCGATAGTTGGGTTCACGCCTCTATTTAATCTGGGGGAGTGACAGAAACCTCTAAGGTTGTAGATGTGTTGTTGCCACTAGGGAGAAAACAACATTATTATGTCCAAGGGCATATGCTTTGTTTACATTACACAGTTTGCTTAATGTAGTTATCTGTTGTTCGCAACTTAATATTCACGGGGTCCTCGGATGATTCCCCGTGGGTGGATTATTAGTCATAGATGCAGTTGGATGGCGGTCTATGTATCTTGTTGTAATGCCCATAGTAAATCTCATAGTGATCCTCTCGATATATGCATGTTATCTTTATTCTATTAATTGCCCAATTGTAATTTGTTTACCCAGCATGTCGTTATTTATTTTATGGAGAGACACCACTAGTGAACTGTGGACCTCGGTCCAATTTCCTTTACATTGCTATCACCTGTTTACTTTACTCGCACTGTTTACTTTCTTGCATATTACTATTGCTTTCCACTCGATACGCTCATTCCTTTGTTTACAGCAAACCGGTGAGATTGACAACCTCATCGTAAGTTGGGAGCAAAGTACTTGGTTGTGTTGTGTACAGGTTCCACGTTGCTGCTAATTGAAGACAAGCTAACAAGTATCGTTAACGGCGCCCTTGTTGGAGTGTCACGAAGCTAGCAAGCATCACCTTCTGGAGTTTGGCTTTTCCTACTGGATCTGACAAACCTTGGTTTCTTACTGAGGGAAAACTTGCTACTGTGCTCATCATACCTTCCTCTTGGGGTTCCCAACTAGACGGTGATTTACATCAACACCGTGCTGCATCAAGCTAATTTTCTGGCGCCATTGCCGGGGAAAAAGAAGACTTCTGCAAGGGGAGCTTCGCACGCACATCCTTTACTTTGTTTTTAGTTTTGCTTTACTATTATTTTTACTTGCATCGTTTTATCAAAAACACAAAAAATTAGTTTCCTTGTAGTTGTTTTTACTTGTCTGCTCTTAGTTTTGCTAGAATGGCTACTCCTGAAAACACCAAGTTGTGTGATTATACTAGCACTAATAATAGTGATTTTATTTGCACTCCTATTGCGCCACCTGCTCCTGCTGCCAATTTTTATGAGATTAAGCCTGCTTTATTGAACCTTGTTATGAAAGAGCAATTTTCTAGTGCTAGTACTGATGATGCTGCAGCTCATCTCAACAATTTTGTTGAGCTATGTGAGATGCAGAAATATAAGGATGTAGAGAGTGATATTATTAAGCTTAACTTGTTTCCTTTTTATTTGAGAGGAAAAGCTAAGGATTGGTTGCTGTCTTTGCCTAAAAATAGTATTGATTCATGGGCTAAGTGTAAGGATGCTTTTATTGGAAGATACTATCCTCCTGCTAAGATTATAGCTTTGCGTAGCAATATTATGAAGTTTAGCCAGTTTGATAATGAACATGTTACTCAGGCTTGGGAAAGAATGAAATCTATGATAAAGAATTGTCCCACTCATGGACTGACTACTTGGATGATTGTCCAAACTTTTTATGCAGGACTGAATTTTTCTTCAAGGAACCTATTGGATTCAGCTGCTGGAGGCACTTTTATGTCCCTTACCTTGGGCGCCGTGATGGCTGGCATGTAGTTGATGATGATTATGGCCAGACAGTTGGGAAACTCCAAGCGGAAAGTATGATGAGCACAGCGGCAAGTTTTTTCCCTCAGTAAGAAACCATGGTTTGTCGGTCAGGAGAAGAGCAGACAGTACGACTGAAGGTGATGCTTGATAGCCTAGTGACACTCCAACAAGGGCGCCGTTTCACGATAAAATGAGTTAGCGCGTCTTCGGCTAGTAGCAACGTGGAACCTACACACAACACAACCAAATACTTTGTTCCCAACTTGCGATGAGGTTGTCAATCTCACCGGTTTGCTTGAAACAAAGGGTATGAGCGTATCGAGTGGAAAGTGATAATAGTATGCGAGTAAAGTAAACAGTGCAAGTAAAGTAAACAGGTGATAGCAATATGATGGGAATAGGACCGGGGTCTACAGTTCACTAGTGGTGTCTCTCCATAAGATAAATAGCACATGTTGGGTAAACAAATTACAGTTGGGCAATTGATAGAATAAAGATGACGTGATATGTCAAGAAGATCACTATGCGATTTACGCTGGGCATTACAACAAAATACATAGACCGCCATCCAACTGCATCTATGACTAATAATCCACTTGCGGGGATATCATCCGAACACCCCATGAGTATTAAGTTGCGAACAACAGATAATTGCATTAAGCAAAGTGTGTAATGTAAACAGAGCATATGCCCTCGAGCATATGAATGTTGTTTTCTCCCTAGTAGCAATAGCACATCTACAACCTTAGAGGTTTCTGTCACTCCCCCAGATTAAATAGAGGCATGAACCCACTATCGAGCATAAATACCCCCTCTTGGAGTCACTAGCAACTACTCGGCCAAGATAGATACTAACAACGGAGAGCATGCAAGATCATAAACAACATAGAGATAACATAAGATATATTTCAGTATAGCAACTCAATCATAACACCAATATTCATTGGATCCCAACAAACCATGTAGGGCAGCTCATGAGATCTAAACATGAAGCACATGGTGGAGAGGACAACCATCTAGCTACTGCTATGGACCCATAGTCCAAGGTAGACTACTCACTCATTGCTCCGGAGGCAAGCATGGCGATGAAGAAGACCTCCGGTGGTGATTCCCCTCTTCGGTAGGGTGCCGAGAAGAGCTTCTGGACCCTCCCGATCTCGGGTCGATGACGACGGTGGATCGCGATGTGTTTCTGAAAAATTGATCGGAGACTTAGGTTTTTCCCGTCGGGGGGTCTTTATAGGCGAAGGGGCATTGTCAGGAGTGGACCGAGGCTCCCTCACACATAGGGGCGCGGCCAGGGGCTGGGCCCCACCGCCCTGGTGTGTGGGGCCCTCGTGGCCCTACTCCGTCTCCTCTTCGGATCTCTGGAAGCTTCCGGGAAAAATAAGACTTCAGGAACTTGTTTCGTCCAATTCCGAGAATATTTCCTGTGTAGCTTTTCTGAAACACAAAAACAGCAGAAAATAGGGAACTGGCACTGTGGCGACTTGTTAATAGGTTAGTTCCAGAAAATGCATAAAAGTGCCACTAAGTATAACGAAACATTAGGCAAATGGTGTAAAAACAAGCATGGAGCATCAAAAATTATAGATACGTTGGAGACGTATCAGCATCCCCAAGCTTAACTCCTGCTCATCCTCGAGTAGGTAAGTGATAACAAAATAAATAATTTTTGAGGTGACATGCACCTACACAATCTTGATCATCTATGTAAGCTTTTGTGAGCTGTGATCAAAAGAACTTAAAACATGGGCATGAAAGATATAATCTTGACAATAAAAACTTAGCAACCATGTTATAAACATGCAAATGAACACAAACAAAAGATCATGAAAATGAAACAATGAAAGTCAAACATGTGTTCAAATCATAAGGAAAAACATACAAATGGTTTTCAGCTTGTCTTTCATGGAGAGCAAAACATAAATGCATAGGACACCTTCAAGTTTAAGAGGGCGACTAGATACAAATAATTTGAGAACAAGTGAAACCAACAATATGAATCAATTAATGAAAACTTTGGGACAATGCACATTATACTAAGAATGACAACTACGCTCTCTTAATGTTGCATAAAGATAGAAGGTGGTGACTCAACATAAAAGTAAAAGAAAGGCCCCTTCGCGGAGGGAAGCAGTGATTGCAAGTTTTATAACCTTCAAAAATTATGGTGCTTACCGGCTTTGAGCTCTCATTGCCCCCATCATAAGCATCTTGAATGGTTAAAGTTAATGCGAGAACAATTATGATGCATATGCTTGACAAATCACAAGTCGAAAACCTCGTGTCCCGTGAATACGAGTACCCAAACCTCATGCTACTCTACTTAGAGTCCCAAGCAAGGCTCTTGTCATTGTAAGTATATATGTATCATCGAGAACCGCCAACAGGGTACCTCCGTGCCCGATGATATGGAACAAGCCCACATCAAAATGACAGGACAGGCAGACAATGAACACCTCGACATCTCTTTTATTTACCATTTGTTTAGCTTTTTATTTTGAGATGCGTCATCGAATGTCCACTATGGGTATGCTACAAATTTCCACCATGAATTATGCATGGCTTAGATTGGCGGCCCAGGCGTTTCCCTAACACATATACAAACTCCATGATCCCCGCAAGATTCCCAATTCATTTCACACCGCGGGCATCCATAAACAAAAGATCACAATATCAACTCAAATAAGAAGTGCAATGTTGAAAGCTTGCCCCGTGACAGCATGGTTCACTACAACAACAATACCCGTACACCAACGTATACGCTACAACGATATATGCAAGCGTTGGAAGTCTCGTGAGGCTGCAACGCATGCAGGCAGATCGGCCCACTTAACCTTATCTTTAGGAATTGGCATAACTGCCATCAATCTCATCCCATATCTCCATCCACATCCCGTCCAGCCGCCCTCTCGCTTCCACTTCCCCTGCCCCACCAGATCCATCTCCATATCCTTGCGAGAACACCTCAACCTCCATGATCTCAAATTCTCAAGCCCCTTGTGCCAGGAATTGAGGGGAAGGCCTCGTGGAATGCTGGACTGGTGGTTCAAGTCAATAGAGAGGGGATGACAATTGTGCCGGTCGCTCAGCCTAGGCGGCTGCAGCGCGGCATGCAGGTACGATTCATTGACCTTGATCTAAATAACATCACGTATTAGTTAGATGCTTAGAATTATTCATGGGTGCCTTAATCCAGTTTTAATTAGAGGTGGTAGATTTGCAGATGGCGGCAATTCTTTTTTGCTTTCCCCCAATATCTCTGATCTCAGATCTGTATTGAGTGGTAACTATTGACATGTTGAAGCGGTTAATGGCTTGCTACACAATTTTCCATGGCATCAATGTGATCGATGACATCAAAGGCAGGCTACGCACAGACTTCATACGCACATGTGTATATTACTGCCTCCTGTCGTTCATTACTATATATGTATCTAAAAAATTCAGACAAGTTGACATCATCGGATACTTACTATCATCATTCTTAACATGCAGAGTATATTGGTTGGTTTCAGCAATCTGCTACTGGACCAGATCCTCTAACTTAAAGGAGCAAGTTGGAGAAGGTAGTCTAACTTTGCTTCTTTCAAACCATATGATTTAGTCTAAAATTATTTAAATTAATTTGCATAAAAATTTCTGTTGTGCATTAAGACTAACTACATATGGACAAAATTATGATGCAATAAAATGTAGTTTAATTTTTATCTACAGTAATTACCTATAGTAATTAATAACACTTCATAATAGAATGATTAAGCTGAATTTCTCTAACTTTCCTTCCTTGTTTTCTCTGACATTGCTCTTGCACGTTAGAGGAGTCGGTTCCTCTGCTACTCTCTCTGGCCTAACAGGATGTTGAAAATTTGGCAAAATTGAATGTATCTAGACGCGATTTACTGTATAGATATATTCAAATTTAGATAAATAGTTGACTTCTTTTTAGGGATGGACGGAGTATTTAATTTCATGGGCCTACCATGAGTGAAAATATCAGGGACTTGGATCGTTTGAGCTTCAGTCATTATGTGTGCCGATTGAACAATTGTACTCTAGGAAACAATGTACAAACACAACTGGCCAAATATCCGTCAGATGTGTGGTCTACGTTCTCCAACACTGACTGATTCTATTTTTTTATTTGTCTGCTCAGAGTGGCAGCATGTGCGTGCCAATGAATTCAAATAAAAGATGGAAAGAAGTTGATGAACATGTCAGCTCAATGGGTGCAACAGGATTAATTATTCGTGGCCTCCAACCTTTGTATGTTCCTCGTTTAATTTAATTGCGCTCTCAACCCAATTTTCTCTACTGTAAGTTAATGATGTCATTTCTTTGTTGCTGCAGATTGCTCATGCATTGCTACGGTTGCAAGGTCAAGAATGGGGTTACTACTAGATAGTTTCACTTTATTTTTTGTGTGTGTCATTTTGAGGGTCAATGGTTCATACAATATTTTTTATGGCTGCGATGTTGATTGTAAGGTTGAGCATCGGCTACTACTAAATAGTTCACATCTTGTAATCCTTGGATCATGTTCTTCTCAATGCAATATAGTCATTAATATATGATTCTTCTCAGTTTATACATTGCAGCTCCTATGCACTCTCCACATCAGCCAAGTAATTCTAGATGGCAATATAATAAAATGTCCTGAAAATTATTTTGTGTAGGGTTAGCACCAACGCATATAAAGTGTTGTTACGCTCTAACTCAATATGTTGCTACCTTACAACGCTTTTTCGTAGTGTTTACCAACGCATGTATATATGTTGTTGTAGAGCCTAGCAACGCCACCAACGGCAATGCATACTGAATCCGTTGGTATAAACCTTTGCAACACTTATATGAGCATATGGCAACGCATCGATGCGTTGCTGTAGGGGGGTTCCTGTTGTAGTGGTTGGGCTAGTATCCAACTTACAACTTGCAAGCATAACAACTCAACATAAGAGACCACAATGTCAAATTTTTAAGAACAAGAAAAAGTAAAGTGTGCCTTCTGGTTCGTGAGAGCTTTACTGACTAATTTTCGCATAACACTGGTAAGAGTTTAATTTGAAGAGATAATAAAAGCAAGTCAAATTTACTTGGAATAGCAAATTGCTAATAGGTATGTATGGTGGACACTTTGGAAAACTTGGTTTTTAGGAGTTGGATGCACGAGTAGAGCTCATACTCAGTACAAGGCGAGGGCTAGCAAAAGACTGGGAGCGACCAACTAAGAGAGCAATAATGGCCATAATCATGCAAAGCGACAAAGCGACATTTAAAGAAGCATAAGATGGCATCAAAAGTCAAAAACTAAATTATCATAGAGGCTATTGACGACTTTATATGAGTCTAACATGTGTGAGCATGCGCCAAGTCAACCCAAATAAAGCATCAAGGAGAAAACCAAAATAATGCTTCCAAACAATTAAAAACAACGCATGACTTTTTCAAAGGCTCATTAAGCAATCTCAGTTATTTGAGACAAGTCATGCTACAGCAAAACCACTAAGCATACTATCAAAAAGACATCAAGCATGATATGAAAAAGCCTAAGCCGCAGTCTACACAAGCTCCTTCTTGTACCACTTTTTTGCATAAAGCTTTTTCTCTTTTCCAACACCATTCAAACTTTTTATAAACACCTTTTTTGAGGAAAACCAACATGGTCTAGAGGCAAAAATACACCTTGATAAATAAATATAAGAAGATCTGAACGCAAATCAAGGCGAAAACGAAAACCAAAAGCAGTAGCAGAAAAGAAGAACACTCGGTTTTTGATAAGAATGAAAACTAGAGCGTTCTTAGCAAATGAAAAGCAAGGCAACTTCTCCAAAATAAATTTGTTGGGGTCCAACCATTTATTACAGCAAACAAAACTAAACTAACAATAAAAACTAAAACAACTGACGCTCCAAGAAAAACGCATAGTGCATGAAGCAATAAAAATATAGTGTCTTGAAAGGTGACCTGATTTTTGCCGATGAAGAAGGGGTGCCTCGGGGGCATCCCCAAGCTTTGACGCTTGTACTTCTTGGATATTTCTTGGGGTGATGCATGGGCATCCCCAAGCTTGAGCTTTTGTCCATTCTTCAACTCATCTCATCATTCTCCAATCCCTACACTTGAAAACTTCCTTCATACAAAACTAAACACAAATCTATTAGCAACATTAGTGTAGCATAACATATAATCAACCTCTTTTTGCTTCAGGTTTCAACCCAAAACCACCACATATAAAGTATATACTACTGCAGCAACTTCCCCAAAAGTTCCGTGATTAAAAGAACTTGAAAAGAAAGCGATAAAGCGGCAAACACAAATATTGGCAGAAATCTGTCAAAACAGAATAGCTGACAAAGGTCGAATTTTTGAGGTGTTTTATGTTGCTCAAATAAAAAAGTGTTCAACTAATGAAAGTTTGGATATAACCTGGGGCATATGCACAAGAAATCGCAGGTCCAAAATATATACATAGAATTTTTACGAATTTTTACGGTGCAGCACCAAAAACAGTTTCAGGACAGCAACATCCCCAAATCTTTACCTCACTCAAATTAGAGGCTTCTCTTGGCACAACAATAAAATAAAAAGGATAAGGAGAGGTCATTACAGTAGTAATGACTTCCAAGACTCAAATAAAAGAAAAAGTACTAAAAAGAAAACATTGGGTTATCTCCCAAGAGTGCTTTTCTTAAACCCCTTTGAGCTAGGCGCAGAAAATTGCGAATCAAGTAACATGGAGAGATGAAGCATCAAGCTCATAATTTGCTATAAGAATAGAGTCAAAAAGTAATTTCTTTCTTTTCCTAGGGAAGTGTTCCATACCTTTCTTGAGTGGGAATTGATATTTGATGGTGCCTTCTCTCATATCAATAATGGCACCTACAGTTCGAAGAAAGGGTCTTCCCAAAATAATAGGACATGAAGCATGGCATTCAACGCCCATAACGAGAAAATCAACGGGAACAAGGTTATTATTAACCACAATAAGAACATCATTAATCCTTCCCAAAGGTTTCTTCTTAGCAACATCAGCAATAGGAACATCATAATAACATTTTTCAAGCGGTGGTAAATCAAGCATGTCATAAATTTTTCTAGGCATAATAGAAATACTAGCACCTAGATCACATAAAGCATGGTGATCAAAACCATTAACATGCATATCAATGATGGGTTCCCAACCATCTTCAAACTTCTTGGGAACATAAGCTTTTTGCTGCAACTTTTCATCCCTAATTTTCATGAGAGCATTGGTAATATGCTTAGTAAAAGCAATATTTAAAGAACTAGCATTGGGAGTCAAAGCAAGCTTTTGCAAGAATAAAATAACTTCAGATATATTGCAGCCATCAACATCAAAATCATTAAAGGAAATAGAGCTATCATCTCCTACACTCCGAAAAATTTCAGCACTCTTTTGAGAAAAAGTTTTGGCAGTTTTAGGCTTTTTAACACAAGGAGTGGGAGTTTTCTCTACACCAATCAAAGTAAGAGGATTGCTAGCATTAGGAACAACATCATTAGAGGTAGTAATAGTACAAACTTTCATATTCCTAGCAATTTCATCCTCTCTTTCCCATCTAGCATTCAATTCTGCTAACAATCTAATATTTTCATCAATTCCAACTTGTATAGCATTAGCAGTAGCAAAAACATTGTTCTCTTTCACATCATTAGGCAGCACTTTTAATTTCAGAAGTTCAACATCATGAGCAAGGCTATCAACTTTAGAAGCAAGAATATCAATTTTGCCTAACTTTTCCTCAACAGACTTGTTAAAAGCAGTTTGTTTTACCATGAAGTCTTCGAGCATGACTTCAAGTTCAGAGGACGCGGCCCTAGCATTGTTGGAGGAATTACCATAACCATTACCATTAGTAGAAGGGTACGGCCTATAATTGTTACTAGCAAAATTGTTCCTATAAGCATTGTTGTTAAAATTATTGTTTCTAATGAAGTTCACATCAACATGCTCTTCTTGAGCAACCAAAGAGGCTAAAGGAACATTATTAGGATCAACATGAGTCCTATCATTAGCAAGCATAGCCATAATGGTATCAATCTTATCACTCAAGGAAGAGGTTTCCACGATAGAATTTACCTTCTTACCTTGTGGAGCTCTCTCGGTGTGCCATTTGGAATAATTTACCATCATGTTGTCAAATAGCTTTGTTGCGGCGCCCAAGGTAAGGGACATAAAAGTACCTCCAGCAGCTAAATCCAATAGGTTCCTTGAAAAAAAATTCAGTCCTGCATAAAAAGTTTGACAATCATCGAAGTAGTCAGTCCATGAGTGGGACAATTCTTTATCATAGATTTCATTCTTTCCCAAGCTTGAGCAACATGTTCATTATCAAATTGACTAAACTTCATAATATTGCTACGCTGAGATATAATCTTAGCAGGAGGATAGTATCTACCAATGAAAGCATCCTTACACTTAGTCCATGAATCAATACTATTCTTAGTCAAAGATAGCAACCAATCTTTAGCTTTTCCTCTCAAAGAAAAAGGAAACAACTTGAGCTTAATAATATCACTTTCTACATCCTTATATTTCTGCATCTCACATAGCTCAACAAAATTGTTGAGATGAGCTGCAGCAGCAGGAGCAGGTGGCGCAATAGGAGTGCAGATAAAATCACTATTGTTCGTGCTAGTAAAGTCACACAACTTGGTGTTTTCAGGATTAGCCATTTCAGCAAAACTAAAAGTAGACAAGTAAAAACAACTATCAAGGATTCTAATTTTTTTGGGTTTTTGATAAAACAATGCAGGTAAAAATAAAGTAAAGTAAAGCAAAGCAAATAACAAAGTAAAGGATGTGCGTGCGAAAAACTCCCCTTGCAGAGGTCTTCCACTTCTTCCCCGGCAACGGCGCCAGAAAAGGGCTTGATGGCTGGCATGTAGTTGATGATGATTATGGCCAGACAGTTGGGAAACTCCAAGCGGAAAGTATGATGAGCATAGCGGCAAGTCTTTTCCCTCAGTAAGAAACCAAGGTTTGTCGGTCAGGAGAAGAGCAGACAGTACGACTGAAGGTGATGCTTGATAGCCTAGTGACACTCCAACAAGGGCGCCGTTTCATGATAAAACGAGTTAGCGCGTCTTCAGCTAGTAGCAACGTGGAACCTGCACACAACACAACCAAATACTTTGTTCCCGACTTGCGATGAGGTTGTCAATCTCACCGGTTTGCTTGAAACAAAGGGTATGAGCGTATCGAGTGGAAAGTGATAATAGTATGCGAGTAAAGTAAACAGTGCGAGTAAAGTAAACAGGTGATAGCAATATGATGGGAATAGGACCGGGATCCACAGTTCACTAGTGGTGTCTCTCCATAAGATAAATAACACATGCTGGGTAAACAAATTACAGTTGGGCAATTGATAGAATAAAGATAACGTGATATGTCAAGAAGATCACTATGCGATTTACTCTGGGCATTACAACAAAATACATAGACCGCCATCCAACTGCATCTATGACTAATAATCCACTCGCGGGGATATCATCCAAACACCCCATGAGTATTAAGTTGCGAACAACAGATAATTGCATTAAGCAAAGTGTGTAATGTAAACAAAGCATATGCCCTCGAGCATATGAATGTTGTTTTCTCCCTAGTAGCAACAGCACATCTACAACCTTAGAGGTTTCTGTCACTCCCCCAGATTAAATAGAGGCATGAACCCACTATCGAGCATAAATACCCCCTCTTGGAGTCACTAGCAACTACTCGGCCAAGATAGCTACTAACAACGGAGAGCATGCAAGATCATAAACAACATAGAGATAACATAAGATATATTTCAGTATAGCAACTCAATCAGAACACCAATATTCATCGGATCCCAACAAACCAAACATGTAGAATTACATAATGGTGATCTCAATCATGTAGGGCAGCTCATGAGATCTAAACATGAAGCACATGGTGGAGAGGACAACCATCTAGCTACTGCTATGGACCCATAGTCCAAGGTAGACTACCCACTCATCGCTCCGGAGGCAAGCATGGCAATGAAGAAGACCTCCGGTGGCGATTCCCCTCTCTGGCAGGGTGCCGGGAAGAGCTTCTGGACCCTCCCGACCTCGGGTCGACGACGGTGGTGGATCGTGATGTGTTTCTGGAAAATTGATCGGGTACTTAGGTTTTTCCCGTCGGGGGGTCTTTATAGGCGAAGGGGCATCGTCAGGAGTGGACCGAGGCTCCCTCACACATTGGGGGCGCAGCCAGGGGCTGGGCCGCACCGCCCTGGTGTGTGGGGCCCTCGTGGCCCCACTCCGTCTCCTCTTCGGATCTCTAGAAGCTTCCGGGGAAAATAAGACTTCATGTACTTATTTCGTCCAATTCCGAGAATATTTCCTATGTAGCTTTTCTGAAACACAAAAATAGCAGAAAACAGGGAACTGGCACTGTGGCGACTTGTTAATAGGTTAGTTCCGGCAAATGCATAAAAGTGCCACTAAGTGTAATGAAACATTAGGCAAATGGTGTAAAAACAAGCATGGAGCATCAAAAATTATAGATACGTTGGAGACGTATCACGCCGCAACAAAGCTTCTTGACAATATGATGGTAAATTATTCTGAATGGCATACCGAGAGAGCTCCACAAGGTAAGAAGGTAAATTCTGTTGAGGAAACCTCTTCCTTGAGTGATAAGATTGATGATATAATGCTTATGCTTTCTAATGATAGAACTCATGTTGATCCTAATAATGTTCCTTTGGCCTCTTTGGTTTGTCAAGAAGAGCATGTTGATGTAAACTTCATTAGAAATAATAATTTTAACAACAATGCTTATAGGAATAATTTTGCTAGTAACAATTATAGGCTGTATCCTTCTACCAATGGTAATGGTTATGGTAACTCTTATGGTAATTCCTCCAACAACACTAGGGCTGCGCCCTCTGAGCTTGAAGTGATGCTCAAGGACTTCATCGGTAAGCAAACTGATTTTAACAGGTCTGTTGAGGAAAAGTTAGGCAAAATTGATATTCTTGCTTCTAAAGTTGATAGCCTTGATCGTGATGTTGAACTTCTGAAATTAAAAGTGTTGCCTAATGATGTGAAGGAGAACAATACTTTTGCCACTGCTAATGCTATCCAAGTTAGAATTGATGAAAATGTTAGGATGCTAGCAGAATTGCATGCCAGGTGGGAAAGAGAAGATGAGATGCCTAGAAAGATGAAGGTATGTACCATTACTACCTCTAATGATGTTATTCCAAATGCTAGCAATCTTCTTACTTTGATTGGTGTAGAGAAAACTCCCACTCCCTGTGTTAAAAAGCCTAAAACTGCCAAAACTTTTTCTCAAAAGAGTGTTGAAATTTTTCGGAGTGTGGGAGATGATAGCTCTATTTCCTTTAATGATTTTGACGTTGATGGCTGCAATATATCTGAAGTTATTTTGTTCTTGCAAAAGCTTGCTTTGATTCCCAATGCTAGTTCTTTAAATGTTGCTTTTACTAAGCATATTACCAATGCTCTTATGAAAATTAGGGATGAAAAGTTGAAGCAAAAAGCTTCTATTCCCAAGAAGTTAGAAGATGGTTGGGAACCCATCATTGATATGCATGTTAATGGTTTTGATTGCCATGCTTTATGTGATCTAGGTGCTAGTATTTCTATTATGCCTAGAAAAATTTATGACATGCTTGATTTACCACCGCTTAAAAAGTGTTATTATGATGTTCCTATTGCTGATGTTGGTAAGAAGAAACCTTTGGAAAGGATTAATGATGTTCTTATTATGGTTAACAATAACCTTGTTCCCGTTGATTTCCTTGTCATGGATGTTGAATACAATGCTTCATGTCCTATTATTTTGGGAAGACCCTTTCTTTGAACTGTAGGTGCCATCATTGATATGAGGGAAGGCACATCAAATATCAATTCCCACTCAAGAAAGGTATGGAACACTTCCCTAGAAAGAATAAGAAACTACTTTTTGACTCTATTCTTAGAGCAAATTATGAGCTTGATGCTTCATCGCTTGATATTACTTGATTCACACTTTCTACGCCTAGCTCAAAGGCGTTAAAGAAAAGCACTCTTGGGAGATAACCCAATGTTTTACTTTCAGTTCTTTTGCTTTTATTTGAGTCTTGGAAGTTATTACCACTGTAATAACCTCTCCTTATCATTTTTATTTCATTGTTGTGCCAAGAGAAGCCTCTAATTTGAGTGAGGTAAGATTTTTGGATGTTGCTGTCCTGAAATAGATTTTGGTGCTGCACCGTAAAAATTCATGAACATTCTCAGAATATCTGTTGGACCTGAGATTTCTTGTGCATATTCCCCAGGTTATATCCAAACTTTCATTAGTTTAACACTTTTTGATTTGAGAAACAGAAAACCATCTAAAAATTCGACCTTTGTCAGCTCTTCTGTTTTGACAGATTTCTGCCACTATTTGTGTTTGCCTCTCGATCGCTTTCTTTTTGAGTTCTTTTGATCACAAAACTTTTGGGGAAGTTGCTACAGTAGTATATGCTTTATATGTGGTGGTTTTGAGTTGAAACCTGAAGCAAAAAGGGGCTGATTCAATATTATGCTTACACTAATGTTGCTAATAGAATTGGGTTGAGTTTTGTATGAAGGAAGTTTTCAAGTGTAGGGATTGGAGAATGATGAGATGAGTTGGAAAGAATGGACAAAAGCTCAAGCTTGGGGATGCCCACACACCCTAAGAAATATCCAAGAGGTACAAGCGTCAAATCTTGGGGATGCCCCCGAGGCACCCCTTCTTCATCGGCAAAAATCAGGTCACCTTTCAACACACTATATTTTTATTGCTTCATGCACTATGCATTTTTCTTGGAACATCAGTTGTTTTAGTTTTCAGTTTTGTTTAGTTTTGTTTTCTGCAATAAATGGTTGGACCCCAACAAATTCCTTTTGGAGAAGTTGCCTTGCTTTTCATTTGCCAAGAACACTCCGTTTTTCACTCTTATCGTTCAACGAGTGTTCTCTTTTTCTGCTACTGCGTTTAGTTTTCATTTTTTGCCTTGATTTTTGTTCAGATCTTGTTATATCTTTGCATCAAGGTGTATTTTGACCTCTGGTCCATGTTGGTATTCATCAAAGAGTTGTTTAAAAAATGTTCGAATGGTGTTGGAAAAGAGAAAAAGTTTCATGCAAAAAAGTGGTACAAAAGGAGCTTGTGTAGACTGCGGCCTAGGCTTTTGCATGTCGTGCTTGATGTCTTTTTGATAGTATGCTTAGTGATTTTTTCTGTAGCATGACTTGTCTCAAATGACTGATATTGCTTAATGAGCCTTTGAAAAAATCATGCCTTGTTTTTAATTATTTGGAAACATTATTTTGGTTTTCTCCTTGATGCTTTATTTGGGTTGACTTGGCGCATGCTCACACATGTTAGACTCATACAAAGTCGCCATAGCCTCTATGATTATTTAGTTTTTGACTTTTGATGCCATCTTATGCTTCTTTTAATGTTGCTTTGCCGCTTTGCATGATTATGGCCGTTATTGCTCTCTTAGTTGGTCGCTCCCAGTCTTTTGTAGCCCTCATTTTGTACTGAGTATGAGCTCTACTCGTGCATCCAACTCCTAAAAACCAGGTTGTTCCAATGTGTCCACCATACATACCTACTAGCAATTTGCTATTCCAAAGTACATTTGACTTGCTTTTATCTATCCTTCAAATTAAACTCTTTTTGGTGTTATGCGAAAATTGGTCAGTAAAGCTCTCACGAACCTGATGGCACACTTTAGTTTTCTCGTTCTTAAAATTTTGACATTGTGGCTCTCTTATGTTGAGTTGTTATGCTTGCAAGTTGTAAGTTGGAAATTAGCCCAGCCATTGGCGTCATGGGGCAAGCTTTCAACATTGCACTATCTTTCATTTGAGTTGATATCGTGATCTTTTGTTTATGGATACTCACGATGTGAAATAAGTTGGGAATCTTGCGGGATCATGGAGTTTTTATGTGTTAGGGAAACGCCTGGGCCACTAATCTAAGCCATGTATAATTCATGGTGGAAATTTACAGCATGCCCATAGTGGACATTCGACGACGCATCTCAAAATAAAAAGCTATACCAATGGTAAATAAAAGAGATGTCGAGGTGTTCATTGTCTGTTTGTCTTGTCATTTTGATGTGGGCTTGTTCCATGTCATCGGGTAGGAGGTACCCCGTTGGCGGTTCTCGATGATACACATATATTTACAATGACAAGAGCCTACTTGGGACTCTAAGTCAAGTAGCATGAGGTTTGGGTATTCATACTTCACGGGACACGAGGTTTTCAACTTATGATTTGTCAAACATATGCTTCATAATTGTACTCGCATTAACTCTAACCATTCAAGATGCTTATGATGGGGGCAATGAGAGCTCAAAGCTAGTAAGTACCATAATTTTGAAGGTTTATAAAACTTGCAATCAATGCTTCCCTCTGCGAAGGGCCTTTCTTTTACTTTTATGTTGAGTCACCACCTTCTATCTTTATGCACCGTCTAAGAGAGCATAGTTGTCATTCTTAGTATAATGTGCATTGTCCCAAAGTTTTCATTGATTGATTCATGATTTTGGTTTCACTTGTTCTTAAATTATTTGTATCTAGTCGCCCTCTTAAAACTTGAAGGTGTCCTATGCATTTATGTTTTGCTATTCCATGAAGGACAAGCTGAAAACCATTTGCTATGTTTTTTCATATGATTTGAACACACGCTTGACTTTCATTGTTTCATTTTCATGATCTTTTGTTTGTGTTCTTCTTCATGTTATAACATGGTTGCTAAGTTTCTTCTATGAAGATTATATCTTTCATGCCCATGTTTTAAGTTCTTTTGATCCCAGCACACAATGCTTACATAGATGATCAAGATTGTGTAGGTGCATGTCACCTAAAAAATTATTTCTTTGTTATCACTTACCTACTCGAGGACGAGCAGGAGTTAAGCTTGGGGATGCTTGATACGTCTCAAACGTATCTATAATTTTTGATGCTCCATGCTTGTTTTTACACCATTTGCTTAGTGTTTCGTTACACTTCGTGGCATTTTTATTCATTTTCCGGGCTAACCTATTAACAAGATGCCACAGTGCCAGTTCCCTGTTTTCTGCTATTTTTGTGTTTCAGAAAAGTTACACAGGAAATATTCTCAGAATTGGACGAAATAAAAGCCGAACATCCAGATATTTAACGAAGCTTCCAGAGGACCGAAAAGGAGACGGAACCGAGCCAGAGGGTGGTCTCACCATAAGGGGGCGCGGCCCAGGCCCTGGCCGCGCCGCCCTATGGTGAGCCCCACCTGGTCCACTTCTGACGCTACCCCCTCACCTATGAAGACCCCCCGATGGGAAAAATCTAAAGACTCGATCAATTTTCCAGAAATACATCGCGATCCGCCACCGTCATCGACCCGAGATCGGGAGGGTCCATAAGCTCTTCCCGGCACCCTGCCGGAGAGGGGAATCACCACCGGAGGTCTTCTTCATCGCCATGCTTGCCTCCGGCGCGATGAGTGAGTAGTCTACCTTGGACTATGGGTCCATAGCAGTAGCTAGTTGGTTGTCTTCTCCACCATGTGCTTCATGTTTAGATCTCGTGAGCTGCCCTACATGATCGAGATCACCGTTATGTAATTCTACATGTTGTGTTTGTTGGGATCCGATGAATATTGGTGTTATGATTGAGTTGATGTGCTGAATATTATCTTATGTTATCTCTATGTTGTTTATGATCTTGCATGCTCTCCGTTGTTAGTAGCTATATTGGCCGAGTAGATACTAGTGACTCCAAGAGGGGGTATTTATGCTCGATAGTTGGGTTCACGCCTCTATTTAATCTGGGGGAGTGACAGAAACCTCTAAGGTTGTAGATGTGCTGTTGCCACTAGGGAGAAAACAACATTCTTATGTCCAAGGACATATGCTTTGTTTACATTACACACTTTGCTTAATGCAGTTATCTGTTGTTCGCAACTTAATATTCATGGGGTCCTCGGATGATTCCCCGTGGGTGGATTATTAGTCATAGATGCAGTTGGATGGCGGTCTATGTATCTTATTGTAATGCCAGAGTAAATCTCATAGTGATCCTCTCGATATATGCACGTTATCTTTATTCTATCAATTGCCCAACTGTAATTAGTTTACCCAGCATGTCGTTATTTTTTTTATGGAGAGACACCACTAGTGAACTGTGGACCCCGATCCAATTTCCTTTACATTGCTATCACATGTTTACTTTACTCGCACTATTTAATTTCTTGCATATTACTATTGCTTTCCAGTCGATACGCTCATTCCTTTGTTTACAGCAAACCGGTGAGATTGACAACCTCATCGTAAGTTGGGAGCAAAGTACTTGGTTGTGTTATGTGCAGGTTCCACGTTACTGCTAATTGAAGACGCGCTAACAAGTATCATTAACGGCGTCCTTGTTGGAGTGTCACGAAGCTAGCAAGCATCACCTTCTGGAGTTTGGCTTTTTCCTACTGGATCTGACAAACCTTGATTTCTTACTGAGGGAAAATTTGCTACTGTGCTCATCATACCTTCCTCTTGGGGTTCCCAACTGGACGGTGATTTACATCAACACCGTGCCGCATCAGGTGCTGGCCTTACATAAGAGCAATGTCCAAGAAATCATTTATCGTTAACTTCTCGGTCGGCCTAAGATTTGAGATTAATCGCTTATCGGCCGATTAATCAATTTAATCGGTTGACTATTAATCGGCCAGTTTTTCCATAAATCCCAAATTTTGACATAGAAGTTAAAAACTATGCTATGCAAAAACAGCATTGGAGTATTGGACAAAAGTGTTACCTTTCGTTGCATTTAAATTGACAAAAATGGAAAATTCGAGCTATTGTGCACTTTTGCTCTGTCCATTTGGTTTTAATCTACACCACCAGACTAGATGGACAGCAGCAGAACACATGAATTAAATGTGAATAGGGGGAGTACAAGACTAATCGCTAAAAAATCGTATCTCGGATAGATGAATCGTCTATCAAATCACTGTAAGTGGCAACATTCAGAATATTTTGGTCGAAATATCGGCTATCAGATTGGTATATCGGCCAAGGCGATAAGTCAGACCGATAAGTTGTAATCTTATCGCTCACCCAACGATTCATGATTAATCGGGAGATTAATCGGCATATCGGCAGATTTTTTGAACATTGCATAAGATAGCAATTTTATTAGTGCTGCCTTTCATAATGGAAACCTTGACATTCAGAGTTTAAATAGTGCATATATTACGCTTATTCCAAAAAAAGATTCTCCAGAACATGTCAACGACTTCAGACCCATCTCTCGGGCGAGTCTTGCTCTCAAATTCCTAACTAAGATTCTGGCCAATAAAATGCAGAGAATTATTATTCCTGCTATTCACAAAAATTAGTATGGATTTATCAAGAATAAACCTATTCATGACTGCCTTGCTTGGGCATTTGAATATATCCATGTATGTCACAAATCAAAGAAGGAAATTGTCATTTCTCAAATTAGACTTTCAAAAAGCATTTGATAAAGTGGACTATAGCTCCATCCTCTTGATGTTAAAACACATGGAATTTGGTGATATTTGGCTTAACTGGATTAGTTGCATACTTCACACTGCCAGCACATCTGTTCTGCTTAATGGAGTTCCAGGGAAAAAGATACATTGCAAGAGAGGTGTCAGACAGGGGGATCCCCTTCACCTTTATTATTTATTGCTGCTTCTCAGCTTCTTCAATGTGTGATTAATGATGCTTGGCATTCTGGTGATTTGGAGCTCCCATTAGATCAATCTTTTGGGCTTGGTTATCTAGTAATTCAGTATGCTGATGATACTCTAATTTATTGTGCCTGCTTGCCCTGCCCAGCTTCTGAAACTGAAATCCTACTTCAGCTATTCTCTGCATCAACTGGTCTATACATCAACTACATCAAATCTTATATGGTTCCCATCAATATTTCACCTGGAAGATGTTTTGAGTTAGCTGCAACATTTGGATGCAAGCCCGAGTCTCTCCCTTCCACTTATCTAGGCTTGCCCATGGGCACCACAAGGCCTAAAATGGAGGATTTAATTGGTATTATTCAGAGGATTGATAGAAGATTAGTGGGGATTGCTGACACTCTTTCATATGATGGCAGGCTCATTGTGGTGAAATCTGTCATCTCTGCAATCTCTAATTTTGCCATGTGTATCCTCAAGCTTCCACTTGGATTTCTTGATCATGTGGAAGGATCTTCTAGATTTTTTTTGGAAAGGCAAAGAGATTGAACAGAAAGGGAAGTGTCTTGTCAAGTGGGAAAATGTATGCAAGCCAAAAAAGGCTGGTGGACTTGGGGTCCTTAATCTGAGAACACAGAACATTGCCCTATTGATGAAAAATCTCTTTAAATTCATGAACAAGAAGGATATTCCATGGGTGCATCTGGTATGGCATGCTCATTACTCTAATGGTAAAATCCCACAAAACTCAAACTCTTGTGGATCCTTCTAGTGAAGAGACTGCTTATCACTACTTGGGACGTTTCTACAACTTGCCACATGTAATGCAGGTTTGGGTAATACTTCTAGAGCCTGGATGGACAGTTGGACTGAACCTACATTAAGAGGGAAGTTTCCTCAGCTCTTCTCATTTGCATTGGACAGTGACATCACCCTAGAGAAACTTGCAAACCTGTGCAGCACAGAAAACATGGATATGTTGTTTTACCTGCCTCTCTCTTTAATTGCAATGGAACATTTTGAGGAATTATCTGTTATCATAATTAGAGATAATTCGTTTCTCCAAATGATATTTCGCTGCTCAAGGATAGCAACAAGAAATACTCCAGTAAAAGAGTTTACCAGGCACTTGCTCCATCAGCTACTGCTCCTAAGCCCATGCTATGGATTTGGAAATCCTGTAGCCTTCCAAAGATTAAGATCTTCTTCTGGCTCTTGCTGCAAGATAGGCTAAATACCAGAGATACCCTCATAAGGAAACACTTCTACATTTAGTCCCACCTTTGTGGATTATGTGGAGATTCCAATGTGGAGAACTTCATCCATCTTTTCTTTGCCTGTGATTTCAGTCAGAGATTTTGGTAGAAGCTTAATATGGAATGGGATATTGAACTGAACATCATGGAAATGTTACTGGAGGGAGGAGATGGAATATTCCATGTTTCAAAGAGGCACTTATAATAGGTTGTTGGTCTATATGAAACCAGAGGAACAGACTTATATTTGGTTGGCAGAATGCTTCCATTCAGAGATGCTTGGGTTTTTTCAAAGATACATTTACATTAGCCAGGCACAAGCTAGACCTAGTTTGACGGAGGATATGTCCCAGTGGTTGGATACTTTGTAATTTCCTTGCAGCTGAACATCTTGTAAATATTATTTTTATAAATGAAAAATAACGCAGTAGGGGTCTTCCCTACTATATTTGCGTCAAAAAAAGTGTTCTCCTAAAACTTGTAAAAATATATATAAGAAAAAAATCATGTGAGTTGAAATTCTACAATGTTTTAAATTTGTATAAATTAAAGGGCGGCAAATACCAAAACATATGATCATAAAATATTACTAAGATGCATGCATATGCAACAGTGCCACAGAAATTCAATTTGGCTCCCATGTGCATATGCTCCCTATGCTTAAAAAAATATTTTGAAGTTTTAAAAAATTCAAGCAAAAAATTTCATATGTACATCTCCATAATCCATAAGCGTTCTTAAAGTTTCGCGAAAAAATGACATTGCACGTGGTCGGTGTACCACAAAATGTCTTATTTTTAGCACCAAAATTTATCTTTTTTACGTAGGCTAAACGGCAAGTCGATTTTTCATGAAACGACTTTGTGCACACACAACATGTGAAGACGTATGTGGGAATTTTTTATTTGAATTTTTTTGAAATTCAAAATGTGTCAAATATTACATTCAAATAAAGAGAGCATATGCACCGGGAGCCAAACCACCATTCCATACATACCGAAACATATGATCATAAAATACCACCACCATACACCAGTTGAGCATGCAAATGAAATGGTACAGTTAAACTACATTGCAATACAAATGAGTTTTCATCAAGCTCTGAGATACCTAGCTAATTAAGGAGAAAGTTATTCATAACGGAAACAGGACCAAGCAACGCTAGCTTCCATAGTACAGAAACCAAGGTCGAGCTCGTTGAGGCTTATACCGTCTCTCTCGGGTTCAAAAGTTGCTTCGCTGCACTCAACCCCTTGATCCTTATGAATTGGACTTGCCACGACAGAAATCTTCAGAAGCCCGCCGAGTCCAGCAGAAACCACACGTCGCGAGAGCTTGATCACGCCATCGGCATCGACGGGCAAACCATCATCCCCGGAATCAAGTAGCTTGACTTTCAGGCCGTCATGCGTACCAGTGGCAGCACTGAATACACCTCGGAAACAAAGTGGCCATGACCCAGCCTTGAGCTTTATACAGACTGTAGCCTCCACAGAGCAACCAATATGGGCGAAATCGAGTTCCAACGTGCTGAGCCTGCTAGGGTAAGCATCGCTTAGACATCCACCCCTGTACCTCAAAACTAGTTCACTCAGATCTTTATCCTCAGCTTTTGTAGCTCCCTTCACTTTCAGCGAAACCTCGACGAAGGAAGGGTCCGTTGACACAGTGATGGCGCGGCTAGGACCGGTCAATGCAAGATATGGCTCCTGCATAAGGGAATAACTACATATAAGGTAAATAATCTAGTTTCTGAATTCTGATTCATCACTAGTGAGAGTACTAGTACATTCTTCTCCGTATCTGGTGGCAGAGAAAATGGTAGAAAAGACAACTTATAGAAAAATAAAGAAAATCGGAAAAAGGAGGTATGAGTGTACAAACCTCTTCAGTGATGGTTTGACAGGTGCTCCTCGCCCGTTGGAAAATAATGTTGCGTTTGTGATCCAATACATCGCGTGCAGCCACGAAGCCAAACACTTGCAGTGGCCAGTGTAAAGACTCCTTGATCGATGTGATTTTGACGGACAGGATCTGTAAACCGTCCATGGCCTTGGGACGAGGGTCATTTGGAGCAGGGTACGTGTACTGCATGGCGGGTATAGATGCTGCATCGATACATGAGGCAAATTAGTTAAAAGATAATGGAGAAGAGAAAGTCGTCGTGCTTTGGGGCGAGGGGGGCATGCGCAGCTTACTATTTTGACGGAAGGTGCGGACGGGGGGGAAGGCGTACAGATCAATGTTCCAGTGACGGCGGAAACTGGCGGCGAACAGCTCTTCCTGGCACTGCGCCCACTCATCTTCCTCCTCCATTAGCCGCCTCATCTCGTCCGCGACTACCTTCGCCTTGGCGGCCTCTTCGGCCATGGCTTTGGCTGTCTCGGCGGCCTCTTCGGCCATGGCTTTGGCTGTCTCGGCGGCTTCTTCTGCCTCTTTGGCCTTCGTCCTGGCTGCCCTGGCGGCTCGTGCGGCCTCCTCTCTAGCTGACCTCTCGGCCTGGAAAGCGTTCGCCCTGGCTGCCTCGGCTGCTTCCGCAGCCTTGGCCCTGGCAGCTTTCGCTTTGGCTCTCTTAGTCGTAGCCATCGTCGACGCACGCAGCAGCTAATTCTTCCTTTTCTGACCACACGAGAGCAAACGCGGCGGGGCGTCGGTCGCGTGTGCCGGCAAGAATTCGTACGGTGCTGTGCACGCAGGTATTTATAACCGATTTGGAGCCGCTCTCGTGGGTTCGTTACTGACTCGGAAAGCCGGACGCGTCAGGAAGACGGAGTCCGACTGGCCGTCCAACCGGATATTATCCTTCCTAGGAGTCTAGGACTTTTTTAAAGGATACGTCTTGGATAGATGTATCGGTTTTATAGAAGAGAGGCCAAGAGGCTGAAATACAACATGGTCGACACAAACGTCGAGGCCGCAACTCCATACTGCCTAATTAAGTCAGCAAGAAAAGAAAATACAGATTACTCACCAATCCTCCACCTATCCACTACGGCTAGATCAGCCTTGAAGAGGCCTGCAGCTTTCCACAGCTCAGCTTCCCTACGGATATTGCGAATGACCGTGTGCGGCGAGGCGGTGGCACCCTCAAAGACCACGTTATTCCGATGCCTCCAAAGACACCAGAAAATCAGGGCAACCCCAGTCCAGCAGTCTCGGTCATCTGCGGCCCTTCCACGCTAGGATTGTAGCCAGTCTGCGAGTGAGATCCCATCCGGAGGAAGCCGATCCTCTATGTCCCACCATCGCAGACAGGCAGCCCACACAGTCCACGCTAGAACGCACCCCAGTAATAGGTGCGTGATGGACTCCTGAGCTTGATCGCAAAACGGGCATGCCGAGGGGCGTGGGAGCCTACGCCTCTCCAGCCTGTCCGCCGTACAACATCTGTCGCGCACCGCCAACCAAAGGAAGAATCGGCATTTGGCCGGGGCACGAGATTTCCAAACTTGTAGAGCACCTGCCATAGGTATGCTGCCATGAAACATGCCTAGGTAGCATGACTGTGCAGAGTAAAACTCTTGCACTCCCCAGTTCCGCCAGAAAGCATCTGGGACACCCACGGTGACAGTCAGCCCCTCCACATGGTCAGCGACCGCTAGCAACTGGTCGATGGCAAGTGCATCAAGGTCCGCGGGAATGTCGTCCAGCCACCCTCCGTCAAGGCAATCCTTAACCAACCGAGATCGCAGCAACCTCTTCGGAATTAAGGCGAAGAGGCGTGGGGCTAGGTCCTTAAGACGACCCTCTGGAAGCCACTTATCTAGCCAGAAGAACGTGGAGGCTCCGTCACCCACCACCGAAGATGTCGCGGCTTCGAAGATTTCTGTCACCATGCGTGGCACTTGAATGTCAAATTCTTTCCACGGCCGAGAGGCCTCCACTCTGCTCAGCCAAAGCCAGCGTGTCCTGAGCACGATGTTCATCTTCCGCAGGTTAATGATGCCTAGCCCGCCAAGTTCCTTCGGCATGCAGACCCGGTCCAACGCCACTAGACAGTGGCCGCCATGGGCATCCCTCCGGCCTTTCTAGAGGAATCCACGGAGAATCTTCTCGATGGCTAGGAGGGTCTCTGCCTGGACGTCCAGAGACATCAAAGCGAAGATGGGGATCGCCGCTAGTGTCGATCTTACCAGCTCCAATCGTCCCGCATGGTTGAGCATGGATGCCCGCCAACCCGGCAGCCGATTTGCCACTGCATCCACCTAATATTGAAGTTGTTCTGCGGTCGGCTTCTTGAGGCCGAGCGGAAGGCCCAAGTACCGCATCGGGAATGGTAGAATAGGGCATCCAAGCTCCTGGACCACAAGCTCCCCCACCTCCACCGGGCATCTGATCAGATGCGCAGAGCACTTGCTAAGGTTGGTGTGCAGGCCCGACGCAGTGCCAAAGTCGTCAATGATGGCAGCGAAGGCTCTAAGGTCCTCCACACGCGGGCGGAGGAAAGCAACCACGTCATCTGCGTAGATGGAGGTACGTTGCCGAAGACCCAAGGCGGCTAGGGGGCAAGGTGTCCCCTCTTGCGTGTCCTTCTCCAGCGCATAGTGGAGGACCTCCATAACCAGAATGAACAGCTGAGGGGAGAGGGGGTCCCCTTGTCGAAGTCCACGCCTATTCGGCACAGGAGTCTAGGACTGAATGTGGTCTTGCTTTACGGATGGTCCTGCTCAATGGAAAGAGCAAAAAAAAGGTGCGAGAACTTATCCATATCTACAAAAACCTCCGTTTGTTTAGGTAATGTCGTTCCTTCCACATATGAGTTGTTTCGCCTTTACCAACCCAGTACCAGCCCCTGTTTCAACATCTATTGTAACACCCCAAGTTTCTATCTATCAAGCAGTGCTACCGCACTTTCCAATTTAATACAAAATCAACGACCAAGCAATTTTTTTGCAGCATCTCCTTTGTTTATAAGAACAACGGGCAAACCACAATATAATGTATATCCAATTATGATAGAAATAAAGCATCCATGCAGTTCATACGAAGCATAACCACTTCATGACACGAGCATTAAAACTAAAACGACCAAAGGATCACAATACTCGTGAAGGAACATGATTAAGTGCTAATGACAATCTAACAAATAGGTGGCGTGATTGTGTATGATGTGTAGTGCAGATGTGTGTTGAAGTGGCTCGCTGCTCCGACATGAGCTCTTTCTTCACCTTGGCTAGGGAGTGGGGGCAGTGGCGGCGATGACAATGGTCACCTAGGGAGTGGGGCGGCAACGGCGGCGATGGTTGCATGGGGGTTTGTGGTGGCTACGTCCATCGCAAGCTAGGGATTTGGGCTAGAGAGAAGGGAAGAATGAGCGGCGAGAGCTGAGGGAAAATGACTCTTTGTACCGCTAACTGGAGGGATCGGGGAGGACAAGGGAGGCGCTTGCGCGGACCCGTGAGCTGTCTGGGCCACCGCATTTCTGACCCAAATCTAGGCCAAAAGGGATGTTTTGTCAAAAATCTGTGGATTGTATCTCAAGTGAAATTTGTTTTCTTTGCATGTTGATTGTTGATTCTACAGTACGTGTCGCTTATCGGGCTAGTTGTTTCATTACTGGGCTAGGCTAGCACATAGCACGACTGTGGGCTTAGATCTATCGGTATGCGAGAAAGTAAACAGTGCGAGTAAAAGTAAAACTGTGTAACAATAGAAAGGAAATTGGACCGGGGTCCACAGTTCACTAGTGGTGTCTCTCCATAAAATAAATAACAACATGCTGGGTAAACAAATTACAGTTGGGCAATTGATAGAATAAAGATAACAAGCATATGTCACGAGGATCACTATGAGATTTACTCTGGGTATTACAACAAAATACATAGACCGCCATCCAACTGCATCTATGACTAATAATCCACCCACGGGGATATCGTCCAAACACCCCACGAGTATTAAGTTGCGAACAACAGATAACTGCATTAAGCAAAGTGTGTAATGTAAACAAAACGAATGTCCTTGGCCACAAGAATGTTGTTTTCTCCCTAGTGGCAACAACACATCTACAACCTTAGAGGTTTCTGTCACTCCCCCAGATTAAATAGAGGCATGAACCCAACTATCGAGCATAAATACCCCCTCTTGGAGTCACTAGTATCTACTTGGCCAAGATAGCTACTAACAACAGAGAGCATGCAAGATCATAAACAACATAGAGATAACATAAGATAAAATTCAGCACATCAACTTAACATAATACTAATATTCATCGGATCCCAACAAACACAACATGTAGAATTACACAAAGGTGATCTCGATCATGTAAGGCAGCTCACGAGATCTAAACATGAAGCACATGGTGGAGAAGACAACCATCTAGCTACTGCTATGGACCCATAGTCCAAGGTAGACTATGCACTCATCACGCCGGAGGCAAGCATGGCGATGAAGAAGACCTCCGGTGGCGATTCCCCTCTCCGGCAAGGTGCCGAGAAGAGCTTCTGGACCCTCCCGATCTCGGGTCGACGACGGCGGCAGATCGCGATGTGTTTCTAGAAAATTGATCGGGTCTTTAGGTTTTTCCCGTCGGGAGGTCTTTATAGGCGAAGGGGCGGCGCTAGAGGTAGGCCAGGGTGCCCTCACCACAGGTGGGCGCGGCCAGGGGCTAGGCCGCGCCCCGTGGTGGTGAGGCCGCCCTGTGGCCCCCTCCGTCTCCTCTTCGGTCTTGTGGAAGCTTCGATAAATAATAGGAGGTTTGGTTTTGTTTTGTCCAATTCTGAGAATATTTCATGTGTGACTTTTCTGAAACACAAAAATAGCAGAAAATAGAGAACTAGCACTGTGGCACCTTGTTAATAGGTTAGTTCCAGAAAATGCATAAAAACGCCATGAAGTGTAACAAAACACTAAGCAAATAGTGTAAGAACAAGCATAGAGCATCGAAAATTATAGATACGTTTGAGACGTATCAGCATCTCCAAGCTTAACTCCTGCTCGTCCTCGAGTAGGTAAGTGATAACAAAAGAAATAATTTTTGAGGTGACATGCACCAACACAATCTTGATCATCTATGTAAAGCATTGAGTGCTGGGATCAAAAGAACTTAAAACATGGGCATGAAAGACATAATCTTGATAGAAGAAACTTAGCAACCATGTTATGACATGAAAAAAAATACAAATGAAAGATCATGAAAAATGAAACAATGAAAGTCAAACGTGTGTTCAAATCATATGGAAAAACATAGCAAATGGTTTTCAGCTTGTCCTTCATGAGAGAGCAAAACATAAATGCATAGGACACCTTCAAGTTTAAGAGGGCGACTAGATACAAATAATTTAAGAACAAGTGAAACCAAAATCATGAGTCAATCAATGATAAACGTTGGGACTATGCACATTAAACTTAGAATGACAACTATGCTCTCTTAGACGGTGCATAAAGGTAGAAGGTGGAGACTCAACATAAAAGTAAAAGAAAGACCATTCGCAGAGGGAAGCAGTGATTAAACATGTGCTAGAGCTTTTTATTTGTAAAACAGAGAGATAAAAATTTAGTTTTGGGAGGTGGTTGTCTTTGTCAACGACTAGTAATGGGGTTCTTACTATCTTCCATACAAAAATGAAGCATGTTTTTGAGAGAGATTGACACTTTTGTGCTCTTTTATAAAGCTTGGCACTCATCCCCACCTTTTTTCCTTTCTCAAACCATGGCTAACCGATTCCATTGGGTGCCCACCAACATTCACATACCATGGAGGAGTGCCTTTTTTTCTTTTCTTTTTTCTTTTTGGAATAAACAATATGGAAGATAGCAAATCTGACCACTACGTCCCCATGAGCTAAAAATAGTGTCATAAAACGAGAAGTATTTTGAAGGTTTTTTGAAAGGTAGCACATGAAAATTTACTTGGAATGTCTTACAAATACCATGCATAGGAATTTATAGTGGACACTTGGAATAACTTGGTTTTTGGGAGTTGGATGCACGAGTAGAGCTTATACTCAGTACAAAATGAGGGCTAGCAAAAGACTGGGAGCGACCTACTAAGAGAGCAATAACGGCCATAATCATGCATAGCGATAAAACATCATTAAGAGAAGCATAAGATGGCATCAAAAGTCAAAAACTAAATGATCATAGAGGCTTATGGCGATTTTGTATGAGTCAAACATGTGTAAGCATGCGCCAAGTCAACCCAAATAAAGCATCAAGGAGAAAACCAAATTAATGCTTCCAAATAATAAAAACAACGCATGATTTTTTCAAAGGCTCATTAAGCAATCTCAGTCATTTGAGACAAGTCATGCTACAGCAAAACCACTAAGCATACTATCAAAACAATATCAAGCATGATATGCAAAAGTCTAAGCCGCAGTCTAAACAAGCTCCTTTTTGTACCACTTTTTTGCATGAATTTTTTTCTCTTTTCCAACACCATTCGAACCTTTTTGAAACAACTCTTTTGATGAAAACTAACATGGACCAGAGGTGAAAATACACCTTGATATAAAGATATAACAAGATCTGAACAAAAATCAAGACGAAAAACAAAAGCTAAACGCAGTTGTAGAAAAAGAGAACACTCGTTGAACGATAAGCGTGAAAAACAGAGCGTTCTTGGCAAATGAAAAGCAAGGCAACTTCTCCAAAAAAAATTGTTGGGGTCCAAGCATTTATTGCAGCAAACAAAACAAAAGAAAACTGAAAACTAAAGACAAGACGCTCCAAGAAAAATGCATAGTGCATGAAGCAATAAAAATATAGTGTGTTGAAAGGTGACCTGATTTTTGCCGATGAAGAAGGGGTGCCTCGGGGGCATCCCCAAGCTTTGACGCTTGTACCTCTTGAATATTTCTTGGGGTGCATGGGCATCCCCAAGCTTGAGCTTTTGTCCATTCTTCAACTCATCTCATCATTCTCCAATCCCTACTCTTGAAAACTTCCTTCATACAAAACTAAACACAATTCTATTAGCAACATTAGTGTAAGCATAATAATGAATCAACCCCTTTTTGCTTCAGATTTCAACTCAAAACCACCACATATAAAGCATATACTACTGTAGCAACTTCCCCAAAAGTTTCGTGATCAAATGAACTAAAAAAGAAAGCGATCGAGAGGCAAACATAAATAGTGGCAGAAATCTGTCAAAACAGAACAGCTAACAAAGGTCGATTTTTTCAAGGGTTTTCTGTTGCTCAAATAAAAAAGTGTATAGCTAATAAAAGTTTAGATATAACATGGGGCCTATGCACAAGAAATCGGAGGTCAAAAAGATATTCTGAGAATTTTCACGAATTTTTACGGTGCAGCACCAAAATCTGTTTCAGGACAGCAACATCCCCAAATCTTACCTCACTCAAATTAGAGGTTTCTCTTGGCACAAAAACGAAATAAAAAGGATAAGGAGCGATTATTACAGTAGTAATACCTTCCAAGACTCAAATAAAAGAAAAAAAACTGAAAGTAAAATAATGGGTTATCTCCCAAGAGTGTTTTTCTTTAACGCCTTTGAGCTAGGCGCAGAAAGTGCAAATCAAGTATTTTCGAAAGAAGCATTAAGATCAACTGCAGAAGTCTTTTCAACAATAAATTGAATTGTGTCCAAATAAGTTTTTGAGGATCCCTTGTGATCACGCTTTGGTACACTACTTTCATCAAAAATATTTTCATGGCAAATCCAATTAAAATTCTTTTCCAAAGCTTCATGCATCCCTACAAGTTTGCAAGGTATTGGTACTTTGAAATCTTCTTTGGTTGTACCAACAGCTTTGACAGGCGAATCAAGCATATTAAAACGCCTAAAAACTTTCCTAGCTTCAATGGCAACATCTTTAAATTCTCTACGCAAAGTCTCCAAGATAAAATCTTTCTTTTCGGAGTCTTCAATATCATGAAGCTTAAGAAACATGTGTTGCATAAAAGGATTAAGGCTAGCAAACCTAGCTTCCAACATGTAAACTAAATAAGCAGAAGAAACTTCATAACTAGGAGCAAGCTCAGCCAAAGATTTATCCTCAATATCTTTATGCATGCTAATATGATTAAAGAACTCCTCAATGTTACTTGTCCCAATAATAGAACCACTACCTACTAAGAGGTCCTCCAAAACATACTTAGGGAATAACATAATAAACTAAGAGTAATAAAGTAACAACTATAAATGAAACTATTTTTTGTATTTTTGATAAAAACAATGCAAGCAAAAATAAAGTAAAGCAAAACTAAAACAAAATAAAGGACGTGCGTGCGAAACTCTCCTTGCAAAAGTCTTCTTTTTCCCTGGCAACGGCGTCAGAGAAACAGCTTGATGCGGGCAGGATAACCACCCAGTTGGGAACCCCAAGAGGAAGGTATGATGAGCACAGTAGCAAGTCTTTCCCTCAATAAGAAACCAAGGTTTGTCGATCCAGTAGGAAAAAGCCAAACTTCAGAAGGTGATGCTTGCTAGCTTCGTGACAATCCAGTAAGGGCACCGTTTACGATTCTTATTGGTGCGTCTTCAACTAGTAGCAACGTGGAACCTGCACACAAAACAACCAAGTACTTTGCTCCCAACTTACGATGAGGTTGTCAATCTCACCGGTTTGCTGTAAACAAAGGTATGAGCGTATCGAATGGAAAACAGTAATAGTATGCGAGAAAGTAAACAGTGCGAGAAAAAGTAAAACTGTGTAACAATGTAAAGGAAATTGGACCGGGGTCCACAGTTCACTAGTGGTGTCTCTATAAAATAAATAACAACATGCTGGGTAAACAAATTACAGTTGGGCAATTGATAGAATAAAGATAACATGTATATGTCACGAGGATCGCTATGAGATTTACTCTGGGCATTACAACAAAATACATAGACCGCTATCCAACTGCATCTATGACTAATAATCCACCCACGGGGATATCGTCCGAACACCCCACGAGTTTTAAGTTGCGAACAACAGATAACTGCATTAAGCAAAGTGTGTAATGTAAACAAAACGAATGTCCTTGGACACAAGAATGTTATTTTTTCCCTAGTGGCAACAACACATCTACAACCTTAGAGGTTTCTGTCACTCCCCCAGATTAAATAGAGGCATGAACCCAACTATCGAGCATAAATACCCCCTCTTGGAGTCACTAGTATCTACTTGGCCAAGATAGCTACTAACAACGGAGAGCATGCAAGATCATAAATAACATAGAGATAACATAAGATAAAATTCAGCACATCAACTTAACATAACACCAATATTCATCGGATCCCAACAAACACAACATGTAGAATTACACAAAGGTGATCTCGATCATGTAAGGCAGCTCACGAGATCTAAACATGAAGCACATGGTGGAGAAGACAACCATCTAGCTACTGCTATGGACCCATACTCCAAGGTAGACTACTCACTCATCGCGCCGGAGGCAAGCATGGCGATCAAGAAGACCTCCGGTGGCGATTCCCCTCTCCGGCAGGGTACCGGGAAGAGCTTCTGGACCCTCCCGATCTCGGGTCGATGACGGCGGCGGATCGCGATGTGTTTCTGGAAAATTGATCGGGTATTTAGGTTTTTCCTGTCGGGGGGTCTTTATAGGCGAAGGAGCGGCGCCAGAGGTGGGCCAGGGTGCCCTCACCACAGGTGGGCGCGGCCAGGGTCTGGGCCATGCCCCCTGGTGGTGAGGCCGCCCTGTGGCCCCCTCCATCTCCTCTTCAGTCTTCTGGAAGCTTCGTTAAATAATAGGAGGTTCGGCTTTTGTTTCGTCCAATTCCGAGAATATTTTCTGTGTAACTTTTCTGAATCACAAAAACAGCAGAAAATAGGGAACTGACACTGTGGCACCTTGTTAATAGGTTAGTTCCGGAAAATGCATAAAAACACCACGAAGTGTAACAAAACACTAAGCAAATGGTGTAAGAACAAGCATGGAGCATCAAAAATTATAGATACGTTTGAGACGTATCAATGGGGTAGTTGAATCGTAATGGGAGATAGAAAGAAAGGAGCAAGACCACAAACACGGGTGCGGTCTTTATTAGAGGGCGTCATCAAATTTAAGTTGCACCACAGTTTACAACTCTAAGTAAAAAAATCAAGACACAAATCCCTTATTTAGAAACATTTTTCTCAGTTGCAACCCAACTTGTAATTGGAGTTACGACTCACTTGCAACTGGATAATCACTTAGAACTAGAAAAAAGTCAGTTGCAACCCACTTGTAACTGAAAAATTCACTTGCAACTAGATAAACCTTAGTTGCAACTTGTTTGTAACTGAAAAAACTCAGTTGCAACATACTTGCAACTAGAAGATGTTAGTTGCAACTCACCTGCAATTTCAAGCTAGCATGAATCCAATGGCCGAGAACATTTTTCTGAGTCAGTTACAACTCACGTACAATTAGAATAAAAACTCAGTTGCGACCCACTTGCAACTGAAAAATCTCGATTACAACCCACTTATAACTGAAAGACCTTAGTTGCAACCCAGTTATCTTCTTCTTTACTATAGGATTCCAGTTGGTGATGGTGAAGCCACTTTTGGTTAAAACATTCGATTTCCTAAAATACCCTTATAAAAACGGATATATTACAACATATTGCCACCGCCAAGTTATAAGCGTTCGGATGAAAAACGAAAAAACAAATCTAATCGCGGTGCTGCTCCACACGAAAAGCTCAAGCCATCACGATCGGCAACTAGCGGCACACAATAGAGGAAGGCGGCGGAGTGCGGCACTGAACCCATGGCCTCGCCGGGGACAAGAGGAGCCGAGGGAGGCGGGTAGCACAGATATCCACGCGGTGCTGCCGCTTGCCGCGCTCAGGTGGAATCAAGTTTTGTAGGAGACAATCAACCACATCGCCGGCGCCGGCAGCGATGGCTCGGTCGGGGGCCTCGGTCGTGAGGGACAGAGGAGATCGGTGGCTAGGCCATGCCGTTAGGAGTCTCGTGATCGGGGGCTAGGTCAGATCGGGGGCTAGGTCAAATCGGGAGTTAGCATTGACTGTTTTGGGTCTCGATGAAGATGAGTTGGGGCGTGCGTTGACGCAGTGCATTGATGGGCTTTTGCCTTTTGGACTGCTGGCTGGCCTGTACGGTGACGTATTTAGTTATTTAGCTAGGCTGCACTTTATTTCATTTTGTTTGTATTATTTGGGTATCATGAGTACAGACACAGAATTCCCAAGTACATTTCGGGTTTTTAGAACTGCCACCCGATTAAGTGTTTGGGTTTTTCAGGTTTGAGATATACGGGTTCGGGTTTGGGTAAATCTTGGTTTTATGCCTAGCCGGAAAAAAAATTCCCCAATCGTGTCTATTCTCCGGTGATGCGTCGTGGTTGCTCTTGCCATTCAGGGACGCCACCCGTGGCCGTCTCCGCCGGCGAGATGCCTCAAGGCCGTGCCTCCTACTACTACCTGTTTATGACAAGATATGATTTGATACTAATTATTTTATGCTAAATATTCTCACCGCATGCCAAAGTTAAATAGGTCCAATTAATTACGGATTTATTTCTTTCTACGTTGGCAACATGGAATAGGAAACGGCAATGGTCTGATTACTTTTCAAGGCAAGAAATAATTTGATGCAGAATCAAGGGACTAAATAATTACCTTGCGCTAAATATTCCCACCGCATGCAACCAAAACCAGATTTCTGGAACTCTCCCCTCTCCTCTCTCTCTACAGTGCCAGAGGCGACCCGAGGGCGACCCCGGCTCGACCAGTGCTCGCCGGCGTATCCGTGGGATTTCCCACCCTCCGGCGGCCGCTCCGGCGGCGGGAGGATGGGGAATCCCCGGATCTGCGTTCCGGTGATGTAGATAGGGTGTGGATTTGGCGGATCTTGGGCGTCGAGGCCGAGATGGGGAGGTCTCCGACGTCGTTTTGCTGGGGTGCAGCCTCCCCTCGCTCCCGTCGTCGTCCTCGACGGCGGCGGATGGCTGCTGCCCTGTTCCACCGGCGTTTCCTCCAGCGTCGGTGGCTGGCTTGCGGTTGGTGTTCGGGGGGTCGGCGGAGGGATCTGGAGGCTGCTGCTGCAGGGGCTCGAGGTGTGCAGGGTGGAGATCTGGCCACCTCCGGTGAGGTGGTTTGGCGTTGGCCCCAGGTCTGGGGCGGAGGAAGCTTGGGGGGTTCCCCCGGCCGATGGTCGATCTTCGGCTTCAGATCCAGCTTCTCGGAGCTGGTGGCTGCTGCGGCTCGTCAACGCCTTTGGGCTAGGAGCTTCTCTGTTCCGTTGGTGAGGGGTGCCGGCGGCGGGTTCCGGCGTCGTCTTCGACGGTGTAGGGCTTGTGTGCTTGGTGTCCGTGAGGTTGAAGTTGTTGTTCTGCAGTTGTTTTGCCTTCTGTTTTCTCTCCGCTCGTTTGCGGCTTGTATTCCGATCTGTACTGTTCTTCTTCTTGTATGAATATAAGTTCTAGCGTTCAAAAAAAAAAAACCAGATTAATTTGATGCAATGTTAAATAAGTTCCTATTAGTTAAGGATTTATTGATCTATGTTGGTAACATGCAATAGGAAATGGTAGACATTTTTTTGTCTATGAGACCGTGACGGTCCCTCCCATTCTCCAAAATACCAATAGAAAGAAAGGAGCTGAGGCACCGCGGCCGAAATTTAGGTCGCCTCCATTCTCACATGGGCGCTCGCCAAGGCCGCCAGTGACTTCCTGGTCCCGCTCCATGACAGCGGTGCCGATTAGCTCGGGACAGACGACACGAGCAGAGTTGTCATCGATTCACTCCCCTCAACCCATCTGTGCACGACGACGAGTGCAGGCGCATCGGGTTGTCTTCGAGAAAGACAATGCCACACTCCAGGACAACAGACCAGAATGGTTTGGGATGGACGACACAATTAGAGTTACTGCAAGCAAAACTTCCACCCCTCATGCAGCAATCGATAGGAACACATGTTCATCGTTGCTGCTGCTATTGATCGGATGTCAAAATCTGTTTCTCTTTTTAAAGGGAAATAATCTTAGGATTTAAAGAGCAACACTTAATAGATTGAATGATCTGACGAAAAAACTGAATGTATGGTTAAGTCAGTAAGATGGGGAACTATTCCAAGGCCATGTTTTTAAGTAGAAATAAGTACAGTTAGTCTGACATATTGTAGAAAAGATATACTTTTAACATAGAGCTGCAAGGCTGCGGCATATATTATTGATAGCTATTTCAGTGAGGAAGAGAAAGACACACTCTAAAGCACAAAAGATTAGCATCGAGGTAAAACTGAATAATAAGTACAAAAAAGGAGGGAAACTCTTTATGCTAGGACGATGAATTGCGTAGATATGGCATGCAATATTTATTTGTTAGAGTGGAGTGACACAAAATTTGACCATGAAACGACATGCTTTATCAGGTTTTCAAACCGGAGAAAAAAAGCGTCACATATTTTGTATGGAAGGGGAACGGAAAGGGCACCACGGGGGACTTGATAGCTGCAGAGTGTCAGCAGTCATTTACACATTTACGGATTCAAATCAAAGGTGAAAATTATATAGTATTTGTATGTAGGTAATGATGTTGGACAAGACACATAGTTTTTCTTTGGGTTTCTTACAGAAGGATGGGAAGTATACCTAGAAACTCCAATCTTTAATGTAAAAGAATTAACCTTTCATGACTTCAGAGGAGGTGTTCTCATGGGTATTCTCCAATTGTTTTTTTTTCACTAATGTAACCTTATTCAGTAGGTTTCTTATTATAAGAAAAAAAGGGGTATTGTCAGCTTGTATAATTCAAACATGTCTTAATCTTTGTCTTCTGTATAATTTTGAACATCTTGATAATATATATTTGGCGGCAAAGCAAGGGGCCAAGGGCACCTTACTATTATTCTAAAATATGTTGAGATGAAACAAACTTGAAAAGCGTGAGATGATGAGAAAGTAACATAATGCTGATAATTGTCGCAACACTATCATAAATTTTTTGTAATACAAATATTATGCATAACAAATATCTTTATTAATATATTTAGGTCTAATTTGCTGGACCGTAGCAACGCACGGGCATTAAACTAGTAACTAGAATATCCTAGTTTTTTCGTGAATGAATTAAAATATCTTAGTAGTTGCGACCAACTTGCAATTTCTAACGCTCACGGTCTGTTTGCGTAGACGCTGGAATTTCCCTGGACCTGATCGTGCGCGTTGTGTCCTTTTGGGTCGCTGGATCCGTTTCTCGTGGACGGATGAGATCGAGTTGGATCCCTTAGGAGTTGTAGGACCTGACCTGACGTGCGCGCAGAGAAGAAGTACTACGGCTGAAATTGGTTTTGTCACCTGATTCGGTTCCACAAGCGCTAATATGAACCCCCAAGGTCCCCTGGCCCTAATCCTCGATCAGCATGCCACCCGCTAGCGGTCGCGGACGGGGACGGGGACGGGGACGGGGGCGCGGGCGCGGTGGCGCTACCGCCACCTTCGAAGTTCCCATCTCCCTTCGCCATCACGCCGTCCGCTTCAAAGCGCGCAACTCCCGCCGCGGTCGCTCCGGCCCGGGCCGCACCAAGGGTCGGCCGAGGTCTCCTCGGTATGTCCCTTCTCGCTCCATCGTACGTTTTCTGTTTCTGATATATTGGACAGAAATTCCGTGGATCGAATTGCTGCTCATCGATCGCCTGGGGGTTCGGACGAAGGATTCTCCTTCAGATATATTCGTTGCATTAGGAATTTAGGATTTGTATGGTACTCCCTCGGTTCTAAAATATATAACATGTTTTACTGAATTGTTAGCATAAAACCATGATATTAAAGGCTAAATTTCAAAAACTGCAACTTTACGTTTGAATCGCAAAAAACCACGAGTTTCTAGCAAATTGCTAGCAATGTGCGCTGATTGTCGAATTTCAGCTGATTAACAGCGATTCCGACAAGCGGGACCCACCTGTAAGAATGACATGGCAGCGGGCGGCTCGCTTCCGTCGACAGACGTTAACCGACGGGTGGAGAGTTAGCATAAAACCACGACATTGAAGGCAAAATTTCGAAAAACCACGACTTTAATAAAAAAAACCACGATTTCCCGAGTATTTTTTTTCAATTCGCACTGATCGTGAGTTAAACACGAATTGACACCTAATCTGACAGGTGGGACCCACCTATAAGTGCTGAGCTGGTTCTATATGTGGTGACATGGACAGAGGCCCACTTGTTAGTCCAATAAAAAAATAAAAAATGGAACAATGGAAAAGTGGACAGGTGGGAGGAGATTCCCCAGAGATGGGGAAGGGGAGGAGATCCGCCGGAGATGGGACAAGGGGAGGATAGCCGCCGGACGGCAGCGGTGCCCGGAGGTGGAGGCGCGGTGGCCAGCCCCAGGAAGAAGAAGATAACACCTACTTTTTTATTTTTCCTTTTTTATTTTTTATTGGGCTGACAAGTGGGTCCCTGTCCATGTCAGCACATAGAGAACCAGCTCAGCACTTACAGGTGGGTCCCACCAGGTGTCAGTTCGCGTTCAACTCGCGATCAGTGCGAATTGCAAAAAATTACCCAAAAAGTCGTGGTTTTTTGCGATTGAAACATAAAGTCGTGGTTTTTTGAAAATTCGTCTTGAATGTCGTGGTTTTATGCTAACGTCCGTCAAGCGGGCCCCACCCGTCGGTTAACATCCGTCGACGGAATCGAGCTGCCCGCTGCCACATCATTCTTACAGGTAGGTCCCGCTTGTCGGAATCGCTGTTAATCGGCTGGAATTCGACAATTAGCGCACATTGCTAGCAATTTGCTAGAAACTTGTGGGTTTTTGCGATTCAAACGTAAAGTCGTGGTTTTTTAAAATTTAGCCTTCAATGTCGTGGTTTTATGCTAACTACTCTGTTTTACTAGTTTTTTAAACACATGTATCTAGCCACCTTTTTAGTATGTAGGTTTAAAACAAGATGAGTGAACTTATACACACTAAAAGGAGTAGATTTCAAGTTGCCGGAAGAAATTAACTACTCCTGGGAGTTCATATTATTAAGCAACCAGTAGTAGATTTTTCTATATATTATTAAGGAACAACAACAACAACAAAAAATAGTCTTTCTTCCTCCATAGCAAGGTCATAATATGGATTACACATTCGTCTGTTAAGATAAGTAGCTCTTAATTCTGTTCATCGATCCTGCTCCACATAAATCAGGTGTCATGAACATGTTGCTGAACAAACATCTGTGTGGAGCTCGAGCAAGTTGATGGGCACATTGAAGGAATCGTCCAGCACTACCACTTCATCTTCCACTCCCCAGGCTCTACTTCGGGACACCACTGAGATATCGGCATCATCGGGGCGCTGCCTTTCCTCATCTCCTGGTCCAACCATTTTGCTCCACGAACCTCCTGATTGGTATCAGAAATTTTACATCAGGATCGATCACTCAAGATCTGTCCACACATATCCGGATGTGGGCGGACCATTCAAGAGCTTACAAGAAGCTGAAAATGCTATTGACTGCCACCTTCAAGGCCTCCAGCATGAAACGATGTAAGTTTTCCCAACTTTGTTTGGTATTTTTCACTAGTTCATTTGCCCTGTGTGCGCATTTGCATTTGCACTTAATTATTTTCGCTACATACAAACATGCTTCCATGATTCATAAGATGTTCACATTTTTATGGCCCTGAGTTAGACTATAGAAAAGCTGTCTAGTTGACCACAAAATACTAGCCTAAATTTTCTCTTATTTTGAAATTTCTGCCATGGTATCCCTTTAAGTAAACAGTTATCATATTTCTAAGTGTTGTTGAGATAGTTCATAAGTCACAAGCATAGCTCAAAATTAACAAAGTACATATGGATGCTGCCGCTTTATATTTAATATTATCATCTGAATTGAAATTTGTACAATTAGATTGGTTAAACATTACCTGGGTTGGTATATACCCACTTAGCACTGTTTCCCGGGGTGCTAAACAATGGTGCACACCAATAAGTGGTCGAAACATTAACTGGTCGAAACAGCGTAGTAAGAGCACACTGTGCTGGGGATCTGAAAATGAATTATGGATGCTTTTTAACAATAAACGATGTAAGCAGTTCAGTTCAGTGCCTTGCATGTGTTCATTAGAGCATGTGATCTAGAGCCATCATTTATAGTAAAGGTAGCTATTAGACTATTACAATTTACAATCTTCTCTTATCTTTTTCTTCACATTATTACAATTGTCCAGGAGCACGCATAGAGGTGGGTCTTGCATGAGAGCCTCATCCCACTCCCCTCATTTTTCATCTCTCTCTAAGCCCCTAGTATACTTGCTCTTATTATCATGTTTATGTTACAGCCTAGAGGTAACTTGGGGCTTTCTCACCCTAACCCTATGTCAGGCTGATGATATGGAAAAATATTCACTCTTTATACCTCACCTTTGAGGAAGTACAATATACTAATAATATCTGTTTCGTAATTAGGCGCAAGGAATCATTGGACAAGCTTTCTCCAATGGATAGGCTTATACAGCAGTCTCTTTACTGGCCTGATGGCAGAAGAAGAAAATGTTCAGAAGCATCTGCACTTAAGAATACTCGTACAGTAACAGGCCATTTGCTTGAAGCTTTAGTGGACAAGTATAATGATGATCACAAACTTTTTGGGGTTTGCTTTCTCCCTCATTTGATTATATCTCATATTTTATTCATTTGCCAGTTGTTGACTCTATGCATGCCTTTTATTCTAGGATCGTGCATATGAACTAAAAGATGCTTTGCACTACCAAGCAATGCGGGGGGAGAATATTTGGTACAGTCATTTCAATTTCACTACAAAGGCAAAAGGAGCTGGTGGTATGGAAAATCTATTTTTTGCTGAAGTGATGGAAGGAGATGAAATGGCGGTCAGCTGTTTCTGCATGATCAATACTGATGCTAATGGTATTCTATGCTCATCTCTTACTTTTAAGAGTTTAACTATCACAGGCTCATGGTGCTTGTACACTTACTGTGTAAATGTCTCTGGCTGCAGTATGTTATTTTTGTACTGTATTGTTTTGTTTGTTTCTCATGTCATGTTTCCTTCATCATGTCCATTAACCTTGAGCTTAACATTTACACAGTCTTGTGTGATGAGCAATGACTGCATGCACATGATTTTTGAGTTACTGAACTATTTATTAGCACTAGAATGATGCCCCGCATGTTACTGAGAGTAAATTATGCTCTACATAAAAGGGTCACATAAAGCAAATTATATTGTTATTATAAACATATAGACGAGCTCTACCGTGTTATTATTCCTTCTGATGCTAGCCTGAAATAAAAATCAGTTGAACTGCTGGAAGCAAACAATGAGATGACATATTATATCTGGATAAAACAACTTTAAACTAACTCATAAATATTTTGTTGGAGCTACACAGAGTTCAGTGGAAAAACTGGAATACTGTTTTGTGAGCGTTATGTTTGGTGCTCTTTCATAGGTTGCACTAATAATTATACCTAGCATTGTAAATAGAGAACAACTAATTAGTGTCCATAGTGCAAACAATTATTTGTGGTATGCAAACATATACAGGGGTCAGGGGCATCTATGTGCACAATTTTTATAAATCAGAATAGGTAATCCAATTTTGAGTCATGAAGTGAACTTTTTGTAGCATTCAAAGAGTAGAGCATACCGGATACCAATAGTTAATGGAAATACAGTAAATTAAAGCATGATTTGCCTTTCCCATCCATGTCTATCCAATGCATATTTCTTCAAATGATATCTATCTTCTCATAAATTCTTGTGAGTATTCAGTTTTATGAATCATAGGAAAATTGCCCATGCGTTGCAACGGAAAAACATTATTAAAACGTTCATGGCAGCAAAAAAACAACAAAGGAAGAAAATTAGAAGGATTATGTGTGTTTTTACCAAGGTTTTTTTTCTCAGTAACAGTTTTTTACTTGAGGACACCAGAAATTCTGGTTACCGCAAAATCTCGTAAATATCGGTGTTTTTTCATTCAAGATATTTCAAACAAAATTTGAATTCAATTTTTTTTGCGCACAAACAAATAAAGTTTGACCCTAGTTTGACAGTATGTTCTTCGTGGAGAAGTGGTAATAGCTTTCGGTGAACTCGCCTGTGGTCGCGGGCTCGAATCAACCTGTGCCATAGATATATCAGTGTCTTTCTCAAAATATTCATGCTATCCATCATTATATTCTTCAGTTTGTCACTTCAAACGTTGGCCTTTTCCAGCTCATCCATTGCTAGGTTGAACGGTAACTTCTGATGTTTCTACAATTTGCTGTCTTCAAAGCTCTGGCGTCTTCAACCACAACGCTCTAGGCTTCGAGGAGGGAGACCCGAGCTCCAGGTCAGCTATGCTTAGCGGCGAGCCTGGCCAAGGCTTCGCACAGGAGTGCCAGATCGGATGGCCTTCCCGCTGACCTTTTCAGCCGAACGCCGCCGTGACCTGTTTATCTGCAGTGTCCTATTGCTGAGAACTGTCTCGACTGATCGGGCCAAGCACATAAATGGAGACACGACGCAGGATAGCAAACCGGGAAGGATTATGCCGTCTGAGGTCATTGATTTGATGTGCAGCCGGGAAGGATTCAGAGCATGCGGCAGGTTCAGGCGTTTAGCTCCGGCGTGAGTGCGTGGATCCTAACGGTGCCTCCCCTAATCTTCCCCCGTCGACCTTAATGTCTTCCATAGCGCTCTCAGTCTCCTGGGCATGTCGGTGGTGATCACGGACCAGGGGCGCCTCCTACTCTGCATGCAATGTCTCTCTGGGATTTTCCTCCTAGCCTCAGCCTCCGGGTTGTGCAGCTCTGTCACCACTGCGAACCGGAGTCGTGCCTGTCGCAGATGAACTTGCTACTTTGAGAACGCTGTAGTTTATAGATGATGCCACATCTTCTACTTCTGTTGATAGATACCACCGGTCGAGGCGCTTCCCAGGAGCAAGCCCTTGTTTGTATGATCCTATCTCGAGTTTTCCAAATCACCTCTTGGCCGCTAGATCGATTTGCTCCTCTCTAGATGCAAATCGACATCCACGTGTCCTGCATAACTTTCTATGAGTCCCTGCACGGTGGAGCACAGAGACGCGGACGCCGCGCTCTTTCCAGCTGCCATGGCCGCCTTCTGCTAATTCTCTCGAGAGATGAGCAAGACCTTGTTTGTATCCTTTGTACCCGGCGGCGCGCCATGGAGTATTACATAGTACAATATAGTAGTGGGAGCCAATCTGGTTATTTAAAAGGGAACATAACATAGTTTCATACACGGTCACGTGGGATGCATATTGGCTGACTTGAGTAGGACACGGTCGCTGCAATCGGCCCATACCAACGATCGACCGGGAAAACTAAGCACACAACGTATATGAACCTTTTTTTCACCTTACCGGTAGCATTATTTGTAGTATGTATTTTGGTGGGAGGGCAAATTGGTCCAAAAAGTGTTGGACAAAACCAAACCATGGAACCCTTGCGTCTTTTATTATTATTAGGTATAGATATGATCATGATACTATGTATTACCAATTTTGGTGGTTTGTCATTTTTGCAACCACTTGGTGGGTATGCTGCTGCTGAATTACTGTGCTTAAAAGGCAACAGAACAGGCATCTACGAACAATAAATCATATCATTTCAGAAAAGAGTTAATCAATACTACAGAATCAATAACACCAAAGTTATAGCACATATCTACAAATACCAGAGAAGGGGATTGGATACTAAGAATCAAGAGAATTATCTGAGTTTTTCAAGTTCTACCTATAGGTTTGCTGGACTCTTGATGCTGCAGTTATCAACACATAGACAATGTTGTAGTCCAGATCCATAGCAAGGGGACTGAAGCAAAAGGAGGTCAGTGGGAGCAGCCAGCAGAGGAGAGAAGAGCACCGATGAGGAAGTTGAAAAGGGGGACATGTCGACTGGGGGGTTCCAAAGGTGCTAGATTGGTAGAGGAGAGGGCGAGGCCTCTTTTGATTCATAGGATTTCCATAGGTTTTCTGTAGGATTGAGTTCCTATAGGAATATTTCCTACACAAGCGTTTGATTCAAAGGAACATATCCCATAGGAAATAATCCTATAGGAATCTTGTAGTGTAAATTCTATAGGAAAAAAGCATTAGGTCATAACTCATGGAAAATTTCCTTTGCTACAATCAAAGACACTTCATCTTCCTATAGGATTCAAGTAGGCATGACATTCTAATCCTATGTTTTTCCTATTCCTATGTTTTTCCTATCCTATGAATCAAAAGAGCCCGTGTGTTAGAGGCGAGGAGATGGCTGGGAATCGCGAGGGAAACGAAGAGATGGATGGAACCTGTAACGTTGGACTTGGTGCTGTATTGAGCTGGTCTATCTTAGGAAATAGATGCATGGGTTTGATTGACAATGTAATCAAACGGTTCATGGTTCATAATTATCCGATGACAGGGAAGTCCATAAGAGCAGCAAAATAGCAGTTAATGATTGTTAGTAGGGCTTGTCTCTATAAGACGTACATATTTGTTTGGTTGAGTTTCTGGTGGTAGTATATTATTTTTACTGTATTGTATTGTTTGTTTCCCATCATGTCTATTTTCCCTTTATCATTTCTGTTATCCACAAGCTTACTATTTGTGCATGTCCATGATTTTTTTGCTTTCAGTTACTTAACTATTATTATTAAGTTTTTCTTTGTGCCTGACTGGTATGTGGCAGTTGAATGACAACTTTCCTCTCTCTTTCTTCTAAAGGTCGCTGCTATGGTTGTACAAACAATGGAAGTGTTGGTATGAAGCACCCCAACGAAGCTAACACATACAATGCTGGCCACCCGGACAGTTATTTGTTATCTGAACATACTGGAGAGTGGGATGTCTCAGATGACGATGAGGATGTATGATCCTTTATTTGCTGCCGAGCATTTTTTATTTTTTTATTTGCTGTTAATTACATGTGTACCCTTGCTTCTTTTTCAGGTGAAGGCTGAGCAGGATAGACTAAGACATATTTTCAAGGTTAATGGTGTTTTGTGTAGTATGATTTGTAGTGAATCTTGCTGGGTATTTCTTTGATTTAATATCTTGCTTGTTTATCTTCTTTAGGGCCTTGATGATCCACATTACCTGAAGAAAATTTCCACATCTCCGTATGCAACAGCTACATTCATTGAAGACTAAGAGGGGGTGGCGGAGTGGAGCATCATATCCCCTTGAACTTTGTTGTGTGTCGACACACATTTCACCCCTTTTATATCCTTTCTATTAATTATGTAATGATTTCAGATGGCATATAAAATAGAAGATAGAAACAACAGTGTACAAGAGGTGTTTGATAATCATACTCTAAAAACAAGGAACATAGTGTACCAAGAGGTGTTTGATAATCTTTAGACGATACATGTGTAGGTACATCTTCGTTGCTTCATTTGGAAAATTCCATTGCTACACAGAGCACAGACTAACTACTCGGCGGTAATTGTAGGATGATGACTATGTTCAAGGGCTCAACCTGAAGTTCATGCAGCTGATGGTTACAGATTCTCGGTGCTCCGTCTATGAGAAGTGGATCGCTTGTGAACATAAATGGACTTAGGCTAGACAGAAGAATCATATAGGTAGTGTATCTTATCTGTACTTCTTTAGCTAATGTGTTAAAGGGTAACCTCCTTTAGTTGTGTTCTCTGTATTATGTGTTGTTGTACATGGCTGCAGTGAAAAAGTATATGAAGCCTCCCTTTCTATTTCTTGCTTTTATGTTGCTTCTTATTGTTCCAGAAAAGCTGCTATATATTGATCTGCTGCGTCGACGAGATTTGCTCCGCTTACAACTCTTCAATTTTTGTTTACCAGGCAGACTACCAAAGGAAAGCTTCAGTAGAACGAGCAGTCTCAGTTTATGTTTCAGAGTTGTTCTTTTTGTCTTAACTTGTGGTCTTTGATTTATTTAGTGTCACGAATGTAGTTCAAATCTATGTAGGAGTGCTCAGCTTCTACCACAACTAAATAGAAACAGAATTCTAAGAAAAAGATAACATACCAGTTGTTGTCAGCTTAATCCGGGCTTGCTCTAGTTGTTCTATAATTTGCTCGCTCGGGCACGGCCCTGGGCTCCAACTTCTCATCCCCTCCCTTTATCCGCCATTCATGTAGTTCGTCCGTATCAAACATGTAGTTTGTCCGTCTCAAACTGCTTTCATGCAAGGGAGGAATATCCTAGATGGAGTTGTAACCTTGCATGAAACAGTTCATAAACTACATTCTAAAAAGTTGAATGGGGTAATTCTAAAGTTAGATTTTGAAAAAAGCTTATGATAAAGTTAAATGGTCTTTTCTCCAACAAACACTCAGAATGAAAGGTTTTTCGGATGAGTGGCGTTGTTTGATCAATTCCTTTGTGTCAGGAGGTAGTGTTGCAATCAAAGTCAATGACGATATTGGCAATTACTTCCAGACGTTGAAAGGGTTAAGGCAGGGTGACCCATTATCGCAAATGCTATTTAATATAGTGGCTGATATGCTTGCCATTATGATCGAACGCGCAAAGAATGATGGTCTCATTGAAGAAGTTATTCCTCATCTTGTTGATGGGGGCTTATCCATCCTTCAATATGCCGACGACACGATCCTTTTTATGGAACATGACCTTGAGAAAGCACAAAATCTGAAACTTATACTTTCAGCTTTCGAGCAACTATCAGGACTAAAAATTAACTTCCATAAAAGTGAATTGTTTTGTTTTGGTGAGGCTCAAGACGAGGTCAATGCATACGCCGAATTATTCGGCTGTGGGCAGGGACATTTTTTATGCGGTATTTGGGGATTCCGATTCATTATCGGAGACTTACAATTGCCGAATGAAAACTCATCGAGGAAAGACTACAAAAACATCTTAGTAGTTGGAAAGGTAAATTGTTGTCTCTGGGTGGAAGATTGATACTCATTAATTCGGTACTATCCAATATGGTACTACATATGATTTCATTCTTTCTCTTGCCTAAAGGAGTCTTGCATAAGCTGGATTATTACCGGTCTAGATTCTTTTGGCAAGGGGACAGCGAGAAAAAGAAATACAGATTGGCTAAATGGAGTGTCGTGTGCTCTCCTAAAGACCAGGGTGGGCTTGGTATTCATGACCTTCAGGTCAAAAATACAGCTTTACTGGGGAAGTGGCTTTTTAAGCTACTTACTGAGGAGGGGACATGGCAAACCATACTTAAGAGGAAATACATTGGTCAAAAAGCTTTATCCCAGGTTCTTTGGAAACCGGGTGATTCGCATTTTTTTGCTGGACTCATGGCAACAAAGAAGTTTTTCTTTGGTCTGGGTTCTTTTTCCATTAAGGATGGTTCCGAGGTACTGTTCTGGGAAGACAAATGGTTTGGTAATGCCAGTCTTCGGGAACAGTATCCGGCCTTATATAGCATTGTGCGTCACAAAGGTGATACTATCGCCAAAGTTATGGAGAATTCTCCACCTTCAGTGGCGTTTAGAAGGGATTTGTCTGGGCAAAGACTTGTAGCTTGGAATGCCTTGCTTTAGCGTTTGGCAAACGTCCAACTACAAGATGGGCATGATGAATTCCGTTGGAATCTACATGTAAATGGACAATTTTCAGTAGCTTCCATGTACAATGCTCTTATTTTACTAAATGTGCCAATCGATAATTCTAGTAATGATAAGCTTTGGAAGTTGAAGATTCCATTACGGATAAAGGTATTTGGATGGTACCTACGTAAAGGGGTTGTTTTAACGAAAGATAATCTTGCAAAGCGGAATTGGCATGGAAGTAAGAAGTGTGTTTTTGTCATCGGGATGAAACAATTAAACACTTATTCTTCTAATGTCATTTTGCTAGATCTATATGGTCAGTCATCCAAGTAGCTTCAACCTTGATTCCACCATGCAGTATTACCAATATATTTGGGAATTGGCTTAATGAAATTGACAATAGGTTTAAAAAGCATATTAGGGTGGGAGCGATTGCCTTTATGTGGTCGCTATGGCTATGTAGAAATGATAAAGTGTTTAACGATAAAAAACTCTTCTATTTTGCAGGTTATCTACAGAGCTATTGGTACACTCCGTTTGTGGTCGTCTCTGCAACGTCCACATGATCGCGACCTTTATACGGAGGTTTGTGCACGATTGGAAGCTACGACGAGGGATACTTTTTCCCAATATGGATGGCCATATAGCTTACGGATTGCTGCTTCTAGCTAGGCGATATTACATTTGCTCACCATGATATGTAATTTTGCATTTGTACTTTATGATACATCTTGGTTGTGTGCTGTGTGCATCCTTGTTATGCAGAGGCCGAATATAAGCTTAATAACTATTAAATAATAAAGCGCTCTTTATCGAAAAAATCCACCATTCATACAGCAACTGAGCACCAGTCTCCTTACTCACTACGGGAATCAGGCCAGGAGCCTACGGCAAAAGGTTTCTCTTCGCCTTGAAACTCCCGCACGCAAGATCCACGATCGGTCCATGTTCTCGCCCTGGCACGGTCTCCACGCACGCAGCCCTACTTTACTGCTACTCGCTATGGTCTATTTTACCTCGCATTTCCCATGAAAGAACAATTTTCAAATGTACTAATTCATAGGTGCATTGAAATGTACTTTACATGCAATTTGCATCGGCCAACATGGAAGCATCCTAGGCCATGTTTTGCACTTTGTATTCATCACAATGGAGTGTTTTGCTCATTTTTATACTCATGACTATACTGCACGATCTTGCATTATGTACATTTCCTCCTATGTAACATTTTCTTTCTTTTTATTTTTTTGCACAAGGTTATCTTTGCCTTCCGTCAAACTAGTAAGAACGCCAACATCTTAATTACTGTAGTTCTCTTCTTCCTTCTTAACCTAACTTGGCATTCATGGATCAATTCAGCATCCATACCCGCCATGCGGTACACGTACCCTGCTTCAGATGACTGTTCGTCCCAAGACCATGGACGGTATGCAGGTCCTGTCAGTCAAAATCACATCAATCAAGGAGTCCTTACACTGGCCACTGCAAGTGTTCGGCGTCGTCGCTGCACGCGATGTGTGTTGGATCACAAACGCAACATTATTTTCTAACGGGCGAGGACTAACTGCCAAACCATCGCTGAAAGTGAAGGGGGCAACAAAAGCCGAGGATAAAGATCTGAGCGATCCCTCCGACCGCTAATACTTGCCTTTATACGAATATATTTAGACACATTTTAGTGTCTAGATACATCTATACAAAGAAAAATATTAATGGTCGGAGGGAGTAGCTATTATGATATACTACTAGTACGTACAGAGACGGGTCTTCTACTCTTCTCTAAGCGCTGTTTACCCTAGTAGGTTCAGCACGTTGGAACTCGACTTTTAAACCCAAGAGTGCCGGCATAAGCCATTAAGCCTCAGCGAGCTCCGTGTTGGTTTCTGTAGTATGGAAGTTCGCGTTGCTTGGTCATGTTTTCGTTATGAGCCACTTGGTCTTTAATTAGTTATCTCGAAGCTTGATGCAGGCACTTCCTCAAATTGCGATGCAGTTGAATTGCACCATTTCATTTGCATGCTCACGCGGTGTATATGGTGGTGGTATTTTTTATAGTGAATTCTAATTTTAACCCTAGTTATATATTTGTCACACAAATTACCCCTAGCTTTTGGACCCTCTCTTTTTTACGTGGGTCTATTGAGCAAGTTGTAAAGTGACGTCCGAAGTTCTAAAATATCAGAATAATGATAAGAAATAAAACTAATGGATATGAGAAAAACGAACAAGATTGTCGAGCTCCGATCTTTACATATTTTGTCACACCACATCAACGTAACATGCCAGTCCTATCTAACAAAAGCAAACAATATGCTAATGTAGGGTAAAGCCACGTTAACATACTCCTAACTTAAACATTTCGGTTAAAGTTCTACTAAATAGAATAAAACATGTCACAAATGCACAATTACATAATAAAATCTGAATTCACTATATTTTAAATTTTATTATTCCAACCAGGCTACCCCTCCATAAATAGCTCAACGGAAAGGCACGGTTTATTACGAAAACAATTAGAAGAGAAAGGAAAGCAAGGTAAAGCAAGTTGGAGCACCAATTGGAAACCCGTTGCGGATGCTATTCATCGAAACATCCGGAGCAAAAACCTATTGCCACGGCAACTAGAGAAGACTAAGGGGGTGTTTGATTCCAGCCACAATTTGCCAAGCAAAAACTTGGCAATATGATACGTGTTTGGCTTTTTGCCACACTTTATCATCCATACGGTCCACATATCATAGTGTAATCTTTGCCAACTTTTTCTATACTTTGTGGCTCCAATTTCTTACCATACTTCTTTAGCTGCCAAACTTAGGCTTTGCAACAGACCGGGAGAAGTATGTGTGTCGAACGATCAGTGTTTTGCAGCTGTGTTCTCGGCTAGTTGGGGCGATTTAGACTTTGCTCTTGGTGGTCTCAGTTTCCGAGGTGAAAACCCTAAGGCTTACCTTCCATGGTTATGCCTGGAAATGATGGTTCCTAGTCATTTCCTTGTTGAAGACACTATCTGGGGACTAGGCCTTCTCTAAATTAAAACCCCAGATTTTGATCATGTTGGTTAGACCAAACGATGACGTTGTTTATGCATTCTTATCTTCCTCGAAGCCGCATTTTGGAGAACCTTTTTAAGAGTCTAGTTGTCGTCACCACTGCTTGTTCTTGCTGCTGCGAGTCTCTTATTACTTCATTGGGGTCTTTGTTTTCTTCTTTTCTTTCTTCAACTGTGTGCATCCTTGATGTCTAGACTTGCTCAAGATATTATGTTGTTCAGAGGTTGGGTGTAATTGCTATTAATATATTCTGCTTATCGGAAGAAAAAAAGTCATATTCTGGTGATCCTCATCAGCATATTTGAAAGGGCATTTCTCTTATAATTGTATTTTAGGTGTTTGTTGTCAACACAAGTATGCTTAACCATGCGGTTGAGTGTGTTAGATTTTTTATTAAAGCACAAGATGGTTGGCGACCCCTCAAAACGTGAAAAGATCAAAGCGGATGATGTAGATTTTTGGTGTGTAATTCAGGTAACCGCACTATCAAGAGGGGTTGCTCTTTGGAAGGTTTGGATGAAATTATCTTCTACACAAAACCCATCCCATGAATAAGGTGGAGAGAAAACCCTAGTAAATTTGTCATTGTTGGTGCGTCTCAAGAACGGAGACTCTGGTGTGAAAACACTGGAGACTTTGGTCCTGAGTCTAGAGACTCCGGCATGGCCTGCCCAACTTTTGCGTCAAGCAGTGCACGCCTCAATTGACGGTCCAGAGACTAGATAGAGGATTTTTGCCTCCGGCATGTGCCCTATTTTTCGAGGAACCCTATAAATAACCTTCTTCTTCCCCAAGTGAAGGTTGCGACTTCACCTCTCTCTCCTCCATTGTTGTTGATCTTATATTCACTAGGTCTCCATTCTAGCCAGTAGAACTTCAAGCCCTTTTAGGATTCGAGGGAGGAGACCTAGATCTACACTTCCATCGAAGGAATTTGATTTCCCCATCCATTCCATTGAGGAACTTGTTACTCTTGGGTTCTCGAAACCCTAGGAAGAAAAATCACCCCCAAATCTCATCCTTGGTGTTGTAAGAGCTTGGTAGTCTTGTTGGGAGCCTCCAATTAATTTTGTTGAGATAACCCCAACCCTTTGAGTAAAGGTTGTGGCCGCTTCCTTCAAGGCCACCACTTAGTGGAGTGTGATCTCTCCTTTGTGGTTTGCTCACCGGATAATAGTGTGAGACCTTTGTGGTGTTGGTTACTTCCATGGTACCAAACCCCTCCAATGAAGACATACTTCCGTATCAAAGAAGGAACTATGGGAGTACATCCTTGTGTCTCTGGTGTCTCCATTGCAGTTATTTTTATTATTTACCATTGTATCTTTATTTGTTAAGTTTGCATGTATGCTTGATTGTCATTTAGGATAATTCGCATAGTTGCATATCCAGATAATTACCTTTCTTGCTATGCCTAACTGAAAAATAAAAAAATTGATTAGCGCCTATTCACCCCCTCTAGTTGCTCATACTGATCCTTTCAATAGCAACACAAGAATTCGCTGTATCATCAGTTCTCCTATACTGATCACCCGCCAACTTCATCAGCCATTGTGCCCCTCCCGAATTGTGCCTTTATCTTCCTCCTTCTATAAACATGACCAAAAACTAAGAAACGTTCCCGCGGAAAATATGATAGACAAAGAAGACTTCAAGTCGTAACTCTCACGTTTATCTTGTTTCTAACCTCAAGGGTATATAACGTTTTCCCGCCAGGCTAGAATGAATGGACCAAGCAAAACATTGCCAAATTGAATTAGGTAGTCAAATTGTACCAAAGATTTTCCCCAACACACCCCAAATTATCTTAGCACATGAACAAGATAAAAGGATATGATTTGTAGATTCATTTTTCTCACACATAGAATAAACATGTGACCCAGGCCACTTCCTATCTTTCATATTATCCCTCGTAAGTATAGCATTTTGTAGTACTTGCCATAGAAATGTCTTTATTTTTGTAAAGTACTTTTTATTTCCAACCCACTTGTTATTTTGCCAGGAAACATCCTTTTCCAAAAGAGTACGTCTAGATTTCGTGGAGAACATCATTTTACGGGACTAAGACCATGTTACCGCATCAGCAACATTAGACAAAAAAGATTTCTTATTGCATCTTCAATATAAGTCTAGCATTTCTAACAACCTCTAATGTAACCTTCTTCTAAAATTAATTTTCCAGTTTCTTTTACTTGCCATTTTCATAGTTACCTCTTGATGTTGACAAATATTAAACAACCTAGGATAAGAATCACACAAAGCCAGATTATCCAACAATGGATTTTTCCCAAAACTTGATCAGGGAACCATCATGTAGAATTATTTTTGTTCCTCAAAAATAAAAATACTTCACTTTTAGCAAGGCTTTCCAACGAGGAGAATTAGAAACTCTAGGTTTCACCGGAGCAACCGACTAATTGAATCGGTTCTTTGCTTTAACAATTTACTGTCAAATACCATCTTTTGTCTCTAATTTACACCATGATTTGCACAAAAGGATAATTTTTTTCTATCTTAAATCTTTCACACCTAGCCACCCTCTTTCTTTGACCTACATATTCTCCTACATTTCACTAAATAATATTTCCTTTTTTATTTCCCACATTCTAAAATAATATTCTTCTATGTTTATCTATTTTCCTAATAAAAGACCTTTTAAAAAAACATGACATATATATGGAATTTTAGAAGGTAACAAATCTAGAAGAACATGTCTAGCAGCAGAAGAAGAGGAATTCACAATCCATGCGTCCAATATTTTCACCAATCTTTCATCCAAAAAGTCCCAACCAATATTTTCTAGTGCACCCAAAAGTAATAGGCATACCCAGATTTCTCACAGGCAAAGAACCCACCTGATAATGAAACATATATGCATAGAACTCTACAACTAAATTATCAGCTCCGACTGCAAAAATCTCGCTCTTCATATAATTAATTTTAAGCCTACGCATGATCTTAGAGAGATAAAGCAATAACTTCAAGTTCCCTGTGTTTTTAGGATAATGAAAAATACATAAGACGGTGTCATCATTGCATTGTAATATTGCACCCCATTCTCAACCGTTCATGTTCTACCAACATTCAAATTGTTTCTTTCAGCCTTCAAAATCATTTTCACAGGCATTCAACAGCATAAACAATTTTTTTTTTGAAAATGGACCCCCTTGTTTCACCCATTTTGCACTTTGAAAATGTGGTCCCAGTACATCATTAACTTCCACACAAACTATACCATTGTTCAAATTTTGATGTACCCAACTACAATATGTTTAGCAAACCCTTTCATGTGAACAATTTAATAAAAAAATTCCAATTCACCTTACCATACGCCTTTCTCAAATCAAGTTTCAAAATGATACCCACCTATTTTTGTTACATGAGCATGGCGCATGATTTTATATTAGGAGAAAATCCACCTAAATATTTCTCCCTTTAATAAAAGCACTATGTTGCATACTGAAAACTTACTAGCATAAGGAGCCAATCAAATTGACGGAGTTTTTGTGATCCATATATAAATTCAACGAAGCAAACAAACATGCCAAAATTGTAATAAGTTAAGCATAAATTTCTAGCAACTGTCTATTTATATATGTTCTGGCATATTTATTTGCTTCAAACTGTAATATGTTCAAAGACCTCTTGTGTTAATGTAGCTCCTCATCGGCATAAATTTCCAGCAGCTCGGCATGGAAGTCGACTTTCTTAAACATCAACTCAACATTTAACACTCTATCTTCCTCCAAATTCTCCAAAAAAAAATATTTCTTTTGAAAATTTCATTTCCTTTTTCCAATGTTGCCATATAAATTTGAAAACCAAACCTTAAAATATTTATTCAATGTTTTCAACTGATATTGTGAATATCATAACTAGTCACATGCTTTTCCAAATATCTATGACTTTGGAAAAAAATCATTCTTACACAAGGGCACATCAAATATGAATTACCTTTTATTTTCCACCATATTACTATCCCAGTATCAAGAAGTAAGAAGTTCTGATCAAAAAGATCTCTCACAACCATCCTAATATTAATAAGTGGAAAAAGATCTTTCAAATTAGGTGACATCAGTAGTCTATCAAGTTTTCTAGAGTAGGGTGATTCTCATTATTATTCCAGGTGAAACAACCACCATGCATAAATATTTTCCTCAATTTCAGTGTATGAATAACAAAATTAATAATATTTGATTGATGACAAAGAACCATTTGTTTATTTTTCTAACAACGGTGTCTCAAAATATTAAAGTTTTCCACCCACTATATAGGGATCAGAAATATTATGACAAAAAGCAGCCAGCTTGACCATGAAACTTTCTTTTAATTTGTCATGAGCAAGTAAATATGCACATACCAAACCCATCAACTTCTTCTTTTTTATCCCATATATTGCCCTCCGGATCGAGCCAATCTACCGCCAAGAAACAAGGCCCGACCAAAAAGTTGGGCAAACATGAGAAGTACTTGATCTTTGAAGTGGCTGAAGATGGCACACTGCTTGCTCCCATTGAGAATGTAAATAAATTTATAAGACAATGGAGAATTATTGTTAGGTACACCATCCCTATCACCATTCAAGAATGGAACAAGCCAAAGGAAGGAGTTAGTTTTTCACCAAGAGATCCAAAAAAGACCATTGGGTTGTGGTCTCGTCACATTTCAACCTACCGCCAGCTCCCACAAAGGACAATGAGGCTATCAGGTTGAGAGTCGAGAAGAAATTCAAGGAGTGGACTCTTAAGAAGATGTCCACACAATTCCTGACCTTCAAGAAAAGACTATACATGCAGTTCATCAAGAAAGGAAGAACTTCAGAATTCACTAGGACACTAGAGAAGATAAGAAATCACTGGGACAAATTTGTGGAGTACAAGATATTGGATGAAGCTCTGACAAGATCAGAAAAAATAAGAAAAATGTTGCAAAAAAGAAATATATCCATAAATTGGGGCCAGGTGGCTACAAGGCTGTCGCGCCTAAGTGGGAAAAATCCAAGGCCGCCACGATTGAGAAAGGGATCACTCCATTTAGCAATACTTTTAATCTCAACAATTTATTTTATCAGGATTAGTGATAGAATAAATTTCATGATCAATAATGGTTGATGACCTTATTTGTGTGTCTTGCTTTTCGCGAGACAAAGTTATGGTCACATTATGATTATGAATGCATTATTTTTGTTTATCCTTAATAATAATTTAATGAGCATTTATAAATATTAAATATTAATTATTCAAGTTAAATGATGACTTCATATTTAAATGACACTACTATTTAAAAGTCATTCTTTATGAGTAAGTACATGTGAAAATTTCAAATTGATGAAATGTATTGTTGCTAGATATTTGATCTTTAAACAATATGAATCATGTTTTGTTTGACAAAATGACTCAAACTCCGCGATATGGATAGTACAACTAATTATTGATATCATACAGATGATTTTAACATAGGAAAAAGGAATGTACTTTAAATTGTTATGTATTATATATGTCGTATATGGTATTCATACAAGTAGTGGGAATCATTGTTTCACATTCTTCATTTGAAATCCAAAGTGAAAATTTATATTTATGGGTTTTAAATTAATTTGATGTGTTCAAAAGATTTCAAAAATGAAGAAAAAATTAGAATTAAGTCCTTGTGATTTTGACTGTAGTGACTCGAACTCGGGAGGCCACGCGGGGGGGGGGGAGAGGTGGAGGTGGCCCACGACCATGTGGAGGTGGAGGGCGGCGGCCAAGGGAGGAGGGGCTCGTGGAGTTGTGTTGTGCTCTCCTCTCCTAGGGCCTCCTCTTTATATAGGGGGAGGGGTGCACCCTTGCCCCCTTCCCAAGGCACCAAGGACGGCGGCCAAGGAGAGAGGAGGGCGGCGGCGGCTGGAGTAGGTGGGGCAAAACCAGCCCCCAAAACCCTAACCCTGGCCGGCCTAGGCTAAGGGTCCAATGCGCCCCCTTTTTTATTTCCTTGATGGACTTCTTTCCGGAAGAAGGCCCATTAGGTTTTTTCTCTCTTTTTAATTATTTAATTAATATTAATTCATTTAATTAATACCAATTAACTCATAATTAATTCTCCATCACTCTGAAACACTTCCTGACTTCATCAAAACCCTTTTGAACTCCACCAAAACTAACTATTTTGGACTTAGTTGGAACCATTCCCTGTCTCATAAATCATCACATGACATTTCCGAATATTACCAAACCATCTCAAGCATCGACATCCTTTAAGTGTGTTACCCGACGGTTCGAGAACACTACAGATATTACCGAGAACTCTCTTCGGTAAATGATCATCAATCAGATCTGGAGATCCGTAATGACCCCTGTGCATTCTATGAAGTTCTTTTAGTCGTTGAACCATAAGCGCCGATGTACCTTTCCCTTTGCTTCGTTGATACTAGCATAACCTAAGATCTGATCATCGGTATTCCCAATACTTCGTTTGATCTTATTACCGACTATTGCTATTTACTCGTACCATGATAATCCATCTTCGTGACCCGGTCATATGCTGCACAGCTTTGATGTATTCTCACTGAATGGGCCTAGAGTATCATATCCGTCATGCAGATGAGCAAATCCCCCTCTTGATCCATACGCCTCAACCTACCCCTTTGGAAACCCAAGATACTCCTTTTTAGTCACCCTGCTACGGTGTAACGGTTGATGCAATCAGAGCTTCCTCCAGAAATAGTGATTAAATATAACTTCACGGTCTAAGGATTAAGTTACAAGGCTTTCCTCATATTGCAACATGAACATCATGACATGATCGTGTTGCAATACAAACTTTGGGTAAGTCCACCATGGCATTTAACCAAATGGCATGATCTTATTGTCAATTGGCGTAATGCTCCATGATCGGGAAACCATGATCATCAGTTGACCAATGAACTAGTAAATAGAGGATTACTAGGGACTCTTTATCATTTAATACCACACCTATATCAATGTTTCCAATTGATATAGTTATAGCATAGTATTAAACTTATTATGAACTATATGAAATATGCAAATAAGTCCATTATTATTTTCCTATAGGGCATATTTCCTTCACTTCAGTATGTTGATGTGTGTTATAAATCATAACTTGTTGGATATTATGTGATGCTGAATAATCTCCTATAGCGTTAGATTTTATCTTTAAAAGAGTGGTGCATTAAAATAGCAAACACTTATTTTAATAAATAGGAAGCCATAATACTATATGAGTTATAGTATGATTAATAAAAAAAATTAGTTATAAATGATAATTCGGAATTAATATGAATAATTATTTTTAGTGTGTCCTTATGTGAAATATGGACTCATCTTCCATAAAACAAAATTGCAAAATTGTATTGCGAAGTTTTGGTGTACTCTAGAGAAAAGCTATTCTCGCTAAGAGTTCTAAAAGGAAGAAAATAAGGACCAAAATAAAGTTATTGAATTTATCTTGATAATGTCAGAATAGCGCAATGGAATATATTCTGAAGCGAAGGTCTACATTAAAAAAGAGAAAATTAATGATGATGATCATATTATTTTCAATTGAAGTCCTTTATAGAATAAAATAGGATTTATGAATAATTTTGTGCTTGTTCGCAATATATAATTCATGATTTACTTGTCATGTTATTGGAACAAGACATACCTACGAACTATGAAGAAAAGATGGTGGACCTAAATGTGAGAAATGACTTGGATTCATGAAATCCTATTAAATAAAGTTGTTACTTAATTCTAAGTTACATTTAAGATTAAAAAGTAAGAGTACTTGATCTTATTAAGGATAGTGTTACTTAATCTTCCCGAATAATGCAAGATTATAAGGTAGAAATGGAACTTTTAAAGAAGGACATAAAAGCTCAATTTGTTACGAAGTGTATTTTTGACAAATTTAACAAGTAGACTACAACATGTAGTGATGCTCAAGTCTTTTAGGTAATTAAAACCAATAGAATGTAAAAAAATTGCAAGTCTTAAAATTCATTTAAGAAAAGGCAAAGTTTTGTGAACCTTTTGGAAATTAATATCTCGCAACTGGAAATCTCGATTTGATGTATGATCAAAGGATTTTAGAATTGTCAAAAATATCAAGAAGACCTATAATTTTACATTAAACTGAGTGAGAGCTAAATTGAATAGTTTACCAAACATTATATGTAGACAACATATTTTTGAGTGGGAGCTATGAGAAGCTTTCTTGTCTCATCTTATATGTGACAGACATATTTTTGAGTGGGAGCTTGATGAGATTATTATATGTAGATGACATATTACGAATGGACTAGTTGGTATTGACAAATATTAATAAATGTTATTAATAGATAAACAAAAAACATTGATATCTATTGAGATAGATTGGTATGTTAAATAACATTAAGTCAGAATGTTTTCTTAGTCAAAATTCTGAAAGTCAGAGAGGAATCTCTTGAATGACTGAATGGCTAAAGGAAATACTAAGTTGGAACTCAGTACAATAATAGTGGTTGATAGATGTGCCACGTTGCTTACATCATCTAAAACCATGTTATGTACATGACATAATGTGACCCAAGTTCTTAGTTAGAAGAACACGTTCTGGAATGATTTGAGAATCATTGAACAAATGGATAAGTTTGAAGAACAAGTTCTGGAATGATTTGAGAATCATTTAACAAAATTCCGTCCTTCAGTTTCCAGGTAGAACTAAGGACATATTTCTAAAGTAAAGTAAGCTTGGCTACGAGTGTGAGTTTACCGGGTTTGGAAATTTGCAAAATGAAAGGCTTAGACAAATAAAAGCGTGGTTAGAAATCAAAGTTGCACCTTTGCACTTTCAATTGAATCTACATAAATTGAAAAGTCAGAGGCTACTTGAAAGTGGTAAGTATAATATTATGGCTTAGAAAGTACATCTTCTAGATGAGTGTGTTTCTGGTATGCATGGCGACAGAGAAAGTTTTTTTTTGACTGATCGAATGCCAATGCAAACACTAGAATACAAAGTCTCACTCTTCTGCCAAAACATATATACTTTAATGACATCATTTGATAATGGAACAATGTCAATCTAGTTGACAATTTGCAATGAATATAAAAGATCTGAGTTGTACAGATCGTTGAAACACTCTCTCATGAGCAAGCATGCTCAAGGACACATTTGCCTGATATGGTGTCATGATTGAATGCAGTTAGATTATTTGTACTCTAGTGCAAGTGGGAGACCGAAGGAAATATGCCCTAGAGGAAAATAATACTCCCTTCGATCGGAAATAACTATCGGCAATTTTGTACTAGCTTAGTACAAAGTTTATACTAAGTGTCCGACAGTTATTTCCGATCGGAGGGAGTAAATGGTTTATTTGCATATTTCATTTAGTTAATGATAAGTGTAATATTGTGTTATAACTGTGTCAGTTAGAGAACACCGATACATGTGCGGTATTAAACAACCAGTGTCCCTAGTAAACCTCTATTACTAGCTCATTGGTCAACTGATTATTAGTTTTCGGATCATGTGACATTTACGTATAATTGACAATGAGGTTCATGCCATTAAGTAAATGCCATGATGGACATATCCAACTTTAGTATTGTAACACGATCATGTCACGATGTTCATGTTGCGATAATAAGAAATGTTGACCTAAATCCTTAGACCTTGAGATCATATTTAATCACTACTTCCGGTAGAAGCTTTGATTGCATCAACCGTCACATGGTAATTAGGTGACTAAAAAGGTGTCTTTGGGTTTCCAATGGAGTATGTAGAGGCGTATGCATCAAGAGTGGGATTTGTTCTTCCGCACGACGGAAAGATACTCTGGGCCCACTCGATGAGATTTCATCCAATGTTGCAACATGTGACTAGGTCACGGGGATGGAATATCACAGAACGAGTAAATGACAATGTCGGTAATGAGATTGAACTAGGTATGGTGATACCAACGATCAAGTCTCAGATATTGCAAGTATCACAGAAACAAAGGGAATAGGACATCGACATTTGCGGTTCAACGATGAAAAAGACCTTCGTGAATGCATGGGGATCATTACAGATATCCAGATCTGATTGATGATCATTTACCGGAGAAGAGTCTCGGTGATGTCTGGAGTATTCCTGCACCGTAGGGTAATATGCTTAAAGGTTCGATGACATGTAAGATGTTTTTCATATATCTTGAATTGTCAATGGGTTGACAAGAGAAAGTCGGTAAAGTTCCGCAAAGATTCAAAAGTTGTTTGGAGGGTTCCGGAAAGAGTTTCGGAGCAACGGGGATTAAATAAATAAGTAATTAATATTAATTAATAGAATTAATATTAAATATATTGATTTATTTAATTAATATAGGCATCCACCTTATTAGTCCCCTCCCGGAGGAGATCCCAATAAGCCCTAGTCGGCCTCCCCTTATTGGATAAGGTGGAGGGGTGCCTAGGGTTGGTGGGTGGGCCAAAGAGGCCCATGGGGTGGCCGGCCAAGGGCTTGGGCGCCCTAGGGTTTGCCCCATCCCACCCTTGGCCGATGGCCCTAGAGGTTCCTTGGTGGGGGGTAAGGGTGCCCCCCTCCCTCCTATATAAGGAGCCCCTTGGAGGAGAGTTTGACACAACTGGATTGAGGGAGTTACTTTGGAGGACGTCTCCTCTCCTCTCCCCCTCATGCGCCTCCCCTCTCCCTCTCCCACACCTCTCCCTCTCATGTGTCTGCCCGAAGGGCTACGTAGGAGTGAGGTCAACTCCACCGCTGCACGCCATCATGCTGCGGGAATTCCGGATTTGATCCAAACCGATCTACTTCCGCAATCTCGACTGGATCGGAGAGACCAGAAGAATTCATCATTCACCATATGTGTACGAGTGCTACGAGGTGCTGCACTTGTGGCATTAAGTCATTGCGCCGGTGTTGTCGCATTGGTGTCGTGGTGTCGAGATCTACACGACCTTTTGGTCGGCTACGTCGACTTCATCATCAACGCATGTGCGGGGGCGTAATCCCCGCGATCGGTCTACAAGGGTACATCACCGATCTCCCTTAATTGTTACATCATTACTCCTAGATAGATCTTGGGCAATTCGGGTTGCATAGTGTTGGTGCGTAGCGTTAACTACCAGTTGGGAACCCCAAGAGGAAGGTATGATGAGCACAACAGTAAGTTTTCCCACAGTAAGAAACCAAGGTTTAATCGACCAGTAGGAGAAATAAACCACTTCTGAAGGTTGATGCTAACTTGCTTTTGGCAGGGCGCACTACCGGCGCCAGAAGCAACATGGAACCTGCACACAACACAACCAAGATACTTTGCCCCAACTTGCAGTGAGGTTGTCAATCTCACTGGTTTCCTAAAAACAAAGGATTAAACATATCGTGTGGAAAAGGATATTTGTTTGCAGTAAGTAAATAAATAATGCTTGCGGAAAGTAAATGGTGCTTGCAGTAGATGGTAATATAAATATAAAAGAATGGACCAGGGTCCACAGTTCACTAGAGGTGTCTCTCCATAAAGATAAATAACATGCTGGGTAAACAAATTACAGTTCGGTAATTGACAAAATAAAGAATGCATAACAATGCATGTATATGTCATGAAGATCACTATGAGATTCACTTGGGCATTATAACATAATACATAGACTGTAATCCAACTGCATCTATGACTAATAATCCACCCGCGGGATATCATCCGAACAACCCTTGGGCATTAAGTTGCAAGCAACAGATTATCGCCTTAAGCAAAATATGTAATGTAAACAATACAAATGTCCTTGAAGAAGATATTTTTGTTTTCTCCCTAGTAGCAACAACATATCTACAACCTCAGAAGTTATTGTCACTCTCCCAGATTACTAGAGGCATGAACCCACTATCGAGCATAAATACTCCCTCTTGGAGTCACTAGCATCTACTCGGTCAAGATATCTACTATCAATAGAGAGTATGCAAGATCATAAATAACATAGACATGATAAATCAACAATCAACTTGACATAGTACTCAATATTCATCGGATCCCAACAAACACAACATGTAGAATTACATAATGATGATCTTGATCATGATACGCAGCTCACGAGATCTAGACATGAAGCACATGGAGGAGAAGACAACCATCTAGCTACTGCTATGGACCCATAGTCCAAGGTAGACTACTCACGCATCACTCCGGAGGCTGGCATGGTGATGAAGAAGGCCTCCGGTGATGATTCCCCTCTCCGGTAGGGTGCCGGGAAGAGCTTCTGGACCCTCCCGATCTCGGGATGATGATGGCGGCGGCATGCAGTATGTTTCATGGAAAAGTGTTCATCTCCTTAGGGTTTTCCCATCGAAGGGAATTTATAGGCGGAAGGGCGATGTCAGGGGGTGGACCAGGGGTCCACACCACCTGGTGGCGTGGCCAAGGGGTGGCCCGCGCCACCCTATGGTGCGGCTGCCTATGGCCCCCCTCCGTCTCTCCTTTGGACTCCATCTTCGTGTCATGTTAATAGGAACTTCGGCTTTCGTTTCGTCCAATTCCGAGAATATTTCCTATGTAACTTTTCTGAAACACAAAAACAGCAGAAAACATGAACTGGCACTGTAGCATCTTGTTAATAGGTTAGTTCCAGAAAATGCATAAAAATGTCACGAAGTGTAAACAAAACACAAAGCAATTGGTGTAAAACAAGCATGGAACATCAAAAATTATAGATACATTTACGACGTATCAAGCATCCCCAAGCTTAACTCCTGCTCGTCCTCGAGTAGGTAAGCGATAACAAAACAATAATTTTTGAGGTGATATGCACCAACACAATCTTGATCAACTTAAAGTAAAGCATTGCATGCTGAGATGAAAGTACTCTAAACATGGGCATAAGAGATATAATTCTAACCATATAACTTAGCAACCATGTTACAACATGAAAAGTAACACAAACGAAAGATCATGAGTAATAATGCATTGAAAGGTATATGTTTGTTTGAAGCATATAGAAAACATAGCAAAGTGGTATTTATCTTGTCCCTCATGGAGTAGCAAAAGATAAATGCATAGAACACCTTCAAAGTTCAAGAGGGTGACTAGATACAAATAATTGAGAACAAGCAATACCATAATCATGAATCAATCAATAATAAATTTTGGGACTATGCACATTATACTCAGAATGACAACTATGCTCTCTTAATCGGTCCATAAAGGTAGAAGATGAAGACTCAACATAAAAGTAAAAGAAAGGCCCTTCGCAAGGGGAAGTAGTGATTGCAAGTTTTATAAACCTTCCAAAAATTATGGTACTTATTAGCTTTGAGCTCTCCTTGCCCTCATCATAGGCATCTTGAGTGGTTAAGGTTAATGTGAGTACTAATATGAGATATATGCTTGACAAGTCATAAGTTGAAAATCTCATGTCCCATAAATACGAGTGCTTAAACCATGTTAATCGATTTAGGTTCCAAGCAAGTTCTTGTCATTATAAGCATACGTGTATCATTGAGAATGCCAACGGGGTACCTCCTGCCCGATGATATGGAAACTGTCCCACACCAAAATGACAAGACAAATAGACAATGAACACCTCAACATCTCTTTTATTTACCATTGGGTATAGCTTTTTATTTTGAGATCATCATCGAATGTCCACTATAGTTATGCTGTAAATTTCCACCATGAATGATGCATGGTTTAGATTAGCGGCCTAGGTGTTTCTCTAACACATATACAAACTTCATGAACTTCACAAGTTTCCAACTCCTTTCACACAGATAAGCATCCGTAAACAAAAGATCATGATATCAACTAAATAAGAATAAGTGCAATGTTGAAAGCGTGCCCCATGACAACATGGCTGAGCTAACTCCCAACTTACAACTTGCAAGCATATAATCATCATAAGAGAGCCACAATGGTCAAGTTTATTAAGTACAAGAAAGTAAATGTGCCATCAAGTTCGTGAGAGTTTTACTGACTAATTTTCTCATAACAAAAAATTTAATTTGGAAGATAGATAAAAGCATGATGAATATACTTAGAATAGCAAAATGCTAATAGGTAGATATGGTGGACATATTGGAAAACTTTGGTTTTGGGGAGTTGGATGCACGAGTAGAGCTCATATTCAGTACAGGTGAAGGCTAGCAAAAGACTGGGAGCGACCAATTAAGAGAGCAGTAACAGCCATAATCATGCATAGCGACAAAACATTATTAACCAAAGCATAAAGTGATATCACAAGTCAAAAACCAAATGATCATAGAGGCTTGAGCCGACAGGTTTAAAGTCAAACATGGTGTAAGCATGCACCAAGTTAACCCAAATAAAGCATCAAAGGAGAATACCGCAATATTATGCTTCTATAAGATAAAAACAACACATGATTCTTTCAAATGCACATTAAGCACTCTCAGTTATTTGAGACAAGTCATGCTACAACAATAAATACTAAGCATATAATCAAAATAATATGAAGCATGACATGCTAAAGTCTAAGCAACAGTCTAAACAAGGTTCCTTTTGCATCACTATAAGCATTAAACAATTTACTCTTTTCCAACACCAATCAACCTATTTGAAACAACTCTCAAAGATGAAAAGCAACAAATACCAGAGATCTAAGCACACCTAGCTACAAAGAACTAACAAGTTCTGAACAAGAACGAAGGCGAAAAATAAAAGCTAAACGCAGTACTAGAAAAAGAGAACACTCGTTGAACGATAAAAGTGAAAACTAGAGTGTTCTAGGCAATGAAAACGGAGTGTGTCTTCTCCAAATAAAATATGTTGGGGTCCAACCATTTATTGCAGCAAACAAAACAAAAGAAAACTGAAAGAAAAAATAAAGACGCTCCAAGAAAAACACATAGCATATAAAGCAATAAAAATATAGTGTCTTGAAAGATGACCTGATATTTTTGTTGATGAAGAAGGGGTGCCATGGGGCATCCCCAAGCTTTAACGCTTGTACTTCTTGGATATTTCTTAGGGTGACATGGGCATCCCCAAGCTTTAGCTTTTGTCCATACTTCAGCTCATCTCATCATTCTCCTTTCCCTACACTTGAAAACTTCCTTCATACAAAACTTCACACAATTCTCATTAGCAACATTAGTTTATGCAAGATAGTAAATCCACTTTTGGTTCAGTTTCAACTCAAGTACAACACATATTAACACATAAGCTACTGTAGCAACTTCCTCAAAAAGTTCCGTGATCAAAAGAACTAAAAAAGAAAGAGATCAAGAGGCAAATGCAAATAGTGGCAGAAATCTGTCAAAACAGAACAGCTGGTAAAGGTCAATTTTTTTGAAAATCTTCTGTTGCTCAAATCGAAAAGTGCAAAACTAATGAAAGTTAGATAATAACCTGGGGCATATGCACAAGAAATCGCAGATCAAAATGACATACTGGGAATTTTCATGAATTTGTACGGTGAAGCGCAGAAATCTATTTCAAGACAGCAACTTCCCCAAATCTTACCTTCTTCCAATTAGAGGTTCTTCTTGAGACAAAAACAAAATAAAAATGATAAGGAGAGGTCATTACAGTAGTAACAACTTCCAAGATTCAACAAAAAGAAAAATTCCTGAAAAGAAAACATTGGGTTATCTCCCAAGAGTGCTTTTCTTTAACGCCTTTGAGCTAGGCTTAGTAATTTGAGAAAATGCTCACATTAGAAATATGAATTGAAGCAAAAGAGAGCATCAAGGAGAAAATATGAAACACATTTAAGTCTAATCCACTTCCTATGCATAGGAATCTTATAAGAAAATAAATCAAAGAAGCACATAGTAACAAGCATGGGTAGATAAAACAAGAGCAACTTCAGAACTTTCAATATAAAGAGAGGTGTTTTAGTAACATGAAAATTCCAACAACCATATTTTCCTCTCTCATAATAATTTTCAGTAGCATCATGAACAAACTCAACAATATAAATATCACACAAATCATGTTTTTCATGATCTGTAAGCACACAATCCATATCAAGCTCCAAAATAGTGGGATCATCACAATTATCAATATAACACTCACCCTCCTTTGCTAAGCATGGAAGGCGATCAAATAAGGTATTAGTTAAAGATTTACTCTTATTGGGAGGTAGACATGGGTAGCTCCTGTTGGCACGCAAAATTGCCGCGCAACACCGAGATAACTGTCGTGCTTTCGTGACGACGAACGGATGCTTTCCGAGCAAAGCAACAAAGATCCCTCGCTTTCGTGGAGGAGAACCGACCGCTTTTCAGCGCAAAACGGCAAAGATGATCCAAACCCTAGGGCTACTAGGGCATGACAGAGAAGAACGATAAAAGAACGAACGTAAACATAAGAAAATAAACTGTATTTGTATAGATCGATTGGCTGTCCCCCCAATCGGCCACGGCCTTGATGGTTTTATGGCACGCTGGACTTGGCGTATAAGTTTAGGACTCTGAAGCTGAACCGAATAGGAGATATCCTCCTTTGATTCGGCTACCAAATATAAAGCTGTATATACTTTGTACTAGCAGCTTCAGATCTTAAACATGCATGCGACGTACAAATACTCTAGGATCTACAAGGAAATAATAAGTTATTCCGGCCACGATGCTAATCCAACCAGGTAATAAAGAGACCTTTTGCAAATCATATGCATCAGTATGTAGACGTTATCTTCTTCTATCTCTTCATAACCATGCATAACTCCATATATTTAGCCTCGTTGAATAGTTTGCTGCGCCTGATCCATCGATGAAAATATGTATTTGAATCTGACCAAGCCTGCAACTTTAGATTAAATAGATAATCCAAATATATGTGCCAAGCTTTAATTTGACCATAAGCATTAAAACTAATTTGGCTAATAAAATACCCAGTAGCCAAATTACACCATCACTGCTCATGCAGATGTGATTCTCCATGTTGCACTTTTCCTCACATGACTTGTACATTCAGCTTAGCTCGTCTGAATTATGCTAGGACTTTCCATAGGCAGGATCTGTAGCTCAAAGCATTTCTTTGTCTGGGTAGTACTTGTCCTAAGTCCATGCAAAGGCTGTTGCAAGTCTTTAGTAATATATTTGTCAATTAGCTTGATCAACAATTATATTAATTTGGCCTATAAATATCTAGTAGCCAAATTATGTATTCAACACATGCCCCCCTGTTTTTGGTTCGATTACATTGACCAAAAACACTACGAAAGATGTCCAAAGAACACATCGAACAAATGTACTTATGGCCGATACTTGAAACGTATCGGCTGCAAGGTTTTCAAGCCTCCTTATGCTAGAATAATAACTTTTGAAGTGTTTTCTGTTAAGATATTTCTGCATTTTTTCTACGGCCAATAACAATTTTCCTAACAATGTCGGCCAATAAAGTTGCTATTTTTTTTAAAAAAAATCATCGCACCTGGCCAGCCGACTGATGTGTCATGTATATTGCTCCATGCGCTTCACCCATAGCTAGTCTCTATATATATATTAGAATCTAAGAACTCCAAAAACAAACCTTCTATAATTCGGCGATATGAGTCGTCAGTCGTCAAAGTATATCTTAAAGTTGGTCACCGAATATTCCAATATCTTTTCCAACTTGGATCTTTTAAATAATAATGAAAGAAACTTTCCAATCACCTGGCTCTAAACTATTTTCTAATTCGGTAGTTTGTGACTCATGTACCGAATCTTGACTGTCCTGTACTACTAGCTGCTGCACTTTACCAGGACTAGCTGCAGCGTTTACTGAACCTTCTTTGTAGAATAATGCTAATAGCCAAACTGAACCAGAAACAGCTGCAGGCTGTACAAGTCTAATATCCAACTGGATATGCTCGTTTTCGGAAGCAGCTAGCATCGGTCTTATAATACCCAAAGTTTTTATGTGCTAACATAGTAACCGGATGCTTGCTTGTCTAAATAATTTACTCAGCTCTAGAATTCTCTTCTTTAGAAATATGATTGACCGTGAAAGTATCTAGAGAGTTAACTATATCTAAACATCGGTCTAAATAGATATTTAGTAATCAATCAAAACACCAAAATTCGCCTATTATTTTTTGAACTACCAAATGCGAATCTCCATAAGCATCTATATCCTTTACACCCATATCTACTAAATTTTGCATACCAAACTGTAAAGCTTCATACTCAGCTTGGTTATTTATACAAAGATATTCTAAGTGGACCGATGTTTTATTTGCAAAGTGATATTCCATTTGCATGCAATCCTATCACTAAGAATTGGTTGTCGTACACATATACTAGACAGTAGATAGTGCCAAAATATTGTACATGCATAACTGTTAGATAAACACATACCGAGTTTTTGTTTCAAACAAGCGACGGCCTGGATATGCAATGATGTACTCTTTCTCGTCGTCTTCATATGCCAAAGACTGCTAATAACTCTATATTTTTTTTCCGATCGGCTTCCATATTAGCTTTAACAAGTATAGACATTGGAATGCTTGCATCACTAATATCTATTTCTTCAAGTGAGCCAGCCGATGAGAACTAATCCTTGTCCAAACTTTTGTATGTCATCAAACTCCTCAATTGTTTCATGCATATCGCTCTTTCCGGAACGATACTCCACGGTGTATCTTTGCAGCTAAATAATACTATCAATTTTACTCATCATTTATATAGATAAATCATCAAGCCGAGCTATGTTAGCCGGCTGTGCGTTTATAGGGTACAAAACCATCTCTACCAATATTGATATAATCATAGTCCGATAAGTCTCTACCAGTCAAACATCTCATCTCACCGTGTTGCCAGTCAACCGGTGTCTCTATCGAATTATCGGCCTCAATCACCTCCACATCATCATCAACCCACTGAATTAAGCACTGATGTAGAGTAGAAGGGATGCAACAATTTGTATGAATCCAGTCACGGCCCAAAAGAATATTATACCGTCCTCTGATGTTGACAACGAAAAATGCAGTCGGCAATGTTTTGCTTCCGACCATGAGCTCCATAAAAATAACACCCTTGGCTGCAGATAATTCTCCTGAGAACCCTCTTATTTCCATGTTGGTTTTTATTAACTCGCTCTCTTTTCTATTTAGTTTAGAAAATACTGACAAAGGCATAATATTACCATCAGCACCTCCATCAACAAGTATACGATCCATAGGCTTACCATCAATGTGACCCTTGATAAACAACGGCTTTAGGTGCTGCTCAGGCTTCTCCGACTTTCCAAACATAGCATTTTTCGGACCAAGAACAAGCTCTGCAACTTCAGCATCTGGTGCACGAAAATCAGCGGGCAATGTGACCGCCATAGTAACATCAATACCAACAAGTGCGTCATTTTTATTTTCTGAACTTTTATCAGCTGTCGTGTCATCCAATTTTTTATTTTCGTCAGCAGTAGTGTATTTCTTTTTCCAAATCTTCGTCGGTACCCTTGGTCTATCCCGATTGAACCACTCCTTGCGCTTCTTCTTGGTGATTTCTCGCATTTCCAATGTTCGCAGTCTCTGTACCCGACGTTTCTGAGTATGCGTGAGACCTGTCGGACACCATTGAGAACCCGGTTTAGTAATTGGTGCTACTGGCTTAATCACGCTGCCCCATGTGTACCTCGGTGTGTACTCACGTACTGTTGTTTTTGGTGCAAACTCTCTGTACTTGGCCGAGAAAACCTTCTGCTGATAAGATGGACCACTAGCTTCAAATATCCTGCTACCTCTAGTGGTTGAACCCCTGCGTTGCATAGATGTACAAATCCTAGACTTGACGATCATTGGAAATAAATTAGCTGAAACGGCATATATGCTATCCGATTCTGACTTTTTACCTATACTTGTACTAGAGGATCCAACAAGTGTATTTTCTACACGTTTCTGTTTTGTACTGGTGACTATTCCTTGAACTGAACCATAACCTAGTACATCAACGTGACTTGTTTTTGGTTTAGGAACATCACCTTCAGCTGACTGGTGTTCCCGAAGCTTCAAATCATGACCAACATCTAAATCCTCTGAGCTTTTTACAGGCTGCGGTTCTGAACGCTTCACCGGCACCCACACGCGTTTGCGTTCAAAGTGATAATTCTTGCCATCTGCAATATGTACCGGTGATCTGCTTCCTCGAACAACAATTGTATCACGCGACCTAGCTCTCTGATTGAAACAAGACCTTTTCTCATGCATACCTGGTCTGAACAAATGCCTTGACGTGATCCTTCCTGGCTGGAAATAATCTGCTGGCCATGTATGATATGGCGTGGATGGACTGAAGCCCCACGGAGGATACTGAGGATACATAGGCGGATAACACCAATATGTTGGCGCCACCGAAAAATAAGGCTGTTTGTTATATGAATTTTCTCGCCAGCGCTCATGCCCCCCATGTCGAGAAGGAGACCTAAGACGCTTATTACGTCCAAGCCAATTACACACATTGTCGGCCTTACATGAAGTGTATTTTTTCAACAACATGCTAACTGTGGGCTTTGGCCTTGGCGCTTGATTATTCTTTTCATTAACTTTCCAGACTCCTACTTTTGCATTTTTTGGATTGATCATCTTCGGAGGAGCACTATCATCAACAACAATATTTTTTCCTCTTGCGGACCCGGTCTGATCTGACCGAATAAGCATTTTCTTGTTCTCAAAATTAATCGCTTTGATATGAGAAGGATTAGTGTCAAGCTTCATCTTAGAACTTTCTGTAAATATCAATCATCCTTCATCATTGGCCGATTGCACCTGAGTATCGAACGAAGGAGAAGGGCTTGGCGTGATTACCTTTTTGACGACGCTGTTCCTTGCCTTGAAGTATCGCTTCAATTCCTTAGCCTTCCATTGTTCAAGATGACGTTCAACCTCTTGCTCAACCTCCCGACGCTGTTCTTCGGACAGATCGTCGAGCGTGACGGGGATGTTGTTGTCCGGGTTGAGGTCGATTGCATCCTTGGGATCGGTGATCATCGTGTGTATTTTCTTCTTTTTTGTCCCCAGCGGAGTCGCCAATTGTGTTGGCACGCAAAATTGCCGCGCAACACCGAGATAACTGTCGTGCTTTCGTGACGACGAACGGATGCTTTCCGAGCAAAGCAACAAAGATCCCTCGCTTTCGTGGAGGAGAACCGACCGCTTTTCAGCGCAAAACGGCAAAGATGATCCAAACCCTAGGGCTGCTAGGGCATGGCAGAGAAGAACGATAAAAGAACGAACGTAAACATAAGAAAATAAACTGTATTTGTATAGATCGATTGGCTGTCCCCCCAATCGGCCACGGCCTTGATGGTTTTATGGCACGCTGGACTTGGCGTATAAGTTTAGGACTCTGAAGCTGAACCGAATAGGAGATATCCTCCTTTGATTCGGCTACCAAATATAAAGCTGTATATACTTTGTACTAGCAGCTTCAGATCTTAAACATGCATGCGACGTACAAATACTCTAGGATCTACAAGGAAATAATAAGTTATTCCGGCCACGATGCTAATCCAACCAGGTAATAAAGAGACCTTTTGCAAATCATATGCATCAGTATGTAGACGTTATCTTCTTCTATCTCTTCATAACCATGCATAACTCCATATATTTAGCCTCGTTGAATAGTTTGCTGCGCCTGATCCATCGATGAAAATATGTATTTGAATCTGACCAAGCCTGCAACTTTAGATTAAATAGATAATCCAAATATATGTGCCAAGCTTTAATTTGACCATAAGCATTAAAACTAATTTGGCTAATAAAATACCCAGTAGCCAAATTACACCATCACTGCTCATGCAGATGTGATTCTCCATGTTGCACTTTTCCTCACATGACTTGTACATTCAGCTTAGCTCGTCTGAATTATGCTAGGACTTTCCATAGGCAGGATCTGTAGCTCAAAGCATTTCTTTGTCTGGGTAGTACTTGTCCTAAGTCCATGCAAAGGCTGTTGCAAGTCTTTAGTAATATATTTGTCAATTAGCTTGATCAACAATTATATTAATTTGGCCTATAAATATCTAGTAGCCAAATTATGTATTCAACAGCTCCATTCTTCCTCCTCTTGATCATTCAATGAACTTCCAATTTCAACAATTTCTTCTTCCATAGGCTCCTGCAAGGCATTAGTCTCTTCCGTTGGTGGAGAGGATCTATTAAGGTATTTAAGAATATAGCCATTTTCTTCCTTGTAATTATCAAAGAAAAATTTAAGTATATCATAAACCTTATATTTATAAGGTGCATCATCAGTATTTTCAAGCAAATAAGCAAGTTCGAATGCACCCTTCCAAGCAATAAATTCTTCAATTTATTCCACATCATAAAAGTCATAATTTCCATTAACATAAGAAGATATGGTAACATTATCATTATACTCACATTAAAAAGGGAGGTGTTTATACCTCCTATAGCAACAAGATCTATCAAAGCAATAAGTAACATTATAAGTAGAGCACACGTTTCTAGCAATGATATACAATGTATTAATTTGTTCCCATAAGTGTTTCCCTTTTTGTGACAAGCTGTCGTGGTTTCGTCAATAGATCTGCCATAGAGGTAGGGGTATGGCGGTTTGTGGAAGGGGGTGAACACGGAGGAGCGATCTGGGACGGTGGTAGCACGAGTTTACCCAGCTTCAGATCCCGCAACGGTGGCGAGACCCTACGTGCTGCTATAATTCACTATATGGCAACAAGTGCTCGATTACAATGATGAGGTTGGCTGTTTCGCTATGCGATTGGCCTTATGACTAAGTTCGTTGCCTCAAGGGCTGCTCCACGCCGGGCTTATAAAGGCGCCTGGCGTGGGCTACACGATGGTACCGGAGCGGATACAACTTGGAGTCCTAGACTAAGTCCTATGCGTGCACTATAAGGCAACCCGCCATGGGCCTGTCTCCGGATCCGCCATAAGCGCCTGCGTCCAGTACCGCCGTGGCAACTTCAGCAAATGGGCCGCCCGGTAGGCAATCCGCCATACCACCCCTGATGGGCCACCCTGGCTTGCTAATTTAGGACTACGTCGCTGGTATACCTATTTGGTATATCCCCAACAGTAGCCCCCAGGGAACTTCAAGATTGCCATCTACATCCACCATGCATGTTCTTGGTGAGATACTTCCGCCATAGCTCTTCTTCTCTTCTGTGCTAGGATGGCGGTCATCTTGATGTTCCTTCTTCCATCTATCAATCCGCCGCAAATAACAGATCAGGCGACGTAGTTATCTTAGCGAGATTTCCGAGATCTGTTGGATCATACCATGGAAATCCGCCGTAAATTTCGGCACGTAGTTCCTTCTAGGGCAAGACTTACAGTGCACGCACTGTTTTCACCAAAGTTACTTTCTTACCCCTGGACACATGTCACCGGATTAGGGTTTTTGCGATCAGGACGAGCGGTGGTGATGGCGGGCACGAATCTCAAGGTCCAGGGTCTATATATACCTCGGCCTCTCATCCCCGACCGGTCACCCCTCATTCGCCCCCGTCGCATTCTCTCTCTCAGCGCCTCCTCGAGAGCTACGTCATCTCCGGCGAGCCACCACGGAAAACCTCGCCGCCGGTAGCTTTTCCCATCGGAATAGCTTGCTCACGCACTTCATAGCGGAATCCTCTTTCGCTCGACGCCATGAACCCCGGATCACCTTCCCGCCACCATTCCGAAGCTGAGGAGGAGGATTCCCCTCTACAGCAGTCAGCTCAGGGAACCCACCCTGCAATGGCGGATTTCGATCCAGAGGACATTGCCTCTGAAGCCGAAGAAGAGATGGCAGGAAACAACGCAGAGGATCCCGCAGACAAGGAAGTGGATGGCGAGGCTGAGGAGGAACAGCAGGAAGGAGCCGAGGACGAGGAAGAGCAGATCCCCCAGAACTTCCATGGGTATTGGCAAAAATCCCATGTCAAGGACACTGACGTCCTAGCCCTGGAAGGCGAGGGCACCGTGGCTCCTCAAGCCGAATCGGGATGGCGGACTGACTTCAAGGCCCCGGTGCCAGTTCCTAACCCCTCGTGGAAAGGGGTCTCAGTATGCCTCCATCTCTCTTCTTTACCAATCTTCTGAAATTCTACGGATTGCAGCTCCACCACATATCACCAAACAGCTTGGTGTCTGTGGTGGGCTACGCAGCTTTGTGCGAGGGATACCTCGGGATCCGCCCCAGGGTAGACCTCTTCCAACTTTTCTTTTCCGTGCGGGCCAATTACGAAGATGATGGATCCCTTCGAACCTGCGGAACGGTTTGCTTCCTTCCTCGAAGGTCGAAGGAATACCCCTTCATCATGCCTCTGGATTCCGCCATAGGGTGGAGAGGGTCCTGGTTCTACATGGCGGATAAGCCTGCGCCATCTCAAGCCCGTGGCCTCCTTCCCTTTGAGAACATAGCTGCTGAATCCCGCGACTCCTGGACGGCTGTCAATGATGAATCCGCCACCCCCTGTGTCAAGCTCCTAGCTCGGCGGATCGCCAAGCTATCTGTGGATGGCTTGAAAGGAATTGACGCCATCAACTGCTGGATATCCCGGCGGATTCAGCCGCTCCAACACCGCGATAGCCTGATGCATGAGTATACTGGTGCAAATGATGGCGTGTGTTGTTCGGACCAGGAGCTGGACCCTAAAGTGGTCGAGAAGCGCATCCGTTCTCTGATGAAGTCTCCTAGGAAAAAGCCCTTGAAGTTTGGCATGGCTATGTTTGAGAATGGCAGCTGCCCTTTGGTAAGTTCCCTTTCCGCCATAGTACTGTATGATACCTTTACATTTCATAAGAAATAACGCCTTTCTCTTATCAGCTCAAATCACTTGGTCCTGCACACTTTGCCCATCCCCTTCGCCATTCCAACACCAGATCTACCGCTCAAGAGGAAGTTGTTCACTCTAGCGGGAACAAAGAGGAAATGGCGGGGAATGTAGATGACACAGCCCGCACGACCCAAGAGAAAGTGATTCCCAAGAAGCGGGCTGGTAGCAGGAGAACTCGCGGTGGTGGCGGGAAATCTGTTAATTCCCGTCGTTTCGAGGCTCAACGCAGGGCGGAGCTGGAAACGCCATCCGAGAACACCGCTACTATCAATCTGCCCAAGTCAAGGTAACCTTTTGATATCCTCCTTCACTGTTGCTGTTTTCACTTCTAATCCTCCTTTATGCAGAAGGAAGAAACCTACTGTCAAGGAGCCATCCTCCAAGCGAGCCAAGCCCTTCCCTGCCGCTATCCCGCACACCCCTGACGTACCAGTTCCCTCCTCCGCTCGTATCGATATCGATATGGAGGATGCTGGTGGTCAATTTGACCCAATGCCAGAAGCCAACCCAACGACTGAAGCTGTGGCTAATGATGTCGTCCAAAGCGAAAAGGCTTCTGGCTCATTTCAGGGTCAAGTGGCGGATGCTCCGGCGGGGGGCAGTTTGTTTTGGAGACAAAAGCAACTTGAAGTTGTCAATCTTATTTCCAGCCAGGAAGATGCCAGCAACCAGCTGTCCAGCGGCATCACCGCTTTTGTTGAGAAAACAGCCACTATGAAGAAGGTATGTAATCCCAGTAGCCCCCGAGTGACATGGCGGATTCTCATATTTGATCCGCTATGGGGCTCCAAGAGAAACTTCTGTAAATTTTTGAATAGCATAGTCCTCGAGCGCTGGTAGTTCACACAGTGCTCTATAGAGAACTTTTTCAATTTCATACTGAGTAGCCCCCGAGCGTTATGATGGATAACTATCCGGCATAAAGCTCTTAGGAAGACAAAAAAAATCAGCATAAGTAGCCCCGAGCGTTATGGCGGATACTTTCCGGCATAATGCTCTAAGAGTGACTTAAAAAATCATCGTGAGTAGCCCCCAAGCGTTATGGCGGATACTTTCCGGCATAAAGCTCTAAGAGTGACTAACACTTCAAATTATTTTGCCAGAACTACAAGAAGGTGGTAGAGGACCTGGTCCAGGTTGTCAGCTCGCAAGAGAAGGAGCTGGCAAACAAAAGCGCTCTTGTGGCGGACTTGCAGCAGCAGCTCGAGAATAGCGGTAATGTACCTTAACAACTTGGTTTTCCTTTATGCTTATTCGATCGATGCTACGCTGATAATTCCGCCATGTAGACACTGCTGCGCTCAAGTCTAAACTTGAGGGGGTGGAGAAGGGCCACGCCATTGCGATGGATGGGCTGCATCAGCAGCTCCAGAAATCTCTGGCCGCAAACACCTCCCTCGAAGAGCAGCTTAAGGACTAGGAGCGCCAGAACCTTAAGAGGGAGAGGGAGATAGAGGATCTCCGCAAAGCCGCCGCTGTGTTTGAGCAGCGACACGCAGGCTTTAACGAGGTCCTTCATCACTTCCAGGACACCCTGCTAGGTAACATTTCTTCTCATACTGTAAAGTTTTCAATTTCTGCTATGCCATTTTTGACGCATCTTCTTTTTCCGCTATGCAGTCGCCCTGGGGCAAGGCGAGGTGGATACCGCCGAGGGCTTGCGCATGGCCACCGACGCAGCGAAGAAGGAGCTTGATGGCCTTCTCAACGCTGGTTGCCAGGCGTGCGGGAGCCTGCAGATAGCGGGTTCTTCCAACCTCTCCGCCATTGCGCTCACGCAGAAGCTGCTGCTGGTGCCAGGGCTAGTGGCGGACTGGAAACTGTCCTCTGCTCGGGGTGGTGCCAGGACAACTTTAACCTTGGCGAAGGCCCACTACCCCGAGATGGACCTGGACCTGCTCACCTCCGGCATCCCGGAGAGCGGCGAGGATGGTGCACCGGTGAATGAGGCCGCCATCCGGCAGAACGTGCTTGGATATGATCAACTGTGTGCCCTTGGCACTCAGCTGAACGTATACTATGAAGCATATGAGCTGCCAGGGTCGCCAAGCCAGGCTTCGGCATCAGTCGCCGCGGCTACTGCAGGTGGTGATGGTGGTGACGAGGTGTCCTCCAAGGTTCCGCCATCTTCTTAGGATGTGCCCTGCAATATGGCAGGAAAAAATACTTTGCATCAATTCGGCCCCTGAGTGGGTCTGTAAGTTAAACTTAAACTGCGTGTGAATGTTTCTGCACTGTGACTGATCTGCTTGTGGCGGATCAGTGGAATGCTTTTGAACTCTTGCAGCTTGTTTATGAAGTGGTTTAATTGCGCGAAGAAACTGCCAGGCCTAGTTTTATGCAACTTGCAGTTTTTGACATGCCCAAAAAACAACACTTTGAAAAAAATTCACGCGTAGGATTATGCGATCCGCCATCCGGCTCTCTGTGCTTGACTTTTCGTGAGATGGCGAAATCTTCGCACGAACAATCCACTAGGGCGACGATACTTATTAGCAACCATCCAAAACCCTTAGCAGATGGCGGCTTAGATCGTCAAAAAGTCACTACTCGGGAATCCACACAGAAAACATCGAATGAAGATCAAAACATAAAAAAGCTACGCGGACCGCTTATGGCGGATTTAAAAAAGATGCAAGTGCAAAGCACAATTGCGCAAAAGGTTCTATACGATCTAAATGAAAAATAAAGGAGGTAAAAGACTCAGAGAAAATCAAGAGTGAACCAAATGCTTTATTTCATTGATCATATAGAGGTGCCTTTTACATAGCTAGATAAGTGCTAAGTGTAGAAAGGACGTAGCTGTGCGATGTTCCATGGACGATCTGTCTCGTCGTAGATATCGTCAGGGTCTCTTCGTTTGCGCTTCTTACTGGGTCGCTTATCTAACTCGCGAATATCAACGAGGTAGTAGGAACCATTCAGTAGAGCTTTGCTGATGACGAAGGGTCCTTCCCAAGGCGGGGATAGCTTGTAGGACTCCTGCTGTTTGAGGCGTAGCACCAGGTCACCCTCTTTGAACGAGCGTTGGCGAACTCGCCGGCTGTGATAGCGGCGGAGATTTTGCTGGTAGATGGTAGATCTCTGGGCTGCTAGGTCTCATTCTTCTTCTAGCAGGTCCACGGATAGTTGTCTGGACGCTTCTGCATCTTCTTCCTTGTAGGCCTCGACTCGTGGAGAATCGTACTGAACATCACTTGGCAAGATTGCCTCTGCTCCGTAGACTAAGAAGAAAGGGGTAAGGCCAGTTGATCTGTTTGGCATGGTCCGTAGACTCCACAGTACAGATGGCAACTCTTCTGCCCAGGCTCCAGCTGCTCTATGTAGCGGCGCTTCTAGGTGTGGCTTGATCCCTGACATGATTAGTCCGTTGGTCCGCTCAACTTGGCCATTAGACTTTGGATGTGCCACAGATGCTAGGTCGAGGCGGATTCTATTGTGATGGTAGTATTCTTCAACTTCTCCCTGAGACAAGTTAGTGCCATTGTTGGTGATGATGCTATGTGGGATGCCGAATCTAACCACAATATCCTTGACAAATTTGAGGGTAGTTTTGCCATCAAGCTTTCTGATGGGCTTAGCTTCCATCCACTTCATGAATTTGTCTACCGCTACCAGGAGGTGCGTAAATCCCGAAGGTGCTGTTTTTAGCGGATCCACCATGTCCAGCCCCCAGACTGCAAAAGGCCAGGTTATAGGGATCGTATGTAGTGCTGTGGCGGGCATATGGGTTTGCTTGGAGTACATCTGGCAGCTGTGGCAGAGCTCCACGATACGGTCTGCATCTGCCTTGGCTGTTGGCCAGTAGAATCCATGGCGGAATGCTTTAGCTACTAGGGATCTGGCGGCGGCGTGATGCCCACATTTGCCCTCGTGGATCTCTCTTAGTATTTCGATTCCATCCACTTGGGATATGCACTTCATGAAAACTCCTGAGGTGCTTCGTTTGTAGAGCTGGCCATCTATGATGGTGTACGCTTTGGCTCTACGTTCGATTTGTCTTTTTTGAACTTCGTCTTCGGGTAGCTTCTTGTTCATCAAATATTCCAGGTAGGGCTCAGCCCATGGCGGGTTGCTAGGCAAAACCGCCATAACGGGGGAGCTTGCTAGTTCTGGATTTTCTGGATCCACCATCTTTACCGATGGTATGCGCAGATGCTCGAGGAAACCGCCTGGCGGAACTGCCTTACGGCTAGATCCTAGTTTGGACAAGGTATCGGCCGCTATGTTATCTTCTCGCCGTACGTGCTTGATATCGTACCCGAGGAAACTCTTGGCCATCTCGTCCACTTCGTCTCTGTATGTCGCCATAACTTCGTTCCGAGCTTTGTATGTGCCAGCCACCTGCTGGGCGACAAGGTCAGAATCTCCGCAACACATAATGTGTTGTACGCCGATCTCCTTTGCGACACGTAGCCCGTGTAATAGTGCTTCATACTTCGCGATGTTGTTGGTGGTGGGGAAGTGGATCTAGAGAACATAGCTTAACTCATCTCCCTTGGGAGATTTGAGTGTCACTCCAGCCCCCGAGCCATGTAGCAGCTTTGAACCATCAAAGTGCATCACCCAATGCTCTGGTTCTGGGACGGGCGTAGTCTCCTGCGCTTCCTTCCAATCCGCCATAAATTCCGCCAAAGCCTGAGACTTGATGGCAGTGCGAGGCTTATAGTCGATGTCGAAAGAGGCCAGTTCAATGCCCCACTTTGCAACTCGTCATGTCGCGTCGCTGTTGTTGATGATGTCCTTCAGTGGGGCATTGCTCACCACTGTGATTTTATGGTCATAGAAGTAATGCCTTAACTTACGAGATGCTAGGAAAACTCCGTATGCCAACTTTTGGTAGTGAGGGTAGCGCTGCTTGGATTCCGTCAGGACCTCACTGACATAGTAGACTGGTCGTTGTATGCCATACTCCTGCGCTTCTTCCTTACGCTCTACCACGATGACGATGCTGACCACCCTGTTAGTTGCCGCCATGTATAGTAACATGGGTTCCTGGTCTTCGGGAGCCGCTAGGACTGGTGCAGTGGATAACACTCTCTTCAGATCCTTAAGCGCAACGTCTGCCTCGTCGGTCCAGACGAATTCGTCTGATTTCTTCATCAGCTTGTAAAGTGGCAAAGCCTTCTCGCCAAGGCGACTGATGAATCTGCTCACTGCTGCCATGCAGCCTGTGAGTCGCTGTACATCTTTTAGATCTATGGGCCGGGAGATGTCGAGGATTGCCTTGATCTTCTCCGGGTTAACCTCAATTCCGCGGTGGGAGACGATGAATCCTAGAAGTTGTCCAGCTGGTACCCCGAAGACGCACTTCGTGGGGTTAAGCATCATGTTGTACTTCCTTAGGTTGTTGAAGGTCTCTTGCAAATCCGCTATAAGGCCATCTTGCTTCTTAGACATAACGGCGATGTCGTCCACGTATGCGTGGATGTTTCGTCCGATTTGATCCGCTAGGCATTTTTGCATAGTGCGCTGATACGTTGCTCCTGCGTTTTTCAGACCAAATGGCATTGTAACATAGCAATATGTGCCATAAGGTGTTACGAACGATGTAGCGAGCTGATCAGACTTTTTCATCTTGATCTGGTGGTATCCTGAGTAGGCATCTAAGAAACACAGTAGCTCTGATCCCGCCGTCGAGTCAATGACTTGGTCAATGCGAGGCAAGGGAAAAGGGTCCTTTGGACACGCTTTGTTCAGGCCAGTGTAATCTACACACATGCGCAGAACTTTTGTGTTTTTCTTAGGAACTAGCACAGGATTCGCCACCCACTTAGTATGGATCACTTCCTTGATGAAGCCTGCTTTCAACAGCTTGGAAATTTCCTTTGCTATGGCGCGACACTTTTCATCTCCGAAGCGTCTCATGGCTTGCCTTACTGGCTTGGAGCCAGGAATTATCTGCAGAGCGTGCTCAGCGAGTTCCCTAGGTACACCTGTCATGTCAGATGGCTGCCATGCGAAGATGTCCCGGTTTTCACGGAGGAACTCGACGAGCGCGCTTTCCTATTTGGGGGACAGATTTGTCCCAATGGAGGTGGTCTTGGCGGCATCGCCAGCGACAAGTTCCACTTGCTTGGTATCAACTGTAGGCTTGAAGGTGGGTGGGGAGGCGGAAATCTCCTGCTTGGATGCCGGCATCTCCGCGGGGTCCGTAGCGGCATGGATTTCTTTGAACTCCTCACCGAAGAACACTGCTTCCGCGAAGGCAGCTTCTCCTTCCTCGCACTCCTTTGCCTTTCTGAAACTGCCATAAACGGTAATTATGCCATCTGGACCTGGCATCTTCAGCTGATTGTAGATGTAACATGGCCTGGCATGGAAGCTGTGGAAGGCGGGGCGACCGAAGATCACGTGGTATGTGCATTTGAACGGGACTACCTCAAAGGTTATAGGCTCTTCACGGTAATTTTCCTCACTACCGAAGGCAACCTTGAGTGTGATGGACCCGAGGGACTTGGCTTGGCGACCAGGAACCACTCCATAAAAGGTGACCGCACTATGGCGGAGTTGGGTTTTGGTAAGGCCAAGTTTTGTCAGAGTTTCCACATACATGATGTTCAAGCTGCTGCCGCTATCCATTAAGCATTTGGAGAACTCGTAGCCGTGGATCACAGGGCATACAACCATGGCGTAATATCCCTCTGGGATGTGCTCTGGATGATCATCGCGGCTCCAGTGCACCGGTACTTCGGACCATCGGACGTACTGGCGGATTTTTGGCACGGTGGCGTTGAGGGAGCGCATAGCGGCTCTTTGTGCCTTAGCCGTGGGGGGTCCAAGGAACGTGTGAAAGGCTCCTTTTTTGTTTTTGATTGGATTGGCCTTGCCAGCGTCTCCCTCCGCCTTTTCGGCGGGTTTGGGCGCGGGGTCTTCATTCATATCATTGCCATCCCTGGACTCCTTGTCTTTGTCCGCTTTCCCTTTGCCACGAGGCCGTTGTCGCCGGCTGTGCTTGAAGCCAGCTTCTTGATCCGCCTTGAGGTCGTTGACAAACTTACAGTTCCGGTTGGTGTGATTGCACTTTCCCGAAGCGTCGCGATGGGCGAAACATGGCATATCGCGGTATTCGTCGTAAGACACGGGGGCGGATGGCGCCGAAGCGGGAGTTGCAGAGCTCCGCGGCTGGCCACTGCTAGTACCGCGTCCCCTGCCGCGCTGGCTGTTTTGGCCCTTATCAGCGAAGGTTGTGGCCACCATATCCGGAGCTTACTGCTCTTCTGGCGGATTCTTCCGTTTGTTGCTGTTATTCCGCTTTCCAGTGTTCTGGATGGCGGAAGCCTTCAGAGATTTGCGGGTGTCATCGTCGGCGGCCGTGTAGTTGCTTGCGATGGTGATCATGGAATTTAGGGTTAGTTTCCCTTCGTTCCTTTCCCGCAACAGGCGATGGTGGAGCAGTTGGCCTCTCTCCAAACTGTCAATAAACGCGAGGATGGCGGATTCGTCGGTAACCCCTTCACATGAGTTCTTCATATCTAGCCATCGCGCGAGGAAAGTTCGGGAGGTCTCGTCGTCGGCCTGTCGGCACCGTTGGAGGTCACCAATGTTATGGGGTCTCTTGTAGGTCCCCTCGAAGTTTTCAGTGAACGCAGTTTGCATATCGAACCAGGTTTGGATGGAATTTTCTACCAAGTCATTGATCCACTGCCGCGCAGTGCCAGATAGCATCAGGGGCAAATAGCGGACAGCAACGTTGGGTGATCCCCCGGTGAACTGCACTGCATTGAAGTAGTCTTGTAGCCAAGTTAAAGGCCTATCGACTCCATTATACTAGCGGATATTTTTCTCGATCTTGAACCCATGCGGGATGGGCTCATCACGAATCCGTTGTCCAAAGCACTTTGGGCCGAGGAAGAAGGCTGTTTGAGACTTGGCAATCTCGTTTAGATCGGTACGGGCGTCGTAGGGCTTCTGGTCCGGCGGATCCTTGCGAGAGTTGCGTGACCTTGCTGGTCCGCCACCGCCACCGCCGCCGCCATGGGGGCTACCTGGTGGCGATGGTGAAGGATCACGTCGTCTTTTACTCTCGCCGTCCTGCGACCGATCTCTGCAGCTACGACGGCTTCCCTCTGTTCTTCGTGGAGATGGATCGTCGTCATGGTGGCGGGAGCCTTGCCCTTTGTCATCGTGGTGGCGAGTGGAGCGATGCTTGTCCTTGTCACCGCCACGGTGCGTGCCGTCGTCATGGCGAGATCGTTCCCTTCGCTTGGATCCGCCGTCTCTGCTGGCTTCCTATCATGGCGGATCGTCTCTGCGTCCAGCGTCACGGCTTCGCCCTCGCTTGCCATTATTGTCGCGTATGACGATTCCTCCCTTTGGGACTTCGAACGTCTTATACTTTGGTGGCGGCATGTTGGTCTTATGGCGGGGGGCAGCATTGTCTTGTTGGTATCCGTAAGCAGGGTAGTTCTTGTGGGGTGGCGATGGGTTTCTTTGTGGGCCTTTGCCATTTGGTTTGTCATCGGAAGATATTGGGATGGCGTTTGCCCGGTTGCGAGCTTCTCTTCTTCGAATTTCTGAGGATCCGGTATGAGATTCGTTATCATGGCGTGTACCATAGTTGCCAGCCCCCCGAGCTTGAGAGGCAGTGCTAGACCTGCATAGCGCGGGATCAGATTCGAGCCGTCGTGACGACGTAGCCTTCTCCTGCTGTACTAATGCTTTGGTCATCAGTTTCACCGCCGTCTCTAGGGCGGCTGGACTCTTATTATGCTCCAATAGCTCCTTTGTAGCCACGATGTTCTCAATGGGGGTAGCCCTGACTGCATCGCGGTTCTTGTCCACATATGGCGGATTCTTGATATACATCTTGGCCAGAGTTTCCGCGGTTGGTACGGTGAACTCAAGGTTTCGTACCAGCTGTGGGTCGCCTCCCTTGGTCATCTGGTTCTGGATGAGAGTAACATACTTCTCTTCCATATTCCTTGCGCGCTTCAGCGTGTCTTGAGCTTTAGCAGTGTCGCCATCAAGCTGCTGGCCCATCTTCTCGACTCGCTTTGCTTCTGTGAGGAGCGCTCGCCTCTTCTTCTCGAGATCGTTCACATCCCTGACATAGTCAGGGGTGATTGGATCTGATAGAGTTCCGTAGACGACTTTATCCAGCGGGGTCGTGAAGTCTTCTGGGTGCTGGTCCTCGGGGATGGAGGGTTGCGGAGGCCTGGGTCCGCCGTGGATCTCAGGAAGTTGTTCCGTGGCGGGATCGGCGGCTGGTGGCGGGTTACCCTGCTCTTTGCCGGCATCTCCGTCATGGACTGCCTGAGATGGCGGATCACCGGTTGTCTGCCCAGCATCATCTCCTTTGTTGGTCACGAACACCTGCTTGGCTGCTGCTTGCTATTCTTCAAGTGCCTGCTGCGCCAAATCCGCCTCGATTTTTCTCATGGCGGCGTCATAATGGTCGGAATCATAGCCCTTGTTGTCCCAGTCATCCGATTCACCACTTTCGTTAAGTGTCTCAAGGATGGATTCACCTGGGCTATCTTCTCCATTGGAGGTAGATCCCGAAGTGATACCTGCGAACGCAACAAGGCAGTACTGCGGTGTCTCTAACGCCAGATTACTCATGGAGGATTCACATCGGTCTTCCACCACTTCCTCTACCTCTAGGGCGGGCTGGGTGGGATTGTTTTTCAGATCCGATCTAGGCAACTTGGAAAGTTCCAGATCATATGAGTCCTCCTCCGTATCCAGCTCGAAAGCGGTCCGTTTGGGGATTTCAGCCATACCGATCCGTCGGAAATTGGTTTCCGTAGCGGGGGTAGGGTTTGTCTCTCCGATGAAGATATGGATATCTCCAATCGGAGCGACGGTGAATCAAGCAGGGTCTTCTCTAGCCGGCACCCAGAGGTTATCCGCTGGGATGATGGGGAAGCCGGAATCGTAGAGGACGCGCCCGATGGCGACGGTGTCGCTGATGCCTGCGAAGGTGGATCCCGCCTGGATCCGCGCTCCAGACGCGCTTTGCCCCACGGTGGGCGCCAACTGTCGTGGTTTCGTCAACAGATCTGCCATAGAGGTAGGGGTATGGCGGTTTGTGGAAGGGGGTGAACACGGAGGAGCGATCCGGGACGGTGGTAGCACGAGTTTACCCAGCTTCAGATCCCGCAACGGTGGCGAGACCCTACGTGCTGCTATAATTCACTATATGGTAACAAGTGCTCGATTACAATGATGAGGTTGGCTATTTTGCTATGCGATTGGCCTTATGACTAAGTTTGTTGCCTCAAGGGCTGCTCCACGCCGGGCTTATAAAGGCGCCTGGCGTGGGCTACACGATGGTACCGGAGCGGATACAACTTGGAGTCCTAGACTAAGTCCTATGCGTGCACTACAAGGCAACCCGCCATGGGCCTGTCTCCGGATCCGCCATAAGCGCTTGCGTCCAGTACCGCCGTGGCAACTTCAGCAACTGGGCCGCCCGGTAGGCAATCCGCCATACCACCCCTGATGGGCCACCCTGGCTTGCTGATTTAGGACTACGTCGCTGGTATACCTATTTGGTATATCCCCAACACAAGCGGTGTTCCTTATAATAATTTTGTTGTTCTTCTGTGAACCCACCTTGCCAATAAGATCTAGTTTCAAAGAAATCAACCATTGATAGAAAGCATGATAAAGCAAGACAATAACAGACCAACAAAAATAACAACTATAGTAGGAACTAATTTTTTTGTATTTTTGATAAAAAGATGCAAACAAAAATAAAGTAAAGAAACTAAGAAAAACAATAACAAAGTAAAAATATTGGAAGTGAGAGACTCCCCTTGCAGAAATCCTCTTTCTCCCCGGCAATAGCGCCAGAAAAGAGCTTGTTGGTGCGTAGCGTTAACTACCAGTTGGGAACCCCAAGAGGAAGGTATGATGAGCACAACAGTAAGTTTTCCCTCAGTAAGAAATCAAGGTTTAATCAACCAGTAAGAGAAAGAAACCACTTCTGAAGGTTGATGCTAACTGGCTTTTGGCAGGGTGCACTACCAGCGCCAGAAGCAACGTGGAACCTGCACACAACACAACTAAGATACTAGGCCCCAACTTGCAGTGAGGTTGTCAATCTCACTGGTTTGCTGAAAACAAAGGATTAAACGTATCATGTGGAAAAGGATATTTGTTTGCAGTAAGTAAATAAATAATGCATGCGGAAAGTAAACGGTGCTTGCAGTAGATGGTAATATAAATGTAAAAGAATGGACCGGGGTCCACAGTTCACTAGAGGTGTCTCTCAATCAAGATAAATAACATACTGGGTAAACAAATTACAGTTGGGCAATTGACAAAATAAAGAATGCATAACAATGCATGTACATGTCATGAAGATAACTATGAGATTCACTTGGGCATTACAACATAATACATAGACCGTAATCCAACAACATCTATGACTAATAATCCACCCACAGGATATCATCCGAATAACCCTTGGGTATTAAGTTGCAAGCAACAGATTATCGCCTTAAGCAAAGTGTGTAATGTAAACAATACAAATGTCCTTGAACAAGAGATTGTTGTTTTCTCCCTAGTAGCAATAGCACATCTACAACCTTAGAAGTTATTGTCACTCTCCCAGATTACTAGAGGCATGAACCCACTATCGATCATAAATACTCCCTCTTGGAGTCACTAGCATCTACTCGGCCAAGATATCTCTAGCAACAGAGAGCATGCAAGATCATAAATAACATAGACATGATAAATCAACAATCAACTTGACATAGTACTCAATATTCATCGGATCCCAATAAACACAACATGTAGAATCACATAACAATGATCTTGATCATGATAGGCAGCTCACAAGATCTAGACATGAAGCACATGGAGGAGAAGACAACCATCTAGCTACTACTATGGACCCATAGTCCAAGGTAGACTACTCACGCATCACTCCGGAGGCTGGCATGGTGATGAAGAAGGCCTCCGGTGATGATTCCCCTCTCCGGCAGGGTGCCGAGAAGAGCTTCTAGACCCTCCCGATCTCGGGACGACGACGGCGGCGGCTTGCAGTATGTTTCGTGGAAATGTGTTCGTCTCCTTAGGGTTTTCCCATTGAAGGGAATTTATAAGCAGAAGGGCGATGTCAGGGGGTGGACCAGGGGTCCACACAACCTGGTGGCGCGGCCAGGGGGTGAACCGCACCACCCTATGGTGCGGCTGCCCTCTGGCCCCCCTCCGTCTCTCATTTGGACTCCGTCTTCATGTCAGGTAAATAGGAACTTCGGCTTTTGTTTCGTCCAATTCCGAGAATATTTCCTGTGTAACTTTTCTTAAACACAAAAATAGCAAAAAATAGGATCTGGCACTGTGGCATCTCGTTAATAGGTTAGTTCCGGAAAATGCATAAAAATGCCACGAAGTGTAAAGAAAACACAAAGCAATTGGTGTAAAACAAGCATGGAGCATCAAAAATTATAGATACGTTTACGACATATCACGTAGCCAATAATTTTTTTGTTATTTGCATCAAACCCCAACAGTTGCACCCAACAACCGGGCAGATTATGGGAACCAATGTCGAGGCTTGCACAAATCTTATTATTAGAGTCGTTGAAGCTCAAGAGGGAAAGTTCAACCCCGACAGAGAGAACGACAAGCTGACCTGCACCCTCGGGAATCCAAAACACCCAGGACGAACACGAGGAAAAGGCGTTGTTCCATGGAGGGTTGGGTTTTCTAAGTGTAATGACACTTATAAAAGTCGTGAGAGAAAAAAGAAGCTTGAGGAAGACCGATGGAAGAGGTTAGAAAAAAGCAACGAGGATATCAAACGCAGGTTAATGCAGCATGATGAGACACTGAAGACAATTAGCCAGCAAAAGGCATCTCCTCAGGAGCAAGATCCCGTGTTCGAGAGTACCGTCCCATCTCAGCAGAAAAGCAGCCAGGCTTCCACGAGGGTTCCGGCTGATGATGCACTACTGCTGGACGATGCACCGATGGCTCGCTACCCCATCGATGACATCACGGAGAAGCAAAGCTGTGAGCTACATCAAATGATGGCGAACCTTTCTATGAAGGTGGTGGTCGGCTTTGCTATACCTTCTCCACCCGGACAATTATTACATTGCCGTCCGATTCCATCTGGCTATGCTCGTGTCGGGGTGGTTGAAGTATGAAGGGATTTGAGGGGTTGGAGCTTGAAATCCCTCGAGATGAAGGGGAGACGACACTGGGAGAACTCATGCGTGGTTCTATCTTTCTATGGAGAAAGGAAAACATCATGTTTCCAGACTCGGCGCCAAGGATCTTGACTCCTCCAAGGCCACCGACTCCTCCGAGTCCACCGACTCCTTCGAAGGACTCCCAGCATGAGTCCATCTCGATCTCCGAGGCGTCAGCCGAATCCTCTGAGGGACCCTAGCGCGAGTCCATCTCAATCTCTAGCGCATCAGCCGACTCCGCCCGCTAAGTCCCGCGTGCAAAAGCGGAAGACCATCACTCCATCAACTAGTACTAGTCGGAAGAAAGCGGTTGGCGGCACTCAAAAGAAAGCCAAGGGTCCTCCTCCCAAGTTACCTTACAAGCGCACGCCAGAGAAAAACCTTGCAATTTCACAGGCCGAGGTGAAAGCCCATTTTGCAGCGAAAAATGCCAAAGGAAGTAATACCACTGAAAGTATCACAACACTTTATGGACATGCTTGAGAGAGAACCAGGACATGTGGATGCCTTAAGAACATACTATGACCGCTCTATTAGCAAGTCACATTGGGAAATGCTACAAAAGAGAAGTGGGAAAACAGTTCCCCAGTGATACGTCTCAAACGTATCTATAATTTTTGATGCTCCATGCTTGTTTTTACACCATTTGCCTTATGTTTTGTTACACTTCGTGGCATTTTTATGCAATTTCCGGAACTAACCTATTGACAAGATGCCATAGTGCTAGTTCCCTGTTTTCTGCTATTTTTGTGTTTCAGAAAAGCTACACAGGAAATATTCTCGGAATTGGACGAAACAAGTTCAGATACTCCTATTTTTCCCGGACGAAGGACGAAGACCGAACGAGAGCCGGAGGGGGGCCAGAGGCTGGCCTCACCACCAGGGGGCGCAGCACAGCCCCTGGCCGCACCCACCTGTGGTGAGACCACCCTGGTCCACCTCCGACGATGCCCCTTCGCCTATAAGAAGCCTCCCGACAGAAAACCCTAAAACAATCGGCAAAATTTCCAGAAGAGTTCCGCAGCTCCGCCGCCGCCGTCGACAAATTTCGGGGGATAGAAGTCTCTATTCTGGCACTCTGCCGGGACGGGGAAGTGCCCCCGGAGCCATCTCCATCGGTCTCTATCGCCGTCTCCACCGTCTCCATCGACCTCACTGCCATCTCCATCAACCTTGCTGTCTCCTATGATGAGGAGGGAGTAGTTCTCCCCCGGGGCTGAGGGCTCTACCGGTAGCTATGTGGTTGACCTCTCTCTCCCATGATGTGATCTTTATGTGATCGTGAGCTTTGTATCTAGTTGAATTGGTAGATGTTATTATTCAGATATTATGCTACTCCCGTGCTTTATATTTGTAATTTCCGGAGATACCTTGTATCATGGTGTGAAGGTGACTAGTGTGCGCATCATGTGTATCTTTTTGGTAAATGTCTCTATGAATTGTTGGTGTTTGTCGGAACCATCTAGTGCGTTCATGGTGATAGTGTGGGACAATCTAGTTTGGGTACATACGGACTTTGAGGAGTGCTTCGTAGCCCTACGCATGATTAGTGTTCGTTTTCCATTGGAGAATTATTTTGAGTTGCATATTAAAGTTAGCATCTATTGGTTCAATTATGTTATATTTGTTGGGAGTGTGTCCACTAGTGAAAGTATGATCCCTAGGCCTTGTTTCCAAGCATTGCACACCGTTTATATTCAGTTTTGTTACATGTTTGCTCGCAGCAATACTTATTTCATATTATATTTACTACTCATAATCATCACTACTACTTGTATTTCACTATCTCTTCGCCGAACTAGTGCACCTATACATCTGACAAGTGTATTGGGTGTGTTGGGGACACAAGAGACTTTCTGTATTGTAATTGCAGGGTTGCTTGAGAGGGATAGCTTTGACCTCCTCCTCCCTGAGTTCGATAAACCTTGGGTGATCCACTTAAGGGAAACTTGCTGCTGCTCTACAAACTTCTGCACTTGGAGGCCCAACACTGTCTACAAGAACAAATGCGTGCATAGACATCAAGCTCTTTTCTGGCGCCGTTGCCGGGGAGGTAAGGTAAAAGGTACTCACATCCTTTGGCTACTAAGTCTTTTAGTTGCTAGTGAGTGCTCGAAGTTATTTCCTTTAGATTCTGCAATTATATCTTTTTGTTTCTTATTTTTATTTTCACTAGTTAGGCTTAATGGAAAGTAAAGAGTTCTTTAGTCTTTTTCCTGAGTTTAGATTTGAAGAGAAAATTGAAAAACCTTTGGTGCTTATTTCGCATAGCAATGTTATTAGTACGAATGCTTTGAATACCATTATTGCTAATGCTATAGAAAAGTCTAAGCTTGGGAAAGCTGGTTTTGTTAAGCATGATATTTTTAGTTCCCCAGCTTTAGTGGAGAAAGTTTGCTCTGATGATATTTTATCTCCCATATGTGATGTTTCTAATGATGCTTGTGCTCCTCATCCTTTTAAAATACCTATGAAGATTGTTGAACGTGCTATGGATAACTGCTATTTAGGAGATGGAACTGTCCATCCTGGTGATCATTTACTTTTTATACATAAATTATGCGAGTTGTTCAAGTGTGCAGGTATTTTGATGAACCGAGTTAAGAAGAAGCTATTCTCTTTATCACTGAAAGGCAGAGCTGAGGAATGGTATAAAACACTGAAGGATGGTCGATCTATTGACTGGGAGGAGATTGTACCTCTCTTTTATTCTAAATTCGATCCTTCTAGTGAGGTTTATAAAGATAGGAATTACATTTATAATTTTCATCCGCATGAGGGAGAAAGCATTGCCCAAGCTTGGGGAAGATTGAAGTTACTAATGCACAAATGTCCTATTCATGATCTTCCCTATAATATTGTTATTAATAATTTTTATGCAGGGCTTTCAGGATATTACAAGGACTATCTAGATGCATGCTTTGATGGGTCTTTCACAAGCAAGAATGTCGACACCAAGTGGGATCTGCTTGAAATAATTCAAAACAATATTGAAGGTTGGGATAGCGACAAAGGTAAAGGATCAGGTATAAATTACGAGTTTGATAAGTCTTTTGCTGAAACTGCTGATTTTCAAGAGCTTAGTGCTAAGTATGGTCTTGATCCTCAAATTATGATTGATTGTTTTAAAGCCTTTGCTTCTCATATTAATGTTCCCAAGGGAAATGGCGACGTGTATCATGAACCTTTTAAGGACACTTGCATAGAAAGTGATATTGCTATTGATGATTGCAATAAACATGCTCGAACCTCTGAAAGTCCTATTTCCTATAAGCATGTTAATTTTTGTGGAGTACATAGACTTTGTGAACAGAGTCACAACAAGGAAGATTATTGTGTCCACCACGCAAATGAAGAAACCCGGATGTGGTACAAGGCTATAGGCGAGCTCGGTAAAAAGGTTTGTAAGCTTTATCCTTTTCTTTGTAAACATTGCGATGACATAGGTCATTTTAATTTCCAATACCCAAGCCTAATAGTTACTCTTCTAGTACCGCAAGTTTGTATTGTGATGACAAGATTACTCTCAATCAGCCTGATGAGCTCACTTTGTTCTTGGCGTGTGAAGAGATATCTAGAAAGATTTCTTTGGTAGACATGAATGATGTTGATATTAATAGCACCCTTCGTGGTTGTCGTCTCTATTGTGCTAAAGATTGCCTCGCAAATACTTACATACAAAATCTTATAAAACATGATGTTTTGCCATGCTATGACAGGACTGACATATGTTTCTATCTTATTAATAGAGAGGAGGAATCCTCCAAAGTTTCTTCTGTTGTTCCTGTCAGTAAACCAGATTATGTGGAGAAGATGCCTTTCCCTCCTAAAGGATATGTGGAGAAGATGCCCTTCAAGTCTCTCCCTCCTAAAGGAGAGAGTAAGAAGAGTATGAAGAAGAAGAAGAAGAAGAAGAATAAGAGGAGTAAAAGGCAAGAGGACACGGTATCTTCCCCTAAGCATTATGATCCTGCTATAGATTATGATAATTCTGATTGGGATGATGTTCCCATGCCGGTTACCTATGTTAGTGATCATGATTGGGAAAAACACTCTACTTTTGATATTGAAAATCTTTTTGGTACCAATTCTACGGTTAATAATTGTTGTACCATTAGTACTATCCATGTTCCTTCTTATGATGATATGTTTGATGAATATGCTTTGCGAAATAGCTATTCTCTAGCTTGTGATGATACTAAACCTTTAGTTTATGATGGTTATGATGATGGGTATAATATTTTCAGTTCACCTACTTTTGAGGAGAAAATTAGTTATGATTACAATCTGCCTCCTGTTTTTGATGATTATGGTGATGAGAATAATTATTCTGTTGAATCTGCTCCTACTACGATTGTTAATGTGGGGAGTATTAATTCTTTTATGCATGTGGCTCATGATAGGGATGCTTTATGTGATAGTTATATTGTTAGTTCTATTCATGATGCTACTGAAAGTTATTATGAGAGAGGGAAACATGGTTTGATGGATATCAACAATATTGAGTTTCCGCTCTATATGTTGCAATTCTTGAAGTTATACTTGTTTTGCCTTCCTATGCTTTTTGCTTTGCGCTTTCAAGACTTGTCTCTTTACAAGACTATTTTTTATAGGAAGTGGTTTAGATTTAAATGTGTTTCATATTTTATTTTTGATGCTCTCTCTTGCTTCAAGTTCTTATATAGCGCCTTTGCCTTAAGCTCTTTTATGGCGCCTATATGAGCATCTTTGCAAATTACTGCGCCTAGCTCAAAGGCGTTAAAGAAAAGCACTTTTGGGAGATAACCCAATGTTTTACTTTTCAGTACTTTTTCTTTTATTTGAGTCTTGGAAGTTATTACTACTGTAATAACCGCTCCTTATCCTTTTTATTTTATTGTTGTGCCAAGGAGAACCTCTAATTTGAGTGAGGTAAGATTTGGGGATGTTGCAGTCCTGAAACAGATTTCGGTGCTGCACCATAAAAATTCGTGAAAATTCTCAGAATATCTTTTGGACCTGCAATTTCTTGTGCATATGCCCCAGGTTATATACAAACTTTCATTAGTTGAACACTTTTTGATTTGAGCAACAGAAAACCCTCTAAAAATTCGACCTTTGTCAGTTGTTCTGTTTTGACAGATTTCTGCCAATATTTGTGTTTGCCGCTTTATCGCCTTCTTTTTGAGTTCTTTTGATCACGGAACTTTTGGGGAAGTTGCTACAGTAGTATATGCTTTATATGTGGTGGTTTTGAGTTGAAATCTGAAGCAAAAAGGGTTGATTCATTGCTATGCTTACACTAATGTTGCTAATAAAATTGTGTTAACTTTTGTATGAAGGAAGTTTTCAAGTGTAGGGATTGGAGAATGATGAGATGAGACGAAGAATGGACAAAATCTCAAGCTTGGGGATGCCCATGCCACCCCAAGAAATACCCAAGAAGTACAAGCGTCAAAGCTTGGGGATGCCCCCGATGCACCCCTTTCTTCATTGGCAAAAATCAGGTCACCTTTCAAGACACTATATTTTTATTGCTTCATGCATTATGCGTTTTCCTTGGAGCGTCAGTTGTTTTTGCTTTCAGTTTTCCTTTTGTTTCGTTTGCTGCAATAAACATTTTGATCACATCATGTTGTTTTGGAGGGAGATGAACTCTATTTTTCATTGTCAAGAACACTCTAGTTTTCACTCTTTCCGTTCAACGAGTGTTCTCTTTTTCTGCTACTGCATTTAGCTTTTGTTTTTCGCCTTGATTTTTGTTCAGATCTTATTTTATCTTTGCATAAAGGTGTATTTTGACCACTGGTCTATGTTGGTTTTCATCAAAAGAGTTTCCTCAAAAAGGTTTGAATGGTGTTGGAAAAGAGAAAAAGTTTCATGCAAAAAAGTGGTACAAAAAGGAGCTTGTGTAGACTGCGGCCTAGGCTTTTACGTGTCGTGCTTGATGTCGTTTTGATAGTATGCTTAGTGGTTTTGCTGTAGCATGACTTGTCTCAAATAACTGAGATTGCTTAATGAGCCTTTGAAAAAATCATGCGTTGTTTTAATTATTTGGAAGCATTATTTTGGTTTTCTCCTTGATGTTTTATTTGGGTTGACTTGGCGCATGCTCACACATGTTTGACTCATACAAATTCGCTATAAGCCTCTGTGATTATTTAGTTTTTGACTTTTGATGCCATCTTATGCTTCTCTTAATGATGCTTTGTCGCTCTGCATGATTATGGCCGTTATTGCTCTCTTAGTTGGTCGCTCCCAGTCTTTTGCTAGCCCTTATTTTGTACTGAGTATGAGCTCTACTCGTGCATCCAACTCCTAAAAAACCAAGTTGTTCGAATGTGTCCACCATACATACCTATTAGCAATTTGCTATTCCAAAGTACATTTGACTTGCTTTTATCTATCCTTCAAATTAAACTCTTTTTGGTGTTATGCGAAAATTGGTCAGTAAAGCTCTCACGAACCTGATGGCACACTTTACTGACCAATTTTCGCATAACTTTAAGTCGAGTAGCATGAGGTTTGGGTATTCGTATTTCCCGGGACACGAGGTTTTCAACTTATGATTTGTCAAGCATATGCAGCATAAGTGTATTCGCATTAACTTTAACCATTCAAGATGCCTATGATGGGGGCAATGAGAGCTCAAAGCTAGTAAGTACCATAATTTTTGAAGGTTTATAAAACTTGCAATCACTGCTTCCCTCTGCGAAGGGCCTTTCTTTTACTTTTATGTTGAGTCACCACCTTCTATCTTTATGCACCATCTAAGAGAGCATAGTTGTCATTCTGAGTATAATGTGCATTGTCCCAAAGTTTTCATTGATTGATTCATGATGTTGGTTTCACTTGTTCTTAAATTACTTATATCTAGTCGCCCTCTTAAACTTGAAGGTGTCCTATGCATTTATGTTTGCTCTCTCATGAAGGACAAGCTGAAAACCATTTGTATGTTTTTCCATATGATTTGAACACATGTTTGACTTTCATTGTTTCATTTTCATGATCTTTCCTTTGTGTTTCTTTTCATGCTATAACATGGTTGCTAAGTTTCTATTATCAAGATTATGTCTTTCATGCCCATGTTTTAAGTTCTTTGATCTCAGCACTCAATGCACTACCTCGTTGATCAAATTGTGATGGTGCATGTCACCTCAAAAATTATTCTTTTGTTATCACTTACCTACTCGAGGACGAGCAGGAGTTAAGCTTGGGGATGCTGATACGTCTCAAACATATCTATAATTTTTGATGCTCCATGCTTGTTTTTACACCATTTGCCTTATGTTTTGTTACACTTCGTGGCGTTTTTATGCGATTTCCGGAACTAACCTATTGACAAGATGCCACAGTGCCAGTTCCCTATTTTCTGCTGTTTTTGTGTTTCAGAAAAGCTACACAGGAAATATTCTCGGAATTGGACGAAATAAGTTCAGAAACTCCTATTTTTCCCGGACGAAGGACGAAGACCGAACGAGAGCCGAAGAGGGGCCAGAGGCTGGCCTCACCATCAGGGGGCGCGGCCCAGCCCCTGGCCGTGCCCACCTGTGGTGAGACCACCCTGGTCCACCTCCGACGATGCCCCTTCGCCTATAAGAAGCCTCCCGACAGAAAACCCTAAAACAATCGGCGAAATTTCCAGATGAGTTCCGCAGCTCCGCCGCCGCCGTCGACAAATTTCGGGGGACATAAGTCTTTGTTCCAGCACTCTGCCGGGACAGGGAAGTGCCCCCGGAGCCATCTCCATCGGTCTCCATCGCCGTCTCCGCCGTCTCCATCGACCTCACCGCCATCTCCATCAACCTTGTTGTCTCCTATGATGAGGAGAGAGTAGTTCTCCCCCGGGGCTGAGAGCTCTACCGGTAGCTATGTGGTTCACCTCTCTCTCCCATGATGTGATCTTTATGTGATCGTGAGCTTTGTATCTAGTTGAATTGGTAGATGTTATTATTCAGATATTATGCTACTCCCGTGCTTTATATTTGTAATTTTCGGAGATACCTTGTATCATGGTGTGAAGGTGACTAGTGTGCACATCATGTGTATCTTTTTGGTTAATGTCTCTATGAATTGTTGGTGTTTGTTGGAACCATCTAGTGCGTTCATGGTGATAGTGTGGGACAATCTAGTTTGGGTACATACGGACTTTGAGGAGTGCTTCGTAGCCCTACGCATGATTAGTGTTCGTTTTCCATTGGAGAATTATTTTGAGTTGCATATTAAAGTTAGCATCTATTGGTTCAATTATGTTATATTTGTTGGGAGTGTGTCCACTAGTGAAAGTATGATCCCTAGGCCTTGTTTCCAAGCATTGCACACCGTTTACATTCAGTTTTGGTACATGTTTGCTCGCAGCTAGTTTTGTTACATTCAGTTTTGTTACATGTTTGCTCGCAGCTAGTTTTGTTACATTCAGTTTTGTTACATGTTTACAGCGATACTTATTTCATATTACATTTACTACTCATAATCATCACTACTACTTGTATTTCACTATCTCTTCGCCGAACTAGTGCACCTATACATCTGACAAGTGTATTGGGTGTGTTGGGGACACAAGAGACTTTCTGTATCGTAATTGCAGGGTTGCTTGAGAGGGATAGCTTTGACCTCCTCCTTCCTGAGTTCGATAAACCTTGGGTGATCCACTTAAGGGAAACTTGTTGCTGCTCTACAAACTTCTGCACTTGGAGGCCCAACACTGTCTACAAGAACAGACGCGTGCGTAGACATGACCCAGCTCGGAGAACAGACAAAACAATCGACCCCCCGCTCAAGGTGTTTCCTAACGGGAAAACAGTTCCCCAGCTCGGAGAACAGGAAAAGCAATCAATCTCCCCGCTCAACGTTCCTTCTACTACATTGAAAATACCATACGAAATGGTGGAGTTTGCTGCATAAAGTGGACTAAATCTTGAGCAAATGTTCAGCCACAGAAATATCCCTAGTGCTAAGCTAGCATGGAAATATGTCCACGGGCAGCCTCTGGTCCCACCTGAGCAGATCTAGTATCTACAAACATGGATGCGACAATTGCACGACTGGTACACTAAGGAAGCAGCGAGGGGGCGAAAGATGATCATGGTGAATATTGAAAAAGAGCATTTCTTATATGATAACGAGCTGGTATTGGAGCTGGTATTGGAGCTTGAGGAATTATTCTATCTATACAATCAAGACGCCGTCGATAAAGCTCTCGTCAGCTGCTATTGTTTGTAAGTGATTTATTTATGTAATTAAGTCTCTAGCTTAGCTCGTTCTTTCCCTATAATTATTCTCACTATTTTATTTTGTATGCTATTAATTATGCAGAGCGAAGATTCTCAAATGCAACAGAAAAGGAGTCTTTCACGTTGGGTTCATTGACCCATATATCATTAATTCTCATATGTTAGTCAATCACTACAAGGACACATAGGCTAACTTGCTAAGCTTTCTCAGGAAATATAGTTGCAAACAGAAAATACTATTTCCTTACAACTTCAAGTGAGTGCTATTGTCTATGTACACATTCTATTTTGCTTACTCGATGTTAAGTGTAATTGTGTACTTCATGCCTGCACAACTACCACTAGATTCTGCTAATCATAATACTTGACGAGGGTGCAGATCATATCCAGGACTCATTACATAAGCCCCTTGACGACTACTGCAACCTGCTTGATATGCTCTAGAGGTAATTTCAATCACTATCAGCCTCTTTCGTCAATTTCTTGATATCAAGTAACTAATAACTCCTTTATTCATTTTTTAACGGACAGTGTTTGGAAACACTTTATCAACAAAGAGAAAGGTGAATGGAAGAAAGAGCTCAGGATTCAAAAGATACCGGTTAGTAGTACTTGGTCCGCGCATCTCTTTAATTCGAGTTCCAATACCATTGTCATGCTTGACTAGTATTTGATTGAATTCTATTCTCGTAAAATCCACGAAGCAGCCACAGGGAACAAATTTATGTGGATTCATCGTTTGCGAGAACATTCACGTGTCCAGCCGTGGGCACAACTTTAATGACGCTCAACTTCAAGCACGTAAACAATATTAACATTTTTATTTCATTTACCATCAATTTCGGAGTTTCATTCATAATTTTTTTATGATGATTTCATATATATATACACACAACTCACATATTGATCTTCTTCTTTATAGACAACAAAATTGCGGGAACAACTCCCAATGAAGGAATGCGTATGAGCAATTCAAGAGGAAATGGCGGGATTTTCCTTAAGGAGGTCATATCTCATAACGGAGAATACAATTGCCGATAATGCATGTGTCCATGAAATTTGATGATCTCCATATAATTAAGTAGATAATATATACCAAATTGTATATATGTGTATGATCTATGCATCAACATGTACAATATTTAGTAGCGTACAATATGTGTATACAAAATTTTGTTTGAAATGAAAAAGAATTAAATGGAAAACACAACAATTTATAAACCCTAAACTCTAAAATAGAAATTAGAGGCTGCACGTGTGCTGCGGGATGGGGACTCTTTAGTCCCGGTTGGTATTACCAACCGGGACTAAAGGCCCTCCGCCCACAGCGTGCCAGCCCGCGCTCACGTGGAGGGCCATTAGTCCCGTGTTGGGGAACCTGGACTAAAGCCCCTCTGGAACCGGGACCGAAGCCCCTTTTTCTACTAGTGAAGGAATTAGCTAAACCATCAGCTTGAGATAATCTTTTTCGAGGAATATAGTTTGAAATAATGACATGGGGTTTCAACAACTGTTCTAGCAGCCATATTTAACCACACCCAAACTTGCCATTTAAAGACTTATGAAATGCCATAAGATAAAATAAACCATGATCTTCTAGTAGCGAGGTTCATATCACCTAATCCAATCATATAAATCCTCTCTGATTTTGTAATGTGGTGTGCACATTTTTCTGTGCCAATCATTGGCAAGAAAAATAGTGGGTGAAGACGGAAGACAAAAATAAATACCTTGATAGGCACCGCATAAATTGAGTAGTGGAATACTTTCATGTCTCTTCCAAGTGTAAAATTGAAAGGGACATCTGTTCTAATTCCAGCTAGCTCCCTCTTCACCAATTAAAAGGGAAAGCCCTACGCTTGGTGAAATGGTGATAACTGAAAAGTGGCCATGCATGGTAGGATTAACACTTACAGACCAAATCTATAGCTTCTTTGCAAACATCTGATGTGGAATCACACAATAGTGGAGCTGTCTTTCTTTTGATTAATTACACCAACCAATGCGCAATTTTCACCACTGTAGATACTGCAAGTAAAGTACATATTTTCCAGTAATTCAGGTGTGTGCAGTGTAGGTGTAGTGGTAGAACCCGAAACTTTTTCAACTTGCGCAATCCACAAGCCATAGTGCATGAAGTATGTGAGAATTTCAGTGCATGGATATGTTAAGCATGTGTACATTAGAAAGGGAGATCAAGTCTCAGTCGAACCCATCAACGTCAGGTGAACTAACATATATATTTGCTAGAGCCCACTAATTGATTAGATACTTAGCAATGGTCTCAGGAATTTAAAAAGTTCTCTACCCATTGTGTGGAAACGGATATTATTGGTTTAGGTATGGTTTGACAAAGCATGGATGTTGACTCGTTAACAGGGGGGACACTGCGCGCCAAGCAAATTGAATTCAGTAAGCGTAGGCAAGGTTTCTCGCCTACAGTGTATAATTGCAGATCGAATTGTTAATACATATATGTATAATGTTCACATAAGGTTGACAACACGTTTGTGACTTTGCTTACAGCTAAAATGTCTCATGATTATCTTATAGGTTAAATTGTATATAGCGTACAAACACTGGCAAAGTCTAAACGGGAGATTAAGATGGTCATCACCTGCTGGGTAGAAAAATGGCTGCTCAAAGCACATTTTTTCTTCAACAGCACATATATAAAGATTATGTTCTCACCGGTGTAAGAATGTAAATTTTCTGTACATAGACATATGAACATACTTTGAACCTTTGGAGCATGGAAAAGAGAAAGGGTGGACATGGACGCATAAAATAAAGAAATTGTTTGGGGCCAGCCAATGAGAGATAGCAGTCAGTTCCAATGTGATAAGAGTGCAGTCAGGCAGAGAGAGGGATTCCTGTGGCTTCTTGACAAAAGCCCTTCAAGTCAAGACAAGACCCCCTACTATACACATCTCTCTCCCTCCTCTTTCTTCTCCCTCCCTCTCTCTCTCTCTCTCTCTCTCTCTCTCTCTCTTGCTTTCTTTTCACACAGACACACAAGAGAGCGGGGAGAGACCAGAACAAAATCAGGCAAGAAAGGACAAGATCTCCCTCTGAACTGTGGGATTAGCAGTACATACACCGCCCAGAAGCGAGGCGAAAGCCATCACAGTGGCAGATATCAAGACAAGAAGTTGCAGGGTGTGCGGAGAAGAGCAAGAAACGGTCAAGGCCGCCTCTGCTCAACCCCGGTCTCTTTTGCGCTGTTGCTCGTGGTACAGATTAAAGCAAAACCAGTACCCTGGTATGTTGTTTGTCTCCATCTTATAGCATGCCTCCTCTTTTGTGATATATAGGTGTGTGTGGGTGTTGCTCATGTGATGTTCTCTTGTGTGGCAGAAGCCAGGTTTGCTAGCTAGCTAGTTTCTCTACTGGGAGAGGCAGACAGGTTTGAGGTGCTTCAGCTTCGAGCTCGAGGATGGAGGAGGCTAGTAGCAGTTCAGGTCATCCGAGGCATAGGGATCCCCTCCCTCATCATGCTCTTGGCTATGGCGACTTCCATGGCGGCGCCATGCCCAACCACTCCATGCCTTCCGCAACCTTCTTGTAAGAACAATCTTTCCCCTCTCTCCGTTTTGTTGCTGATCTCTCTTCTGCCTTTTTCCCTATCTGAAAAGTCAAAAACCATGAACACGCACTTGTTTTTCGAGATTAGGCAAGCTTGGGCAGGGTTGCTCAATCAAGATTCATCTCTGCATGTGTATTGCTGCCTTGTGTATGCATAGTTTTTGTCGGCTTGCTGTTCTTCGTGCTTCCTGTCATCGATCCTGCATGTGTAGATACATACATACGAATCTTTGTGTAGATCATTTCGTCATGGTAATGGTGATGATGGTCTGTACTGTCCGTGCAGCGAGCAAGACGGAGGAGGAGGGGGTGCGTATTTCGGAGAGCTGGAAGAGGCCTTCATGCACCAGGTCGCCACACTCAGCAGCAGCGGCGGCGGCGGCGGCAGGAGGGCTGCTCATCATCCACAACAAACTGCAACGGCCATCTCCGCCATAGCTCATCACCATGGACACAACAACGCCATGCGTACGTACACACTCTTTCTCTCTCTAGCCAGTAGCCAGGCCAGGTCCAACAAGAAGACCAAAGAGCACAACCTTGCGAGCCACTTTACCAAGAGGTTAGGGCATCCTAGTCAAAAGTAACCATGCAGTGCGGCAGGAGTGGCAGTTCACCAGTTGTGTGTGTGTGTGTTGTGTTGCTTCTTGTGGCTCTTCTCTCTCTCTCTTCTAGCCTGCTCTCTCTACCCCTAGAGTGTGTATACATGTGTAGATTGCAACAAGTCTCCATAGGTACCAACTCTCTCTCTCTCTCTCTCTCTCTCTCTCTGGGGTCTGGGCTGCCTCACTGCAACTGCAAGCACACCTAGCTCAAAGGGAATAAATTCCAAGGCCACTTTCAGTTTGGCTGCCACAGTGGTCCTACACCACAGCCACCCTTGTGATCACAGTACTGCAGCCTTTTCACTTCACCTCTGCTGTGGGGATACATGTCTTGATCTCCTCCTCACCTATGATATCTTCTTGCAGCCTTCCCCAGTACTGTTGCTGCTACTGCTACAGCTGTTGCAGCAGCTGCTGGAGGAGGAGCTAGGCCACCTCCTACACTGGACATCTTCCCCTCTTGGCCTATGGCATCTCTTGCTCTCCATCACACACCCAAGGTAAATACTACTATATCATCCATGGACACTGCAAGAAATCTACCACAGTACATGTTTTCTCCACTTGAAAATGTTGTTACAGCTTGCTCTTGCTTTGTGTGGCTTGTAGGAGGGTTCAAATGTGACAGCAGACAGCACAGACTCAGAGAGCAGCAGCAAGAACAACATGAACAAGGACTCATCAGATCACCACCATAAGCAAGGCCTGGTTGGAGTGGTAACCGTGGCAAGCCAGTTTCACCAGATCCCAGAGCAGTACCAGCCCCAGCACCACCAGCAGGTAACAATGCATTAAACTGCGCTTGGTTTTTCTTGGATGTCTTTGTTCTTTGCTTCTCCACATTCTCTGCTGGTCGTCATCTCCATGATCTCTCCTAGATATATAGCCTGGTGCAATGTCAGTACTAGCTAGCTTACCTAGGCCACAACTTCCAAGATGCTCATGTAGCAAAATGCTCCTGCCATAGGCAGAACAAAGAGAGAAAGAATCCACTCTGAAGGTGTGCATTTAAGATGTTGCTCCTCCCAAGATCTCCAATCCCAACACGTTAGGTGAACCTTTTTCTTTTGGTCCTACAGAAATCTAGTAAAACCTGCTTGGAATTGCAACATCTTCCATTCTAGGCACATACATATGGATAGGTGATTAGTGTAGAGGATATGCTAGATTAGTACCTAGCTGCCGTGCCATTGGTGATGCAGTAGCAGACAAGGGAGCATTCTTACAATATTGCCTCTCGCATCCTTTGCAAGAAACTGTGGCACGAATTAGTTGGATGCTTGAATAATTCCACATTGGCTGGGTCAGTGTCTACTTTAGGTGCATGCTGCTTTCTGGTCAAATTGATGAACTACCAAAATATGTGAATTGGATTGGATAGATAAATAAAGAGGAACAATCTTATTGCACTAATTAATTCGCAACTCTCTAGTAAAGTAATCAATTCACACTAGCTGATAGAGAACTCTGCAAATTAGGGGGCGACGCGACAGCAACACACCATCAGAAAAGAAAGGCAGAATCTACTATATGCATAATTTTTTTGTCTGTTGTTGGAGTGGGTGGTTTCCACCAAATGCACACGACTATTTCTTTATCCGTGCTTGATGTAACGTCCATGTAGTAGAGACCATACTATATGTTTGTTTGATTGCACCATGGACACACAGGCATGGCATTGTTCTTCCATCTCTTAGTCTCTATCATACTGACTTAATTTGAGCACAATGTATCAACTGATTGCACCTTTTCTTGACATTCTTCAAACATGTAATGCAATGACATGTAGTACTTACACATGCTTTCGTGAAAAAATAAAGGTATTAACTGATTTTATCTCGTGCTGAACTGCTTATATTCAATTGGCATGTACAGAAGATGGCAACAAGTTCCAATCACAGTGACAGGACTGGCAAGGCACTTGATCCAAAGGTAACATCACAATTTATGTTCCTGAGGCAATGAAATGCATTTGGTTTTGACAATTTTAAGAAGTATAACGAGCTCTTCTTCTGCCTTGGTGGTCAGCAGACATCAAGGAGGCTAGCACAGAACCGAGAGGCTGCGCGGAAAAGCCGGCTGCGAAAGAAGGTGGACCATGTTTTCTAATTCATCGCATATTAGTTTGTAACCTGAACTGAATTGATATTTTCAGCCATGAATTTACCAAGCTGTTGACATCTATACCTCTATTATCCATCATTTGCAGGCCTACATCCAGCAGCTTGAGAGTGGCAAGCTGAAGCTTGCTCAACTGGAGCAGGATCTCCAGAGGGCACGCTCCCAGGTGCTGTTCAAATGCACTTTTTTCTTTCCAATTTTCCAAGCAAGATTTATGTGTTATAAGTTTGATCTGAACCTGTAATCTTTGTCCAGGGCCTCTTGGTTGGAGGAGCTCCAGGTGGAAACTCCAGCGCAGGTGTGTAAATCCATCACCATTCTCAAGTCTCCTCTTTATTGTCCCCTACAGGACTTCAACCTTGTTGTTTCAACTCACTCTGAACTGGTGATCCTACTTTCAGGCGCTGCTATGTTTGATGCCGAGTACAACAGGTGGCTGGACGATGACAGCCGGCGCATGGTTGAGCTCCGGGGAGGCCTGCACGCACACTTGCCAGACTGTGACCTTAGGTCCATAATTGACGACGCCTTGAACCACTACGATGAGCTCTTTCGCCTCAAAGGTGCTGCCGCCAGGACAGACATCTTCCATCTCATCACAGGGATGTGGGCGACACCCGCTGAGCGCTGCTTCCTGTGGATGGGCGGCTTCCGGCCCTCTGATCTGCTCAAGGTATGTGTACCAAACTACACTGAGCATTAGCATTGTTATTTCTACCAAAAACTGCAAACTATATCTGTCAATTTTATTTGATAGTTTCTCTAAAAAAAGGGAGTTCATTTGATAGTTCGAATATCCCAATTGCCAAGCAAAATGTTGGCCAATGAATTTAATGTATCATTCTCTTAGTAAACTATGGTATCCTAATGACAGTACATATTTTCTGCTGATGCTGCAGACGCTGGTACCTCAGCTTGATCCCTTGACTGAACAGCAAATGGTCGGCATCTGCGGCCTTGAGCAGTCATTGCAGCAGGCAGAAGAAGCTCTCACCCAGGGCCTGGAGCAGCTCCATCAGTCACTAGCACACACAGTAGCGGGCAGCGGGTGTCTTGCGGATGACCCAAACATTGGGAGTTTCATGGGTGACATGGCCGTTGCTCTTGGCAAGCTGTCCAATCTTGAAAGTTTTGTCATACAGGTAACTCAAGATGTTTCACTACTCTTTGATCTTGATCATAATACAGTGAATAGACAGCGGCTGCTAGATTATTTGCTCGTCTGATTTTAAATTTATTGATGAGCAATTAAGCCACCTGGTAAAACTTATAGGTAAATATAGCAACAATCTGCATTCAAGAGAAATTTATTACTCTGGTGATCTGGTCACACCGACATCCTTTTACCTCATCAGCGCTGCTAACTGTGCCAAACAGATCTACAAAATATTTTAAACCTCATCAGTGCTTCCATTAACAGTGCAAAAATTAAGCAATTTGCAAACTTAACAGAATGTATCAGGTCAATAGCTCCACAATTTGTGAAGATATTATTCTTATTAATTTAATCTGTTAAACATAACATAAGTATTTTATAACAAGTTTATTACGAAGTCTTAGCTGCTAGGAATAAGATTTACTCAGCATGTACTAAAATGACATGTGTGACATGTAATCTCCAGGCTGATAACTTGAGGCAGCAAACCCTTCACCAGATGCACAGAATTCTGACAGTTAGGCAGGCAGCACGGTGTTTCTTGGCCATTGGCGAGTACCATAACCGTCTCCGTGCCCTAAGCTCCCTCTGGGCTTCTCGCCCTCGAGAGTAAGTACCATGTAATTCTTACCTCTGTCGTCTAGTTAATTTTCTTTAAAAAAAAAAGTAAAGTCTGCTACCTATAGCTGTTGAAGTTATTACATACCTACAATTTAATTTTTTAAGTGCATATGATTGAGCCAGGGCTTACTAGAAGCCAGAAGCATCTTAGTTATTAATACCTTGATGTGCCCTACCAAATCAGCATGGAATGGACCACCCTCCTACCAGCAACCAAAATTCGAAAGTCAGCCAGCTAGTTTTGTACACCATAGCATGCTCTAAAAACAAACAGCAAAACAAAGTTGATATAGGGTGTGCAGAATAAGAAATAGACATGCTTTCTGTTGCTTTTTTCGTAGGATATTTTCAGCCATCACACCAACTAACTAAATTATGTTTCGATCTAAAAGAAGAATAGGCTCAGCAATTATAGAATATTTTTCTAGATTCATTTATAATTTCTAATCTATTTATTGCTGGTGCCTGTATTGCCCACAGAATACTAATGACAGAGGAAGGCAACTGTGGACAGCTAAGCATTGCAGCACATCCATCTGAAAGCCAATATTCAGCCTTCTGATTCAAACGTATTTCGGAACTAACCTTCAAGTAGGAGCAAAAGCAAAGCAGCTGGGAAGATCTATTTTTTGGGGGGTTGTAATGTAGAAGATATGTGCAACGGAGGAGAGCTGGAAACAGGGGAAGCTCCAGTACTGTGAGAATTTCTCAGAATGTGTAGAACTGTCATCAGAGTTCTCGAGTTAATAGTTTGATGTATCAAAAAATGGAGCAGGAACGAAGAGCACCTAGAATTCATTGTTGAAATAGTACTTAATTATGTGTTCTTTTGTTTACTTCTGCAATGCCTGCATTTCGTAAGAAGACTTTCTACCATGCACCTACCCAAACGTCTTGAATTAATACGTGGGCTATCTAACAGAACTTGGAAAAAAAAGATCACACCACCAGAAAATGGAGAGAAGGTTACATAAAATAGATGGAATCACTGATATTCCAGCCACAATTTTAATATCATCAGAAAAGGACAAGCATAGTCTCAAAGCATATGTGCACAAATCTGTTCCAAAAATCAAATTTGGTACCTCACTCAGATTCTAATAGTGTACACTTTGCTGTTGAGTTATAACTTCAAGCTACACTTTGTTTGTATATCTGTGACATTTTGGCATGTTCCTGTAAATGCAGGCTATATATAAGCAATTTGTTACGGCATGTGACAGGTGGTACATAAACAAGTAGGAAGTAACCGCATGCTTGTCCAAGATCTCAGCTTCAGTATAAGTTCAAGTTGGTTCCATTATAATAAAACAGTACACTGCATAACACTGATAATGTTGTGAAAGGGTTGATTACAGTAGCACTACACATACGTTGAACAAGCATATAAAAGTGTTACCAATGGAAGGACTTTCTTTGCATCTTCAGGCGGGAAATGAAGGATTTCCTCTTGTCACAAATGATTGACAGATGGATTGGAAATAAAGAATGTTATGGTATTCCTAAAAAATATATGGTTTGCGGTGTTCTGAACCGTCTTTAACCTCACGGAACAAGTATATCAGTAAGAAAGAAATCGGCTCACAGCTAATTTTCCTTTTTCTGGACAACCCGACTTTTGGACCAATCTTCCAAGGTTTTGCGGTGAAGAGCGTTCATTTTGATCTTCCTCCTTCCTCGAATGATGTTTTCTGCGTCTTTCCAGTTCTCGGCAATGCCCATCGCCACTAGGATTGCGCACATGACACACGCACTTCTTCCATGACCTGATGTTGTAAATCATGGAAGAAAACAGATAGCCGCTAAGTCTTTGTGCAGAGTTACTTAAATAGAACAGAATTTCCAAATTCGGTCATCACATGAGAGTCGAATGTATAACAAGAGAAGCGACAGAGTAGTGCTAACCAAATGCGCAGTGCACATAAACCGGCTTCCCCTGGGCTCTCTTCTCGCACGCCCACCGCGCCGCGAACTCGATCTGGGACGGCACCGGAGCCCTGGTGTCCCAGGTAGCAAGGCAAATATACTCCTCCACCTTCACAAACCCGCTCCTCGGCAGCTCACAGGTGCAGTCCACGACAGACGGATCCCCGGGAGGCAGGTGCTTGGGCATGAACGGCCACCCTCCGAGGTAGAGCCCCTGGGCGATCTCGTCGTACACGTTCTCCTTCCTGAGGAACCTCTTCACCTTGGCGTAGGTGCGGGCCAGCACGAGGAAGGGGCCGAAGAGGACGGCCGACCAGAGCGGGAACCGGCCCGACGCGGTCTTCCCCAGGATCCAGGGCACGTTGACGGCGGTGTGTGACGCGGCGGTGACGACGTAGGCGACGCAGCTGGTGGCGAGGACGGGCGCCGTGGCGGCGGTCCTGACGCCGACCTTCCGCAGAGCGAGGGACGCGACGAGGAGCGCCGTCGCGGCGATGCCCGTCACCTTGGAGATCCCCATTGCTGTCCGGAGGGAGCAGAATGCCTTCGATCTCGTTGACGAGGTCGAATCTGGATCAGGGAAATCGGATCCGCCGGCCTACCCAGCCATTTGGGGGTAAGGTCGATTGAATCGAAGACGGAGCGGATCAAGAATCGATTTTGGCGCGGGGTAGTTACCGGCGGTGGGCGTGCGGGCGAGTAGACGGGAGGAGGGAGCGGGGCGTCGGGAGGAGTCGTCGGGGTGGGGATGGAGCGGGGAGGAAGAGAAGGCGGGAAGGGCGGGGAAAGAGGAGAGGAGGGAGTTCCGACATAGTCGGTGAGGAGAACATTGCTACCCTCATGAGTTCATTACTACCATCTTCGAGGAAAAAAATATTTAAATGCCGAATTAACCATTTGAAATAGAGTAATGTCCATGTTTAGGATCCTGATAGGAAAGTGTAGGAATAGAAAGTGTACAAAATTTAAATGTCATGTTGAATCCTATGTGAAGAGCAATTCTCTTTGATTTTAGTGACAATTTTTTTCATAAAGTTCAACCTTAAGCTTCATTTTCTTATATAAACTTTACACTACAAGATTTATATAGGATTATTTTATATGATATTTGATCCTACAAAGCAAACGGCTTCTAGGATCTTAATTCTATACAAATTAATCTTTTAGAAATCCCATAAATCAAAGGAGCCCTTATACTCCCTTCATTTCAGACTAATCAACATCCTCGCCAGATTTAGATTCAATCTAATCTACATTCTACAGTATCTACATTCTGCGGTTTGAAACACGGTTTCAACTAGTATAGCCCTAGCTAATATCTCAACATTAACATACTGCCACCTAAAATCAGGTGGTAAACACATTTTACATGCAAATTGCATGGTTGGCATTTAGTTAAGCTTTGGGTAATAATGAAGACCTAGTCAAGCTATGATTTGTTTTATGTGATATTATTATTGTAATTCATACTTGTATGTGCATAATGAAGACCTAGTAATAATAAATGATGATCTAATTGGTCTAGTTAATCTGGAATGGAGTGAGTATCCTTTAAACAAAAAAGTTACAAGTGAAATGCATCTACACTCCTATAGCTTTCACTATCTCGGGATCTTGCTTCTATGAAGTGCACATATGAGCTCTAATTCTAGATTTAGCTTGTTGTGGGTCCTAGGCTTATCTAACCGCTCGTTGACCAACGTCATGTAGACTTAGCTTTCTAGCGACCAAAATCCCACTCGTAGTTGTTGGTTATTTTCATCCTTCATGCGCGTAAAAAAGACATGTCTATTAGTCCTTTGTCTTCATCTCTCTCATTTCTTTCTTGTTCTTCCCCTCAAGAATGGTCGGGAGCTCTGGTCGTCCGTTAAGTAGTTTCCATTGTTGTTCTCATCAGTGGTCCGGCTAACATTACCGCTTCTAAAATGTGACACTTGCTGATGGAGGACAGTGACTTGGCTCATGTAACAGTCGGAGGGGATTCTGGTCTGGTGTTCTTCAAGTGCCAAATCATGTGGCAATCCATGAGATTTGATCTTGTTTTCCCCATACTTTGCTCTAAAATGCATTTTCTTTCCAAATGAAGGTCGGTTTTTTGTGATTTTTTACTTCTAGATAGAAGAGTATATAGAGATGATGTTGGAATATGGCATGGAAGTTTCAACTAGCGCCATGTGGGCCGTTTCCATACTCAACCGTGAGTACCATCTATGCGCAAACAAAAGCTGTAAACATGAGGCACTAGCCAAGACACATAAAACATGGGAGCAAAGAAGAGGTCGCTGAATTGGATATCAAGCATCAGCTCTCTCATAATATGTGCATGCAAGCATAGCAAGGAAGATCTTGTATGTGTGTGTGTTGATATTAGGTCTCACCAAATATGCTGCTGTGAAATGAACTAGATCTCAGCATAGCATAATAGTCCCATAACTTGTTTTGTGCAACTTCATCTCCATCAATATTTTTCATTGACAACCTACTCACTCTGGCAAGCTTGCCTATAGAGTGAGTCATGTTGTAGTCTTTTTCACATAATTTTTTTAATCACAACGGCGACGAATTTTTAAACCACAACGACAACTTTAGCTGGATCACATCCTAGTTGATGCACAAAATTGTTAAACCACAACGGTGATCAATTTTTCACATCACACCGATGAAAATAGTCAACATGTTCATTTACGTAGCACTTGTGCTGCCAAATCTGTAAAAAAAAATCCCCGCCTATCGAGAACAAATCCTCATCCGACCTACCATTGCAAATCAAATTGTATATCAATAAGTGGAAAAATGGATGTACATATAATATTCCTAATGATATACATGCATAATCGATCATGATTCATCCTTCAAACGACAAAAAAAACATGCTTTGCTTAGGGAAGGCAACGAGGCTAGTGTTTATGATCTTACCAAAAATTGGTTGTGACTCCTCGTCCACTCGCCTCGTCAAAACCATCCTAGATGACCCCACCCCCCTCCCCACACACACACACTCTTTTGATGCTGGATGTGGCCAAAGATCACCTGGGGGATGCAACCAAATTTGGCGAACACCACTATTCGTTGCGCTTGCAAGCTCTCGAATGGGGAAAGAGAAAGGGGAATAGAAGAATGAACATTTTAGGTCCTATTTGCTTAATTCCATATTCAGATTATTTGCTAGAAAAGCGCTCGAGCCTACGGGGTGTCGGTCAATAACCGATCAGACCGGGTTAGAACCTACCATGCACGACATAGAATTAGGATCCTCCTATCACACCTCGAATAATTCCAGGATTGCGGCTGGACTTTACTCACTGTTTACTAACCTTCTCGGTTTTAGTACATCCGTCCTCTCAATTTCATGACTCGTGCACATAGACCTTTATGATGATTTTGTACATTTGTATTGCCAAGATGGTGGCGTCTCTACGTTTTTCGTAGTCCAACCTAACACTTCACTATCAGTTGGACTCTTTTTTATTGAATTTTATTTCTTAGAAAAAATCTTGCCTACAAAAGGGTTACCTCTTACATCCCCTATTTCGTAAGTTGAGAAGGTTATGATCTTGTTTCTCCATAAAACCCCTAGAAACTACGCAGTCCTCGTCCTTGCTAGATGATTTCATCAGCTTCTCTCACTTTCTCTAACTAGTTTCAGACCTGGAGGTGGGAAAGATCATGGATCTTCATGCTCGTGGGGAGTTTCATTCTTTTTTGTTAGTTTTTTATGTCTTTGTGTAGTTCTTTCGGGCGGAGGATGCTACGGTGTAGTGAAATAAGTTAGACCATACATGTCCTTGTCACGGTGGCATTGGTTCTGTGTCGCTGCAGGGGTTGGGTCTCATTCTAGTTTGTAAGGCTGGTTTCCCCAAATTTGATATGTTGGGTTTTTGAGGACAGCGATTAACCACGATGTCTCCAACCTCGGTTTGTGGTTGCGCTTGCGGTCTTTTCCAGTAAGATCATGTGAAAGTTCTTTTGACATCCACATGGGGTTAGATCTCCTCGTTCGTTCTTCGTCTTCCTCTCTAGGTTGATGGTTCGTGCTTTAGATCGTCAACACTCGCGTCTCTTGGCAACGTTCGTTGACTTTCTAGTTGCAGTTACAATGACTCCCCAACTCCGACGATGTGGAGTAGGTGCGACGTCGTACTAGGCTCAAGATGCATCATCGGCTTATGTGGGTAAGAGACGGTGATGAATCCCCTTTGGATTTGGTTGTGACTTTTATGTTATGCGTGTTCTTTTTAGGTTTATACTTGTTAAATATTTGGTTGTGGCATTTGGAAAAAAAAGTTGAGAATGTGAGATACATCAATCTTATATTTTGAGAGTGTTAAGTGCATTAGACACCAAACTTGAGAGGTCTATATAATCTTTTTTTCATGCTATGTAAATTCTTTCGTCGATTTTTCTTTTCTTGTAGCAAAGATGGCTTTGCGAGGTCTCCTTTTTGCCAAGTTAATCACTACTTGTCTTACTAGTACCAAATTATTCTTTGTTGTTCCCGTCTCCCTCTATCAATAAGGCTGTCTCGTGTTCATTTCTTTCTAGCTTGACTTCCGTTTAGCAAAAAAGAAGGGCTTGGTCCTACGGAGTTCCACAAACAGACGAACTATAGTTCTATTTCTTGAGCCATCTCAAATTCAAAATGGAAGAGAAAATATTCTCAATTTTTGGGTCTTTTCCACGCCGATGTTTTTAGATGGTGTTTTATAGGGAACAAGATGTACGGTCTACAGTAATACTCTCTCCGATTGAAAATAAGTATAGGTGATTTGGTACTAATTTAGTATATAAAATTTGTATCAAGTCATCGACACTTATTTTTAATCGGAGTGAGTATCTGTATGGATCCACCGTGTTTCGTACACTGATATTCGTGCAGGTTTTCGGAACCACGAAGAAGCTTTATGAAATTTTTCAGCACGAATATTGTTTAAAACTTGCACGGTAGAAAAATGTGGGAAGTTCGTTTTCTAAGACGTTACCTGTAGTACTGAACAACAGTGGTGACACTTGATTCAGATTTCGACTCGCAACCAGGCCGCAACTCATGGCGAATTTGCGAGGCGCCGCCGGAGTGGACACTTGCATTGATGATCCTTCGTGCTCTCCACGATGTCCTGCAAATTTGAAGCTCAGCCGCCGCCATTGCAGCTATCTCCAGCCCCCCGGTTCTCTTCCACGTCGCGGCGCTGACTTCCCCTGACCCTGAAGGGCACTGCCGGTCTGCCGCAGCGGGACGAACGCACAACTGTGGCACCGTCCACCCCTCCCCCGATCATGGCCTCTTCACCCTCCGCCTCGGCGGCTCGGCCTGCTCCTCCACCTCACCCCCAGTGCCCCACTCCCTCACTCCCACAACCCCTTCAACCCCCCTTGCGCAGTTGGGCCTGCCCACCAAGTTCTCGACCGAATGCCAACCTCACGACCCCGCGCCCAACACCTGCTCGACGCCATGCCTTTCCCGCGTTCTTCTTGATGGCGCGCCACGGCGTGGCCCCTTTCGTCAAGGACTGCGTGCTGCGGTGATGCGGGCATGCGGCCAGGTGGGACGACATGCACGCCATTTACACTCAGATGCGCCAGCTTTGGGTTGAACCGACAGCCAAGCATTGTCACGCATGCTACCTTGCTGGATTTTTTCTGCAAGGAGAGGAGGGTGGATCAGGTTCTCATTCTGCTCAGGGAATGGAGGTTGGCGAATGCCCCGGCCACGGGCAGGTGCTTGTTGAATGATGTCACGTTGTATATACAGTATGCTGATTGCCAGGAAAGTTGAGCTCGATAAGGCGGCTCAGCTTGTTGACAGAGTGCGGCTGTCCAACAAGGCGTCAGATGTCATGTATAATCCACTTATTACTGGGTTGCTTGCAAGAGGTTTTGGCAGGAAGGCTGGAGCATTTCAGTTGGAGATGGAGAACGAGGGCATCACTCCCTTGTTGGTTGTCGGAGTATAATGATCGACCCTCTCTCTTAGTTCGAACTTTTGGTTGTATTGGCTAGCGCATGAAACTTGACAGTGGTGACATAGAATACAATGATTCATGGGATGTTTGAAAGCAACAGGCAGGGATCTGCCGTTCAAGTTTGTGGAAATGAAGGTATTGGATTCCTGCCAGATTTAATTACATACAGTTCTGCAATTAATTGATATTGTGAGGCAGGGAGCTTGAGTAGTTGAAGGAGGTACTTTGGTTGTTCATTGATCTGAGGCATGCAGGGTTAGCACCAACAGTTTTGACATATAACATTCTTATAGATGGTTATTGTCGGTTTGGTGATCTAGAGGGGCCTAGTAGATTCAACGAGGAGATGACAGATCAGGTTGCGGGCCTGATGTTTTTACCTGTACAGTTCTCATGAATGGGTCAGGTAGGGTGAGGAACCTTTCTTTGGCGAGGGGATTATTTGATGAAATTCTTACCAAAGGGTTGCAGCCAAGTTGCTTTGCCTACAGCACAAGGATTTATGTGGAGAGCTGACTCTTGGTGCTACTTCATAGACTTTTCAGTTGAGGGAGATGATGTTGAGAGGAATTTATTCTGATTCAGTCACATACACCTGAAGGATGCCTATGTGTTGTCCATGAAAATGGTCAGTGATGGTTAACAGCCTGACTGTGCCACCTGCACTTGGTTGATTCATGCGCCTTGTGAAAGTTGGATGCCTAAGAGAAGCAAGGAATATTTTTAATGGCATGGTAGGTGATTTTAACCTCAGCTATACTGTGTTTATTCACACATACTGTAGAACATCAGATCATTATTCAGCATACTGTTGGTTTCAGAAGATTCTGGAACAAGGAGCTGCCTGAACCTGATGAAGCAGCACGTCATTTGTTGATATATGCACTCTGCAGGATGGGAAGAACTGACTTGGCTTGGTACCATTTTCATGAGGTGGTGGAGAGGGTATCGGTACCAAACAAATACACTTACACTTTCCTGATAGGTGAGAACTGTAAAGAACGTATCTGGGTGGAGGCGGTAGATAATACTGCAGTGTGAACATCAGAATGGTATCTGTGCAGATTGCACCCACAATGCCTTGTTTAAGGGATCTGATGAAGCCAAAGGGCACCATGAAATTCAGTACTTGGAGAATGTTGTTTTGGGTGCATAGACAAATCTCAGAGAAAGATTATCGTTTTGGCCTTGCTTGGCAGAGGTCCCTGCAAGAAAATAATCCTACATTCATTTTTCCAAACAGATATTAAGCGCAAACAGGTTCTGCTTCTCGATGCTTCAAACTTCATCACGATTGTTCCTCGGCTCTGCTCCCGTATCGATATGTTTTCTATTGGATATTGAGAAGTGGGGATGACTTTCCATCTAGCAAAATTGCTGATGGTGATACTGTTATGCTCCATTTACTTCTCTCTAATGATGCATGAGGGGACTTCTGTCAACCATTCGTTGCATATACCTACTATCTCAAAAAGTGAATGGAGCATTTGGGACTGAGCTGTCGACAATAATATGAAGGTTTCGTCTTGGTAGAAATATCCAGAGTTTCGTAAAATTGTTGATTCTTGTATCAGCAATTTTGCGAATCTTGCACATATATTAACCTTTCAGGTATGTAACATTGTTTCCGTTCTTTGTATCTTTATGGAGAAGCTTTTCCTTAGCGTAACTCTGGTAGACGGAAACTATAGCCCTTTAATTTTTGACAAAGGATCAACCTTATGTGGTAACTTATGCATGTGAATTACATCAGTACTTTTAGGCATTGCCATCATCTTTTGACTACCTTGGGTCTCAAATCTTATTTATCTCGCAAAGATTGATTCTGATGGTTTAAAACTACTGGAATCAGCGGCCTGTAGCGAAGCTACCCTGAAATCTGAAAGCAACTTGCAAGCCTGTAGCATACACCGTAGGTATGGCACTTGGGTGGTCTGAAAGCATGTACTCACATTGAAAGGTAGCTGGGAAGCCCGTGGCATCGACAAGTGGTTCTGCACACAAAACTAACGACATTGCGACAAGTGCAGTGTTTGTTGATGGCAGTACTACAGTATTGCAAGTTGTGATTTCAGTTGCACAGATGACAACGCTGAAAGGTACCGATTCGTGTACACTTGTCTGCATCTTTCAATTACTATATTATATGCACAAAGGAGAAATTCATAGGACAGCTGCGTATGTTTTCTTAGTTGGATTCTTAGTTTATTAGCTTCTCCCCCTCTGCCGACTGCCGGCCGCGTCACTCACAACTCGGTCCTCACATACGCAGACCCGCTGCTTCTCCGACATATATATATATGTACATAACTGTTGCAGTGAACCGCTGATGGGATTAGAGAAACACAACTGTGGGAAGCAAGCCAATACTAAACATTATACCTGAGATACTCTTATCTGATCCACTCTCTGACTAGTAGTCGATGCGCTCCAGCAGACACTGATTTGGGCAACGTGCCTAATCGTCTTCTTGGAACTGGCAGGGCTGATAAAAATATGTGCAAGCGATCAAGCAGTTGCTGGAAAGTGGCGCCAGTATCTCTGCGTGTCCAGTCACTTGAGGAAAAAGAATCTCCTCCTCCACTGCTCAAGGCAAAATGCAACCATCTTTTCAGACCACGGTCAGAAAGCTCAAGCATGGTAATTGAGATATGTTCCTATGATCTCTCTGCCTTTTTCATCTTGTTGTCGTATTGACGAGCCTCTAAGCATGGTGTTCTTAGCAAGGTACAGTAGTTGTTCTGTCTCGCTGTCACTTTGCACACCATAACAACCGTGAGATCGTTCTATGTTGCAGAGATGTGCGCTGGCGATCGAGTGGGTAAGGAAAGGAGCATGGGTTTGCGATCAATTTGTATAAATCAAGTAGCAGAGATTTGCTTTGATTCGGTTTGATCTATCTGCTCCTGGAGTGATTTGGTTTGATCTGTCCGGTCCTGCACGCAGTGATGGTCCATGCTCTGGTTTTTCAATGGGAAAAGAGTCGAGAACCACACGGCTGAAGTCCAGACACGATAGCGATGAAACGCAGGATGTGTAAACTATCTTGGGCACTGTGATCTGCTACTGCAACATGGAATTCATATATATCCTGACAGGCTGCAGGGATAGTTGGATATACTACTCAGAACAGGTTGTTCCAGGCTGCTGTAGCAGCTACAGAAGAAATGCACAATCTATTCTACCTAGGAAGTTGAGGAGTAGCATACAAGTAAGGAAGTGCATCCTTCTCTCCTCGTGCCATTTCAGCACGAGCAAAATATTTTGGAAATATTTATTGACAGAGAATATCGGTCAATACTTATTTTCTCTCTGCATATATACTCTGTCATCAGAAAGTACCCGTAAATATAGATAAAGTTTTGGGTCGTTGAATATTGACACAAGAATCATTCAACATTAGTGCTCAAGCTTAAAGTCCAATTAAGACTATTTACTTAGTTCAAAGCCTGAATCTTTCTGCAGATTGTGCTCAATTAATAGCAAAACTGGAACATTTCAAATCTTAATTAGGACCTTTTCTTCCCGTAGGAACCATGCTGGCTAAAAACGTTTCTGGTTGTATGTTCCACTTCCACGCACGTTGTGTATTCCAACTGGAGCATTTTCTTCCAGTGCAAGAGAATATTGAATTATTTGTTGACATGGTCCATTTTATTTGACCTTTTTGCGTTATGCGCTAACGTTGTACTATTATTTTCCATAGAAAACATGCACAGTATTATTTAATTGGAGCATGGAACTAACATGGCTCATTTTATTTGACCTGTCATATGACATGTGTTTCTTCAGAGCGAGCAATTATCTCTGAAGTGTTAAAGCAAACGCATCATGTCTCTTTCAAAAGATTACAAAAAATGCAAGGTGTCATGCGTTGAAACCATATGCCGCAGAACCGACCATATCGAACCCAAAGCTAATTGGTGGGAATCAAACTGGTGTCAACATCAATCACGTATGTGCTCCTGTAAATTGATTGTTAATGAAAAGAAATACAGTAGTAAATCTCTTTTGAACCTCTTGCTTGTTCGTGGACCACGTTTAGGAAAGATATATTTTCAGGTTTTAAGGCCTGAAGTCCGCAGTGACATATTCAAACTGAGGCAGCGTTTGGTTACAACCGCACTTAAGCAAAAACAAACGAAACCTTTGTTCTGACTAGGTCCCGAGTGGCATAAATTTATAAGTGTATTGCAATTTTATTAATTAATGTACTGTAAAAGTATATCTCACAAGACAAAATCTTGATTTTTTTAACGATCTTGAATTTATTTGCTCCCTAGTCATACAGGCGAGCACAAGCATGACACAGATCTCAGAGGCATCTAACATGATCTAAAAGGAGGATGGATGTGGGGAGAAGAGGCTGACAAGAGGAAGGGTGGAGGAAGAAGAAGGGAGTGCAATGACAATCGGAAGACTTGGGTAGTTTTTTTATTTGAAACTGCGTAGGAACCCTGCCTTTTCCTTGATTAAGGAGTAAACAAGGCCTAGGACCAAGGGGAAAAAGAGAACACATAGACTGAGGCTACATCAGCAGCAACTAGATATCTTTTATTTGAAAGCCATTTCGAAGCTAAGCTTTGAAAGTCATACGGTGGAGCTAGGTTTCTGCGGAGGTGTCTGTGCGAGGTTGTTTGGCATTCATGTGGTTGTGGCACTTCGAGCTAAGGCCCCGCCCGATCTTGTCGGTGCCGGGACGACGGCGCCCATGGGCATCGTTTTCCCCCTTGCGGGCGTTGTCGAGGAGCCACGGTACACTCCATCACGTGTGGTCTAATCCTCCGGGTGAAAACCTAGACCTAGCTTTTGGAGTCGGATCGGACATCGACATCATTGTTGATGTCGTTGCCTTCGTCAAGGCATTGTTCTTGGAGATTGGACTCACACTTGGAGCGTGAGCTAACAATACGCACCATGACTCTTCCTATCGGATCCTAGGTGCACCGGTCTCGTGCGAGCTTGGTTTCTATGTGTGGCAAGGGTAGCGAATGGCGAAGGATCATGTGCTATGACATCTTGGACACATGGAAGCACTCAATGGACTTCAACAGACGATGTTGTATATGTGTGGCGTTGGGCAGGGTTTGCAGCGTGTTAGGATGGTTCGGCATTTGGGGCGCCATTGACGGTTGGCGGATTGAGGTGACACCTGTAGTCCGCAACGTCATTGACTCTCCGGAGCAGAGTGGCCCGATTCTGCCCTTCTTTGAAGAATGGACTTCCTCTTCCCCTCGGGGGCTTTGGTGGGTTTTGACACCCTAGGGCTTGAGTGGTTGGCTTCTAGGACATGTTTAATCTGGAGGGGTCCTTTGTAACATTTGTCCAACATCTTATAGTTGTAGTCTTGTTTTTTGAGTGGTGGTTGTTTCGGCCATCTTTTAGGCTTGTAAAATACTCCTTTTCTATCAAGGAATCGAAACACAAAGTTTTTGCGTTTTTGCGGAAAAAAACATTGAAAACCTGAAAGACATTAGCCTAGAGAGGGCCAGAGAAAATGCACTCAAGGAACAAGTGTTTGACATATTCTATTTCCTTACACAGAATGACCCCCATTCATCATAAATTATCTAGTTATGATCTTATTCTGGGAAAGCAACCAAAGAAAACCTGAATCCTTGGCGGAATTATAAATTTCCAGACTGCAAGCAGGTAAACAGGTTGGATCCCTCTAAAGTTGATAATGGCATGTAAGGATTTGGAAGGGTATACCCCCACTAGACTCTTACTTCCATATAATATGGTCATCCTCACTATTGAGATTAATAATGCTAGCTATTTCAAATATATGATATTCTACCATTGGACCATCATGGCCTCAATGAAAATTCTCCTAAAGGTGCATCTCAACTTGGAGCCATCCCACAATTCAAAAATAGTTTTGGTCTGTTGATGGACTACAACATAAATGTCCCAATACTGGTTTAGCTAAAAAAGTGTTGCCAAGCCATACATCCTCCCAAAAATTGATCATTTCATCATTCCAACTTTCCACTTGCACCCTATCTTGATAGCTTGTGCTGCCCACATCACCCCTTTCTAGAAGATTGAAGGATGTGTGTCTGGCAACATAAGATATTAGGATTTTTGCTTCATACTTAGTTTATACAGACAAAATCAACAAAGTCTCTCCTGCTTGGATATACCTCTTAATCCAAGAACCCAACAAACAAATGTTCATGTCTTGAAGGTTAGGAATACCCAGTCCTCCATATGTTGGCATCATGCATATGGAGGGCCAATTGGTTAAATGTATCTTCATATTTCCTTCTTCATCACTCCAAAGGCAGTTAGCTAAGTGTGAGTTAATGCTTCAAACCCATTTGGGAAACATGAAAAATGACAAAATATAGATGGGAATACTTGATAGTACAGTTTGAAGATCCTTTTGGCTTCCACGAACAAAAGTTTCCCTCTCCAACCAGACATAATAACAAGATATCCACTTGGGGTTTTAGGTCTTCTCTCTTCAGCTTTTCAAAATGTAGAGGAGCCCTAGATATTTAACATGGAATTTCCCAACCTTACATTGGAAAATTTCCAAGAAGTGGGAAATTTTCTACTTGGACATATTATCAGAGATAAGTTCACTTTTATCATAATTAATCCTTATACCAGAGAGCTTCTCAAAACAAGTAAGAATCCATTTTAGGTTTATTGTTATTCTTTAGAAAGAGGAGTGTTATCAACATACTCTAAGCTGACCACTCCTCCAGGTATGAAGTTTGAACATATGCCCCTAATCAAACCAACATTACAACGTTTGATTAGCATTTGGAGAAAACATCCAGTACTACGTTAAAGAGTAAGGGATCAAAGGGATCCCCTTGCCTCGACCTTTTCCTATTATGGAAGAAATCTCCTTCTATATCATTAACCTTGATCCCTACAAAGCCACCCATACAAGAAGTCTAGGTTAACCTTGTAATAGGCCTTATCGTCATCAATTTTAAAAACTAGCCCCCCATTCCTACATAGTGTGGATCTCATGTATGACTTCATGTACAGTAACCACACTTTCTAAAATAAATCTACCTCTGTATCAATAATTATGACAAACATGTTAGTCAAAACTTTGGTGAAGATCTTCAAACTACAATTCAAATGGATAATTTTTGGATGTTTATTCCCCATTGGCATTGAGTTTCCAAGTGAATGAATCTGAGGTCTCTCGTGAAAGCATAGTTGGCGACTTGGGTAGTTACTTTATCAGCTTTGCTATATCTCAAATTGATAAAAAATAATTACTACTAAGTAAATACTAAGAGTCTAAGAATCATATGAACTATAGATGATATTTATGGAATTATTATAGAAGTATTGAGTTGACCTTAATAGACATTTGTTGATGTAGTTGAAGATATAAGCATTTCTAATTAGTTTCCAAATCGGCTTAGCAGTGGGCACTCTTTTAAAGCATTAATGTACTTCCCTTTGCATCTTTTGCGAGAATATGTTACTTGCATGCATTTGTCCCATTTCAAAGAATCATCCCTTGTTCTTTTTTTCCTTTCATAATAATACGATGCTTGCACCTTGGACATGTTTTCAAAGCTTCCTAGCATCCCTTCAACCTCTAAGGGCAAGCAAATTCTTTGTACTCTAAGATATCATTGGGTTCCTTGGATCGTGTGAAGACACCTACATGAAATATGGACCCTCCCAAGATTATTCTTCTTTTTTCCTGATGCGGTACGGTGTTGATAGTTTTTCACCGTCCAGTTGGGAACCCCAAGAGGAAGGTATGATGAATATAGCAGCAAGGTTTTCCCTCAGTTAAGAAACCAAGGTATGTCGATCAGGAGAGGAAGGAGCCAATACGACTGAAGGTGATGCTTGCTAGTCTAGTGACACTCCAACAAGGGTGCCGTTTACGATCAAACGAGTTAGCGCGTCTTCAACTAGTAGCAACGTGGAACCTGCACACAACACAACCAAATACTTTGCTCCCAACTTACGATGAGGTTGTCAATCTCACCAGTTTGCTGTAAACAAAGGAATGAGCGTATCGAGTGGAAAATAGTAATAGTATGTGAGTAAAGTAAACAGTGCGAGTAAAGTAAACAGGTGATAGCAATATAAAGGAAATAGGACCGGGGTCCACAGTTCACTAGTGGTGTCTCTCCATAAGATAAAATAATACATGCTGGGTAAACAAATTATAGTTGGGCAATTGATAGAATAAAGATAATGTGCATATGATGAGAGGATCACTATGAGATTTACTCTGGGCATTACAACAAGATACATAGACCGCCATCCAACTGCATCTATGACTAATAATCCACTTATGGCGAATCAATCCGAGAACTCCACAAGTATTAAGTTGCGAACAACAGATAATTGCATTAAGCAAAGTGTGTAATGTAAACAAAGCATATGCCCTCGAGCATATGAATGTTGTTTTCCCCCTAGTAGCAACAGCACATCTACAACCTTAGAGGTTTCTGTCACTCCCCCAGATTAAATAGAGGCATGAACCCACTATCGAGCATAAATACCCCCTCTTGGAGTCACTAGCAACTACTCGGCCAAGATAGCTACTAACAACGGAGAGAATGCAAGATCATAAACAACATAGAGATAACATAAGATAATATTCAGTACATCAACTCAATCATAACACCATTATTCATCGGATCCCAAAAACACAACATGTAGAATTACATAATGGTGATCTCAATCATGTAAGGCAGCTCATGAGATCTAAACATGAAGCACATGGTGGAGAAGACAACCATCTAGCTACTGCTATGGACCCATAGTCCAAGGTAGACTACTCACTCATCGCTCCGGAGGCAAGCATGGCGATGAAGAAGACCTCCGGTGGCGATTCCCCTTTCCGGCAGGGTGCCGGGAAGAGCTTCTGGACCCTCCCGATCTTTGGGTCGACGGCGGCGGCGGATCGCGATGTGTTCTGAAAAAGTGATAGGGTACTTAGGTTTTTTCCATCGGGGGGTCTTTATAGGCGAAGGGGCATCGTCAGGAGTGGGCCGAGGCGCCCTCACACATAGGGGGCGCGGCCAGGGGCCAGGCCGCGCCGCCCTGTTGTGTGGGGCCCTCGTGGCCCCACTCCGTCTCCTCTTCGGTTCTCTGGAAGCTTCGGTGAATTTCTGGACATTCGGCTTTTGTTTCGTCCAATTCCGAGAATATTTCCTGTGTAGCTTTTCTAAAACACAAAAACAGCAGAAAACAGGGAACTGGCACTGTGGCGACTTGTTAATAGGTTAGTTCCGGAAAACGCATAAAAGTGCCACGAAGTGTAACAAAACACTTAGCAAATGGTGTAAAAACAAGCATGGAGCATCAAAAATTATAGATACGTTAGAGACGTATCAGCATCCCCAAGCTTAACTCCATCTCGTCCTCGAGTAGGTAAGTGATAACAAAAAAAAATTGAGGTGACATGCACCTACACAATCTTGATCATCTATGTAAGCGTTGTGTGCTGGGATCAAAAGAACTTAAAACATGGGCATGAAAGACATAATCTTGATAGAAGAAACTTAGCAACCATGTTATAACATGAAAATGAACACAAACAAAAGATCATGAAAATAAAACAATGGAAGTCAAACATGTGTTCAAATCATAAGGAAAAACATACAAATGGTTTTCAGCTTGTCCTTCATGGAGAGCAAAACATAAATGCATAGGACACCTTCAAGTTTAAGAGGGCGACTACATACAAGTAATTTAAGAACAAGTGAAACCAACAATATGAATCAATCAATGAAAACTTTGGGACAATGCACATTATACTCAGAATGACAACTATGCTCTCTTAATGGTGCATAAAGATATAAGGTGGTGACTCAACATAAAAGTAAAAGAAAGGCCCTTCGCGGAGGGAAGCAGTGATTAAACATGTGCTAGAGCTTTTCATTTGTAAAACAGAGGGATAAAACTTGAGTTTTGAGAGGTGGTTGCTTTTGTCAACGACTAGCAATGGGGTTCTTACTATCTTCCATACAAAAATGAAGCAAGTTTTTGAGAGAGAGATTGGCACTTTTGTGCTCTTTTTATAAAACTTGGCACTCCTCCCCACCTTTTTTCCTTTCTCAAACCATGGCTAACCGATTCCATCGGGTGCCCACCAACATTCACATACCATGGAGGAGTGCCTTTTTTTCTTTCCTTTTTTCTTTTTTTTTCTTTTTGGAATAAGCAATATTGAAGATAGCAAATCCGACCACTACGTCCCCATGAGCTAAAAACAGTGTCACAAAACGAGAAGTGTTTTGAACGTTTTTGAAAGGTAGCACATGAAAATTTACTTGGAATGGCTTACAAATACCATGCATAGGAATTTATAGTGGACACAATGGAAAAACTTGGTTTTTAGGAGTTGGATGCACGAGTAGAGCTCATACTCAGTACAAAACGAAGGCTAGCAAAAGACTGGGAGTGACCAACTAAGAGAGCAATAACGGCCATAATCATGCAAAGCGACAAAGCAACATTAAAAGAAGCATAAGATGGCATCAAAAGTCAAAAACTAAATGATCATAGAGGCTATTGGCGACTTTGTAAGAGTCTAACATGTGTGAGCATGCGCCAAGTCAACCCAAATAAAGCATCAAGGAGAAGACCAAAATAATGCTTCCAAATAATTAAAACAACGCATGATTTTTTCAAAGGCTCATTAAGCAATCTCAATTATTTGAGATAAGTCATGCTACAGCAAAACCACTAAGCATGCTATCAAAAAGACATCAAGCACGACATGCAAAAGCCTAGGCCGCAGTCTACACAAGCTCCTTCTTGTACCACTTTTTTGCATAAAGCTTTTTCTCTTTTCCAACACTATTCAAACTTTTTATAAACACCTCTTTTGATGAAAACCAATATAGACCAGAGGCAAAAATACACCTTGATAAAAAGATATAAGAAGATCTGAACACATATCAAGGCGAAAATCGAAAGCTAAACGCAGTTCTTAGAAAAAGAGAACACTCATTGAAATTATAAGAATGAAAATCGGAGTGTTCTTGGCAAATGAAAAGCAAGGCAACTTCTCCAAAAGAAATTTGTTTGTGGTCCAACCATTTATTGCAGCAAACTAAACTAAACTAATACTGAAAACTAAAACAACTGACGTTCCAAGAAAAACGCATAATGCATGAAGCAATAAAAATATAGCGTATTGAAAGGTGACCTGATTTTTGCCGATGAAGAAGGGGTGCCTCGGGGCATCCCCAAGCTTTGACGCTTGTACTTCTTGGATATTTCTTGGGGTGATGCATGGGCATCCCCAAGCTTGAGCTTTTGTATATTCTTCAACTCATCTCATCATTCTCCAATCCCTACACTTGAAAACCTCCTTCATACAAAACTAAACACAAATCTATTAGCAACATTAGTGTAAGCATAACATAGAATCATCCCTTTTTGCTTCAGGTTTCAACTCAAAACCACCACATATAAAGTATATACTACTGTAGCAACTTCCCCAAAAGTTCCGTGATCAAAAGAACTCAAAAAGAAGTTGCTACAGTAGTATATGCTATATATGTGGTGGTTTTAGGTTGAAACCTGAAGCAAAAAGAGGTTGATTATATGTTATGCTACACTAATGTTGCTAATAGATTTGTGTTTAGTTTTGTATGAAGGAAGTTTTCAAGTGTAGGGATTGGAGAATAATGAGATGAGTTGAAGAATGGACAAAAGCTCAAGCTTGGGGATGCCCATGCATCACCCCAAGAAATATCCAAGAAGTACAAGCGTCAAAGCTTGGGGATGCCCCCGAGGCACCCCTTCTTCATCGGCAAAAATCAGGTCACCTTTCAAGACACTATATTTTTATTGCTTCATGCACTATGTGTTTTTCTTGGAGCGTCAGTTGTTTTAGTTTTCTTTATTAGTTTTGTTTGTTTGCTGTAATAAATGGTTGGACCCCAACAAATTTCTTTTGGAGAAGTTGCCTTGCTTTTCATTTGCCAAGAACGCTCCAGTTTTCACTCTTATAAAAAACTGAGTGTTTTTCTTTTTCTGCTACTACTTTTGGTTTTCGTTTTCACCTTGATTTGTATTCAGATCTTCTTATATTTATTCATCAAGGTGTATTTTTGCCTCTGATCTTTATTGGTTTTCATCAAAAGAGGTGTTTATAAGTTTGAATGGTGTTGGAAAAGAGAAAAAGCTTTATGCAAAAAAGTGGTACAAGAAGGAGCTGGTGTAGACTGCGGCTTAGGCTTTTTCATGTCATGCTTGTTATCTTTTTGATAGTATGCTTAGTGGTTTTGCTGTAGCATGACTTGTCTCAAATAACTGAGATTGCTTAATGAGCCTTTGAAAGAATCATGCGTTGTTTTAATTATTTGGAAGCATTATTTTAGTTTTCTCCTTGATGCTTTATTTGGGTTGACTTGGCACATGCTCACACATGTTAGACTCTTACAAAGTCGCCAATAGCCTCTATGATCATTTAGTTTTTGACTTTTGATGCCATCTTATGCTTCTTTTAATGTCGCTTTGCATGATTATGGCCATTATTGCTCTCTTAGTTGGTCGCTCCCAGTCTTTTGCTAGCCCTCGCCTTGCACTGAGTATGAGCTCTACTCGTGCATCCAACTCCTAAGAACCAAGTTATTCCAAAGTGTCCACCATACATACCTACTAGCAATTTGCTATTCCAAGTAAATTTGACTTGCTTTTATTTTCTCTTCAATTAAACTCTTACTAGTGTTATGCGAAAATTGGTCAGTAAAGCTCTCACGAACCGGAAGGCACACTTTACTTTTTCCTGTTCTTAAAAATTTGACATTGTGGTCTCTTATGTTGAGTTGTTATGCTTGCAAGTTATAAGTTGGAGACTACCCCAGCCATGCAGTCATGGGCAAGCTTTCAACATTGCACTTCTCTTTTGAGTTGATATCGTGATCTTTTGTTTATAGATACCCGCGGTGTGAAATGAATTGGGAATCTTATGGGGATCATGGAGTTGTATATGTGTTAGGAAAATGCCTGGGCCGCCAATCTAAGCCATGCATAATTCATAGTGGAAATTTGCAGCATACCCATAGTGGACATTCGACGACGCATCTCAAAATAAAAAGCTAAACAAATGGTAAATAAAAGAGATGTCGAGGTGTTCATTGTCTGCTTGTCCTGTCATTTTGACGTGGGTTTGTTCCATGTCATCGGGCACGGAGGTACCCCGTTGGTGGTTCTCGATGATACGCATATTCTTACAATGACAAGAGCCTTGCTTGGTACTCTAAGTAAAGTAGCATGAGGTTTGGGTACTTGTATTCACGGGACACGAGGTTTTCAACTTATGATTTGTCAAGCATATGCATCATAATTGTTCTCGCATTAACTTTAACCATTCAAGATACTTATGATGGGGGCAATGAGAGCTCAAAGCCGGTAAGTAACATAATTTTTGAAGGTTATAAAACTTGCAATCACTGCTTCCCTCCGCGAAGGGCCTTTCTTTTACTTTTATGTTGAGTCACCACCTTCTATCTTTATGCACCATTAAGAGAGCATAGTTGTCATTCTTAGTATAATGTGCATTGTCCCAAAGTTTTCATTGATTGATTCATATTGTTGGTTTCACTTGTTCTTAAATTATTTGTATCTAGTCGCCCTCTTAAACTCGAAGGTGTCCTATGCATTTATGTTTTGCTCTCTTTGAAGGACAAGCTGAAAGCCATATGTATGTTTTTCCTTATGATTTGAACACGCGTTTGACTTTCATTGTTTCATTTTCATGATCTTTTGTTTGTGTTCATTTTCATGTTTATAACATGGTTGCTAAGTTCTTATTGTCAAGATTATATATTTCATGCCCATGTTTTAAGTTCTTATGATCCCAGCTCACAATGCTTACATACATGATCAAGATTGTGTAGGTGCATGTCACCTCAAAAAATATTTCTTTTGTTATCACTTACCTACTCGAGGACGAGCAGGAGTTAAGCTTGGGGATGCTGATACGTCTCCAACGTATCTATAATTTTTGATGCTCCATTCTTGTTTTTACACCATTTGCCTAATATTTCGTTACACTTCGTGGCACTTTTATGCATTTTCCGGAACTAACCTATTAATAAGTCGCCACAGTGCCAGTTCCCTGTTTTCTGCTGTTTTTGTGTTTCAGAAAAGCTACACAGGAAATATTCTCGGAATTGGACGAAACAAGTTCCTGAAGTCTTATTTTCCCCGGAAGCTTCCAGAGATCCGAAGAGGAGTCGAAGGGGGGCCACGAGGGCCCCACACACCAGGGCGGCGCGACCCAGCCCCTGGCCGCGCCCCCTACGTGTGAGGTCGCCTCGGTCCACCTCTGACGATGCCCCATCGCCTATAAAGACCCCCCAACGGGAAAAACCTAAGGACCCAATCAATTTTCCAGAAACACATCGCGATCCGCCGCCGTCGTCGACCCGAGATCGGGAGGGTCCAGAAGCTCTTCCCGGCACCCTGCCGGAGAGGGGAATCACCACCGGAGGTCTTCTTCATCGCCATGCTTGCCTCCGGAGCGATGAGTGAGTAGTCTACCTTGGACTATGGGTCCATAGCAGTAGCTAGATGGTTGTCCTCTCCACCATATGCTTCATGTTTAGATCTCATGAGCCGCCCTACATGATTGGGATCACCGTTATGTAATTCTACATGTTTGGTTTGTTGGGATCTGATGAATATTGGTGTTATGATTGAGTTGCTATACTGAAATATATCTTATGTTATCTCTATGTTGTTTATGATCTTGCATGCTCTCCGTTGTTAGTAGCTATCTTGGCCGAGTAGTTGCTAGTGACTCCAAGAGGGGGTATTTATGCTCGATAGTGGGTTCATGCCTCTATTTAACCTGGGGGAGTGATAGAAACCTCTAAGGTTGTAGATGTGCTATTGTTACTAGGGAGAAAATAACATTCTTATGCTCAAGGGCATATGCTTTGTTTACATTACACACTTTGCTTAATGCAATTATCTGTTGTTCGCAACTTAATACTCATGGAGTGTTCGGATGATATCCCCGTGAGTGGATTATTAGTCATAGATGCAGTTGGATGGCGGTCTATGTATTTTGTTGTAATGCCCAGAGTAAATCGCATAGTGATCTTCTTGACATATCACGTTTATCTTTATTCTATCAATTGCCCAACTGTAATTTGTTTACCCAGCATGTGTTATTTTATCTTATGGAGAGACACCGCTAGTGAACTGTGGACCCCGGTCCTATTTCCATCATATTGCTATCACCTGTTTACTTTACTCGCATATTTTCACTGTTTTCCACTTGATATGCTCATACCCTTTGTTTGAAGCAAACCGGTGAGATTGACAACCTCATCGCAAGTTGGGAACAAAGTACTTGGTTGTGTGTGTGCAGGTTCCGCGTTGCTACTGGCCGAATACGAGTCAACAAGTGTCGTAAATGGCGCCCTTGTTGGAGTGCTATTAAGCCAGTCCGCATCACCTTCAGTCGTTTGTCTCTCCTCTCCAAGATTGACATACCTTGGTTTCTTAACTGAGGGAAAATCTGCTACTATATTCATCACACCTTCCTCTTGGGGTTCCCAACGGGCTGGTTATCTACCACGCATCAGCGCTTCCTGGGACTATTCTGTGAAAGGAACAGTCAGTTGGTTTCAAGAATTCCAATGAGATGTGCATTGCTCGTAGGGTTTTTGCATATATGAGATTTATACCACTTCCTGCATCCATGAATACTCTGTCGACATCGTACGTCCCAATTTGGGCTTTGAGTACCAAATGTGCGTTTCCTGGCCGAGGTACTGTTATTGGGTGGTCATCTCGGCTGAATTTTATGGGTTGCTCTCACCAGTGTAGATATTCCGTTGTTGCTGGGGGCGAAGTTATTGCGAGGTTAACTTGTCGAGTTATGCTTTTCTCCTCTTTGTTCGACTTGGGCACCGGTTGTATCATTGCTGTGATGTGCCCTTTAGATGAAATATATCCTTCGTCGTCGTCGCATCCCTGGTTTGGCTGATCTTGACCCTTAGGAACTCCATTGTTTCCTTGTTGATTTGCATGTGCGTTGCTTGTGTTTCCTTCGTATCCCTGCCATTTTGCTTCGGCTTGCTTGTTTAGCGCTGCTTCCTGTAGTTTTAAGAACGTTGTGCAATCTTTCATCGTGTGTCTAGATACTCATTTTCCATCGACAAACACGGAGTGTATATGACATGGTCCGTTTAGCATATCCTCTGGCGATGGGTTGTACTCTCTGGATTCTCTTGGCTGAAATTTTTTGTAGTCTTCTTTTCCATAGCTACGATATCCTGAGCTTTTATATGGTCGTTACCTTGGTAGCTATTGTCCTTATACCCTGTGGCTACTTGGCTGTGAGAGCCATAGTTGTCGTAATTGCGGGATCTTCTCCTTTGGCCTCCATATCTGTTCCCTCTATCATCCTCTGGCGATCGTGTCCGTTTGTTGTTGCACGCATCTTCTCCATCTGTAAATCTGTTTGCTATATCCATTAGATCTGATACTATTTTTGGCTTGATTCTGCCCATCTCTTCGACTAGGTCTCCTCGCCTTAACCCAACTATGAATGCATCTATTGCTCTTTCGTCTGAAACTTCGACTACCGAATTTTTGATGATGCTCCATCTTTGGATATATGCCCTTAATGTCTCACCGCGTTGCTGTACGCAGGCTTTGACTTCTTCTATGGACGCTGGCCGCTTATATGTCGACTTGAAGTTGCTCGTAAATTGTTTTGTGAGCTCCTCCCAGCTTCCGATTGTATCTTTTCCTAGTTTGCTCAACCATGACCTTGTTGCGCCGGTGAGGTGTAGTTGCAAACTTTGCATTGTTGTTTCCCTGGTTCCTCCCAGTAATTTTACTGCTTGTAGGTAATCTGAAAGCCATGACTGTGGCTCCTGAGATCCGTCATACTTTTGTTGATCATGGGGTAGTTTGAAACCTTTGGGTACTAGCGTGATGCGAACCCTATGGGTAAAGCATGATGCCCCCATCTCTTTTTCATTGTCCTCGTATTTGTATGTCTTGTTTGGAGACCTGGATCTTCGGGTTCCTCCATACTTCGAGCTTCTGTGTCGCCTTGGTGATGGTGTTCTAGATCGTCGACTGCCGCTCCTGTGCCGAGGACTATTATGAAGACGTGGTGATCTTGGCTTATGGGTTCCTTTGTTGCGATACGCCTCCTCCTCTTTCGCTGATAATTTGTTACCTACCATCTTCAATCCATTTAGTGCTGCCTGGTGCATATGTTCCCTTGGATCTCCTGGATTTGGTCGCATTGTATGCAGGTATGCTTGAGCTGCCACCAATGCTGCTTCGGGTGTCTTTGGTATAATATTTCCTTGCTCGTCGACTGATAAGAAAGACGAGTCGAGGTTTTTGGAGATGCTTTGCCTTTCTGAGTACTCGAGGTTTTCAAACCTTGATCCATGTCGACGATGCCCTTTGTTTGTGTATGACGCGTCACTACGTGCTCTACGAGCAGCATCGCTTGCTACAATGGCTGAGTCTTTCCTCTTCTGTATTTCGATCCTCTCCTTCGCTAGTTGCTTTGCCTGCTGCCTTAGGGCATAGTGGTATCCCAGAAGCATATTTTTGCTAGAGTTTGTTGGTATTGGCGTGCCGTGCTCCACAGCTGTCTTGATTGTTCTCCACTCGTCGACTGATAGTCGAACTTTCTCCCTAGTTGTGAGGGAGTCTGCAGTTTCTTCTTCTGCTAAATGATTCGCCCCTCTGTTTATATTTGCTGGATTGAGCACTGGATTGTTGTTTTCGTCGAGTTCTTCTGAGTTGTCTCCTGTGATGGCGAATACCTGGTATCGATTGTCGAGTTTGCTATTGGAACTTGAGAAGATCGAATTGTCATTTTTAGAAAGCTCTAAACCCGTCTTCCAGGTGTCTGTTGATTTATCTGAAGTATCGTCATGGCAGATCATGAGATCTTCGAGTTGAACTTCTAAGTCGAAATTCTCCATGGTTTCGTCGCCTCCTGCGAATTTTCCTTCTTCTACTTCTGCTAAGCTGACCGGCGAGTTTACCTCGCTGGAAGAACCTTCTGATGATTATGACATTGCTACTGTCTTGGGTTCACTTGCCGACGGACCCGGTTTCACCGGATCTGAAAGGCGAATCGAACCTAGAGATCCGACGCGAAAGTTTAGACTTCCGATCGTCAAATCCATATCTTGATCCATGCTCTCGAATACTTGCGTGAAACTTGACTGGTGAGGTTGAAAATCGATGGTTCCGAAGGGTATCTGGATTTCGTCGACTTCTGGACTGCTGTTGGCTAAAAGCGAAAAAGCCATCGAATTCATGGTTCCAACGCCCAAGTCCCCACGGTCGGCGCCAATTGACGAGGGTTAACTCGACAAATGTCCTAGATGAAGGACTTAGGATCGGGGAGATAGGGCGTCGGATGAACTCGAAGGTAAAATCAGTCAAACAAGGTGTCTATCGAAAGTAAACGTGAGTGTAAACCTGGCTTGCTTTCAATCTGTCCCTCATCGTTCCCTCCTGGCCCCTATATATAGGTGGCCAGGTCTCAGGGATCGAGAGAGATCTGGCACAGATTACAATATCAACATACGATATGAACTCGTATCTCGACTAACGTTATAATTTGGGCCTAGCTTAACGGGCCTCAGGGGTACTCAACTATCGGGCTCTATTATCTATACCCTTGTCAATTAGATTCTTGTCCTCCTCGATCTACCTTCCTTAACCTTACCATCGTGACGCCTTGCCATGGCATGTGCTCGTGTTTCCCACTCCTCCTCCTTTTAGGTTGTGGCATAAGCCCGCTGGCCTCCCTCACCACTGTCAGATGCTTCTCTGCACAATTGCCATTGTGCTTTGTGTTGTAGCGAATGTTCTTTCCACCCAACTTAATTAGCCGTTCATGTACATACAACCAACACATACCCACCTGTTCTCTCCACGAGCTACGGCCTTCCCAAGCTCTATAACTCACAATATGGAGGTCACAAGCTGCCTCGCACTGATGGGTCTAGACGTACTCTAGAGAAGAAGGGGGTGTTGTATTTGTTCCACTCGAGGATTCAGAGACCATATCCGAGTCTAGCAGTTGACGACTAGGGGTGGAAGGATGTAGCATCAGCTGGCACAACACCTTCTACTTCACGCAATAAGAGGCGGTTAACAACCAGCAGTTGCGTCTATGTCACCTTCATAGGCCCCGTCCTCCACCACTGAGATCGTACAAGTCTCTCCTTCGGTAATCAAATCGTCACTGATCTTCGCGTAATCCTCATAACATGAGGAGCTGGTCATATGTCACTATTCTTATCTGATTAGCTAGCAGTGGATGCCTTGATATGAGATGGAAAATGGTATAATGTATCTTATGATGATAGAAGAAAATGCTGTGGCAAGACGCGGAGTAACCTTCGAATACCTTTGGGGGGGAGAGCAAAAAAATGTAGCAATATTGTCTTTACTAGGCTAGTAGGCTCTTAAGTTGTTCCATATATTGGATTATTTTGTACAAAATGGTTACTTGTGTTTTTTTCCAACCAGTTTTGATTTCATTTTATCACATAAGTTGTACAAATTTTTTGTTCTTTTAATAAGTGGCTATTTTTTCCTAAAACAGACTGTAAACAACGTGGATAGTAATCTGCCCTAAGTTTGGACTTGGGTGCCATACTGACGCCATGCTCAATGACGGGAGGGCATGAGCTGTCTACACTCAAAAATAAATGGCAAGAAATGCGTTGTTTAAGATTTAGCGCACGTGCGGCATGTGCTACTACTTCCCCGTCCAGTCGCATTATATACGCGCACGCCTCGCTCGTCTTCCCACACCCGAAAAGAAGGATCACATTTTTTTTTTGTCTTCCCCCTGCTCCTCCGTTTCAAGGGAGAGCCCGGCCGCGCCGTACGTGCCTGCTCCAGCCATGGACGCCGCCACCTCGGCCACGGGCATGGAGGAGCTGCCGTGGTGCGCGCGGTGCGCCGGGCTGGCGTTCCTCGCCGTCTCCCTGTGCGTGGTGGCGCTCGGCGCGGTGCTCCTGCTGCTGCGCCGGTGGCCGTGGTGCAGCTGCCACGTCTGCCGCTCCTACCTCACGGGCTCGTGGGCGAGGGACTTCACCAACCTCGGCGACTGGTACGCGCACCTGCTCCGCGAGTCGCCGACCGGCACCGTCACCGTCCACGTCCTCGGCTGCACCGTCACCGCCAACCCGGCCAACGTCGAGCACATGCTCCGCACCCGCTTCGACAACTACCCCAAGGGCAAGCCCTTCGCCGCCGTCCTCGGCGACCTCCTCGGTGGCGGCATCTTCAACGTCGACGGCGACGCCTGGCGCCACCAGCGCAAGATGGCCAGCCTCGAGCTTGGCAGCGTCGCCGTGCGCTCCTACGCGTACGGGATCGTCGCCGGGGAGGTGGAGGCGCGCCTCCTCCCGGTGCTCGCCGACGCCGCGGACAATGGGAGGGTGCTCGACCTCCAGGACGTCTTCCGGCGGTTCGCCTTCGACACCATCTGCAAGATCTCCTTCGGGCTCGACCCGGGCTGCCTCGAGCTGGACATGCCCATGTCTCAGCTCGCCGGCGCGTTCGACGCGGCGTCCCGGCTATCCGCCATGCGCGGCGCGGCGTCGTCTCCGCTGGTCTGGAAGGCGAAACGGCTGCTCAACGTCGGGTCCGAGAGGGAGCTCAGGAAGTCCATCCGCCTCGTCGACGAGCTCGCGGCGGCAATGATAAGGCAGCGCCGGAAGCTGGGCGTGGCCGGCAGCCACGACCTCCTGTCCCGTTTCATGGCCTCGGACGCGCACGGCGCCGGCGCCGCGGACGACAAGTACCTCCGCGACATCGTGGTGAGCTTCCTCCTCGCCGGGCGCGACACGGTAGCCTCCGCGCTCACCACGATCTTCATGCTCCTCTCCAAGAACCCCGCGGTGGCGGCCGCCATGCGCGCGGAGGACGCCGCCAGTGAGACGCCTACGACGACGTCGAGGACCACGTACGAGCACCTCAAGTCCCTCCACTACACCCACGCGGTGCTGTACGAGAACATGCGGCTGTTCCCGCCGGTGCAGTTCGACTCCAAGTTCTGCGCCGCCGCCGACGTGCTCCCGGACGGCACGTACGTCTCCGCGAGCGAGCGCGTGATGTACCACCCTTACGCCATGGGACGCATGCCGCGCATTTGGGGAGCCGACTACGCGAAGTTCCGTCCGGAGCGGTGGCTGACGGGCGCCGGCGGGACGTTCGCGCCGGAGAGCCTGTACAGGTACCCGGTGTTCCAGGCCGGGCTTCGCGTGTGCCTCGGCAAGGAGCTGGCCGTGATGGAGATGAAGGCGGTGAGCGTGGCGGTGGTGAGGCTGTTCGACGTGGAGGTGGTCGGGGAAAACGGCGCCGGAGCCGCCGCGCCCAGGTTCGCGCCGGGGCTGACGGCGTCCATCAGCGGCGGGCTCCCGGTGAGGGTCAGGCGCGTCTAGAGAGTAGAGACGACATGTTCAGGCGCGTCTAGGAGTAGTAGGTAGACTGTGTGTTCCTGTACTGTACATAGGGGAATGAACAGCAGAAATCCATGAGAAGTGAAGCTGTTTCTGGCAATAAAACAAAATGAAGAGAAGTTTCTTCAGTATATTCTGCTCATAATTGTTTCAAAAAAATGCGAGGTTCATTATTTATGAAATGATGCAGGTAATTAAAAATTGAAAACAGAAAGTATTCTTCCTTACATTTTGAACAGAACTACCATGAGGAGGTGAAAAACTGCAGAATTTAGCACAATGACATCCCTCATTTTCCAAAGAAAGATCTGGAATTAAAACATAGCTTGATGCTTAGCTCTATGAGTTCATCAGTGACAGCAAAGTTTGTTTCTTTTACGGTACCACCCATCAATATTTCTTGTCACTTTTGGTCCTGCAAACCAATTCACCATCTGTGTGTGCTATACACTGTATATGCCTTGGTGTTTAATCCGAAAGCAAACACGAGTTACGTAATAAACATTTGATTCCAGCAGGGCAGCAGACTAGAGTGGCGCTGTCCTGCCTGGTTATTTTGCCGATAAGAAGCAAAGCAATATAGCTACTGCTATGGACCCCGAGCCTGCATGCAGCGACTAAGTCTATGTGCAGCATTACTTTGTTTTTCATCTGAAGTGAGGGTCATGCGCGTCTAGAGAGTAGAGACGACATGTTCAGGCGCGTCTAGGAGTAGTAGGTAGACTGTGTGTTCCTGTACTGTACATAGGGGAATGAACAGCAGAAATCCATGAGAAGTGAAGCTGTTTCTGGCAATAAAACAAAATGAAGAGAAGTTTCTTCAGTATATTCTGCTCATAATTGTTTCAAAAAAATGCGAGGTTCATTATTTATGAAATGATGCAGGTAATTAAAAATTGAAAACAGAAAGTATTCTTCCTTACATTTTGAACAGAACTACCATGAGGAGGTGAAAAACTGCAGAATTTAGCACAATGACATCCCTCATTTTCCAAAGAAAGATCTGGAATTAAAACATAGCTTGATGCTTAGCTCTATGAGTTCATCAGTGACAGCAAAGTTTGTTTCTTTTACGGTACCACCCATCAATATTTCTTGTCACTTTTGGTCCTGCAAACCAATTCACCATCTGTGTGTGCTATACACTGTATATGCCTTGGTATTTAATCCGAAAGCAAACACGAGTTACGTAATAAACATTTGATTCCAGCAGGGCAGCAGACTAGAGTGGCGCTGTCCTGCCTGGTTATTTTGCCGATAAGAAGCAAAGCAATATAGCTACTGCTATGGACCCCGAGCCTGCATGCAGCGACTAAGTCTATGTGCAGCATTACTTTGTTTTTCATCTGAAGTGAGGGTCAGGCGCGTCTAGAGAGTAGAGACGACATGTTCAGGCGCGTCTAGGAGTAGTAGGTAGACTGTGTGTTCCTATACTGTACATAGGGGAATGAACAGCAGAAATCCATGAGAAGTGAAGCTGTTTCTGGCAATAAAATAAAATGAAGGGAAGTTTCTTCAGTATATTCTGCTCATAATTGTTTCAAAAAAAATGCGAGGTTCATTATTTACGAAATGATGCAGGTAATTAAAAATTGAAAACAGAAAATATTCTTCCTTACATTTTGAACAGAACTACCATGAGGAGGTGAAAAACTGCAGAATTTAGCACAATGACATCCCTCATTTTCCAAAGAAAGATTTGGAATTAAAACATAGCTTGATGCTTAGCTCCATGAGTTCATCGGTGACAACAAAGTTTGTTTCTTTTACTGTACCAACCATCAATACTTCTTGTCACTTTTGGTCCTGCAAACCAATTCACCATATGTGTGTGCTATACACTGTATATGCCTTGGTGTTTAATCCGAAGGCAAACATGAGTTACATAATAAACATTTGATTCCAGCAGGGCAGAGTGGCCCTGCCCTGCCTGGTTATTTTGCCGGGAAGAAACAAAGCAATGTAGCTACTGCAATGGGCCACGGGCCCCGCATGCAGCGACTACTGCATGGACCCTGCTTGCTCGGTTGCTCCTGCATTACTTTGTTTTTCACCTGAACGAGTGCCGACAAGCGAGGCCGATGCAGAAGGTAGCATGGACCCTGCTTGCTCCTGCATTGCATGTATTCATATGCTCAATACAAGGATCACCGAACAACGAAGTTGGTTGCGCGCTAGTGTCTTCTTAAGACACGGTCATGCAGGTGTGGCTAACGAGCTGCATGTCAGCAGGTTGAGCTGCGCAACACAAATGAATTTTCTTGATCACTTAATTGCAAAAACACGACAAAAAAACACCAAGATCACAAACTCACCCACAAATTATGAAAGCTAGCCCCAAAAGCTAAGACACAACTATCTACTTGCTAGGTCACAACATTGCAAACCGAACGCTCTGACGTGGAGAAGATTCGGCCGCCGTAACCGTCTATAAGCGTTATCCTCATCACCCATCGTCTCGCCAATCGAAGACTGAATTCACTACGGACAATCAGACAATTGTCACCATATTGACGATCATCGTAACGATTGTACGGAGTCCACAATATCCAATAAACGACACACAAATAGGAAATGACCCTTTAATTTCGGCGACCTTTGTGACGATGAGAGAGTAGCACCACAGAAGCCTTGCGCCGGTGGAGTCCAACGTAGTAACAAGCATGCAAGCAACTGAAGACACGTTACGAATGCCGCCATCTATGTCGTCGTTGCTTGGCTCCTAGACACAGCGGCTCCGACTTCTCTATGGACAACCGTCACTACATTGATGACCACTGAAATAGTTCTATGAAATCCACGATATCCAATAAACGACACAAGCGTGCAACGAACTGAATCCTCCTTGCGAAATGTTGACATCTACATCGTTGTCGCTTGACTCCTAGACACAACAACTCCGACTTCACCTTCAACGTTGAGGCGAGCTGATGCAAGGAAATACCTAACTAAGATGTTGAAAATCCATTGTCAACCCTCAACCCGACACCCGTTATCAATTATACATATCTTCGCTTGTCATCGCCTCACGAGCTAAAGTTAATATTGTCCTTTTGTTTAAAGTATTTTCTTAGAGATTTTAGAGGATTGGTAATTTACTATATAGGTTGTTTGATTTGGAGGATTAAATCATATAGGATTTTTTATAGGGATTCTATTACACTACATTCCATAGAAAATTTTCCATCTAGTTAAACCTCTTAGTAAAAAAAACTCACTACTACAACCAAACAAACTTTGGTGCAAACACAATACTATGAGTTTCAGGTGGATATGGCCAATGTCAATCTTGCGTTTCTGTCTATTTACTCGTTTCAAATAAAAATACTATAGAAACTTGCATTGTGTTTATCATTGTTTTGAGAAAGAATTTGTGTAGTTAAACTGATTATTCAAGACAAAGTGATTAATTTTTAGTTGAGACAACAAATAATTATACTATCTGGCCACTCTTCACTAAAATGAAGAGCTGAGTAGGCTTAGAAACTTGAGTGCGTCATTTTGGAGGACGAGCTCCATGGAGCTTGTTTTTTCAAACTCCAAAAAAATTCAAATTTGAAGTTTCAATTTTTTTAGAAAAATACTAGAGTGCAGTCAACGAATTAGTATACCTGTGTATAAATTTTTATCACAAAATACCATGTATTCTATCCTCAATAAAAAAAACAAAATTGCAGATCTGGGAGCATGAACAGTACAACTTCAAATCTTTCAGATTTTGTCCAAATTGTTTTTTTTTCTGAGCCTAAACTACAAGGTATTTTTCATTCAAACTAGCATGGGGGCCCTTGCAAATGTGAGAGCATCTTCTATAGGTTATTTCTTTAGTATGTAAAATTCCATCTGAAATATTAATATATATCATAAATACTATAGAAAACAACAAATTATATAGCCACAATCCAATTATTTCACAAGCGTAGAAGACATCTTTGATCGTCTATAATTTATGGGTGAAAGATTATTACGGTATTACAAAAATACTACATAGATAAACATATGTGAAGTTTGTGCATGAGCTTACATTGGTCTATAGAATTAAATTTTAAACCGTGAGCTAGCCAGATGTTTTTATGTGACGTTGAATAAGGACGTGATCCTATTCTTGTTAAATAATTAGGTTCTCCTTGAGCAATGAGCCTACGATGTTTAGTCCATTCTGGTTAACATAAAACTCATTGATATATAGGTCGACAAAAGAGTAAGAATTTTACCTCTAGTTTATATGATCTTTCTACCTCTTGTTTCCTTAATTTGTTATAAAAAATACATGACACTATCATGTTGTGATAGATAACTTCTTAGACATGGACAATATACAATATACAACTTTGACCATTATTTAGGTTACTAAATAAATCTGACTACCTTTTATCACAACCTTATCGATCTTACTTTCTATTGTCATATTTTAGTAATATATTTTACTTATCAATAAAAAGCATACCATTTATTTCTAGTGGATGCAATATTATGTTTAACTAACTTTTAAACTCTGTTAATGTGAACCTTACTCTTCAATCCAATCATTTTGTGCTCTCACTCACTTGTATTGCTCGTTCGATCTTACGACTTGGCATCTTAGTCGATCTCCAGTTTTTCTACATGATCGTAAATTCCAACAATGTGTGGCTAGGACTATGTCCGACGACTTAGGTCTCTTATGCATTTTCAAAACGAGCTTAATTTAACATTTACATATTATTTTGTTCAAGTTTTTTTATTATTTGTAGTTTTAAAGAAGTATTGAATGATATGGTGATTTTGCTTTTGAGGGAATTTATTTGATGAATATCTGCATATATAGCTGAAAAAAATCAGTCTAATTTTACAGCCTCTCATATTTTTTCATGTCAGTCTGTCGTACAAAATACTCCTATGTCAATACATGTATGTGCGCATCAACTGAAAAAATTCATAGTTAGCACATTCGTACCCAGCACAAATGGCAAAAAAATTGTCATCCAAAATACTATGGATATTTTTATGTCTCTCCTGATTTCTACTTAAATCTATGGCAATGCGTACCTTTTTGGATATGAATAAATTGGGTGGATATATTAAAAGAGCCTGGGAGATATTGTACGTGGAAGATTAAATGTATCATTCGTATGTGACCGGGTCTCTATTTTCTTATTCGCGTGTTAACTGATGGAGGTCTATGTGACGTGAGTTATTTCCATATACTAGAAGGATATCCCGCGCGTTGCGGCGGGAATATGAGAAATCATATTATTGAACATAAGAAAAGTTACACATATCAAAATAATATTTTGGAACATTGTGTTATTTGGATAGAATACAACTGATATGAAACAACGTAAGTTTAGAGAAAATATTAGCCGCCTCATGTCTTTTCAAGTTCAACTATCGTCGTAGGACCTTGTAATAGAACATGTAGCTCCTAGTATGCACACATGTTTTTTTAGAATACATGCTTGCTATAATTAATTATCAACGTATCAGAAGATAATTAAAAACCACTTGGATGCACTAACACATGTTGTAAGGTGGAAAGACACTCCATGTATAGATCAGACGGCTATTATTGGCCAAGCTAGTAAATCCAATGGCTAAAACAATTTTAATGATGTGGATAGGTTGCATGTGAAGATAGACAACTTAAATGATTCTCTAGTGTGGTTTTGCTTTATAAGAAGTATAGATAAGAGGACGTGTTGAACATTTGTACATTAGAGGATCATGTTGAAACGGTTTTGTAAACTGCTATAATTTAATCATGGCCTTAAATTATAGATCTAATGGCTAATATAATTTAGATGATGTGAATGTGGATTACCCTGATGTCTTAGAAAACATCCTTATATTGCTTTTACTATATAATAGATAGATTTTATTTTGAATTTAATTTTAATATCTTTAATGCCGAGACAGGTATTTAAAAAAGCTAATATAATTTAAATGATGTGAATGTGGATTAACCTGATGTCTCAAAAAACATTCTTATATTGCTTTTAATTTATAATAAAAAATATTTTAATTTTAATATCTTTAATACCGAGATAGGTATTTAAAAAATATCAAATATAATTTACAATCTAATAAACGCATTTTTACGCCAAATAGCTCTTGGGCCTGAAGCTTATCTAATTTTTTTCGGAGTCCAACAAAGATACGTCTAGGTAGCCTGATTAATTTAATCAATATACTTCTTGATCAACTGAATGGGAGTCCTCCTTTGTCACGTCAATGGATGAATTTTTATTTGGAAATTATTTTACACGCTCACGTACCTTTTATGTCCGGTACGTACTCATAAATTGAACTTGTCTACTCATCAGTTGAACGTGTCATACCGCGACTACCCAGTTACGTGACTATTAGTCTGTTTTAAATTTTAGCCGTAAATTACAGATCTAACAGTTAAAATAATTCTGATGATGTGGATTAACCTCACGTCTCTATTTTATATCTCCCGTACCATGCTTTTAGTATATAATAGATAGATAGATTTTGCTCGCTCATAGTGTACGTAGCTGACTACATTCAGATATATTTTTTTAGATTTTTCTTTTTGAGATAACAACTGATGGCATTTCAACAATGGCGAAAGCGATTACAGACGACTCCACAAAAAAAGGAAAATACAATATGATCCCATACTTTTGCAAGAATGACCTCACACCAGCACCATCAAGCTCATCGTCCTCATCGTCACCACCCAAATACAGGTACCAGACCCAGAAGCAGCACATCTTCAGACACCATCGAATCACCGCCGCCACTATCGCCACAATGGGCTTTGAACACCGCAAGAGTGCCCACCCCGGGGGGTGAGAGCTAATATCCATTTTCAGAACATCAGGCAGGCAGGAGATGGGGAAGACGATACAGTACCTCCAATCCCAGATCCCTGAGCAGTAGGTCTCAACCACCGACATCACGTCGAGCCGCATCGTCCCCTCGCCACCATGGCCGGCCAGAAGAAGCTTCACGCCGCGACAGTCTCATCTCAAAAAAGACCCTGAAAAACCCTAACGAGGAAGATAGTGGTGCCATCCTCTTCCAATCCCTCGCCACCACGGCCGAGGGGAAGACAACAGCATCAGCAGTCCTCCGACACCCGAACATACTCCCGGAACTCCACGGCCATGTCGAAAGTCGACCGCACCTGGAGAAACCGCCCTCCCCAGCTCCGCAGATCTGAGAGGAAAATAGGCCAGCAGCTCGCTGACGCCGCCACAAGTGGCCTTGCCGAGAAGGGGATCGAGCTCCGGTACCCTTATTCCGACGCGACGCCGCCTCCACCATCCCGACGACGTCTCCTGAAACCCTAACCAACCTCAAGATCCTCCGCTGACCTTCGGCGCCCCCCATAGAGAAGCCGCCCCACCTCATCACCCCTGGCCGACCCAGAGCCTCCAGATCACCGCCCATCCCCGGCGGCGGCGGCGGGAGGGCGGTCTCCTGAGCGGGGAAGGCCCCAAGGCGGCCGGCGGAGGCGCCCCGGCGCGGCCCGGCGCGGCCGCACGGGGACGGGGTCAGGAGAGAGAAGAGTTTCTACAACTTTCTTTTGAGTGATGATTTTTTTATATATTTTTCTGAAACTTCTAAATGTCGATTTTGGGAAAATTTAAAAACGGGTTCAAGGGAGGACGAGCTCCAAAGTGACTTTTTGTAGAAACTCCAACATTCAGCACACTGATACATGAAAAGTATTGTTCACGTTTGGCTCCATGGCACTCCCTGATGCACGCCCTGATGCATGGTTAATCGAGGAAACATGTTTAAACAGGTGCCAGCACAAGCCGCAGTGTCAGCCTCTAAGACCCTCCTGATGAGGAATCAGGAAAGATTGCATGATGACCATTCGATTCGGCCAGACCACGGGTGGCCCTGCCGTGCCTGGCTGTTTTGCCAGGAGGACGCAAGGTACAAGGGCGGGCCGACTTCAGTTGTTGTTTTTGGTTGTGGAAGAGTGCCGACAGGCGAAGTGGACGCAGAAGGTAGCAGGAACCCTGCTTCCTCAGTTCCTCTTGCAAGGGAGTATAGTGGTTGTGAAAACGACGGACTCCTGTACATCTCAGCCGATGCAGTTCATCGGTTCACCATATCCTGCGTGTGTGGACAAGCAAGCAGACAAACAAATTTTGATTTGAAGCACGTGCTGAAAAATGGCATCTTGTGCGTGCGGTGTGCACGGGGGCGGCGAGTTGACATCGGGAGGCAGCCGGACAGCGGTGATATATACCATTGACTTTTGGCTTGTGGAGTTCTGAATCTGAGAGAATGCCACGCCGACGACGGGCTGGGCAGGACAACTGTACGGCGCCCCCCTTTCGGACACAAAATATGTGGCTTGCTCTGTTCGTACTATTTTTAAATTAAAATTAGTTATACAAACAGGCTGAAATTTAAAATACATTTACATAAAGGCGTGGTAAATTTAACAAGATAAAACCTAAACCCAGTGTTCTAGAGTTTCTACTCCTCGTGGGACTCAATCTTGACAATGTCCGGCGGCGGGTGACTACTGCCGGTGGCCACGCGGGTGCTACACCGGTTTTGCCACACAAGATGTCCACACCATTGCTCCAGCAATGACTAAAGGGGAGCACACGTGGGTGGTAGAGTTTCCTACATCTGGGAGACATGCAACACCGCCTCGAGATATGGCCAGAGCGCCGTCTCTAGGCCTGGCCACTCAACCGCCGATTTTTTTACAAATGTAACCCTCTGTCGAATGTAATTGTGCAAAATGACCCTCTCCAAATTTTATTGCTAAAACTGGCCTGGCGGGAAGTGGAAAAAGTGACACGTGTCTTCCCGCCAATCCAGGTGGCGGGAAGTAACCTTCCGCCAACCCAGCTGGCGGGAAGTCGTTTGCCGCTGAGCCGGCTGCGGTTGTGATTCTGCCATGTGTCGAAGCAAGAGACTTCCCGCCACCTGGGTTGGCGGGAAGTACTTCCCGCCACCTGGGTTGGCGGGAAGTACTTCCCGCCATCTGAGTTGGCGGGAAGTGACACGTGTCATTTTTTCCACTTCCCGGCAGGCCAGTTTTGACAATAAAATTTGGAGAGGGTCATTTTGCACAATTACATTCGACAGAGGGTTACATTTGTAAAAAAAAATCCTCAACCGCCTCGTCCACTAACTTGGGCATTGGTGGATGATATCACATGTAGCCTGACTGGCGCACGTACAAGTCCGCATCGGTCTTGGCGGCGTAGTCATCATCAGATCGTGGTCAATCTCGAATCACCCTCCTACTTTGGCAACTTCAATTCATAGACCGGGTTCACGCGGAGGTTCAGCGGGTGTCGAGATTGGCGGTGGATGCTCTTCTCGCGACGTGCAGCGTCGGTGGTTTGGACGACCAACACCGGAACCCTATTAGGGTTACGTACTATTGATGTGCGACGCTGGCAGAAACATTGACACGGTGCCCGATGAGAACTCCAATATATAGTGCACGTTCAGCGGAGCAAGCACACGTGGAAGTTGCCACATGGCAATGATCGAGCTGGCAGCAACATCCATCGTTGATAGAAGATTTTAATGGTTGGCAACTCGTTTCATATGCAAGAAATCAAACATTTTTTCAATATTATTTTTGTTTTTTATGTGAAACTAAAACTTTTTAAAGTGGACGAAGAGGAAAACAGTCATTTATTCAAACTGGTAGAAAAAGGACTTAGTTAGTGTGCACAAAACCATGTGAGCCAAATTCATGTTCCTGGCTTCCTGCAAGACGTATATGTTCGCGTATCACATATCTGTATGGACTTGTGTGGTGGAGTCACATATGCCCTGCAAAATAAATTCAGCATGTGCTATACATGCTTGGATTGGTTAGTTAAACGAGAAAGAACAATAAGACAAATTGATTTCAGACTGTGCTACAGATGTACTCCATCAGACCATGCAGATTCGAAAGCCGTGCATGATCAAGATTTGATTTCAGCCAGGCCACCTAGCGCACAGCACACGGACTTATATTGTTGTTTTTGATGCAGAAGAGCACCGACAAGTGGGGTAGACGCCGAAGGTAGCATGACCTTTTTGCTCGCTCCTGCATTCAAGGTGGTTATGAAAATGATGCGCTCCTGTCTCAACTGAAGCGGTTCATCATCACTTAATTCATCCAGCCGAATCAGAAGAATAGTCGTATGCCAAAAATGTCATTATTTACTCCGTTCACGAATAAATGTACTCTCCCCATTTCGGCTTACTAGTCCTAAACGTATTTCTAAAACGTCAATTCAATTAATAACATAAGATATATATTATAAAAAATATACTATTATAAATTTTACTTGTTATACTTTTTAATAGTACAATTTTATGTTATATGGTTTATAATTTATAGATCAAATTGATGATCTATGTACATGCGCAGGACTAGTAAATCGAAGCGAAGAAAGTAGTTATGTCGATCTGTTGGGAGAAGCAAGTAAAACAATGACACTAGTCGATCGTCTCTTTATTTTTTTAAAGAAAAGATAAATCTTGGCCTCGATCAATGCATACAGAACATACTATTAATTATTAAGCAGTGCTACACAAAAGTCAAGGACTGATCCTCAATAAATTTCATATATAACAAAAAATAACAAGAATTCCCCATTTAACAGGAATTCCCCATACTATCTTGTGTCTCCGTGCTGTGATTTCTTCTCGTTATTCGTTATTGCCTATCGCGTTTGATAACAAAGGAGTGTTGACAAGCGAGGCCGACGCAGAAGATAGCATGGACCCCGCTTGCTCTTGCATTGCTTGTATTCATATGCTAATATTGTTGACATATTGATTCTGAAATTAATCATGGAAATTGTGTCTAATTATCCAACAAATATAAGGATCACTGACATTGTGCGCTAGTGTCTCCTTAAGACACGGTCACACAGGTGTGGCTAACGAGCTGCATGTCAGCAGGTTGAGCTGTGCAACACAAAGGAATTTTCCTGATCAATTAAGTGCAAAAATGCGACAAAAACCAAAATTACAAACTCACCCACAAACTATGAAAGCTAGTCCTAGAAACTAAGACACAACCATCTTAATTGCAGGTCACAACGCTGCAAACCGAACGCTCGGAGAAGGTTCACCCACCGTAACGTCTATAAGTGTTATCCTCAACACCTATCGTCTCGCCAATCGACGACTCTGACTTTGCTATGGACGAATTGTCACCAGATTGATTATCATCGTAACGATTGTATGGAGTCCACAATATCCAATAAACGAGTAAACGACATGCATATAGGAAATGCCGCTTTAATTTTGACAACTTTTGTGACAATGGGGAGAGAAGCACCACGAAAGCCTTGTGCCGGTGGAGTGCAACATAGTAACAAGCATGCAACCAACCGAAGCCACCTTGAGAATGCCGCCATCTATGTCGTTGTCGCTTCGCTCCTAGACACAACAACTCTGAATTCACCTTCTACGTTGAGATAAACTGATGCAAGGAAATACCTAACTAATATGATGAAAATCCAATGTCAACCCTGCATCCGACACCCACCATCAATGATGCATACAACTGTCATCGCCGAACAAGCTGAAGTTAATAATGTCCTTTTGATTTAAAGTGTTTTATAGAGATTTTAGAGTTTTTGTAACTTACTATATAGGTTGTTTGATTTGGAGGATTAAATCCTTGATGATTTTGTATAGGGATTCTATTACACTATGTTTCATAGAACATTTTCCAACTAGTTAAACCTCTTAGTAAAAAAATCACTACTATAATCAGACAAACATGGTGCAAACACAATACTATGGGTTTCGGTGGGTATGACCGTGCAATCATGTGTTTCTTTCTATTTCCCTATTTCAAATAACAAGAGCGGAGAATTTTTCATTGTGCTCATCATTGTTTCGAGAAAGAATTTGTGTGGCTAAACTATTATTCAACACACAGTGATGGAGGTAATTTGGACTTGATACATGTGGCTACGCTTCACTACAATGTAAAGCTGAGTAGGCAAAGAAACTCCAAAATTCAGCACAGTAAGGCCCTCTTTGGCGGAAATCCACTTTGGCTCCTAGGTATATATGCACCCATTGGCCAAATATTATTTTTCAAAATGTCTAAAAATTCTGAAAAAAAATTCTTAGCGTGCATCTAGACATTTTATGTTCACTCACCAAGTTTTGCAAGAAAAAGATAATTTTTGTGACCTATGTAAAAAAGACATTTTTTTATGCTACAAAATTGCTATTTACATAGCTGTTTTTTTGTCTTTTTTACACAGGGCACAAAAAATATCATTTCACACCAAAACTTTGGTGGATGGACATAGAATGTTCAGATGCATACCGGGAATTTTTTGTTCAAATTATTTGAATTTTTTAAAATACTTTTAAAATGTATTTTCATAATAGGTGCATTTGCTCCTATGAGCCAAAACACCATGTCCCCTCTTTGGATCACATGATTTTCAGAACGTAGGAATAAGAAAAACATAGGATTTTTTTTTGAACGGGAAAAACAAAGGATTGAGATTTCATGTATTGTAAATTCATACAAGATTTTAGAAACACATGAATATTGGAGGTGTCTTTAGATGGTGCATATGAAACAAACATAGAAAATTTACAAGATTTAGGAGGGAGAGTAGAGAGAGATAGTGTGTAATTGTATTGGATTCTTAAAATAAAAATAAAATGAGCTCTGAGCTCATGTTGATATTTGTGTGGAATGGAAGGCATAAGAATAGACTCCATCATTAAGATGAAACTATCAGCTCCTCCCGCTATCCTCCGGGGGAAACCCCAGATCTGTGGATCGGATGATGGCGGCGCTCCTATGTCGTTCCCCCCTTGGGGGCATCATTCTTGGTGGTATGCATCAAGTTGAGGGACCTGTGGTTGGTTTCTTGGAGGAGCAGTGTTTGTCTATTGCACTACGACGACATCGAGTCTTGGCGGCATGGCGCAGTGGGGTCTCAATGGCGGACGTGCCTTGATGGACTCGTGCAGGGCGGTGGCACTGTGTGGCGCCATGGTGGCGTCGATGGTAGGTCTGGTGAGAGGCTTTGCTTCGGTTAACCATTCCGGAGATGGGTTGGCGGTAAGAGGTGGAGGTGACCGCTGAAGTTTGCGCACAATGCGCTTTATTTTGGGTTGTACCAGGGACTCGGCGATAGCGGTGGCCAAGACACAAGGCCTTGTCCAGTCCTCTAGCGTTTATACTAGTTTGGTGGTGCTTTGATACTTTTTTTTATGACTTTGGCTTGTATGATTGTTGTAAAGTCTCTGTCCAGTCTTTGTTGAATAAATAAAATAAAAGCATGCATATTTTTGATGCAGAGGCTGGGCTGCCCCATTTCAAAAAAATAAATAGATTCCATAGAAATTTGATAGGCTCAATCCTACGCCCCAAAGGCATCCATAGAAAAATTCCTATAGGTTAGAATCCTCCACAATTCTTTTGAATTTCCTTGAATCCAAAGCGGCACCTAATACATGGAAAATATTTGGTTCACGTTTGGCTCTGCATGCCCTGATGCATGGTTAGAGCATCTCCACTCATGAGCCCGACGAGGCCCCCGGCACCCTTATTTTTCATTCGGACGGCGAAAAACGGCCCAGTCGCGCCCCCGGATCCTCAATTTCGCCCGGATCTGGGCCTTCATCCATCCGGCGAGCCCAGGCCATCCCCGGCCTTCCGGGGCGCGCTCGGGGACTCCGGACGAAACAAACTGGCGCGAAACCGCCGAGAAAATTCGCGCGCGTTCCCGCGGGTCGTGTGGCCCCGACCTGTCGGCGAGAGTGGGCGGTCGTCGTCCTCATCGTCTCGTCTTCCGCGCATCGTCTTCCCCGCACGCATCGTCTTCCGCGCACTGTAAAGGCTGCCGCCGCTGGCCGGCCAGCCACGCGGCGAGGCGAGTTAATGCCAGCGCGGCCATATAACACGGCCTACCGCGTCTGGCCGGCCACATTCGCTAGCCATTCGACCAGAGCACCTCGCCCACTCGCCGACGCCGACGATCCCCGAGCTCGAGACAACCAGAGCAATGGCGAACAACTCCGGCGACGACGGCGCGGCGAACAACGGCTTCGGCCGCCGCTCCCTCCACCAATGGGAGGGACGCCTCCTCCACGCCACCGGCTACATGGCGCCGCCCGACTTCCGGGCGCCCGGAGGTTGGCGCCTGAGCGCCAGCGGCATCCCCATCCCGCCGCCGCCGACGGGATCGGCGCTCGACGCCGCCATCGACGAGGTCATCGAGACCATGTCGGAGGAGCAGCGCGGCGATCCGCGCTTCTACCCGGACAACCGGGAGGCGTGGACGGCGTTCTTCTGCCGCCGCTACGAGCGGGAACTGGCGGCCTACGACGGGCCGCCCCCTCCTCCGGCGCGCAACAACGCCGCCGGGCGCCGCCGATGGTGGAGCGCGCCGGGGAGGACGCTGGAGTTCGTCCTCCAGCACATCGAGGAGGGCAACGACCCCGTCCTCGAGATGCCGCCGGCGCCGCGGCCGACTCTCTCCCGCCGCCGCGGGAGCAGCTGGATGCCACGCCGGATGGCGGCGTCCGGCTCGTCCGGGACGGCGTCGTCCGGGTCGGCCACTAGGTCCGGCTCGCTGTCCTCGGCATCGACGCCGAGGACAGTGAAGAGGGAGCCGGCGACGGCGCCTCGCCGCAACAGCGGCGCCCTCGTCATCCGCGACGGAGGGGCGCGCACCGCGTCGCCGCCGAGCCGTCGCAAGGCGTCAAAGAAGGACGCCGCGCAGAAGGCCGCGTCCGAGCTCGCCGAGGCGGAGGCGAGGCGCGCCGAGGAGGCGGCGACGGAGGAGGCGGCGACGGAGGAGGCGATCCAGCGCTCCCTCCGCGACGTCGTCCCCGCCGAGAACACCATGCCGCTGGACGCGGCATTGGAGTGGTCTCGGCGGGAGTGGGAGCGGGAGGAGCGCGAGCAGCAGCGGCGGCTGCTGGACCTCGCCGCCGCCCAGCGTCACGCCACAGCCGCCACTCCCCCTCGTCGCGGCGCGCCGCCCGTCGTCAAGCTGGAGGAGTCCAGCGACGACGAACTCTACCGCCCAACGCCGCCTCGTTACGGCGACGCTGGGCAGGGCTCCAGCCGCCAGGCGCCGCCGCCGCAGGACGACGGCTCCTCCTCCGACGACGACGGCGACTACACCACGCAGATGTACAGCCGTTTCGGCATGTAGATCGGCGTTTAGGTTCGGCCGAATTCGTATATATGACGAATTCGGCCTATTTATGTAAAATATGTCTATTTTCGCCTATTATAATATAAATATCTCTAGTTTTCGTCAAATTTCGCCTAAATTCGTCTGTTTTCGTCAACTTTCACTTTGAATTTAAAAAACGCCCTGGGCTCGCCGCTGAAAAGATGGGCCTCCCCAGGCCGAATTTTACATCCATCCGGCGCTAAATAGCGCCGGATTTCGCCCTGGGGGCCTTCAACGGCTGGGATGCTCTTAATGGAGGAAACATGTTTAAACAGGTGCAAGCACGAGCCGCAGTGTCAGCCCCCAGCACCCTCCTGACGAGGAAAGACTGCATGATTCGACCAGACCACCAGTGGCCCTGCCGTGCCTGGTTGTTTTGCCGACTGCATGCAAACTGATTCAGTTCTCGTTTCTTCCGCGGAGGCGGAGGAGTGCCGACAGGCGAGGTGGGGGCCGAAGGTAGCACGAACCCTGCTTGCTCTCGCGACGAAATCGATAAATTTGACCTTTAACGGAAACTTCAGCACAAAATGAACCTAGTTTGAAACTATTTCAAAATCTAACCCTTTTTTGTGGAGCCTGTCACGGTGGCGCTATCCTACATGGTGTGAAGCCTTTCTCAATGGAGCTACCCCTTTGTCAACGTGGCAGGGATGGACCTCACTTGTCATAGGTACAAGAGGGTAGCTCCATTCACAATGGCTTCACAGAACATAGGGTAGCTCCATTCACAACGGCGCTACCCTGTTAATGGGCCGACCCAATAATGCACCACGCGGTGGCTGCTTCGGGTGGGACTTTTTAGTCCCACCTCGGAAGCTGAGAGGGGCGTATACCAGCATATAAGCCCTGGTCTGAGAGGGCTGCTGAGCTCCCCTCAGATCCGGTGCATGCATGTGTGTGCGCGTTCGCTGCCCTATGGGCCTGGGTGTCGCTTGCAGTACTGTCCCCACCGACAGTATGGACCCCGGTTGACCCTCAGGCGGGCATTTTTATTTTATTTTTAGGTAGCGCCATGCTGAAAGGAGTTACATCATGTAGGGTAGCTCCTTTGACATTGGAGCTACCCTTCAGGACTTAGTCGTTTTTTGAGGCCTCGTTTGCTTCGAAGGGTAGCTCCAATGATAGCCGTGCTACCATACGTGGTGTGAAGCCACTCTCAGTGGCGCTACCTAAAAATAAAATAAAAAATGCCAGCCTGAAGGTCAACCGGGGTCCATGACCCCACCCGTCGATGGGACAATACTGTCAGCGGGACCCAGCCCCCCAGGTCCACAGGGCAGCGGACGCACACACACATGCACCGGATCTGAGAGGAGCTCAGGAGACCTCTCAGACCGGGGCTTATATGCTGGTCTGCACCCTCCTCAGGTTCCGAGGTGGGACTAAAAATTCCCACCTGGAGCAGCCACCGCGAGGCGCACTAATGGGCCGGCCCATTAACAGGGTAGCGCCATTGTGAATGGAGCTATCCTATGCTTTGTGAAGCCATTGTGAATGGAGCTACCCTCTTGTACCTATGACATATGGGGTCCGTCTATGCCACGTTGGCGAAAGGTTAGCTCCATTGAGAAAGGCTTCACACCATGTAGGGTAGCGCCACCGTGACAGGCTCCACAAAAAAGGGTTATATTTTGAAATAGTTTCAAACTAGGTTCATTTTGTGCTGAAGTTTCAGTCAAAGGTCAAATTTGTCAATTTCGTCTGCTCTCGCAGGGCAGAACAGTGGTTGTGAAAACGACGGACTCCTGTACATCTCAGCCGATGCGGTTCGCCATCAGTTTGTGCGGCGGAGGAAGAAAAGTCGCCGCGTGCCGAAAGAGCTCGCGGCTGGTGGAGTGCAAGGATTTTTTTTCTCGTTTGGAAAAAAATACCGGTAGGCAGCAAGAAATCTGGTTTTCGAAAATACCGGAAATACTGGCCGAAATATCGGTAAATACCGACTGAGATTTGTCAAACGAAGTTCTAAATTGGTTCAAAATTTATCAAATTTCATAAAATTAAAACTTATTCATTGAATACCGGAAAATTTCGTTCGGTATTAGAAAATACCGGTGGTCATCGATAAAAGCGGTTTTTGGCGAGATTTCAAAAATCTCGGCGGAGAAAAAAAAACCCTGGTGGAGTGGTGGTGGTCCTGTTTGGACGAGGAAGCAGACAAACAGATCATGGTTTGCAGCACGTGCTGAAAATGGCATATACACATATGCAAGCGATCTGTTCTCATGATCGGCGTCACCTCATCTTCGTCTCCCGTTCTTCGGCATGCGGTGCGGTGCACGGGGGCGGCGAGTTGACATCGATCGGGAGGCAGCCATGCAGCGGTGCAATGCCGTCTTGGTCTGTATCTCGAATTCGGTGGCTTGTGGACTTCTGGATTTGAGAGTGTCACGATGGAGACGAAGCAGACGAAGCGGCTATAGTCGCGTGAACCGGTTGAAAGATTGTTCCACTAGCCAACTCAACTAAAAGCGAGAATTGATGAAAAGAGGTTGTAGGTTTTTTTTAATACTACGTGAGCAGGGTCTTAAACTCGAGACGAAGTCGAGATATCTTCACTCTTATACCATAAAGGATTGTTGCACTAGCCAACTCAACCAAAAATCCAAACTAATGAAAAGAGATTATCCAATATATTTATATTCTAACGTCAGTTACGACAGATACGACGTTTCCATTTCGGACACTGAATGTATCGCATGTCCGTTATTTTAAAATTTTATAACTAACTAGCATGGTGGCCATTACAAATGATAGGGCGTCATCTTTGTTCTGACAAAAAGGTGAGAACAATTAAATTACGATTTCATGGATATCACATCTGGTACCATTGGAGTCCTATATGGACGAGGTGATTAACCTAAATATGATAGATAATCAAATATCGTGTGTTTTCTAATTAATAATTAATTTTTTTGAGAATTTATGTTAGCTGAAATTGCAGCGAAAATTATTAGTCTCCCCGATTGGAAACAAGTGTCGGTCATTTTATATTAACTTAGTATAAATTTTGTATTTAGTTACCGAACCTTAATTCCGATCGGAGGAAGTAGTAAACTGGGTTCATGGAATATTGAACTTTTTTAACGTTTTGTACTCAAATTAAAATATAGTTGTCTTCGGATGATTTTGTATCCTCAAACTGTTAAACATGGACATGCATGCATCCGTCAGTATACTCTAGTACTATGTAAACATGTCACGTTGCAGAATTTTCCAACTACCAAGTATGAATTATATATATTAATTAATGAACAAAATCAATTTGTCTTGGTATATGTCTGGTGGAGTCGCATATATATATGCCCAGCAAAATCAATTCCGCATGTGCTATAACGCTTGGATTGGTTAGTTGAAAGAAAAGGAACAATAAGACAAACTGATTTCATCCTGTGCTACAGATGTACTCTATCAGACTATGCAGATTCGGAAATCCTGCATGATCAAGATTTGATTTCAGCCAGGACACAGGGGGGCCGGCCATACGTATGCCACCGCGCACAGCACACGGACTTGTATTGTTGTTTTTGATGAAGAAGAGCGCACAGCACACCGTGGTTCGTTCTGAAGATGATGGGCTCCTGTCTCAGTCGATGCGGTTCATCGTCGGTCAATTCATCCAGCTGAATCGGAAGAATAGTCGTATGCGGAAAATGTCATCTGGTACGTGTAGTGATATTGATCTGTTGGACAAGCAGAGAAGAGAGTAAAACAAAGAAACAATTGATGACCGCTTTATTTTTGACAAAAAAAACCCTCGACCAATGCATTGCTACGCAAACTTAAGGACTGACGTTGACATAAAATCTGTTGTAGAAAGAAAAATATCAAAAACCCAAGGCTAAACAATCGTCTTCTCCAACATCAACCACAACCTAGGGCTGATGATAAATCACCGGCCAAAAATAGCAGGAAGCTCAACGATAAATATGGTATTACATAAATCTTGAAGAAGAAAACACTACACATGCACCGAGTTTGACGGGTCAAACCAAACGGAAAATTGGCAAGCTTCACCAGCACCTCTAACAACGGCACGAAGCAGCGTACTAGGTTGAAAGATCTCACCACCTATCTTGTTGTTGCCGCACCACCTTTGATTCGCGATGTCGGCCTCGCCATTGTTGGCAACCTCGGAGAAATCAGCATTTTCTCTTTATTTTTTCTTTTATGCTTTCTTCATCTAAAAAAGGTTGCAAAAAATTTATCTTAGATACTCATATATCTAGATATATTTTAACGTATATTTAGATAAATCTTTAACATCATTTTTCGGACAGAGGAGTAAGATAAATTGCGAGCGTGCCGTCTTCACATTGCTGAATTCCAGCTAGCTAGCCCATGTGTTTGAATCCTGTCTCGTTATATGTCTTCTTTCCTAGGTAGATCGATTTTTGCAGATGTGTGGCTAGTCTACTTTTGGTGCGCATGCCAAAAAGCAGCTAAAAAATGCCGAGCAATGAATTAGCCATCTTTTCCTACAGCGCTGAGTCAAGCACGCATGCATGTTGATGTGCCAAATTGCTCCAGTATCTCTATGCATTGCCGTTATATATTTGTCTGTAGCAGATCTGTGTGGAACAGAAACACGTGCACATGTCTCTTGTCGCGCAGTGTGTACGTTCGGACAAACTCAACCGAACTACTAGTAGTAAAGGTTGTCGTTATAGCTATCCACCAGCGGATTAACAGGAGTAGAAAGCGCACGTGCTCATACATTTCCGCGGCCGACCAGCTCCCTTGGCCGATCGGCATGTCGACGTAGCAAGCTAAGCGGACGGCCAAGCTAGACTAACCTTGTCGGCGAAATCGCCATTGTCACCGCGATACTGTTCCGACAATAAAATTAGATCGATCTGCAGCTTCAGAAACAAAGATGACAAATTGCAGGGTATCGATCAGATGCTAAATAAAGCGTGGTTTTCGCTGAGAACGATGGACTCCTATCCTGCAGATTAATCTGGGAGTGTGAGAGCAGGAGCCCGTGAATATGGAGAGCAGATATTCCGCAACTAGTTGCGGGTGCAACTCATTGTTGCATGTCGCACTTCCATGTGTCAAAAAAATATGAAATAAATTTATAAACATTGGTTATGTTATATGTTATGCATTCAAAAAAAATTGTTTCAAAATATGACACCATGTGACCTGTATAAAAAAGAGAAGACATAAATGAATAGTGTCATGCGCTATTCACATATCATTTGTCTTTTTTATACAGATCAGAAATCATCATATTTTTGAATGAAACTTTGCAAGTGTACAAGATACAACATAATCTACATTCATGATTTTTCGCATATTATTTTGATATATGAAAGTGGGACATGCAATATGGGTTGCGGGTGCAACTAGTTACAAATCTGAGTTTCCCACGATGTCTCTCTCGCGTCGTTTTGCGTCAGTATATGCGGATAAACAAACTATGGGACTAAACAAGGTTGTCGTACGTTTAGATAGCTAGGTGCCACTGTACTTGATGGAACTAGAAGAAGAAAACGCACGAGACCATATGTTTCTGTGGCCGACTAGCAACCGCTTCTCATCGACGGAATGGCACACTGATATGATCCAGGGGTGCGGCCTCGTCGACTCCACATCCGTGATGGATACCACAGTTCTGCTACTTTCTAACGATGGATACTTGATGTAGCACGCTGCAATGCACGATATCGTCATAGGGAATTCTGCGAAAGGGGGAGGCCGTTGTTGTAATCCATTCGATTCCACGTGTTTTCTGTCGTGGCAATTATGTCCACTCTTACTACATTCTCCGGCCCATAAATTTTAAGATGACTGTAGTTCAAATTTAGAAAAATTTAAACAACGTGCCCCCTCAATGCGGCGCGCGATTGCCACGTGGCACTTCCCTCCCTCCTCTTTTTGGCCCAGGGCTGTATATTGCGCCACAGGTTTTCTCAGTTTTTTGGTTAATCTACCTGGGTTTTCGGTTTCTACTTGATTTTCTGGGTTTTGAAAAATGAATCATATTAAAAAGTGTTAATATTTCAAAACTGTTTATATCTGAATTATATTTGATTAAAAAGGTATAGATTTTTGGAATATTTTTGCATTAAAACAGTTATTAAAAACAAAAAATAACAGAAAAAAGGAAAAACAAAAATACCTTGGTGAGTCGCGGCCCAACGAAGAGTGTTGTGGAGAAGTGGGTTTGCTCGATACACCGCCGCTTAAGGCGGTGTATATGAGCGTCTCTACAGACTGATTCTTCCTAATTCCCGCCTCAGGCGTTAGGAAGGACTTAAGCGGGACCTTAAAAAGGTGATGTTTTTAAGGTAGTTGCTCTATCTCCTAGTGTGTACATGTTTTACTTTTCGGGTCTCTAACGCGCAGTCGACTAAGAACTAACCTAGTTCTCAGTCGACTAACATCGGGCTTTCTTCCCCGCCTTCAGCGAGCACCGCCCCGCTTCCCCGCCTACCGCCGCCGGCCGAACCGCCGTCCATCCCGCCCTACGCCAAGCTCTCCCCCTGTGGAGTCGCATATATGCCCAGCAAAATCAATTCCGCATGTGCTACAACGCTTGGATTGGTTAGTTGAAAGAAAAGGAACAATAACGCTGTGTTTGGATGTACTGAATTAGACCTGTAATTGAATTGGTATGGGATTTCCAAATCCAAGATGGAAAGGAAATGACTGTGAATTCAATTTTGTTGTTTGGGGGTGTTTGAATTTGCTGTTGAAATCAGAAGGTGGTACCCAATTCTAATTCTTGTTTGGATGTACAAACCACGAAATTATATGATTTGTTGATTTTGACAATATATACATATTATTTCCACACAAAAATACATACCTATTGATGTATGGCTGGCTGGCCAGCAGCGCAGAATACCAATTTCATTTGCTGACCGTATCATTTCAGTACAATCTCATGGACTAGCAGACCGATTAACACAAATCAATAGACCGGTTCATAAGCTATTGCCTCGTAGTAACAAGATGTGGCTAGACGAAAATCCATCAGATCGAGTTGTCGCTTATACTAGCACATGAACAAATTCACTAGCCAAAATAGCAGATTATATATACAGCTTGTCCGCCGCGGATCGACCTAGTCCCCATCTAAAAAGAACTTGAGGTCAGATCGAGTTGTCCCCATCCAGTACTTGAGGTCGCTGATTCAGATGGTGCTTGATCGGACAGAAATTTGATCGGTACTGAGAGGTCTCCGAGCGCGGCTGGGGAGCGCAGCACCACAACCATGGGCGTTGGTCGCGTATGCAGCGGCAAAGGCGGCAGCGCCACAGCGTGGAACAGCGCGAACTGGGGCGGCGTCGGCGCCATCTGGTGCGGCATCACCATGGACGCAGCCCGGGGCAGCGCGAGCAGCACGGCTAAGCGGCGGCGCATGCGACGGAGGGCGGAGAGGGCGCACGAAGGGATGAACTGTTTTTGTGACGAAACGGTTCGCTCGATTCCAAGGCAATACGGAGGTCCGGAGCTCCGTATTCGCTACCACAGACGGACACGCGCGGTTGGGTGGGGTTGGAATTCGGGAATTCGGGTTCATTTCCAGGCCTGAATTCTTTGACAAACCAAACATGAGAATTCGGTACCCGAATTCCAAATAGCGAATTCCAGGCCCAATTCATTGCATCCAAACACAGCGTAAGACAAATTGATTTCAGCATGTACTAGAGATGTACTCTACAAGACCATCCAGATTCGGAAATCCTGCATGATCAAGATTTGATTTCAGCCAGGCCACAGGGGGGCCGCCCATACGGATGCCACCCATGGGCGGGCACACATTGATTCATGGGTATTCAACTGAATACCCATTATTATTAGTAAAAAATAAAGATATAATAGTATTCAGCCCAACAAAGCTAAGCGTTTGTGATGTGTACACGTCTAGTTGTCTACGCGAGGCACGGCGAGAGCACAGCAGCTATGCGCATACACCGCCGACAGAGGCCAGCGAGTGTTAAGGAGCACCAGAGCCTGGAGCTAGCTAGCAAGCCGGCAGGATCCTGAAATCCTGAATCCATGACTGGTGTTGGGCTACTTTTTTTTAGATAACGAAACGCCAGTACCTGAACGATTACATGGTTAGAAGGAATTCCTTTTCCAAGTTAAGGATGATGCAAAGAGAACCGCAAAGTTGTGCTATGAGGTTATCTATTGTTATATAATTTCTCTAGTATTTTGAGGCGATGTTGCTGCGCTGGAAAATTTGTTAACTTCTATGTTTAGTATTGAACAAATTATCATGTAATTTCTCTATTTTAAGATGATTTTGTTAGAAAATTTGTCAACCTTTCTATTGATATTGAACAATTTGTCAACCTTTGTGTATGTACTTCTGTACTGAACAAATTTTGAGCCTTTAGTTTTGCACTAGATTTTTTTTTTACTTTGAATACCCATTGTGAATGTCCTGTGCCCGCCAATGATGCCACCGCGCACAGCACACGGACTTGTATTGTTGTTTTTGATGCAGAAGAGCGCCGACAAGTAAGGTAGACACAGAAGGTAGCATGGGCTTTGTGCTCGCACCTGCATTCAAGGTGGTTCTGAAGATGATGGGCTCCTGTGTCTCAGTCGATGCGGTTCATCGTCGGTTAATTCATCCAGCTGAATCCGAAGAATAGTCGTATGTCGAAAATGTCATCTGGTACGTGTAGTGATATTGATCTGTTGGACAAGCAGAGAAGAGAGTAAAACAAAGAAACAATTGATGACCGCTTTATTTTTGAAAAAAAAAACCTCGACCAATGCATTGCTACGCAAACTTAAGGGCTGACGTTGACATAAAATCTGTTGTAGAAAGAAAAATATCAAAAACCCGAGGCCAAACAATCGTCTTCTCCAACATCAACCACAACCTACGGCTGATGATAAATCACCGGACAAAATAGCAGGAAGCTCAACGATAAATATGGTATTACATAAATCTGAGTAAATGACGCAAAACCACCACATTTGGGGCGTATTTGACAACCTGCTACCACTTTTGAGCCAAACGACACTTAACTACCATTTTTGGGGCAGGTCTGCGACGGAGAGCACTGATTATCCAATTTAGTCGTGTTAACCAACTTTCTGACTACTTGGGCCCACCTGTCAGTCCTACGTGGCAAATATTAGATCAAATTGTATTTTTTTCTCATTATTTTGCTGAACGCTCCACCAATATATCTCCCTCTTTCTTTTTCTGACTCACTGGCAGGTGGGCCCCACCTATCAGATCTTTCTCTTCCCTCAGGTCAACCCAACCCCACCACCAGGAAGCACCCCTGCTCCCCGGCGAAGCACAGCGAAGGACTGGCCGGAGGCCACCACCCCCGAGCCGTCCTCAGTCCTCGCCCTCTCCGGGATCCGTGCCGTCGACCCCTCTCTTGCCGTCCTCAGTCCACACCGCACTCCTCTTCCCAGTAGCCGCCGTCGACCTGCTCGTCCGCGAGGCCCGGGGATCTGGCGTGTCTGGCCATCGGTGTTGCATCCCCCGCGAGCATCGGATCGGGTCCATGGCGGTCGTCGGTGATCTGCGTCCACCGGTGGAGCTTCCCGTGCACCAGGGCAGGTCCATGGCGGAGAGGGGCACCCGCGGAGCCCGCAAGCTGCAACCCTTCCCGCTCATCCTCGAAGTCGACTGCAAGGGAGGCTGCCTCGCCGGAGGAGGAGGGGCACGGCGGTGCTCGCCTGAGGGCGGCGGTGGTGGGGATGGGGTATCGGAAGAGGAATTGGGGCTGGTGGTCTCGGGAGTAAAATAATATAATTTATCCAAAATTGTGCCACGTAGGACTGACAGGTGGGCCCAAATAGTCAGAAAGTTGGTTAACACCACTAAATTGGAAAATCAGTGCTCTCTGTCGCAAACCTGCCCAAAAAATGGTAGTTAAGTGTCGTTTGGCTCAAAAGTGATAGCAAGTTGTCAAATACGCCCCAAATATGGTGGTTTTGCATCATTTACTCCATAAATCTTGAAGGAGAAATCACTACACATGCACCAATTTTGATGGGTCAAACCAAACGGAAAAATTGGCAAGCTTCACCAACACCTCTAACAATGGCGCGATGCAGCGCACTAGGTTGAAAGATCTCACCGCCTATCTTGTCGTTGCCGTACCACCTTTGATTCGTGATGTCGGCCTCGCCATTGTTGGCGACCTCGTAGAAATCATCATTTTCTCTTTATTTTTTCTTTTATAATTTCTTCTTCTAAAAAAGGCTGCAGAAAATTTATCGTAGATACTCATATATCTAGATATATTTTAATATATATTTAGATAAACCTTTGACATCATTTTTCGGACAGAGGAGTAAGATAAATTGCGAGCGTGCCGTCTTCACATTGCTGAATTCCAGCTAGCTAGCCCGTGTTTATGAATCTTGTCTCGTTATATGTCTTCTTTCCTAGGTAGATCGATTTTTGCAGATCTGTAGCTAGTCTACTTTCGGTGCATGACAGAAAGCAGTTAAAAAATGCCTAGCAATGAATTAGCCATGTTTTTTTTCTACAGCGCTGAGTCAAGCACGCATCTTCTACGTACAAGAAGTAGTAGCAAAGCAAATAGCGCGATGTAGTTGATTCACCTGTTTCTTACATGCGGGGCCCATTTGCAGTGAGTGAATGAGTTTGCGCTGGGGCTTGGCCGCGTGGGACGGGGCTTGCCTGTGCCGCCGTTGTGCGCCCATCCGTGCGATGCGGCCCTTCCGTGTCATCGCACGGCTCTGCTTCATACCCATATCGCGTGTCCATTTTTTGATTAAAATAAAGTGAATACTGTGTTAAATACATGCCTCCTCCGTAGAAGGCAAGTGATGGTGATGGCCCTTCCGCGATTCCAACGATGGAGAAGGTCATCCGATGGTGGCGGCCAGCGAGGGTCGTTCGCACCGGTGAGCAGGGATCCTTTGATGCTAGACCTTGCTGAACGCCGTCGAGTCGTCAAGGAGCCGACCGCCCGGCCGCCGGCGTGTTCCCACCATGCTCGCCGTTGTTGACAGGAACCTGACCCGCCCTCCTGTGATTTGTCGTCCATCCAAGCCGTCGCCGACTCGCTTCTGCCGATCAACCTCATCCGACCCGTTTGGTCATGAAGTTCAACGCCGGCATATACACGTACATGTGTTTCCCCTGTTTGCCTTCAGGACGATTTTACTTCTCCGGCCGATGATCCATGATCTGATCATGTATCATGCATGCGTGAGGCTGGCCTGTCTCAGGAGAAGTTAATGATTTTGCCTATGCGCGTCGTTCGCCTGCTCGCCGGTGCAGAAGACGTCGCTGGCCGACACCATCAGATGACTTCTCCACCCACGGCGTCGTGGAAGATGTTGCCGTCCGTGACTATCACAGCGCCTTCTACGGAGGATGGAGAAGATTAGAACGAGACATGTATTAGGATGGTATTTCTGATTTCTTTTTTTTATCGAAAAAGGGACGCGAGTAAGGCGGAAAAAAAGTAGAGCCGTGCGTGCGATGTCTACGGAATGGCCGCGTCGCACGGATGGGCGCACAGCCGCGGCGCAGGCAAGCCCTGTCCGGCCGCGTGGCGTGCTTTGGTGTGATGCGGCTGCGTAGTTCACGATATTTTCTCTCCCTTAACCAACTCATGATCTTCTATCATCCCCTCTATCCGTCTCTTTATCCCTTATTATCTGCAACTCAACACGATGTTTCCGGGTAGAGCGGACGGGGCATGCAGGCGCCGACATGTCTACGAACCATGGCAAAGAAGGAAATCGGTGAGAGCCCCCGCATCACCACGTCAGTCCGTAGGTTACATTCCGCAGATTTCATCGGCCGTAAGTGTAGGTGGGCAGGGGCGCCGCCCGGAGCAGATGGGACGAGAGGAAGATAGGGTAAGGAAGGACATCAGGAGGATGAAGAGCAAACCTCCCGCAGCACGCTCGCGACGGGCCGTCTCCCCCCCGTGTGCTTATTTGAGCGCCCACTCTGACCACCGACTGCTCTGATTGACGCTGTCGTGGTCGGTGGCATAACTACGTGCTGCATCATGGAAGCGGCTCAAGAGACACGGGGCGGCGTGCGTGTGTAGAGGGACATCAAGTACCATCGACAGCAGCACTGGTGAGCATCGCAAGCGCGTTCCGAGAGAGACGCGCGCCTTCGAATCTGCGGTCGATCATGCTGCACGGCCAAAGAAAACTATGCATATTGGATTGGGAAACAAATCCATGCCTTAGAGATTGTGATCCTATTATTATAATTTGGATCTCGGTAGTTTGTTTCCACCGCTTTGGACAAACATGCACAACTCATCTTGAATTCGCAAAGTGGATTTCCAATTCCTGTTCATTCTGAAGACAATATGAATCCGGTGATTTATGCCTATCATTTTGTTTATGTATACATAAAATCTTCTCCACTATGACCTGCACAATATAATAATGAAAACAAAAAATATTTATCCACATAGATTATGTAATGAATTGGTCATACCCTGTTGATGTCTAAAAAAAAAAAATAATAATAATAATAATAATAATAAAATCAGAGTGCTAAAAAAGTCAAAATAGGTCTCGCGTCCTTGGCGAACAGGGATGCAGTGGCGCCGCCGCCTGCCTGATCTGCTTCCCCATTGCCCTCTCCAGCATCTGCAACCAGATCCGGCATCCCCACCGCGCCCTCCTCCATCCTCTCTGAAGTCAGGCGTTGCCTTCCAGGGTCGAGGCGGCCGCCGTCCATCCTCGTCTGGACGAGGCTGACGTCCATGGTGGGCAAGCTGACCGCCAGGCGCGACATGTAGCGGCTGTTTCGGTCAGTGCCGCGGTGCTGCCGCACCTGGAGCTTCCGCTGCTTCTTGCGACGGTCTGCGTTTTCATGGTGGTCACCATGGCTTCGCCGCCCGACGCCGCCGAGCTCGCCACTGCCGTCCTCGCCTCCCGCAAGTCAGGGCCAGCTATTCGTGGCCGGTTGATGAAGCGCTCGCTCCTCCGCAAGGCCGTGAAGACGGCAGCTCCGGCCCCGCCTGCGCCCACCGCCTTCGCTCCCCTCGTCAGCGTCTCCTCTGTTCAGGTGCCAGCGCCCCTGGAGCTGCTCCCCGCAGGCATGAGCTCCCTGCAACAGGCTGCTGCATCGGTGGCCCCCGGCTGCTCTCTGCTTCAACCTCGCAGAGAAGGTGGCATCTCTCCGGTCGGCATGCTGCCACCGTCTCCGGCCGCCCCGTCCGGCGAGCTGCCTGCCAGCGGCACGCCTGAGGCCATGGCCACGGCCATCCCGCCTCTGAAGCCCGCCGCCGTGCTTGCTGCGGCCGCCCTCGCTCACCGCAGGTCCGACCCAGCCATGGGTGGGCAAAAGCGTCAGGCGCGTCGCTTCCGCAAGCCTGGGATGGTGTATCTCGCTGCTTCTCACCCTCCTGTTGATCTGAAGCGTGACAGCGCCGTGGTGGTTGAGGGGCTCGGGTCCCTGTCGCTGCAACCGGCTGCCTCGGACGGCCATCTCTCCGAGGTGCCCATTCCTGCTAGTGCAATGCTGCCAACTTCAAGCCAGCTTTGGGTTGCTTCTTTGAGTTCCGACGACGATGATGAAGACGATGAAGTGTTGGCTCCGCAGACGCCTTTGGCCACCATGGTTGAGGTTTCTGTCTCGGTGCACGACACCGTTGATGTTCGCCATGATGAGGAGGCGCCACCAAAGCCTTGCAGCGGCCTCTTTGTTGATACTGCTGCTCCAGGAAACGAGGAAGGCTGGGTGCAGGTGGGTCACGGCGGCCGCCCCTGTTGTGTGCCAACTTCTTTGATTCAGCCAACTTCTTTAATTCAGAAGGAAGGGGCGCGTAGTCTCGCCTTCAAGCGTTGGGCTCGAGGAAGGTGCTTTCGGTGCCTCGAGCGTGGCCACCAGGTCCGTGTGTGCCGTGGGCCTTACAGATGCATCCGTTGTCGTCGTCCTGGTCATCGGGAGCGTTTTTGCCGTGCCCGCTTTCCTGCAGCTCGTTCTCGCTCTCCGGACGCTCGTGCCCCTTCTTTGGATGATTGTTATCCTTGTCAACGAAGTCGCTCTCTATCCGCTCAGCCTCGTCGTCCCTCGTCGTCTCGGAGTTGGGCTGACGTTGTGCGCCACTCGTCTTCGCCTGTAGCGGTGTCGCCAAGACCCTCTCCTAGGTGCTGCGAGGAGGTCAATGTCAGCGGCACTTTGGACTCTCTTTTTCGGTCTCAGGTTGCCTTGGTGCGTATAGAGCTCCTTCAGCTTGTCGATGCCCGCGTCGAGGAGGCGTCTCGACCCCTTCGAGAAGAGGTGGCAGCTCTAAAGTTGTTGTTGGCGCGTGTTGGTGATTCTTTGGAGCCGACGGGTGGCCTGGGGCACGCCCCCGTGCAGGCTTCGTTTCCCCTTGACTCCACTGCGCAGAAGTCGTTTGTGGTTGAGGAAGAACATCTTTATGGCTGTATCTCTCCTCGTGGCAGTCCTTGCCAGTCACCACAGCCAGATGTGTCGGCTGCCTATGAGAGCGAGGGCATGGATGCGATCTTGGATCCAGTGTTGCACATCACACCAGAGTTTTATGAGTTATGTGAGGAATCTTCTAAGGTGCTTCCGTTGGAGGTGGGGTCTTCTGAGGCCTTAGTGACCTCGCTACCGCAGTCGCCCGCCTCTTTGGTTAGTGGAGCTGTGCTAGCACATAGCTCCGATGCTCTTTTTGCTAAAGAGCTTTGCGGATTGCTCGCGAGTTTGGAGGCGGCTAGCCCTGGATATGGCAAGGACATTGCATGTGTCTTGGCGGGAAAGGCTTCCAAGGAAATAATCAGGAAGGTGGAGAAGTTTCTTAGGACCAAAAGAAAGAAGATGGTCTTCACTTGGAAAGTTCCGCAGCAGCTGCTTGTTTGATGGATGCCATTCGATTTGCCAGGTTTGTCCAGTTGAGTGGATCTTCTTTGCGTCGTGGTGCTCCATGTGTTGTGAGCTCGCTGTTGTAGGTTGAGTGTGCATGTTGGTTTGGAGGTTGCAGGTTTTAGGTGTTGTTCTCGTGTGGTTTTGTTGTAACGGTTTTTGCCCGGTTTTCCATTAATTAACTGGGCAATTCTCTTCTTCTTAATTAATAGATTGAGGCAAATCTTTTGCCTCCGTTTCAAAAAAAAAATCCTATTTATGTCTGTTCTTACAGTTTTCGCACTATCTCTTTCTTGTTTAGTTGTTAAGCACTCCAACATATTTTGCATGTTCCCAGACAATTTTTGTCATACTGTATTGTTTTCTTATCGACTTCATATACATAGTCATATGAATTAATCCTATGTTTTATGTTTTTGACTTCCATTTATCCTCGCTTCTGTCCATACCGATTATGCACCACCTTCAGCATTACTATTTCTTCTGTTGTCGCTGTGAAAGTAAAATCACAGAAAAACGGCACGGCAAGGCGCGCCTTTGGTTCTAGTGCATGTTGATGTGCCAAATTGCTCCATTGCCGGTATCTATTTGTCTGTAGCAGGATCTGGAGAACAGAAACACGTGCACATGTCTCTTGTCGCGCAGTGTGTACGTTCGTTAGCTATCCACCAGCGGATTAAGGGCATCTCCATGGCGCTAACTCATTTCGGTGTCTGAAATGGTCTGAATCGATCTATTTGCGTCGGGTCGTGGATATCAAATTCCATTCGGATAGGGCATGTCCGTTTGGGTAGGGGTGCGTCCAGCGGGTTGACCCATTTTGTCGGAGGGGCAAGATTTGGCCCGCTACTGCCGCCTGTTGGCCACCAGTTTGGACTCAGAATAGCGAAAAACAAGACGATCAAGGACTGAAATTAAACTAGGACAACAATCAGGTCCGCGATGGCCGGTTTGGTCAGTTCATGGCCACCAAAAGTAACAACAACGAATACAAATTCATGCATCACGTGCACGAATCATGGCTTGCTTGCTCTCAAACCATGCCCTTCTTGCCGGGTCCAAAGCACTCAAGTCGGCCATCATGATCTTGCTCTCCTCGGCAAGCAAGGTGGCCTCGTTCTCCTTTGCTTTGAGCTCTAGCTCCTTGGCCCTTGCCCTTTCTTTCACCTCCGCAAGATCAAGCTTCCTTTATTGGATTTCAAGGGTCTTCCTTTGTATGTCGACGAAGCTTTGCATGTGCTCCTCCTTGTCCCGGCGCCTTTGCTCATCCCTCTTGGCACTTGCTGCTTCCTTGTCAGCAAAGACCAACTTCAAAGTGTTCCCAAGTGCGATGGCCGAAGCTTCGCGACGCAAGTCGGTCTTGCTTGCCTTGTGACCTCTTGGGCATTTCGCGTAAGCTCCGCCCTCGCTTGGAGTGTCTTGGTCATTGTCCTCGACGGTCCGCTTCCCATCCTTGAACCAAAGGAGGAAGCTTGTCTTCCACTTCTCATAATCTTTTAGTTTGAGCCAACAATGACTCAATGTGAAGGCATGCTTCTCCACCTCCTTGAAGAAGCCCAATGCTTGCGGCACCTACAATCAATGCTAAGCAAAGGATGCCAATGTAACACAATGAAACGATCACACGAGGAGAAAACATCTTACCAACTCATTGACACCGTGGCCACTTTGCTTGCGGTTCTTCACATTCTCGAGTGCGCCATAAAAACGATTGCACTCTAATTGAATGAAGCTCCACCGCTTTGAAAGAGAGACCTCATTGCGATCGCTCTCAAAGTTGCCGGGCTTGAAGTTCCTATGCTCATGGAAGTATAGATAGATCCGCCGCCAAAAATGACCTCCCTTTTGCTCGGCACCGGAGATGGGATCGGTGCCAATATGCAACCAAGCATCGCATAGCATGAGGTCCTCCTTGTCGGTGTAGGCGCTGGTCCGGTGGCTGCAACGGTCCTGTGTCGCGGCCAGCAAGACGTCCTCAAACATCGGCTCGCCGTCGATGTTGCAGGCCGGTCCGTGCTGGTCTCGACGCTGGTGATGGTGCAGTCCTCATCGTCAGGCTGGGTGGCATCCTGCATATTGGCAACAGCCACGGCTGCTCAAATGAAAGCCAATGGACCAAAGTACAGGGCCAACGGGGGTACCTCGTCGAACATGGGCTGCGTCGGCATTTGGCCGAACAGGTCTACCGCGTCGGGCAGGTCATCGGCAGCGCGCGCTCGTGGAGCCTTGTTGTGACCGAACGATGTGTCGCCCGCAACAGGCGTGCAGTTGAGGTCGATGACGGGCTGGAACGCGCCACCATTCGCCGTGAACCGCACCTTCGACGCCGCCAGAACGCCGAGGCGCGATGTGGCCGCTGCCTGGGAAGGCGGCTCGCGCGTCGAAGACAGGGCCGGCGAAGCTGGGCGTTGCCAACTCCCGGCCGCTGACGACACAGAGCTGGCTGTGGACCCAAACTGGTCGGTGGGTCACCACCTCGCTCTTGAGCATGGCGACGGCGTGGACGGCAGCCTGCTTGGCCAGAGCCTCAGCCGTAGCTCTGGCGTGAACGGCCTGCAGCATTTCGGCCTGCCTCGCCTTCTCCTCGGCAGCCTTCCTGTTCTTCTCCTTCTGCTTGGCCACGACCCGCCGACAGCTCTTCGATTCTGTCGCCCGAGCCTCCGGTGTCATTTCCTTCTTGCCCCTTGGAAGGACCGTAGGAGTGGTGGCGGTGGACTGGGCGGAGGGCTGGGCGACCTGATCTATGGCCGAGCACTCAACGGCGGTGGGAGGGCGGCAGCAGTAGCGTCTATCTCCATGGTTTATGTTTTGGGCGGGAGTGGCGCATCTGTCGAGCGGGAGGGGAAAAATGAAGTGATATCGGCTGGGCCGGGGCTGACAAGAGGGACGCGGGGGAGGACGCGCGCGCTGTTCGGGCCGATGCATTTCAGGCCCAAATCTAAGGCTAAAATGGGTGCGTGCGAACAAGATCGGACCGTGTTATCTATTTGGATCGGGCCGCTGGGTTACTATATCCTTATTTTAATGTCCACGCAAACAAGTTCGGACGCGGGATGGTCTTTTAAATCGGTCCGATGCCCTACCAGAAGTAGAAAAGCGCACGTGCCCATACATTTCCGCGGCCGACCAGCTGCAGCCACCGAGTCACACCGAAGCTCCCTTGGCCGATCGGCATGTCGGCATAGCACGTACTATTACACGTACTTACGTCAGCATCCGATGGGTGCAAGCAAGCTAAGCGGACGGCCAAGCTAGACTACCTCGTCGGCGAAATCCCCATTGTCACCGCGATACTGTTCCAACAATAAAATTAGATCGATTAGAAACAAAGATGACAAATTGCAGGGTATCGATCAGATGCTAAATAAAGCGTGGTTTCCGCTGAGAACGATGGACTCCTATCCTGCAGATTAATCTGGGAGTGTGAGAACAGGAGCTCGTGAATACGTCTCTCTCGCATCGTTTTGCGTCAGTATATGCGGACAAACAAACTAGGACTGAATAAGGTTGTCGTACGTTTAGATAGCTAGGTGCCACTGTACTGGATGGAACTGGAAGAAGAAAACGCACGAGACCATATGTTTCTGTGGCCTCGTCGACGACGAGAATGGCACACTGATATGATCCAGGGGTGCGGCCTCGTCGACTCCACATCCGTGATGGATACCACTGTACTGCTACTTTCTAACGGTAGATACTTTATGTAGCACGCTGCAATGCACGATATCGTCATAGTGCATGTTTGGATGTATGAATTAGGGCTTGGAATTGCCTATTTAAAATTTAGAGACCCGAATTCCGCTGTTTGGATGTCTATGAAATTTGAGTGTGGAAACTGGCCGAAATTCCAAACCAAAACCACCATGTGTTATTTCAGCCTTGCATGTTTCCGAGCTACCCCGCTCTGAATTGACTGGAATTGTAAAAACTTTAAAAATATATAAAAAATTCAAAAACTTTAATAAAATAAAAAATGTGAAAAAATTTAAAAAACATAAAACATAAAAATTTAAAACTTTAAAAATACAAAAAAATATAAAATAAAAACTTCCAAAAAATTCTAGAAATTTGAAAACAGTACAAATATCAAAGTTTAATAAAATTTAAATAAAAATAAAAATTTGGAAATATAAAGTGAGAAAAACCCTAACCCTAGATCGAAATTCAATTCCATGTTTTGTACATCAAACTAGGATTTGAATTAGGTGCTATTCTTTGATTCCAACAAAAATTTCTATGCACATCCAAACAAAGAAATTGAAAATGGAGGTCATTTCCTTTCCATCTTAGATTTGGAATTTTCAATCCAATTCATTTCCGAGCAAAAATTCCTACATCCAAACAGACCCATAGGGAAATCTGCGAAAGGGGGAGGTCGTTGTTGTAATCCATTCTGTTTTCTGTCGTAGCAATTCTGTCCACTCTTACTACATTCTCCAGTCCAAAAAAATTAAGATGACTGTAGTTCAAATTTAGAAAAATTTAAACACGTGCCCCCTCAATGCGGCGCGCGATTGCCACGTCGCACTCCCCTCCCTCCTCTTTTTGGCCCAGGGCTGTATATTGCGCCACAGGTTTTCTCAATTTTTTGGTTAATCTACCTAGGTTTTCGGTTTTTACTTGATTTTCTAGGTTTTGAAAAAATTAATCATAATAAAAAGTGTTAATATTTCAAAAATGTTTATATCTGAATTATATTTGATTAAAAAGGTACATATTTTGGATTTTTATTGCATTAAAACAATTATTAAAAACAAAAAATAATAGAAAAAAGGAAAATTAAAAATACCTTGGTGAGTCGCGGCCCAACCAAGAGAGTTGTGGAGAAGTGGGTGTGCTCGATACACCGCCGTTTAAGGCGGTGTATATGAGCGTCTCTACAGACTGATTCTTCCTAATTCCCGCCTCAGGCGTTCGAAAGGACTTAAGCGGGACCTTAAAAAGGTGATGTTTTTAAGGTAGTTGCTCTATCTTCTAGTGTGTACATGTTTTACTTTTCGGGTCTCTCTAATGCGCAGTCGACTGAGAACTAGGACTAACGTCAGGCTTTCTTCCCCACCTCCGGCGAGCGCCGCCCCGCTCCCCCGCATATCGCCGCTGGCCGAACCGCCGTCCATCCCGCCCTACGCCAAGCTCTCCCTCTGCCGGTCCAGCACCGCCCCGGCCATCCCCTCTAACTCCGAAAAGCTCCACATCTTCTCCGGCACCAGAACGCCCCCCATCCCCCATCCTAAGTTCCTTTGCTCCCCTTCACCACCTCCGCCGCGGCCAGCCGCGCCGTCGGCGCCGCCGAGTTGCACGTTCCCAGCGAGGAAGAAGAGTAGTTCGTAGGGATAAGATGTGGCACGAATCTTGGCACACAGATCTAACGGTGTAAGAAGTGACTAGGCCTGAGAATTAGCAAAACCGTTACTTTTCAGTAGTATGAAATTGTACATCCTTTTGCCCTCGATAGTTATCCAATGAATGGTGATATAATCAATGAAAAATATTTCTCTATCACTTCTTCCCACATTTTGGGTTTTTTGTTTGTGCATTGTCTTCTCTTAAGTTATTTAGTCCTACTTAAGTCCTTGATTCCACCATGGATGCCGGTGTAGCAGACAAGGTACTCCTGGAGGGTACAAGGGTGGGCAATCGGCAGAATCTTGTGATCTTCCATGGCAAACTGAAACGGTGGATCGATACTCCTGTCACCCAGATAGCATACACCAAAGGAACTGGAGCAGCTGCTGTTCACCCCGGGGTACACCGCGTTCCCTGCCAGCGACGGGAACCTCTCGGCGGAGACGGAGAGGCAGGCCACATCCCCGATGAACAGCGCGCGATGGCCGATGTCCGCCACCAGGACGAGCCTCTTGCCGGCCAGGTCCACCTCAGACACCTGCATCAGCTGCCATAAGTAGCGGCGAGTCGGGTACCTGATGTGCACCTTTGATCATGTCCTTCCTTCTCTTCATCTTCCTCTGCTCATCGGGGCTTAGGTGCTGGAGGGTGAGATAGTAGCACACCATGAGCATTGCGCGGCGGTGGTCGTCGGCTGTGACGAGGTAGGAGAACACATTGCATGGCAGCAGGTCGAAGGGATGATTCTGATTCGTTACCACGGGTACGAGTCGAGGCTCGGGAAATATGCTCACTTTCAGTATGTTCCCGTCCATCGTCGGCAGGTAGATACACCCCCGCAGTAGTCGCGCAGAAGCGCTCCCCCAAAAATCTGATCGTCCCTCACCCGTACAGGTTCACAAGAGGCGGGATTCCGGAGGCCTACTGTCCCGTCGTCTGGTGCACGCCGGAAGAGGGGATGGAGAAGGTGTAGCGGCGGCGCAAGGCTCTGGAGGCGAGAGACGGGATGTGATACAGCGCACCTAGGGTTTACGCCTGAGCCTCTTATATATAGCCAGTCGGGTAAGACGTATGGCGCAGCCCATGTCCGAGTTAGTAACAGCCTACGATTCGAAAAGACCGGAAACCGCTGATAGAAAATAACTCGCACAATAATTTTTCCGAACAGCAAAAAGATAAGTAAGCTCAGCACCGCGGCACAATTCTGTAAACCGCAGCGCACGCACGTTGTGACGAGGCGGGGTGGAGGAAGAGCGCGCGTGTAAGCCACTTCTCTTCTCTCACTTTAGAAGGTAAGTAGAACACCCTCTATATATATTGGTCTCCCCTCAAACTAGCAAGGTGAGACTAAACTTTGATGCCATTCCTTGCTAGATATGAATAGGCTATGAGAATTTCAGAATTTGTATTGGGCTACGGGTATAAATCCCACCACCAAATTCCAACAGCGAGTTGAAGGGATGATTCTGATTCGCTACCACGGGCAAGGGTACCAGCCGAGGCTCAGGACTGATGCTCACTTTCAGTATGTTCCCATCCATCGTCAGCAGGTAGATGCACCCCCGCATCGTCAGCACTGACAGGTACAGGAGACGATTTAGCATGATGCTGCTATTGTATCGGGTGGGAAGGGACTTCCAGCACTCCTCGTCGATGAGCGACCACCTCTCGTCGACGCCGGGCTTATCGTACGCGATGGTGCAGCACATGTGGCCTTGCATGAACAGCACGACCGTCGCCGGGGAGGTCTCGTCGGAGATGCCGGCGTAGACGACGCGAACGAGAGATTCGTCCGTCGCTTTCCAGGCGACGTGCAGGCTGCCCAGCTCCGCGGTGATGGGCGGGAGGTCGGTGAGGGCCCTGGTGAGCGGGTTCAGGAGGCGGACGGCGTGGCTCGCCTCGTCGCGCAGGAGCAGGAGACCCTCGGTGGACGTCTCGAGGCGGTGGCCTGAGAGCTCCGGGAGGTCGACGTCGGCGCAGGCGCCGGTGGAGGTGTTGATGAACTGGCGCCGTGTCCCCCGCAAGGAGCTGGGGATCATGATCCAGTGCCGCGGGCGGAAGCGGCTGTCCAGGTGGTCGCCGCGAGGGTCGTCGGTGCACGCCCTCCACTCCTTGCACGCGGCGCGGAGGCGGAGGTACTCGGCCACGTCGTAGCGGAGCAGCCGGCCGGCGACGTCGTCGACGAGATCCGACGGCAGGTTGGGCCAATCTCTCCTGGCGGAATAGAGGATGGGGAAACATGAACCAAAAGCAGGAGAATTCAGGACAGCGGATGGGGTGATTGAACTCACCATTCATCGTGGCCGCGTTTGCGACCTCGCTTGCGCATGTACGCCCTTGTTTTCTGCCCGACACTGGAGGGTGAGGGAGGATGTGCAGCGGCGGCGGCTATCCCGTGCGGATGGTGTGGGTACCGTGTGTACAGAAACCCTATAGACTGGACTGCGCGGGCTACGCTAAAACGGTAAAACCCCAACTCTTATCATTCGGGACACAATGAAAGAAGAGATTGTGAGCAGTGTACAGAAGTTCTTCAAAACTTGTGTTATGCCAGAGGGTGTCAATGACAGCACCATTGTTCTTATTCCGAAGACGAAGAACCCCGTGGATCTAAAAGATTTCAGACCCATTAGTCTCTGCAACGTAATATACAAGGTGATTGCTAAATGCCTTGTAAACAGACTAAGGCCTATTTTAGATGAGATCATCGGCCCAGAACAAAGCGCCTTTATACCTGGAAGAATGATCACGGATAACGCACTGATTGCGTTTGAATGCATACACACTATCCAACATGCGAAAGACAAGAAAGGCTCCTTCTGTGCCTACAAATTAGATATGTCAAAAGCTTATGACCGTGTAGACTGGCTGTTTCTTGAAGAAGCTCTGACCAAAGTAGGCTTTGACACCAAATGGATTAAGTGGGTGATGGAATGTGTTAAATCCGTCAGATATTCTATCAGACTAAACGGAACCCTCCTTGATCCTTTTACTCCATCAAGAGGCCCCAGACAGGGAGACCCCCTCTCGCCATTCCTTTTCCTGTCTGTTGCCGAAGGCCTTTCCAACCTCATAAAAAGAGAGAGTATCCATGGAAACCTTGAGGAACTGAAGATTGTCCGCAGAGCCCCGGGCATCTCTCATCTCCTCTTCGCCGATGACAGCCTCCTCTTCTTCAAGGGGACCGTAGAACAAGCCATAAAGATCAGAAACACTTTAAGCACGTACGAAAAAGGGACGGGCCAGCAGCTCAACCCGGACAAATGCTCTATCCTTTTGGGAAACAAGTGCGACTTGAACATCGGGAAAGAAATTGGAACCATTCTCAGCATTTCCTCTGTTAGTTTTGAGGAGAAGTATTTAGGGCTACCAGTACCAGAAGGAAGGATGAAGAACGGCAAGTTCGTTCCAATTAAAGAAAGATACCGTAAAAAACTTTCTGATTGGAATGAAAAATATGCTTCTAGTGCTACCAAAGAAGTGCTTATTAAGTCAGTGGCCCAAGCAATACCTACACTCGCAATGAGTGTCTTCCAGTTTACTTCAGGAATGTGTGAAGACCTGATGAAAATGACAAGAGAATTCTGGTGGGCAGAGGAAGGGGAGAAGAAACACATACATTGGTCGAGCTGGGACAAATTGATCCAAAAGAAATCAAAGGGGGGGATGGGATTCCGAGACCTTGCTCTTTTCAACCAAGCTCTACTAGCTAAACAAGCTTGGCGGCTTCTCGACAAACCTGATAGCCTATGTGCCAGATTGCTAAAAGCAAGGTATTTCCCCAACGCCAACCTCATGGACACAGCCTTTGTGAAAAATCCCTCACCCGGTTGGAAAGGGATCACCCATGGCCTGGAGCTGCTTAAAAAGGGTGCTGTTTGGCGCATCAATAACGGAAAGAAAATTCGTATCTGGCGCGACAATTGGATTCCCAGAGGAAACTTGAAAGTGGCAGGAAATCCTTCGGATTCCCGAATGAGATGGGTTTGTGATCTAATCAACCAGGAAACAAAACAATGGAAAGAGGAGTTAATTAGATTGACCTTCCATGACCACGACGCGGAAGAGATTTTGAAGATACAAATACCAAAACAAAACGGGGAAGATAGACTTGCCTGGAGTCCGGACAGCAAAGGTCTATTCTCTGTTAGAAGTGCCTACAACCTGGCACTTGAAATCAGATCAAACCCTTTGGGCATGGGTTCAAGTGCCCACCCATCTGGCGAGAGGAAGGCCTGGGAGCTAATCTGGAAAGCAAATGTTCCCCCCAAAATAAGAGTGTTTGGCTGGAAACTTGCAACCAATGGACTAGCTGTGCAAAATAATCGATGCAAGAGAATAAAAAATTCAGTGGCAACTTGTCACATTTGCGGTATTGAAGCTGAAACTGAATTCCACGCAGTTATGTCATGCCCTAAGGCACGCGCCTTGCGGCTGTCCATGCGTCAGTTCTGGAATATACCAAAAGAGAATGAGCTTACTTATACAGGGAACGATTGGGTACTGAACATCCTTGCTAATCAAAAAGAGGACACAAGAAGCCAACTTCTATTTATTTGGTGGAGGGCCTGGCACCTCAGAAATAATTCGATCTTTGGGGACGGCAGAGATAAAATTTCTAACTCTGTTTGCTTCTTAAAGAACTATTTTAACACTACAGTACAGATTAAAAATGGAGTCATAGCTTGTGACAGGAAAGGGAAAGGTAAAACTGATCTTCAAATCCCAAAAGAGAGTAAGCCTTTGAAGGAAATCGGCAAGACCGCTTGGTGTAAACCGCAATTAGGTTGGGTTAAAATAAACACTGATGCCTCTTTCATAGCTGAAACAGGTACCGGATACTGGGGCGCGATTGCTCGGGACTCGGATGGGAATACAATCCTTTCGGCCTGGAGTCCGATCAAACGTTGTACTAGCGCAGCCGAAGCCGAAACAGTTGCTGCACTGGAAGGCCTACGCATTGCTGCTAAGCTAAATGCACCAACTGCCCTTGAAACTGACTGCCAGTACGTAGTGGACTGCCTCACTAATCGCGTGCTGGACAGATCTCAAGCCTGCTTCATCGTGGATGAAGCGATCAGCATTGCTGACAAAATCCGTCTACTGAAGATTGAAAAGGTCAATAGAGATGGAAACATGGCAGCTCATAGGATAGCAGCGTATTGCAGAACTGTGCTGACTAGCGGTGTTTTACACAATTCCGTTCCTCCCTGTGTTAAGGAACAAATGATGCTTGATTGTAACCTGAACGTCTCTGAGTAATATATAGTCAACACCTTTCAAAAAAAAAAAACCCAACTCTTTTTTATTAAAAAAAACTCCTTTTCTTTTTCTGTGTGACAATAACGTACTTGAAAACTTATTGTCCAGCATTTGTTTTTCTACAACTGAGTCTGAGAACGAGGTGTCTGCCTGCTGGATGACTTCCCAGGATATCTGAATCTATAACCGATGTGAATCGCAGCACGTTTGTGTACCAACAAAGTTGTCGAGATCGATGGCGTGAGAGTTATGCATTTCTAGCATGCCGTACCTCTGGGCTTGGAGTCCCATTTCAGTAAAAGAATCTGCAACAGGTTAACCTGAATGTATGTGTATCAGGTCGGTGGTCGGATACTCATAAGAGAACGTATGTGTTGCGTTTCGATTTAACACACCGTTTCAGGTAGTACCAGTTTCTGATATGTCGTTTCCATATGCAGCTTGCAGGCAGTTGCAACTTGCAAGCCATGTCATATGTGTTGAAATATTGGGCCTTTTCATATGAGCCCATAATAGATTTTAGAAATTTCTAGAAATCTCAAAGCCTATGTGTGTGAGCCCATTTGGAATGCAGCCCAAGTTTTTTGGCTGCACAAAGGCAAGGGGTGGGAGCTAAGTTTAGTCCCACATGGAAAGTTGGGAGAGATGTAGACCAACATATAAGGTGGGGTGTTGCACCACTTGGTAAGTGAGTGAGAAGAGAAGTGCCACACGTGCGCTCCTCCTCCTCCTCCTCACTCGTCTCGACTCGACACGTCACGACGCGACGCGACGCGCGCCACGGTTTGCGGAATTGAGCCTCGGAGTCGAGCTTATCTTTTTGCTGCATAGGAAAACCGAACGTGGGCGTGGCCCACGTTGCCTAGGTTTCTCCGCTGCGCCGCCTATATAAACTCTTGCCCGGCTACCGCCGCACACACCTGAAATCGATCTAGGGTTTTGCCACCTCTCGCTACTTGCGCCGCCTCCGTAGTCTACTCCATCCCGAGCGCCGGCGTGCACCGGCGAACGGGAGAGCAGGTCTCCGGAACCACTCGCCTTTGCGATCCTGTACGGGAGAGGGCGAATTAGGTTTTTGGGAAGCGCTCTGCGCGACTGCTCAAGCTCTTCATCACGGGTCGTCTTCCATCCAAGTCGGGCGGTGCAGTCTACCGCCGTCTTCATCGCCGTCTGCTTCGACCGGTCTACTCCAACGTTGTCATCAACAACGTTACTGCTACGACTACATCTGTAAGTGAACGGTACGTGCGGTGTACTGCTGTTTCCCTGTTCATCATGTTCTGTGAGTACATGTTTCGCTGCTACTTGTTTCCGTTCATCTTGTTGTTCAATACATCTAGTATGTTCGAGTTACATGTGATAGTAGCTAGCGTTGTCATGTTTAATATTCTGGAATTAATCATGGAAATTGTGCCAAATTATCCAACAATCCAAAAACCTAATTGTAGGCAATTTCCTGAATTATCAATGGCTGGTTTTACCGATGCACTGAGGACAGATAAATTTACCGGTGTGCACTTCAAGAGGTGGCAGTACAAAGCTGAGCTTTGGCTGACCACGATGAAAGTGTTCCAGATTAGTAAAGGCAAACCTGAAGGAACTATGTCTGAGGATGATCAGAAAAAGTTCGAGGAAGCCAATACTATCTTTGTGGGATGCATTCTGAGCATTCTTGCTGACCGTCTGTGTGATGTGTTTATGCACATAAAAGACGGGAAGGAGCTCTGGGACGCACTGGACGCCAAGTTTGGTGCTGCAGATGCTGGCAGTGAACTGTACATCATGGAGAGCTTTCATGATTTTAAGATGACTAAGGACCTTCCTGTGGTTCAACAAGCTCATGAGATACAGTGCATTGTCAAAGAGCTCAAACTCCTTAAGTGTGCCTTACCCGACAAGTTTGTGGCGGGTTGCATTATTGCTAAGTTGCCCCCTTCATGGAGGAACTTCGCCACAGCTCTCAAACACAAGAGACAGGAGATATCAGTTAAAAATCTGATAGCGTCCCTTGATGTTGAGGAGAAGGCTCGTGCTAAGGACACTACTGAGAAAGGAGAGGGTCATGCTACTGCTAACTTTGTGCAGCAGAAAGGCAAATCCTCAGACAAGAATAAAGGGAACTTCAAGCCCTCTTTCAACAAGCATGTAAAGACTACAACCTTCAAGAAGAATAAGACGAACAGGGACAGGAGTGATCTGACTTGTTTCACTTGTGGAGAGCCCGGCCACTTTTCCAAGGACTGCCCAGAACGCGCAGACCGCAGAGGGAAAAGGGCCAAGAATGTCAACGTCGTGACTGCTAGCAATACCGATGGGTATGGTAATCTATTTACTGTTCTTTCGGTATTTCAATCTCCCTCTTGGTGGATTGATACGGGTGCTAACATTCATGTGTGTGCTGACATCTCTATGTTCACTTCTTATTAGGCCGCACGGGATTCCTCCGTCCTAATGGGCAATGGGTCACATGCCTCTGTTCGTGGTGTTGGCACGGTAGATCTGAAGTTCACTTCGGGGAAGATCGTGCAGCTGAGGAACGTGCAGCATGTCCCTTCTATGAATAAGAATCTTGTTAGCGGTTCCCTTCTCTGCAGAGATGGGTTTAAGGTTGTGTTAGAGTCAAATAAGGTAGTCATTTCCAAGCATGGACAATTTATTGGAAAAGGCTATGAGTGCGGAGGCTTGTTCCGCTTTTCACTTTTAGATTTCTGTAATAAATCCGTGAACCATATTTGTGGCGGTGTTAATGATGATACCAGTGTTTGGCATTCTCGTTTATGTCACATTAATTTTGGTTTGATGTCTCGGTTATCCAGCATGAGTTTAATTCCGAAATTCACTATTGCCAAAGGTTCTAAGTGCTATAGTTGTGTGCAATCGAAGCAACCTCGTAAGCCTCATACGGCGGCCGAGGAGAGAAACTTGGCACCTCTAGAACTCATACATTCTGATCTATGCGAGATGAATGGTGTATTGACAAAAGGTGAAAAGAGATATTTCATGACATTGATTGATGATGCGACTAGATTTTGCTATGTTTACTTGTTGCGAACTAAAGATGAAGCTTTAGACTACTTTAAAATTTATAAGGCCGAAGTTAAAAATCAACTAGAGAGAAAGATCAAGCGTCTTAGTGTTGGAATTATGCCCTAGAGGCAATAATAAAGATGTTATTATTATAATTCTTGTTCATGATAATGTTTATATTCCATGCTAGAATTGTATTAAGCGGAAACTTTAATACTTGTGTGGTTTATGAACAGCACTGTGTCCCTAGTACGCCTCTATGGACTAGCTCATTGATTAATGATGGTTAAGGTTTCCTAACCATAGACATGAGTTGTCAATTAATAATGAGATCATGTCATTAGGAGAATGATGTGATGGACAGACCCAAATAAAGCAGAGCAATTAGATCGTGTCATCGTGTTCATCTTTGCGAAGCTTTTCTTATGTCAAGTATTGTATTCCTTAGACCATGAGATAATACAACTCCCTAGTATCGGAAGAAAGCTTTGAGGTCATCAAACGTCATCCTATGTGAGGGTGATAATAAAGGTGTCTCTCAGGTGATTGGAAAGTACTTGTTGGGTTGTATGTATCGAGATGGAATTTGTCCCTCCCAAGTCGGAGAGATATACTTCGGGCCCACTCGGTAATCGATATCAACACCGCTTGCAAGCACGTGGTTAAGGAGTTAATCACAAAGTGATATCGGATTACGGAACAAGTAAAGTACTTGCTGTGAACGAGATTGAACTAGGTATGCCGATACTGACGATCGAATCTTGGGCGAGTAAAATATCGCGAGACGAAGGGAATACAAATACGGGATTGCTTGAATCCTGACATCGTGGTTCATCCGATATGATCATCGCTGAGTGCGTGGGAGTCAATATGGATTTCTAGATCCCGCTATTGATTATTGATGGAGATCATGTCTGCGCATTCTCGAACCCGTAGGGTCACACACTTAACGCAAATCAACGCTAGGGTAGTTCTGGGATATATGTGAAACTGTTTCAGAAGTTACGGAATTGTTCCGGGTGGAAAAATATTAGTATTTATCGGTTATGAGAATTGATAAATATTAAGCAGTATTAACTGATATTTATTTAGTAGAAATAAATAAAGATAAAAGGAAAGAAAAAAAAGGGGGGCTGCAGCGGCCAGGGAAGAGTCCCTGGCTCGCACGCACGGCGCCCGCTCGAGGCGGCCAGGGATCGATCCCGATCCTGGCTCTCGCTCGCCCCTGTGCTGGTCGGGTGGGCTTTTGGCCAAGTGGGCCGGCCTTGGCTGGGCCAAGAGCTGTTGCTGCTTGCGCTGCTGGACCGGGTGCCAGCCTGCCAGGGCGCATCGGCTTGATCCGTCGTGCACGTCACGCCACTGCACGGCAGTTTCGATCGATAGGATCGATCGTAGATTGGCAGGACTGCCTCGGTTTCCGTGAGAAACACGTCAAAACAACTGCGTGACCTAGCCCCTGCTTCAAGGGCGGTCGTCTATAAAAGGACGAGCACGCCGGTTGTTTGTGTACTAGTTCTCTGAAAAGCCGCTGCCCGTTTTTTGAAGCCTCCTTTCTCCGTTCTTTCTCCACCACGCAAACAGGCGAAGCCCTGTCGGCGAAAACTCTCCACCATAGACACCACGCCGTCGTGTTGTCGATCCCATCTACCACTCCACCATATCTCGCTGGACCGGGAAGGCGGAGTCGTTGGTGCGCTGTACGTGTGCATCTCTCGGAGGCGTCGCCACTTGCGGCGTTGGATCGGATCGGATCGCGGGGAGGAGACGGCTAGTACGACTACATCATCCACGTTCTGTTGAACGTTTCCGCTGTGCGATTTCTTCAAGGGTATGAAGATCTCATCTACCTCTCGTTGATTACATCTCCTAGATTAGATCTTGGCTTTCTTGTTTGCATCCGTAGGAAATTTTTTGATTTACTATGCTGCGAAACCCTTCAGTGGTATCAGAGCTAGATCTATGCGTAGATGTGTTTCACGAGTAGAATGCAACATGCTTGTTGCGGGCATTGATGTTTTCTATTGCAAACCTCTTTGTTTTGTACTTCTTATGGCGCGGCATAGTGAGATCGAAGCGGTCCAGGCCAACTTTACGCGACCTCATTCGCGAGACCGGCTCCACACTTGACGTGTGGCTTGTTCCACACATGCGGCTGGTGGATGCCAGTTTCTCTCACTATAGTAGTCATGAGATTTACAACGGATGTTAGCAACCATAATATCACCGTTGTGGCTTTCCGTAGGTAAGAATCGTTCTTAACTTGTGACTCCCATAAGCCACGTAAAACATGCAACAACAAAGTAGAGGCGTCTAACTTGTTTTTGCAGGGAGTGTTTTGTGATATGGTATGGCCCAAGACATGATGTGTATGAATTGATATGTATGCAATGATCATGTTTTGTAATCTTTCACGACTTGCATGTCGATGAGTTCACAACCGGCAGGAGCCATATGGTTGTCTTTATAATTGTGTATGACCTGCGTGTCAACTTCTTATACGCCATGTAATAGCTTTACTTTATCGCTAAGTAGTTAGCAATAGTTATAGTTGCTATTCGTGGTGGAGACAATCATGGTGGAGTGATGGAGATCATGCCGGCGCGCACAAGATGGAGATCATGGCGCGGAGATTGGCTATACCATGTCACATAAAATTATATGCATGTGATGTTTATCCTTTTATGTATCTTATTATGCTTAGATCGCGACGGTAGCATTATAAGATGATTCCTCACTTAAAGATCAAGATAAAATTGTGTTCTCCCCTCGTATGCGCCGTTGCGAAAGTTCGTCGTTTTCAAGCACCTCGTGATGATCGGGTGCTATAAACTCTACGTTCACATACAACGGGTGTAAGCCAGTTTTGCACACGCGGAAATACTTGGGTTTGACTTGACGAGCCTAGCATGTACAGACATGGCCTCGGAACACACGAACCGAAAGGTTAAACATGAGTCATATGAATGATATGATCGACACTTAGTTGTCCACCATTGAAACCACATCTCTTCTCGTGAAGATCGGATTAGGTGTGGTGAATTTGGATCGTGTTCACTAAACAACTTGAGGGATGTTGAATTTAGTGGGAGTTCATCTAGTAATTTGATTAAGTTGAACTAGTTATCATGAACATAGTCTAATTTGTACTTGCAATGTTGTAGATCAAATGGCTAAGTCCAACTTCAACTTCAACGTTTTTGCTGAGAAAGAAAAGCTTAAGAACAATGGGTCTAACTTCACCAACTGGTTCCGCAATCTGAGAATCATTCTCGCTGGCGGACAAAAAGCCTATGTACTTGAGGAAGCGTTAGGTGACACCCCTACTGCAACAGCGAAAACTGAAGAACTTGCTGACTTCAATGCTCGCAGAGATGATTGTGATGCGATTATGAATACCATGCTGTTTTCTATGGAACCGGAACTTCAAAATCGTTTTGAGAAGTACCGCGGGCCTTATGAGATTCTTGAGGAACTGAAAATCATGTTTCAGACTCAAGCCCGTTCTGAGAGATATGAGATCTCTGAGAAGTTCTTTAACTGCAAGATGGAGGAAGGGAGTTCCGTTAGTGAGCACGCCATTAAGATGTCGGGCTACACTCAACGCCTTGAGCAACTGGACTGCAAGATTCCAGAAGAGCTCAAGATTGACAGAGTTCTGCAATCACTCCCTCCTAGCTACAAAGGTTTTGTAGTTACTCACAATCAAATTGGTTCCACTGATACGATCACTGAGCTCTTCGCAAAGCTTAAAGCTGCGGAGGTGGATATCAAGAAAGACAATCATGTGTTGATGGTCAACAAGACCACTAGCTTTAAGAAAGCTAAGGGTGCAAAGGGATCCTTCAAGAAAGGCAGCGGCAAGCGCGCTGCCCCTGCTGAGAAGAAGCTCAAGTCTGGACCTAAGCCGGACACTGAGTGCTTCTATTGCAAGGTCAAGGGTCACTGGAAGCGCAACTATCCGAAGTACTTAGCGGACAAGAAGGCTGGCACCATCAAAGGTATATTTGATATACATGTTATTGATGTCTACCTTACTAGCGCTCGTTGTAGTGCCTGGGTATATGATACTGGTTCAGTTGCTAATATTTGTAACTCGAAACAGGAGCTACGGAATAGACGGCGGCTAGCAAGGGATGAGGTGACGATGCGCGTTGGCAATGGATCAAAAGTTGATGTGATGGCCGTCGGCACGCTCTCCTTAGTTTTACCTTCGGGATTAGTTTTAAACCTTAATAAATGTTATTATGTGCCTGCGTTGAGCATGAACATTATATCTGGATCGTGTTTATTGCAAGACGGTTATTCATTTAAATCTAAGAATAATGGTTGTTCTATTTATATGAATAACATCTTTTATGGTCATGCACCTGTTGTGAATGGTTTATTTCTTCTGTATCTCGAAAGCAATGAAACGCACATCCATAACATTGAGGCTAAAAGATGCAAAGTAGATAGTGATAATCCAACTTATTTGTGGCACTGCCGTCTAGGTCATATTGGTGTAAAACGCATGAAGAAACTCCATTCTGATGGACTTTTGGAGTCTCTTGATTTTGAATCATTTGACACGTGCGAACCGTGCCTCATGGGCAAGATGATCAAAATCCCATTCTCCGGAATAATGGAGCGAGCAACGGACTTATTGGAAATCATACATACCGATGTGTGTGGACCAATGAGTGTTTCGACGCGCGGTGGATATCGCTATTTTCTCACTTTTACTGATGACTTAAGTAGATATGGGTATATCTATTTAATGAAACATAAATCTGAAACGTTTGAAAAGTTCAAAGAATTTCAGAACGAAGTGGAAAACCATCGTAACAGGAAAATTAAATTTCTGCGATCCGATCGTGGAGGTGAGTATTTGAGTTATGATTTTCTCACGCATCTTAAAGCAAGCGGAATCGTTTCGCAACTCATGCCACCCGGAACACCACAGCGCAATGGTGTGTGTGAACGCCGGAATCGAACTCTATTAGATATGGTGCGATCGATGATGTCTCTTACAGATTTGCCGTTATCATTTTGGGGTTATGCATTAGAAACCGCTGCATTCACTTTAAATAGGGCACCATCTAAATCCGTTGAGACGACACCGTATGAACTATGGTTTGGTGCTAAACCTAAGTTGTCATTTCTTAAAGTTTGGGGATGTGAAGCTTATGTCAAAAAGTTGATGCCGGACAAGCTCGAACCCAAAGCGGAGAAATGTGTCTTCATAGGATACCCTAAGGAAACGATTGGGTATACCTTCTACCACAGATCCGAAGGCAAAGTGTTTGTTGCAAAGAACGGATCCTTTCTTGAGAAGGAGTTTCTCTCGAAAGAAGTGAGTGGGAGGAAGGTAGAGCTAGACGAGGTTATTGAACCTTCTCTCGAGTTGGAGAGTAGCGCAGCACCTGAAGTTGTTCCGGTGCCGTCTGCACCAACAAGAGAGGAAGCTAATGATCAAGATCATGAAACTTCGAACGATGCTACTACTGAACTTCGCAGGTCGACAAGGTCACGTGCCACTCCTGAATGGTACGGCAACCCTGTCTTAACAGTCTTGTTGTTAGACAACAGTGAACCTGCGAACTATGAGGAAGCGATGATGAGCCCAGACTATGAGAAATGGCTAGAGGCCATGAAATCCGAATTGGGATCCATGAGCGAAAACCAAGTGTGGACTTTGGTGGACCCTCCTAGCGACCGTAAGGCCGTTGAGTGCAAATGGATTTTCAAGAAGAAAACGGACGCGGATGGTAATGTTACTGTCTATAAAGCTCGGCTTATCGCAAAAGGTTTTCGGCAAGTTCAAGGTGTTGACTACAATGAGACTTTCTCTCCCGTAGCGATGTTTAAGTCCATTCGGATTTTATTAGCAATTGCTGCGTTTCATGATTATGAAATATGGCAGATGGATGTCAAGACTGCGTTCCTCAATGGCAACATTGATGAAGAGTTGTATATGATGCAGCCCGAAGGTTTTGTCAATCCTAAGGATGCTAATAAGGTGTGCAAACTTCAGCGTTCCATTTATGGACTGAAGCAAGCATCTCGGAGTTGGAACCTTCGTTTTGATCAAGTGATCAAGAGTTTTGGATTTGTTCCAAATTGCTACGAAGCTTGTATCTACAAGAAAGTGAGTGGGAGCTCGGTGACATTTTTAGTACTATATGTGGATGACATATTGATTATTGGAAATGACATCGGTATGCTTAACGAAGTGAAGAGTTATTTGAATAAATGTTTTTCAATGAAAGACCTAGGAGAAGCTGCTTATATATTAGGCATCAAAATCTATAGAGATAGAGAAAGACGCCTAATAGCTTTAAGCCAAAGCACATACCTGGACAAAGTGCTGAAAAGGTTCAGATTGGATAAAGCAAAGAAAGGTTCATTGCCCATGTTGTCAGGAAAGATATTGAGCAAGGCTCAGTGTCCAGCTACGGTAAAAGATAGAGATACTATGAGCAAAGTGCCATATGCCTCGGCCATAGGTTCTATCATGTATGCCATGTTGTGTACTAGACCGGATGTGTCTAATGCTCTTAGTTTGACGAGCAGATACCAAAGTGATCCAGGAGTGGAACACTGGACAGCCGTAAAGAACATCCTAAAGTATTTAAATAGGACTAAAGAAATGTTCTTGGTCTATGGAGGTGATGAGGAGCTCGTCGTAAAAGGTTACGTCGACGCTAGTTTCGACACCGACCCGGATGATTCTAAATCTCAGACATGATACGTTTATATTTTGAATGGTGGAGCTGTGAGCTGGAGAAGCTGCAAGCAAAGCGTGATCGCGGGATCTACAACAGAAGCGGAATACATGGCTGCTTCGGAAGCATCAAGTGAAGGAGTTTGGATCAGGAACTTCATCACTGAGCTTGGTGTGGTTCCAAATGCCTTGGACCCACTGGAGATATTGTGCGACAACACTGGCGCCATAGCACTGGCTAAGGAACCAAGATATCATCCAAAAACCAAGCACATCAACCGCCGTTTCCATATAATTCGAGATTATATATCAGATGGAGATCTGAAGATTAGCAAAGTACATACGGATCTGAATGTCGCAGATCCGTTGACTAAACCTCTTCCACGAGCAAAACATGATTAGCACCTTAATGCCATGGGTGTTAGATTGTTGCCAGATGTAAACTAGATTATTGACTCTAGTGCAAGTGGGAGACTGTTGGAATTATGCCCTAGAGGCAATAATAAAGATGTTATTATTATAATTCTTGTTCATGATAATGTTTATATTCCATGCTAGAATTGTATTAAGCAGAAACTTTAATACTTGTGTGGTTTATGAACAACACTGTGTCCCTAGTACGCCTCTATGGACTAGCTCATTGATTAATGATGGTTAAGGTTTCCTAACCATAGACATGAGTTGTCAATTAATAATGAGATCATGTCATTAGGAGAATGATGTGATGGACACACCCAAATAAAGCAGAGCAATTAGATCGTGTCATCGTGTTCATCTTTGCGAAGCTTTTCTTATGTCAAGTATTGTATTCCTTAGACCATGAGATAATACAACTCCCTAGTATTGGAAGAAAGCTTTGAGGTCATCAAACGTCATCCTATGTGAGGGTGATAATAAAGGTGTCTCTCAGGTGATCGGAAAGTACTTGTTGGGTTGTATGTATCGAGATGGAATTTGTCCCTCCCAAGTCGGAGAGATATATTTCGGGCTCACTCGGTAATCGATATCAACACCGCTTGCAAGCACGTGGTTAAGGAGTTAATCACAAAGTGATATCGGATTACGGAACGAGTAAAGTACTTGCTGTGAACGAGATTGAACTAGGTATGCCGATACTGACGATCGAATCTTGGGCGAGTAAAATATCGTGAGACGAAGGGAATACAAATACGGGATTGCTTGAATCCTGACAACGTGGTTCATCCGATATGATCATCGCTGAGTGCGTGGGAGTCAATATGGATTTCCAGATCCCGCTATTGATTATTGATGGAGATCATGTCTGCGCATTCTCGAACCCGTAGGGTCACACACTTAACGCAAATCAACGCTAGGGTAGTTCCGGGATATATGTGAAACTGTTTCAGAAGTTACGGAATTGTTCCGGGTGGAAAAATATTAGTATTTATCGGTTATGAGAATTGATAAATATTAAGCAGTATTAACTGATATTTATTTAGTAGAAATAAATAAAGATAAAAGGAAAGAAAAAAAAGGGGGGGCTGCGGCGGCCAGGGAAGAGTCCCTGGCTCGCACGCACGGCGCCCGCTCGAGGCGGCCAGGGATCGATCCCGATCCTGGCTCTCGCTCGCCCCTGTGCTGGTCGGGTGGGCTTTTGGCCAAGTGGGCCGGCCTTGGCTGGGCCAAGAGCTGCTGCTGCTTGCGCTGCTGGACCGGGTGCCAGCCTGCCAGGGCGCATCGGCTTGATCCGTCGTGCACGTCACGCCACTGCACGGCAGTTTCGATCGATAGGATCGATCGTAGATTGGCAGGACTGCCTCGGTTTCCGTGAGAAACACGTCAAAACAACTGCGTGACCTAGCCCCTACTTCAAGGGCGGTCGTCTATAAAAGGACGAGCACGCCGGTTGTTTGTGTACTAGTTCTCTGAAAAGCCGCTGCCCGTTTTTTGAAGCCTCCTTTCTCCGTTCTTTCTCCACCACGCAAACAGGCGAAGCCCTGTCGGCGAAAACTCTCCACCATAGACACCACGCCGTCATGTTGTCGATCCCATCTACCACTCCACCATATCTCGCTGGACCGGGAAGGCGGAGTCGTTGGTGCGCTGTACGTGTGCATCTCTCGGAGGCATCGCCACTTGCGGCGTTGGATCGGATCGGATCGCGGGGAGGAGACGGCTAGTACGACTACATCATCCACGTTCTGTTGAACGTTTCCGCTGTGCGATTTCTTCAAGGGTATGAAGATCTCATCTACCTCTCGTTGATTACATCTCCTAGATTAGATCTTGGCTTTCTTGTTCGCATCCGTAGGAAATTTTTTGATTTACTATGCTGCGAAACCCTTCACTTAGGTCGGATCGTGGTGGAGAGTATTTTCCTAAAATCTTTGACGAATTCTGTGAGGAACATGGTATTATTCATGAGAGGACGCCTCCCTACTCGCCCCAATCTAATGGGGTGGCCGAGAGGAAAAACCGCACGCTGTCTGACTTGGTGAATTCCATGCTGGACACTGCTGGTTTATCAAAGGCATGGTGGGGGGAGGCTTTGTTGACTGCATGTCATGTCCTGAATAGAGTTCCAAACAAGAATAAAGAGAAAACCCCTTATGAGGAGTGGGTTGGGAGAAAGCCATCACTTTCGTATTTGCGCACTTGTGGATGCTTGGCGAAGGTCAACATTCCCATCCCAAAGAAACGCAAACTCGGACCAAAGACAGTGGATTGCATCTTTCTAGGTTATGCTCAGCGGAGCATTGGCTATATATAGATTTTTAGTAGTCAAATCCGAGGTACCTGATATACATGTTGACACTATAATGGAATCTTGTGATGCAACATTTTTTGAGAATATGTTTCCTATGAAAGATATGCATAGCACTGCTAGATTTTCTTCTGAGATAATTCCTAAATCTATTGCATCTGATGATTATTTTGAGCAACCACATAAGAACATTTTGGAGAACGTTCATGAGAAGGATGAAAATGAAGCTCCTACAAGGAGCAAGAGACGGAGGACTGCAAAGTCCTTCGGTGATGATTGCATTGTGGACCTTGTGGATGATACTCCCAAGTCCATTGCTGAGGCATATGCATCACCAGATGCAGAAGATTGGAAAGAAGCTGTCCAAAATGAGATGGACTCGATTCTTTCTAATGGAACATGGGAATTATCAGAGCGCCCCCATGGCTGTAAGCCTGTGGGCTGGAAGTGGGTGTTCAAGAAGAAGATAAGGCCTGATGGTACTATTGAGAAGTACAAGGCGAGACTTGTAGCGAAAGGCTACACACAGAGAGGAGGCGAAGATTACTTTGACACCTATTCACCTGTCGCAAGACTAACCACCATTCGAGTACTACTTTCCATGGCTGCCTCTTATGGTCTTATCGTTCATCAAATGGACGTAAAGACAGCTTTCCTCAATGGAGAGTTGGAAGAGGAAATCTATATGGATCAGCCTGATGGATTTGTGGTAAAAGGTGAAGAGACAAAGGTGTGCAAGTTGCTAAAATCTTTATATGGCCTGAAACAAGCACCTAAGCAATGGCATGAGAAGTTTGACAGAACTTTAACTTATGTTGGCTTTGTTGTTAATGAGGCTGACAAGTGTGTATACTATAGCCATGGTGGGGGCAAAGGTGTTATATTATGTTTGTACGTTGATGATATTCTCATCTTTGGTACAAACATGAAAGTGATACTTGAGGTCAAGTCTTTCTTGTCAAAGTGCTTTGATATGAAAGATCTGGGAGAAGCTGATGTGATCCTGAACATCAAGCTGAATAAGAACGAGAGTGGGATTACTTTATCGCAATCCCACGATGTTGAGAAGATCTTGAGCCGGTTTGGCTTTATTGATAACAAGTCTTCTCCAACACCTTATGATCCCAGTGTGATATTACGTAAGAACAAGAACGAACCAACAGATCAACTGAGATATTCTCAGATCGTTGGTTCACTCATGTACTTAGCGAGCGCGACAAGACCTGACATCTCTTTTGCTGTGAGTAAGTTGAGTAGGTTCATGTCAAACCCGGGTATTGATCATTGGCATGCACTTGAAAGGGTCATGCGCTATCTATGTGGTACAATGAGTTACAAGATTCACTATTCAGGGCACCCTGCTGTGCTTGAAGGATATAGTGACACAAATTGGATCTCTGATGTAGATGATATCAAAGCCACTAGTGGGTATATGTTTACCTTTGGAGGTGGCATCGTATCATGGAGATCATGTAGACAAACCATATTGACGAGGTCAACTATGGAAGCAGAACTTACTGCTTTAGACACAGCCACTGTAGAGTCAGAATGGCTGCGTGAGCTCTTGATGGACTTGCCGATGGTTGAAAAACCTGTGCCGGCCATCCTCTTGAATTGTGACAATCAAACAGTTATTGTCAAAGTGAACAATTCTAAGGATAACGCGAAGTCATCAAGACACGTTAAAAGACGTTTGAAGTCTGTCAGGAAATTGCGAAACTCCGGAGTAATAACTGTTACGTATATTCAAACAGACAAAAACCTGGAAGATCCCTTTACTAAGGGGCTATCACGCAATGTGATAGATAGTGCATCGAGGGAGATGGGTTTGAGACCCATAGATGTTATGCCATAGCGGTAACCCAACCTTTGTGATCGGAGATCCCGTGAATTAGGACCTGGGAAAAGAAGCTAGTGGTTTAACTGAGGAGAGTATTATGTAACCCTCTCTATGTGAAGATGCAAAACTCTCGAAATCTGTAAGGCAGGTTGGCAACATGCCTTAATGTGTTTCTGTTGGCTATGATTAGCAAAGATGCTGTCCTACAGAGCATTCTTGAAAGAACACACCTATATGAGTCCGACTGTTAAACGTCGCAGTCTATGAGATTTGGGTGATCTCTAGTAAACTCATGAAGAGACCATGGAGTACGACGCATATGCTCCAACCCGCGGGGTAGGCTACTGGCAGCCATGTACTGGTTATGACTTTGAGTGAAATCTTGACGCAGAAAACTTGCAATTCAAGGCGTAGTCCATTGTTCAAGTTGCTGATAGACGTAGCTTAAGGTTCTAGGCGGAAGTTCAACTTAACAGTCTCTGCTGAAACACTGGTATATAAACAAGTAGTGAGGTTTGGCAAATCTCTAAATGGGCATTTGAGATCTGGTGGGGGATTGTTGAAATATTGGGCCTTTTCATATGAGCCCATAATAGATTTCAGAAATTCCTAGAAATCTCAAAGCCCATGTGTGTGAGCCCATTTGGAATGTGATGCCTTTGATGGCAACAGGAAGTCCTTGTGCGTGGTGAATGACCAGCCCGTTGGGAACCCCAAGAGGAAAGTATGATGAGTGCAGCAGCAAGTTTTCCCTCAGTTAAGAAACCAAGGTATATCGAACAGGAGAAGGGAGACGATGACGACTGAAGGTGATGCGGACTGGCTTAGTAACTTCCAACAAGGGCGCCATTAACGATACTTGTTGACTCGTCTTTGGCCAGCAGCAACGCGGAACCTGCACACACACAAACAAATACTTTGTCCCCAACTTGCGATGAGGTTGTCAATCTCACCGGTTTGCTTGAAACAAAGGTTATGAGTGTATCGAGTGGAAAATAGTAGTAATATGCTAGTAAAGTAAACAGTGCGGGAAAAGTAAACAGGTGATTGCAATATGATTAAAATAGGACCGGGGTCCACAGTTCACTAGTGGTGTCTCTCCATAGATAAATAACATGCTGGGTAAACAAATTACAGTTGGGCAATTGATAGAATAAAGATAACGTGATATGTCAAGAAGATCACTATGAGATTCACTCTGAGCATTACAACAAAATACATAGACCGCCATCCAACTGCATCTATGACTAATAATCCACCCCCGGGGATATCATCCGAACACCCTAGAAGTATTAAGTTGCGAACAACAGATAATTGCATTAAGCAAAGTGTGTAATGTAAACAAAGCATATGCCCTTGAGCATATGAATGTTGTTTTCTCCCTAGTAGCAACAGCACATCTACCACCTTAGAGGTTTCTGTCACTCCCCCAGGTGAAGTAGAGGCATGAACCCACTATCGAGCATAAATACCCCCTCTTGGAGTCACTAGCAACTACTCGGCCAAGATAGCTACTAACAACGGAGAGCATGCAAGATCATAAACAACATAGAGATAACAAAAGATATAATTCAGTACAACAACTTAATCATAAACACCAATATTCATCGGATCCCAACAAACCAACATCATAGTATTACATAACGGTGATCTCAATCATGTAAGGCAGCTCATGAGATCTAAACATGAAGCACATGGTGGAGAAGACAACCATCTAGCTACTGCTATGGACCCATAGTCCAAGGTAGACTACTCACTCATCGCTCCGGAGGCAAGCATGGCGATGAAGAAGACCTCCGGTGGCGATTCCCCTCTCCGGCAGGGTGCCGGGAAGAGCTTCTGGACCCTCCCGATCTTCGAGTCGACGGCGGCGGCGGATCGCGATGTATTCTGGAAAACTGATCGGGGTTAGGTTTTTCTCGTCAGGGGGTATATGTAGGCGAAGGGGGACTGTCAGAGGAGGTCCCACGCTCCCTCACACGGGCCCGGCGCGGCCAGGGGCCTGGCCGCGCCACCCCTGTGTGTGGGGGCCACGTGGCCCCCCTCCGTCAGGTCTTCTGATCTTTGGGAGCTCCCCGGTGAAATATGACTTCAGGAACTTGTTTCGTCCAATTCTGAGAATATTTCCTGTGTATCACTTCTGAAACACAAAAACAGCAGAAAACAGGAAACTGGCACTGTGGCACTTCGTTAATAGGTTAGTTCCGGAAAATGTATAAAAATGCCACTAAGTGTAACGAAACAATAGACAAATGGTGTAAAAACAAGCATGGAGCATCAAAAATCATAGATACGTTTGAGACGTATCAAGCATCCCCAAGCTTAACTCCTGCTCGTCCTCGAGTAGGTAAGTGATAACAAAAGAATAATTTTTGAGGTGACATGCACCTACACAATCTTGATCATATATGTAAGCGTTGGTGAGCTAGGATCAATAGAACTTAAAACATGGGCATGAAAGATATAATCATGACAATAAGAACTTAGCAACCATGTTGTAAACATGCAAATGAACACAAACAAAAGATCATGATAATGAAACAATGAAAGTCAAACGTGTGTTCAAATCATAAGGAAAACATACAAATGGTTTTCAGCTTGTCCTTCAAAGAGAGCAAAACATAAATGCATAGGACACCTCAAAGTTTAAGAGGGCGACTAGATACAAATAATTTAAGAACAAGTGAAACCAACAATATGAGTCAATCAATGAACCTTGGGACAATGCATATCACACTAAGAATGACAACTATGCTCTCTTAATGGTGCATAAAGAAAGAAGGTGGTGACTCAACATAAAAGTAAAAAGAAAGGCCCTTCGCAGAGGGAAGCAGTGATTTAAACATGTGCTAGAGCTTTTCATTTGTAAAACAGAGATAAAACTTGATTTTGAGAGGTGGTTGTCTTTGTCAACGACTGGCAATGGGGTTCTTACTATCTTCCATACAAAAAATAAAGCAAGTTTTTGAGAGAGAGATTGGCACTTTGGTGCTCTTTTTATAAAACTTGGCACTCCTCCCCACCTTTTCCTTTCACATACCATGGCTAACCGCTTCCATCGGGTGCCCACCAACATTCACATTCATTGGAGGAGTGCCTTTTTTTCCCTTTTTTCTCTTTTTTTTCTTTTTGGAATAAACAATATGGAAGATAGCAAATCCGACCACTACGTCCCCATGAGCTGAAAACAGTGTCACAAAACGAGAAGTATTTTGAAGGTTTTTGAAAGGTAGCACACGAAAATTTTACTTTGGAATGGCTTACAAATACCATGTATAGGAATTTATAGTGGACACAATGACAAACTTGGCTTTTAGGAGTTGGATGCACGCGTAGAGCTCATACTCAGTACAAGGCGAGGGCTAGCAAAAGACTGGGAGCGACCAACTAAGAGAGCAATAATGGCCATAATCATGCAAAGCGACAAAGCGACATTAAAAGAAGCATATGATGGCATCAAAAGTCAAAAACTAAATGATCATGAAGGCTAATGGCGACTTTGGAAGAGTCTAACATGTGTGAGCATGCGCCAAGTCAACCCAAATAAAGCATCAAGGAGAAAACCAAAATAATGCTTCCATACAATAAAAACAACGCATGATTTTTTCAAAGGCTCATTAAGCAATCTCAGTTATTTGAGACAAGTCATGCTACAGCAAAACCACTAAGCATACTATCAAAAAGACATCAAGCATGACATGAAAAAGCCTAAGCCGCAGTCTACACAAGCTCCTTCTTGTACCACTATTTTGCACAAAGCTTTTTCTCTTTTCCAACACCATTTGAAATTTTTATAACAACCTCTTTTGATGAAAACCAATGAAGATCAGAGGCAAAAATACACCTTGATGAAAAGATATGACAAGATCTGAACGCAAATCAAGGCGAAAACAAAAACCAAAAGCAGTAGCAGAAAAAGATGAACGCTCGATTTTTAATAAGAGTGAAAACTAGAGCGTTCTTTGCAAATGAAAACGAGTACATCTCCTCCAAAGGAAATTTGTTGGGGTCCAACCATTTATTGCAGCAAACAAACAAACTAAACAAACTAAGAAAACTAAAACAACTGACGCTCCAAGAAAAACACATAGTGCATGAAGCAATAAAAATATAGTGTTTTGAAAGGTGACCTGATTTTTGCTGATGAAGAAGGGGTGCCTCGGGGGCATCCCCAAGCTTTGACGCTTGTACTTCTTGGATATTTCTTGGGGTGATGCATGGGCATCCCCAAGCTTGAGCTTTTGTCCATTCTTCAACTCATCTCATCATTCTCCAATCCCTACACTTGAAAACTTCCTTCATACAAAACTAAACACAATTCTATTAGCAACATTAGTGTAAGCATAAAATATATTCAACCTCTTTTAGCTTCAGGTTTCAACTCAAAACCACCACATATATAGCAAATACTACTGTAGCAACTTCCACAAGAGTTCCATGATCAAAAAGAACTCAAAAGAAAGCGATAAAGTGGCAAAAACAAATATTGGCAGAAATCTGTCAAAACTGGACAGCTGATAATGGACGAATTTTTGAGGGATTTTCTGTTGCTCAAATCAAAAAGTGTTCAACTAAGAAAAGTTTGGATATAACCTGGGGCATAAGCACAAGAAATCGCAGGTCCAAAAGATATACAGAGAATTTTCACGAATTTTTACGGTGCAGCACCGAAAACAGTTTCAGGACAGCAATAACCCCAAATCTTTACCTCACTCAAATTAGAGGCTTCTCTTGGCACAAAAACGAAATAAACAAGATAAGGAGCGGTCATTACAGTAGTAATGACTTCCAAGACTCAAATAAAAGAAAAAGTACTGAAAAGTAAACAATGGGTTATCTCCCAAGAGTGCTTTTCTTTAACGCCTTTGAGCTAGGTGCAGAAAATTGCGAATCAAGTAATATCAAGTGATGAAGTGCTAGGGTCAGCACGTGCCTTACGTCTCCCTTTCTTACCTTTGCCCTTGACTCTAGGAAAGACATGGTTATTGCAAGGTGGAGTAGTAAATGTTATATTGCCTTTTCCCACATCGATAACGGCGCCAAGGAGCTTCAGAATGGATCTTCCAAGTGTGATTTGTCCTTTTCCTACACATTCAATAACAAGATAATCAGTAGATATCATTCTTCCTAGGATTTTTGTAAAGACTCCTTCAGCAATTCCAAGGGGAAATATAGTGGCATTGTTAGTAAGAGAAATTTCTTCTCCCCCCTCAGAAAGCTTCCAAAGGCTCAAAGATTCATAGACACTCTTTGGCATAAGACAAAATTCAGACATAATATCGCAACGAGCATGAAAAGTTTCACCATTAATGGTGATTTTTATTGTAGGATACCAACTCGAAGGCTCAGAATTTATAGGCACATAATCAAAATGCCCCATCACAATGAAGGAAATCTCCTTCTGCAGTAGCATCCAAAGCATATCTATAACGAAGAGAAAGTCCAAAGTAAAAGCTACTAAGAAGCAAACTCAAAGTCATTTTAGGTTCAGTTTTTCCATGCCAATCATAAATTCTAGACCAAGCTTCTTTAAAGCTTTCCTCATCTTTCTGCTTAAAGGTAAAGATCATGTCCGAGGGGGACATAGTAGTAGCAACTAAACTAGACATGATAACTAAAAACAAAGAAATAACAACTACCAAGGATTCTAATTTTTTTGGGTTTTTGATATAAAAAGCAATGCAGGTAAAATAAAGTAAAGTAAAGCAAAACAAATAACAAAGTAAAGAATGTGTGTGCGAAGAACTCCCCTCGCAGAAGTCTTTTCTTCCTTCCCCGGCAACGGCGCCAGAAAAAGTGCTGATGCCTTTGATGGCAACAGGCAGTCCTTGTGCGTGGTGAATGACCAGCCCGTTGGGAACCCCAAGAGGAAAGTATGATGAGTGCAGCAGCAAGTTTTCCCTCAGTTAAGAAACCAAGGTATATCGAACAGGAGAAGGGAGACGATGACGACTGAAGGTGATGCGGACTGGCTTAGTAACTTCCAACAAGGGCGCCGTTAACGATACTTGTTGACTCGTCTTTGGCCAGCAGCAACGCGGAACCTGCACACACACAAACAAATACTTTGTCCCCAACTTGCGATGAGGTTGTCAATCTCACCGGTTTGCTTGAAACAAAGGTTATGAGTGTATCGAGTGGAAAACAGTAGTAATATGCTAGTAAAGTAAACAGTGCGGGAAAAGTAAACAGGTGATTGCAATATGATTAAAATAGGACCGGGGTCCACAGTTCACTAGTGGTGTCTCTCCATAGATAAATAACATGCTGGGTAAACAAATTACAGTTGGGCAATTGATAGAATAAAGATAACGTGATATGTCAAGAAGATCACTATGAGATTCACTCTGGGCATTACAACAAAATACATAGACCGCCATCCAACTGCATCTATGACTAATAATCCACCCCCGGGGATATCATCCGAACACCCTAGAAGTATTAAGTTGCGAACAACAGATAATTGCATTAAGCAAAGTGTGTAATGTAAACAAAGCATATGCCCTTGAGCATATGAATGTTGTTTTCTCCCTAGTAGCAACAGCACATCTACCACCTTAGAGGTTTCTGTCACTCCCCCAGGTGAAGTAGAGGCATGAACCCACTATCGAGCATAAATACCCCCTCTTGGAGTCACTAGCAACTACTCGGCCAAGATAGCTACTAACAACGGAGAGCATGCAAGATCATAAACAACATAGAGATAACAAAAGATATAATTCAGTACAGCAACTTAATCATAAACACCAATATTCATCGGATCCCAACAAACCAACATCATAGTATTACATAACGGTGATCTCAATCATGTAAGGCAGCTCATGAGATCTAAACATGAAGCACATGGTGGAGAAGACAACCATCTAGCTACTGCTATGGACCCATAGTCCAAGGTAGACTACTCACTCATCGCTCCGGAGGCAAGCATGGCGATGAAGAAGACCTCTGGTGGCGATTCCCCTCTCCGGCAGGGTGCCGGGAAGAGCTTCTGGACCCTCCCGATCTTCGGGTCGACGGCGGCGGCGGATCGCGATGTATTCTGGAAAACTGATCGGGGTTAGGTTTTTCTCGTCAGGGGGTATATGTAGGCGAAGGGGGACTGTCAGAGGAGGTCCCACGCTCCCTCACACGGGCCCGGCGCGGCCAGGGGCCTGGTCGCGCCACCCCTGTGTGTGGGGGCCATGTGGCCCCCCTCCGTCAGGTCTTCTGATCTTTGGGAGCTCCCCGGTGAAATATGACTTCAGGAACTTGTTTCGTCCAATTCCGAGAATATTTCCTGTGTATCACTTCTGAAACACAAAAACAGCAGAAAACAGGAAACTGGCACTGTGGCACTTCGTTAATAGGTTAGTTCCGGAAAATGTATAAAAATACCACTAAGTATAACGAAACAATAGACAAATGGTGTAAAAACAAGCATGGAGCATCAAAAATTATAGATACGTTTGAGACGTATCAGAATGCAGCCCAAGATTTTTGGCTGCACAAAGGCAAGGGGTGGGCGCTAAGTTTAGTCCCACATGGAAAGTTGGGAGAGATGTAGACCAACATATAAGGTGGGGTGTTGCACCACTTGGTAAGTGAGTGAGAAGAGAAGTGCCACACGCGCGCTCCTCCTCCTCCTCCTCGCTCGCTCGTCTCGTCTCGACTCGACACGACATGTCACGACGCGCGCGCGCGCCGTGGTTTGCGGAATTGAGCCTCAGAGTCGAGCTTATCTTTTTGTTGCACAGGAAAACCGAACGTTTGACCGAGTCCTTGACGGACGCGTCACAGCTAGCCGGTTCGGGTCGCTCCCGGATCGTGGGCTGCTGTAACCGACTCGGGCGTGCGACGTGGGCGTGGCCCACATTGCCTAGGGTTTCTCCGCTGCGCCGCCTATATAAACTCTTGCCCGGCTACCGCCGCACACACCTGAAATCGATCTAGGGTTTTGCCACCTCTCGCTACTTGCGCCGCCTCCGTAGTCTACTCCATCCCGAGCGCCGGCGTGCACCGGCGAATGGGAGAGCAGGTCTCCGGAACCACTCGCCTTTGCGATCCTATACGGGAGAGGGCGAATTAGGTTTTTGGGAAGCGCTCTGCGCGACTGCTCAAGCTCTTCATCACGGGTCGTCTTCCATCCAAGTCGGGCGGTGCAGCCTACCGCCATCTTCATCGCCGTCTGCTTCGACTGGTCTACTCCAACGTTGTCATCAACAACGTTACTGCTACGACTACATCTGTAAGCGAACGGTACGTGCGGTGTACTGTTGTTTCCCTGTTCATCATGTTCTGTGAGTACATGTTTCGCTGCTACTTGTTTCCGTTCATCTTGTTGTTCAATACATCTAGTATGTTCGAGTTACATGTGATAGTAGCTAGCGTTGTCATGTTTAATATTCTGGAATTAATCATGGAAATTGTGCCTAATTATCCAACAATCCAAAAACCTAATTGTAGGCAATTTCCTGAATTATCAATGGCTGGTTTTACCGATGCACTGAGGCCGGATAAATTTACCGGTGTGCACTTCAAGAGGTGGCAGTACAAAGCTGAGCTTTGGCTGACCATGATGAAAGTGTTCCAGATTAGTAAAGGCAAACTGATGACCCACAAGTATAGGGGGTGTATCGTAGTACTTTCGATAAATAAGAGTGTCGAACCCAACGAGGAGCAGAAGGTGTTGATGAGCAGTTTTGATCAAGGAATCACTGTAAATACTAGCAAACAGGTTTTCAGGGGTATTTGGTAATACGAGTAAATAAAGTGCGAGTAAATAAAAGACAGTAGTAACAATTGCAGCAAGTGGCCCAATCCTTTATTCAGCAAAGGACAAGCTGGTTGTGTTCTTATAATAACCAAATGTTCTCGAGGACACACGGGAGTTTTCTGTCAAGAGCTTTCGCTTCATAGAGCCAATAGTATTTATTGGTTTGGTAAGTGTTATGGGGGTGAACCTGTGCTAGCGCACTACCCTTACTAGGATAAATACACACTTGTGATTATACCCCTTGCAAGCATCCGCAAATACAAGAAAGTAATTAAGATAAATCTAACCACAGCCTTAAACTCTAGGATCCTACGCTCCCTGGTGCAATGGTTTCCCAACGGAGGTTTAGGTTTCTGTCACTCCAGCAACCCCACAGTCGGTAGCCAAATACACAATGCATCTCACTAGGCCCATAAATGGTGAAGTATCATGTTGTCGACGTTCACATGACACCACTAGTGAAATAGCACCACAACAATATCAAACCATTAAATATTTCTCAACAATAATTCACTACTAGCATCTTGACTTCTCCCATGTCCTCAAGAACTAAACGAACTACTCACAAGACATCATATGGATCATGATCAGAGGTGAAATAATGGTAAATAACAATCTGAACATAAACCTTAATTCAATGGTTCCACTCAATAGCATCAACTACAAGAGTAATCAACACCGGGAAAGTTTCCCCTATGAATATAACAAGATCCAACTCAAGATGTTACAGCGGGACGGCGTGGTGATGGTGGAGATGAAGGTGCTAGTGATGGAGATGATGATGATGATGATGATGATGATCCCGATGAAGTCCAGTGCGATGGTGATGACGATGGCGACGATCTCCCCTCTCCGGGAAGGAATTTCCCCGGCAGATTTCTCCCTGCCGGAGAGCTTTCTCTCTCTGGTGTTCTCCGCCCCGCAGAGGCGGCTATGTCTAACTCTGAACCCCCCCTGACTTAGGTTTTCGGGGACGATGATGTACGCGGAGGGGCGAGACCAGAGGTGGGCCAGGGCGGCCCCACGCAGGGCTGGCGCAGCCAGGGGTAGGCCCGCGCCGCCCTGGCGTGTGAAGCCCCCCTGGCTCCTCTCGACTCCCCCTTCTGGCTTCCTGAGTCTTCTGGGAAAATATAATTTCTGGGTATTTTTCTAGAATTTTCCTGATCTTCAAAATATGGTCTCTTGATAGTCCTTTTTCCAGCAGAATCCTGACTCCGGCAGCAACTCCTCCGATGATCATCAAACATGTGAAAACAAAGGAAATAACATAAGTATCATGTCTACATATGAAATATATCAATGAATAACAGCAAATTATGATATAAAATAGTGATGCAAATTGGACGTATCAACCCCCCCAAGCTTAGACCTCGCTTGTCCCCAAGCGAAAACTAAACTCGGTAAACATGACCACAGGTTTATGGAGTGAAGTGTCGACAATCAAAATACGGACAAGAAGCATCACATTCACTAAGGCACGAATTATAATAGACAGCAACTTCCCTTTATAAGATATAGACTTGCAATAAGTAAAAGGGAATCACATGTAAAGATGCACAAAGTAAATTTTAATTAGCAATGGCAAACCTTAGTTCTTGGTCAAAGAACGGAGAATAAACTATTCTCTCTTTTAAACGAAGCCTTTTAAAACAGAGCTAATATAGTAAAGACTATATGCTCAACAAAATAAACTTTTGCATTCAAAGAAAACTTTCAAAGATATATTCCTTCAGACAAAAGCATTATACAAAACAAGGAAGATAGTAAACATGATTAAACGGATCAACATATGGATGAGTGAAACATAACAACTCAAATGCTTGCTTGAGACAGAGGGAAATAGGTTGACTCAACATAAAAGTAAAAGATAGGCCCTTCGCAGAGGGAAGCAGGGATTAAACATGTGCTAGAGCTTTTCATTTGTAAAACAGAGGTAAAAGTTATTTTGAGAGGTGGTTGCTTTTGTCAACGACTAGCAACGGAATTCTTGATATCTTCCATACTAAACAAGTGAGAGCGGTTCCGAGATGTTTGATTAATTGGCACTTTGGTGCTCTTTTATAGCTTTGCACTCCTCCCCACCTTTTTCCTTTCTCAAACCATGGCTAACCGATTCCATCGGGTGCCGACCAACTTTCACATTCCATTGGAGGAGTGCCTTTTTCTTTCTTTTTCTTTTTAAGATTATAATGGTCTGACCAGCTCCCTTGCAAAATTAATGACAAGCAGATAAAGCTGCCTAGTCGAAGGGTACTTAATTTAGTATGGAAGATAACAAACCCATCCACTACGTCCTCATGAGCTAAAAACAGTGGCACAAAATGAGAAATGTTTGAAGGTTTTTGAAAGGTAGCACATGAAAATTTGCTTGGAAAGGCTTAAAATACCATGCATAGGAATTTATAGTGGACTCTTTGGAAGTAACTTGGTTTTTGGGATTTGGATGCACGAGAAGTATTTCCTCTCAGTACAGGTTTTTGGCTAGCAAGGCTGGGTAGCAAGCATAAGAGTTGCATGAAACAAACAAACATACATATAATAAGAACAATCATGCAAACTCCCTTGAAGGTACAACGATTTTAACTTTAAGAATAACAATGCTTGTAAGCCAAACATAAGGGAAAACTGAAGTGATGAAACTGCAAGCACTTCTTTATTCTTTTCTACTCAAACTTCAAGGTAAAGTTGCTACTGACCAAGCTAGGTTTGCCAAAACCAACTAAATCTACTCATGCTCCCAATGTGATACCAATACCAATCAACAAGACTAGTCATACAAGAGAGATTGCAAACTAACATAAAGTGTGCAAAAAGTAAACGATAAAACTTCTCATTAATATTTCATTACCGCAACTCACCCCAAGGGATACATAGATAACTAACTAAGGAGGATACTTCCAACTGCAAACTATTCTATATGATAACTTCTCCATTCATGATAAGACTCTACTTGAAAAGTAAATGAGCGAAAGGTAATGATGTGATACCGAGGCACTCCCCCAAGCTTGGAACAAGCCAAGGGGATGCCTATACCGATGATGAATTACTCCTTTGGTGGTGGCGGTGGGACTCCATCATTGTCGTACTTCCAAGGCAGAGGTCCTCCATCAAAGAAGGATGTCTTGGTCTCCAAAATCCTGAAACTTGCAGCAGCACTCATTTGTTGAAATCTAGCTTCATACTCACAATTTTGGTTATGCACGTCGTAGAGTTGTGCTTGTAATTGGCTAGTGGTCTCTTGGAGTGAGAGGACATCCTTCCAAAGCTCTGTAGTCTCTTTCTTGTACTTGGCGACAAGATCTTGATTAATCCTATAGATAATGTCCACCTCGCGTTCTGCCATCTTCCTGTATTTGAAAACTTCCTGTTCTAGTGCTTCCATCCTTGCTTCGAGACTCCCTTCTCCCTTTGGTCCTTGAACCTCCTTAATCTGCAACTCCCCATCCTTGAGTGACAACTCCTTCAGATGCATCTTCAGTTCCCTCATATACGGATTGATGGAATCCGCAGGAGGGTTCTCTTTGGATGAACCAGACGAAGACATTATAACTTCAAAGCCGAGGGCAATTCCTGACAGAAACAACTCGAAACAAAACATGATGAGGAAACGAGATACAGACCTCGGGGACTCCGGGGGGTTAAATAGGTGAAAATTATACATCGAAACGAAGTAACAGGAGGAAAACGGGACGGAAACGAGTTCCGGTGTGTTCTCACACAGGGGTGGCGCGGCCAGGGGTGGGCCCGCGCCACCCGTGTGTGAGACACACACGGACTCTTTTTCCTGCCCTTTTTCATCTCGTGATTTTTCATATTTAGTAAAAACAGCAAAAATATTAAAAGAAGAACTTTTCGCGAAACTTTTCTGACTAGAACTGTTACCTATTCGAAAGCGAACTCTGCAGGTTCCTGCAGTTTGTCTTGGATGTAATCTTCTGGAGAAACTGTTTCAATAACATCAACATCTTCATTAGAAGAATCTCCAGAAATATAATGCTTGAGTCTTTGCCCATTCACCACTTGTGTAGAATCATCTTTCAATGAAGCAATCTTGATAGCACCTTAGCGGTACACTTCCACAATAACATATGGTCCTTCCCATTTAGAAAGTAATTTTCCTGCAAAAAATCTGAGACGAGACCTATACAAAAGAACTTTCTCACCAACATGAAACTCTCTTAAGAATTCTCTTATCATGCCATTGCTTGACTTTCTCTTTGAAAAGTCTGGCATTCTCATACGCTTCGTTTCTCCACTCATCTAGAGAACTCAAATCTAACAACCTCTTCTTACCGGCTAGTTTAAAATCTCTATTAAGCTCTCTCACTGCCCAAAAAGCTTTGTGTTCTAATTCTAAAGGCAAGTGACACGCTTTTCCATAAACCATCTTATAAGGAGACATACCCATGGGATTCTTATAAGCAGTTCTATAAGCCCATAAAGCATCGTTTAACTTACTAGCCCAGTTTTTCCTAGATTTATTAACATTCTTCTGCAAGATAGACTTGATCTCCCTATTTGAAAGCTCTACCTGCCCACTAGTTTGGGGATGATAAGCAGAAGCAATTCTATGATTGACATCATACTTAGCAAGAGTCTTTCTAAAACTACCGTGAATAAAATGAGAACCTCCGTCAGTCATAAGATATCTAGGCACTCCGAACCTCGGAAAAATAACATCCTTAAGCATTTTTAACGAAGTCTCACCATCGGCACTCTTTGTGGGTATGGCTTCTACCCATTTAGTAACATAATCAACAGCAACAAGTATATGGGTATAGCCTTTTGAAGGAGGAAAAGGACCCATAAAGTCAAATCCCCAACAATCAAACGGTTCAATAACTAGAGTGTAATTCATAGGCATTTCATTTCGTCTAGAAATATTTCCAACTCTTTGACATTCATCACAAGATAAAACATACCTTCTGGCATCCTTAAAGAGGGTTGGCCAATAAAAACCTGATTGTAGAACCTTCTGCGCGGTTCTATCTCCAGCATGATGCCCTCCATAAGCACTGCTATGGCATTTTCTTAATATCTCTTGTTGCTCATATTCTGGTATGCATCTTCTCATTATACCATCAACTCCTTCTTTATATAAATGTGGGTCATCCCAAAAATAATGCCTCAAATCATAGAAGAATTTTCTTCTTTGCTGAGCTGTAAAGGTCGGAGGCAAATACTTGGAAACAATAAAGTTAGCATAATCAGCATACCAAGGAAGGTCTCGCGAAGTTACATTAATTGCAGCCAACTGTTCATTTGGAAAACTATCATTAACAGGAATAGGATCAAAAGAAATGTTTTCCAATCTAGACAAGTTGTCAGCCACAGGATTTTCAGCACCTTTCCTATCTACGATATGCAAATCAAACTCTTGTAAAAGTAACACCCATCTAATAAGCCTAGGCTTAGCATCCTTCTTAGTCATAAGATATCTAATAGCAGCGTGATCAGTATGAATAGTAACTTTAGAATCAACAATATAGGATCTAAACTTATCACAAGCAAAAACAACAGCGAGAAACTCTTTCTCAGTAGTAGCATAATTTTTCTGAGCAGCATCAAGAGTCTTACTAGCATAATGAATAACATTCAACTTATTATCAACGCGCTGTCCAAGAACAGCACCAACAGCAAAATCACTAGCATCACACATAATTTCAAAAGGTAAATTCCAATCAGGTGGTTGAACAATAGGAGCAGTAGTTAAAGCCTTCTTAAGAGTTTCAAAAGCTTCCTTACAATCATCATCAAAGACAAATGGTACATCCTTTTGAAGAAGATTGGTAAGAGGCTTTGAAATCTTAGAGAAATCCTTAATAAACCTCCTATAGAAACCAGCATGACCAAGAATACTACGAATACCTTTAACATCTCTTGGACATGGCATTTTCTCAATTGCCTCCACTTTTGCTCTGTCAACTTCAATACCCCTTTCGGAAATTTTATGTCCAAGAACAATTCCTTCATTTACCATAAAGTGGCATTTCTCCCAATTAAGAACAAGGTTAGTTTCTTCGCACCTCTGCAAAACTTTATCAAGGTTGTGCAAACAATTATCAAAAGAAGTTCCATAGACGGAGAAATCGTCCATGAAGACCTCCACAATTTCTTCACAAAAGCCATGAAAAATAGCAGACATACATCTTTGAAAAGTAGCAGGAGCATTGCATAAACCAAATGGCATACGTCTATAAGCATAAGTTCCATAAGGACAAGTAAAAGTGGTTTTCTCTTGGTCATCCTTCTAAACAGCAATTTGAGAAAAACCAGAATAACCATCAAGGAAACAAAAATGAGTCTTCTTAGACAACCTTTCTAGCATTTGATCTATAAACGGTAAGGGGTAATGATCTTTCTTAGTAACTTTGTTTACCTTCCTATAATCAATGCACATTCTATAACCGACAACTACCCTTTGAGGAATAAGCTCGTTATTCTCATTAGGTACAACAGTCATACCTCCTTTCTTAGGAACACAATGAACAGGACTAACCCATCTACTATCAGCAATAGGATAAATAATACCAGCATCAAGGAGCTTTAATACCTCATTTCTTACCACATCCTTCATCTTCAGAATTAGGCGGCGCTGATGCTCCACAACTGGCTTCGCATCTTTCTCCATATTAATGGCATGCTGACATAAAGTGGGAGAAATCCCTTTTAAATCATCAAGAGTATATCCCATAGCTCCTCGGTGTTTCCTCAATATCTCCAATAATCTTTCTTCTTCCTTTCCTAAAAGTTTAGAACTAATAATAACAGGATATATTTTCTTATCATCAATATAAGCATATTTGAGGTCATCAGGCAAAGGCTTTAATTCAAACACAGGATCTTCTTTAGGCGGCAAAGTGGTACCAAGATCCTCCACAGGTAGATTATGCTTGAGTAACGGTGGTTGACGAAGAAGAATGTCGTCAATCTCTTCTCTTTCCTTGCTAAAAACATCACTTTCGTGATCTTCCATGAATTGCTGCAAGGCATTATTAGGGGCAAGAGCAATAGAAGCAAGCTGCTCAACTCAAAAATTTTCATCAGGCGTGGGATTTTCATAAGAAGTCTTAGCAAACTTGGAAAAATTAAACTCATAAGACTCTCCATTAAACTTAGTAAAAAAATTCTCCTTCTTACAATCTATCACGGCGCCACAAGTGTTCAAAAAGGGTCTACCAAAAATAATAGGACAAGTTTTACTAGCCTCCTTACCGAGGACTAGAAAATTAGTAGGGTATTTAGTCTTACCGCAAAGAACTTCCACATCTCGGACAATACCAAGAGGCCAAACTGTCTCTCTGTTAGCAAGCTGAACAACCACATCAATATCTTCAAGTTCACAAGCGCCAATCTCGTGCATGATTTCTTTGTAAAGCTCTAAGGGAATAGCACTTGCACTAGCACCAATGTCACACAAACCATAATAGCAATGATCTCCAATCCTGACAGAAATAACAGGAACACTTGCTTTCCTGTGCTTTTTAGGATGTGAAAGAATGTTAGAAGCATCTTCACAAAAAAGAATATATTCATCCCCTACATCTTTAGTAACAAGATCCTTCAATATAGCTACAGGGGACTTAATAGTAATTTGCTCATCAGGTTCTGCAGCTTTCTTAGTACTTTTATTAGACACACTTACCAAAGTAGAATACTTTTTTACCTTAGCAGGGAAAGGTGTCTTCTCAAAATAAGGTTCAGGCACAATGCTATCAACAGTACAAACTTCAGTAGCTGCAGCAGGAATATAACTAATAGAATCTTTATAAGGCGCATGATATTTGTTCCAATCTTTCTTTGGAACATCAATATAAGAGGCAAAAGCCTTAAGACAATTAGCAAGTATTTGGGAATCAAGACCATAAGCAGCGCTAACACTATGAAAGTCATCGGTTCCCATAAAAGATTTAATGCATTCATAATCATAGTTTATACCTGACTTCCTACCTTTGTCGTTTTCCCAACCTTCAGCATTCTCTTGTCTACGGTCAAGAAGTTTCCACTTAGCATCTTCTTTCATATGAGTAAATGATCCAAAACAAGAGGCATCCAAATAATCCTTATCAGGAAGAGTAAGCCGCGCATAAAAATTATTAATAACAATATTATTGGGAAGCTCATGAATGGGGCATTTGAGCATTAGTAACTTCAATCTCCCCCACGCTTGGGCAATACTCTCTCCATCATGAGGCCAAAAATTATATATCCGGTTACGGTCTTTATGAATTTCACTTGGAGGATAAAACTTGGAATAAAAGAGAGGCACAATATCCTCCCATGCCATAGATGGACCATCTTGGAGTAGCCGATACCACTCTTCAGCTTTGCCTTTCAATGATAATGAGAATAATTTCTTCTTGACCTGGCTTGGTGAAATACCTGCACATCTGAACAACTCGCATAATTCATGTATAAATAATAAGTGATCTCCCGGATGGACAGTTCCATCTCCTGAATAGCAGTTATCCATAATACGCCCAACAATTTTCATAGGTATTTTAAAAGGATCAATTTCAGCAGGCGGTGGCAGTGGTGATTCCTCCGCATGTGCAGCAGCAGCAGTAGATGTGTTTCCAAATAGGAAACCAAATGGAGAGTTCTCCATAGCAGAGTAAAACAAAAATAAAAGACAAAATAAAAACAATACTCACAGCGACGGTTACCTTTACCAATTCCACTCTTCAATAGCGCTACACTCCCCGGCAACGGCGCCAGAAAATAGTCTTGATGACCCACAAGTATAGGGGGTGTATCATAGTACTTTCGATAAATAAGAGTGTCGAACCCAACGAGGAGCAGAAGGTGTTGATGAGCAGTTTTGATCAAGGAATCACTGTAAATACTAGCAAACAGGTTTTCAGGGGTATTTGGTAATACGAGTAAATAAAGTGCGAGTAAATAAAAGACAGTAGTAACAATTGCAGCAAGTGGCCCAATCCTTTATTCAGCAAAGGACAAGCCGGTTGTGTTCTTATAATAACCAAACGTTCTCGAGGACACACGGGAGTTTTCTGTCAAGAGCTTTCGCTTCATAGAGCCAATAGTATTTATTGGTTTGGTAAGTGTTATGGGGGTGAACCTGTGCTAGTGCACTACCCTTACTAGGATAAATACACACTTGTGATTATACCCCTTGCAAGCATCCGCAAATACAAGAAAGTAATTAAGATAAATCTAACCACAGCCTTAAACTCTAAGATCATACGCTCCCTGGTGCAATGGTTTCCCAACGGAGGTTTAGGTTTCTGTCACTCCAGCAACCCCACAGTCGGTAGCCAAATACACAATGCATCTCACTAGGCCCATAAATGGTGAAGTATCATGTAGTCGACGTTCACATGACACCACTAGTGAAATAGCACCACAACAATATCAAACCATTAAATATTTCTCAACAATAATTCACTACTAGCATCTTGACTTCTCCCATGTCCTCAAGAACTAAACGAACTACTCACAAGACATCATATGGATCATGATCAGAGGTGAAATAATGGTAAATAACAATCTGAACATAAACCTTAATTCAATGGTTCCACTCAATAGCATCAACTACAAGAGTAATCAACACCGGGAAAGTTTCCCCTATGAATATAACAAGATCCAACTCAAGATGTTACAGCGGGACGGCGTGGTGGTGGTGGAGATGAAGGTGCTGGTGATGGAGATGATGATGATGATCTTGATGAAGTCCAGTGCGATGGTGATGACGATGGCGACGATCTCCCCTCTCCGGGAAGGAATTTCCCCGGCAGATTTCTCCCTGCCGGAGAGCTTTCTCTCTCTGGTGTTCTCCGCCCCGCAGAGGCGGCTGTGTCTAACTCTGAACCCCCCTGACTTAGGTTTTCGGGGACGATGATGTATCCGGAGGGGCGAGACCAGAGGTGGGCCAGGGCGGCCCCACGCAGGGCTGGCGCGACCAAGGGTAGGCCCGCGCCGCCCTGGCGTGTGGAGCCCCCCTGGCTCCTCTCGACTCCCCCTTCTGGCTTCCTGAGTCTTCTGGGAAAATATAATTTCTGGGTATTTTTCTAGAATTTTCCTGATCTTCAAAATATGGTCTCTTGATAGTCCTTTTTCCAGCAGAATCCTGACTCCGGCAGCAACTCCTCCGATGATCATCAAACATGTGAAAACAAAGAAAATAACATAAGTATCATGTCTACATATGAAATATATCAATGAATAACAGCAAATTATGATATAAAATAGTGATGCAAATTAGACGTATCACAAACCTGAAGGAACTATGTCTGAGGATGATCAAAAAAAGTTCGAGGAAGCCAATACTATCTTTGCGGGATGCATTCTGAGCATTCTTGCTGACCATCTGTGTGATGTGTTTCTGCACATAAAAGACGGGAAGGAGCTCTGGGACGCACTGGACGCCAAGTTTGGTGTTGCAGATGCTGGCAGTGAACTGTACAGCATGGAGAGCTTTCATGATTTTAAGATGACTAAGGACCTTCCTGTGGTTCAACAAGCTCATGAGATACAGTGCATTGTCAAAGAGCTCGAACTCCTTAAGTGTGCCTTACCCGACAAGTTTGTGGCGGGTTGCATAATTGATAAGTTGCCCCTTTCATGGAGGAACTTTGCCACAGCTCTCAAACACAAGAGACAGGAGATATCAGTTGAAAATCTGATAGCGTCCCTTGATGTTGAGGAGAAGGCTCGTGCTAAGGACACTACTGAGAAAGGAGAGGGTCATGCTACTGCTAACTTTGTGCAGCAGAAAGGCAAATCCTCAGGCAATAATAAAGGGAACTTCAAGCCCTCTTTCAACAGGCCTGTAAAGACTACAACCTTCAAGAAGAAGAAGCCGAACATGGACAGGAGTGATCTGACTTGTTTCACTTGTGGAGAGCCCGGCCACTTTTCCAAGGACTGCCCAGAACGCGCAGACCGCAGAGGGAAAAGGGCCAAGAATGTCAACGTCGTGACTGCTAGCAATACTGATGGGTATGGTAATCTATTTACTGTTCTTTCGGTATTTCAATCTCCCTCTTGGTGGATTGATACGGGTGCTAACGTTCATGTGTGTGCTGACATCTCTATGTTCACTTCTAATCAGGCCGCACGGGATTCCTCCGTCCTAATGGGCAATGGGTCACATGCCTCTGTTCGTGGTGTTGGCACGGTAGATCTGAAGTTCACTTCGGGGAAGATCGTGCAACTGAGGAACGTGCAGCATGTCCCTTCTATGAACAAGAATCTTGTTAGCGGTTCCCTTCTCTGCAGAGATGGGTTTAAGGTTGTGTTAGAGTCAAATAAGGTAGTCATTTCCAAGCATGGCTAATTTATTGGAAAAGGCTATGAGTGCGGAGGCTTGTTCCGCTTTTCACTTTCAGATTTCTGTAATAAATCCGTGAACCATATTTGTGGCGGTGTTAATGATGATACCAGTGTTTGGCATTCTCGTTTATGTCACATTAATTTTGGTTTGATGTCTCGGTTATCCAACATGAGTTTAATTCCGAAATTCACTATTACCAAAGGTTCTAAGTGCCATAGTTGTGTGCAATCGAAGCAACCTCGTAAGCCTCATACGGCGGCCGAGGAGAGAAACTTGGCACCTCTAGAACTCATACATTCTGATCTATGCGAGATGAATGGTGTATTGACAAAAGGTGAAAAGAGATATTTCATGACATTGATTGATGATGCGACTAGATTTTGCTATGTTTACTTGTTGCGAACTAAAGATGAAGCTTTAGGCTACTTTAAAATTTATAAGGCCGAAGTTAAAAATCAACTAGAGAGAAAGATCAAGCGTCTTAGGTCGGATCGTGGTGGAGAGTATTTTCCTAAAATCTTTGACGAATTCTGTGAGGAACATGGTATTATTCATGAGAGGACGCCTCCCTACTCGCCCCAATCTAATGGGGTGGCCGAGAGGAAAAACCGCACGCTGTTTGACTTGGTGAATTCCATGCTGGACACTGCTGGTTTATCAAAGGCATGGTGGAGGGAGGCTTTGTTGACTGCATGTCATGTCCTGAATAGAGTTCCTAACAAGAATAAAGAGAAAACCCCTTATGAGGAGTGGGTTGGGAGAAAGCCATCACTTTCGTATTTGCGCACTTGGGGATGCTTGGCGAAGGTCAACATTCCCATCCCAAAGAAACGCAAACTCAGACCAAAGACAGTGGATTGCATCTTTCTAAGTTATGCTCAGCGGAGCATTGGCTATAGATTTTTAGTAGTCAAATCCGAGGTACCTGATATACATGTTGACACTATAATGGAATCTTGTGATGCAACATTTTTTGAGAATATGTTTCCTATGAAAGATATGCATAGCACTGCTAGATTTTCTTCTGAGATAATTCCTGAATCTAGTGCATCTGATGATTATTTTGAGCAACCACATGAGAACATTTTTGAGAACGTTCATGAGAAGGATGACAATGAAGCTCCTACAAGGAGCAAGAGACGGAGGACTGCAAAGTCCTTCGGTGATGATTTCATTGTGGACCTTGTGGATGATACTCCCAAGTCCATTGCTGAGGCATATGCATCACCAGATGCAGATGATTGGAAAGAAGCTGTCCAAAATGAGATGAACTCGATTCTTTCTAATGGAACATGGGAATTATCAGAGCACCCCCATGGCTGTAAGCCTGTGGGCTGCAAGTGGGTGTTCAAGAAGAAGCTAAGGCCTGATGGTACTATTGAGAAGTACAAGGCGAGACTTGTAGCGAAAGGCTACACACAGAGAGAAGGCGAAGATTACTTTGACACCTATTCACCTGTCGCAAGACTAACCACCATTCGAGTACTACTTTCCATGGCTGCCTCTTATAGTCTTATCGTTCATCAAATGGACGTAAAGACAGCTTTCTCAATGGAGAGTTGGAAGAGGAAATCTATATGGATCAGCCTGATGGATTTGTGGTAAAAGGTGAAGAGACAAAGGTGTGCAAGTTGCTAAAATGTTTATATGGCCTGAAACAAGCACCTAAGCAATGGCATGAGAAGTTTGACAGAACTTTAACTTCTGTTGGCTTTGTTGTTAATGAGGCTGACAAGTGCGTATACTATAGCCATGGTGGGGGCAAAGGTGTTATATTGTGTTTATACGTTGATGATATTCTCATCTTTGGTACAAACATGAAAGTGATACTTGAGGTCAAGTCTTTCTTGTCAAAGTGCTTTGATATGAAAGATCTGGGAGAAGCTGATGTGATCCTGAACATCAAGCTGAATAAGAACGAGAGTGGGATTACTTTATCGCAATCCCACTATGTTGAGAAGATCTTGAGCCGGTTTGGCTTTATTGATAGCAAGTCTTCTCCAACACCTTATGATCCCAGTGTGATATTACGTAAGAACAAGAATGAACCAACAGATCAACTGAGATATTCTCAGATCGTTGGTTCACTCATGTACTTAGCGAGCGCGACAAGACCTGACATCTCTTTTGCTGTGAGTAAGTTGAGTAGGTTCATGTCAAACCCGGGTATTGATCATTGGCATGCACTTGAAATGGGTCATGCGCTATCTATGTGGTACAATGAGTTACGGGATTCACTATTCAGGGCACCCTGCTGTGCTTGAAGGATATAGTGACGCAAATTGGATCTCTGATGTAGATGATATGAAAGCCACTAGTGGGTATGTATTTACCTTTGGAGGTGGCGCCGTATCATGGAGATCATGTAGACAAACCATATTGACGAGGTCAACTATGGAAGCAGAACTTACTGCTTTAGACACAGCCACTGTAGAGTCAGAATGGCTCCGTAAGCTCTTGATGGACTTGCCGATGGTTGAAAAACCTGTGCCGGCCATCCTCTTGAATTGTGACAATCAAACAGTTATTGTCAAAGTGAACAATTCTAAGGATAACGCGAAGTCATCAAGACACGTTAAAAGACGTTTGAAGTATGTCAGGATATTGCGAAACTCCGGAGTAATAACTGTTACGTATATTCAAACAGACAAAAACCTGGCAGATCCCTTTACTAAGGGGCTATCACGCAATGTGATAGATAGTGCATCGAGGGAGATGGGTTTAAGACCCATAGATGTTATGCCATAGCGGTAACCCAACCTTTGTGATCGGAGATCCCGTGAATTAGGACCTGGGAAAAGAAGCTAGTGGTTTAACTGAGGAGAGTATTCTGTAACCCTCTCTATGTGAAGATGCAAAACTCTCGAAATCTGTAAAGCAGGTTGGCAACATGCCTTAATGTGCTTCTGTTGGCTATGATTAGCAAAGATGCTGTCCTACAGAGCATTCTTGAAAGAACACACCTATATGAGTCCGACTGTTAAACGTCGCAGTCTATGAGATTTGGGTGATCTCTAGTAAACTCATGAAGAGACCATGGAGTACGACGCATATGCTCCAACCCGCGGGGTAGGCTACTGGCAGCCATGTACTGGTTATGACTTTGAGTGAAATCTTGACGCAGAAAACTTGCAATTCAAGGCGTAGTCCATTGTTCAAGTTGCTGATAGACGTAGCTTAAGGTTCTAGGCGGAAGTTCAACTTAATAGTCTCTGCTGAAACACTGGTATATAAACAAGTAGTGAGGTTTGGCAAATCTCTAAATGGGCATTTGAGATCTGGTGGGGGATTGTTGAAATATTGGGCCTTTTCATATGAGCCCATAATAGATTTCAGAAATTCCTAGAAATCTCAAAGCCCATGTGTGTGAGCCCATTTGGAATGCAGCCCAAGTTTTTTGGCTGCACAAAGGCAAGGGGTGGGAGCTAAGTTTAGTCCCACATGGAAAGTTGGGAGAGATGTAGACCAACATATAAGGTGGGGTGTTGCACCACTTGGTAAGTGAGTGAGAAGAGAAGTGCCACACGCGCGCTCCTCCTCCTCATCCTCGCTCGCTCGTCTCGACTCGACACGTCACGACGCGCGCGCGCGCGCCGCGGTTTGCGGAATTGAGCCTCGGAGTCGAGCTTATCTTTTTGCTGCACAAGAAAACCGAACGTTTGACCGAGTCCTTGACGGACGCGTCACAGCTAGCCGGTTCGGGTTGCTCCCGGATCGTGGGCTGCTGTAACCGACTCGGGCGTGCGACGTGGGCGTGGCCCACGTTGCCTAGGGTTTCTCCGCTGCGCCGCCTATATAAACTCTTGCCCGGCTACCGCCGCACACACCTGAAATCGATCTAGGGTTTTGCCACCTCTCGCTACTTGCGCCGCCTCCGTAGTCTACTCCATCCCGAGCGCCGGCGTGCACCGGCGAACGGGAGAGCAGGTCTCCGGAACCACTCGCCTTTGCGATCCTGTACGGGAGAGGGCGAATTAGGTTTTTGGGAAGCGCTCTGCGCGACTGCTCAAGCTCTTCATCACGGGTCGTCTTTCATCCAAGTCGGGCGGTGCAGCCTACCGCCGTCTTCATCGCCGTCTGCTTCGACCGGTCTACTCCAACGTTGTCATCAACAACGTTACTGCTACGACTACATCTGTAAGCGAATGGTACGTGCGGTGTACTGCTGTTTCCCTGTTCATCATGTTCTGTGAGTACATGTTTCGCTACTACTTGTTTCCGTTCATCTTGTTGTTCAATACATCTAGTATGTTACATGTAATAGTAGCTAGCGTTGTCATGTTTAATATTCTGGAATTAATCATGGAAATTGTGCCTAATTATCCAACAATATGTTGTGTTTCCCGAACCTGAAGAAATTCCATCATTTCCCATGTCTCTGAACCTACAGTAATTGAATCGTTTATGAGCTTTGGAAAGCCCATGAAGCAACCTGAAGTTACGGAATATTGTAGAATTCTACACCTAGTATGAGCATATTGTGAATACAAGGAAAATAAATCCAGATCATCTGAACGAAATAATATCAATCTAGTGACCAACTGGCTGGCCATTCAACTCTGGTTCACTTAGTAAGCGCAGATTCCAGTGAAAAAAAAGTTTAGCAGTTACAAACTCTATCTCCCTATCAATGAGTTTTTGGTTTTAACATATTCACCTGTGAACCTGATCTTTTTTATCGACAAACTAATCATCAACGCAAGCAGCTGGTAAACCTAGCTAAGCATTTTCTATGTTGCACAATCACGCACATTGTTAATGAACATCTATAGGCCAACTAGCTTTAGTAACGCTCCTTGCTAGTCAGTTCAATAGCACCACGCGTTTCCGCCACAGCTTAGCACTCCCAGAACTACCAAACTGGTGCCACTAAACTGATACCCTATTTCAAGGCCGCTAAACGGCTTGATTTGCAGTATTCAGCGTCTCGACCCTGCCATGTAAACATTAAGAAGGTGTTGCTGACTAATACCATACGAAAATCACAAGATATGCTGGATACTTTGAAGCATATATGTACTGTGGTATACATAGGAAGAAAGATAAAACTGAATAATTCGATGAAGAGCAAACTCAAAATCTAATTAAGTTTTTGAAAAGGAACAGGCATCAGGTTCAACATGTACATTTTGAAGCCTATATGACTTCAAAAGTTATGTATTAATAACAATCAATACAAGACTCGGATCACTCCAAAAAAAAAAGATATACATATGCAGGCTGTTAATAACAATGACAATGAAATGCTAGAACTGTGTAACTGGCCAAACATTTGTTGAGAAATTACCACAATAACAAAAACCGGTAGCTTAGTAGTTATAGATGCTTATGCATCGTCACTATTGCTACATGCCTACAGAAGTTTCAGTCACAGAAAAAACTGACACTGAATTCCATTTAATTACCACAGGCGAACCTCTAGTACAGTTATTTTGCAGAACATAAGAGTGGGAATATTAGTAAAAGTAGAAGCACCGCTGAACCTACAAGTTGTTATGCATGGGAACTGCAATTGCTCAGTAGGAAAATATCCATATTGCTGAAAAATATATTAACTAATAGGCTACTAAGTACTATGTGATGACTACAGATGTAGCAACAGCCATAAATAAGTGACATTACTGCGTATAGCCGCATATGCAGAGAAGGAAAAATCAAGTAAGACCATTATATGGTTGCATGACACCAAATTATCACCTGGAAGCTGAAACCATCTGCACTGATCTTAGACAGCCCACCAATATACCAGTGCTTTATGTTGAAGTTGGAAATCTATAAAACTCTATATTTAGCTAAATCATCGCCTCTTTTTCTTAATAAATGGTTTTGTGAGTGTGGTCAATTGTAATGTAGTGGGAACAAAAGCTCAAAATCTTAATTACAACTAACCAGAATTCAAAATGTTACTTGACAGAAAAACAACATTGAGGACAGTTTGCATCCCGCAAAGTAGCAGCGCACAGGCATTCATCAATTATCCACAGTATTAAACTGTTACGATAACAACACATGATTGATCAGCACCAAATGCCTCTATTTGCAAGAAAAACACCCGTTGAAACTCGTTAATGATTTCACTGACAAGAAAATATCAGGGTGCTCTTAGGAATTGATAGGAACAAACAATAAATTCTTGAACAGAAATGCACAACTGGCACTTACCAAAGGTCAAATAGACAGTTCAGTACAGCATGGAATAGAACGATAAGATGCAATTTAATATAGTCAGTGAGAGTTAAAGCTTATTGAATTTGATTTTGATTGGCTTACCTGAGTGTAACTACCAAAGAAAATATTTCTTCAGGAAAGGAAGAACTCCATATGCATATGTATCACATCACAATCACAATCCTAATAAACTGAACATGGCGACCGCAACAAATACTGAGAAGAAAGAATCATGGATACAAATAGAAAACTGAACTTCGCCACACACAAGCACAACAATGCACCATTCCTAAGATAAATTCTGATCAATCAATTAGCTAAATATGAGCTAGTATAGTTGCGCAACTAAGAAAATAAGCGGGCATATGTGCCTCAAATATCTAAAGGAGCAACCTTCCAAGTATATAACAACATAATTCAACCAAGCATCCCTTGATCTGTTGAATCCAAGAAAGTTTCAATAAAGTGGGAACAGGGTCGGACAAATATACTGATCAAAATTGCAGACAACTTTACATTTTTTATGGCACATTACAGATGTAAATAAACCCAAAAAAAATCTGCATTCAAACTTAAAATGCTATTATTCGTAAGATAGAAATTTTAAAATAAATGTAAGGCAAAAATCCAATAGTGAGTAAAGAAACACTTCTATAAACCGAAAAGATGCATTATTCACTGAAACTAGCAGAAGCAAGGTCGCAGACATTCTGTCATGAATTGCAAAGGAATAAATTTGAGACAAAGGCATGAAGGCCATCCTTCTTCACTAAAGCAAGTTATATGATACATAAAAATAGTAGCTGCTGGTGTCAAATGCTTAAATTACCGGACCAAATACATAATAGATAATGACAAACAGCTAAACATAACAGATTTAAACTAGTATCCAAGCACAATAGAAAATAAAATAAACTACTGGTGAACCCCTTCAAGCAGCAAGTTCGAATTTGAAGCTTGAGCTTAGACACTACCCTCCTTGGCCCAGGTATAATCCTGAGTTGGCGACAAAACATTCCATTGCTGAATGAAGTAGATCCTTTCTTAGAGCATCAGAACTCTGGTTGAGACAACATTAGGCTCAAAACAGAAGCAGTGACATAAAAGTTGGGCATTGAACAGGAGACAAGGCAACCTTCAAAATGGGGATTCACTACACTTGAAGCATCCACTGGAGGAAACGATGAAAGGATCAGCCATTGACAAATCATGTGTGTGCCTGTTGTGTGTGAAGTAACCCTTAGTACCACATTCCATTTCAATTCGAGCATCTCGAGAAGCTCTTTCCTTGATTCGTAGCTGCCAGCGTTGATTAGCAAACCAGTTGGACTGCCGGTGGTAAGGCAGTTTGATTTTCATTTCCTTTAGCACTTTCGCATTCAAAACAAAGAACTTGGCAAAGTCAATAGATAGACTCCTGGTGCCGTCATAATTCATCAAGACCACCTTTTTTAGATGGAGCTCGAGACATTCGATTGGGTCCAGTGGGTCATACTTCCGCGCATTATTCATAACCATCCCTGACTGGAACTGGAAATGGAGAGAACAAACAATACAAAAGAAGTTGCCAACAGGTTAGCAATGCGGAAGTTGGCTAAATTACACGTCAAATCAAATGAGTAAGAAACTATGTTTTATACTCACACTGACATAGAGCCTCTCCAAGCACGGGAAACATTTGAGCAAGCTAACCACTGCATCCAGATTAGGGCCAGCAGAGTCAAGAGCCAAAACCCTCATGGCGTGCATTTTGGTTGTCAAGCCGACAGCGATCATTTTTTGCTGAAATAAAACAAGTGCGAATAAGAATAATAGCCTGGATACAGCAAATGCTGAATGTGCAATGGATGAAGGCTGCTGCTACCTGAAAAACTGTGGTTCCAAAGTGAAGTTCTGATATGTCTTCAGAGAGCATACCCAATATCTTCAGTTTAGGTGCTGAGATTATCCGTATGGCTGCTGGGCCATTCTTTGGATGAAGTGGTAGCAATCTCTCAAGGCACGGGGCGTCCACGATGACCAACTCTTGAAGAAAGAGACCTTGTTTAGTCCAGTCAGTGCAACAGCCTATACTCTTGAGAGTTTGGGAGCTGATGCAGAGGCGACCAAAGCCGAAATTTTTCTTCAGCTCAAGGCTATCCAAGGCAGAGCAGCCAGAGAGCATGCCCTGGAGAGCATCCTCCGAGATGATGACTCCATCCAGGGTGAGCTGCTTGAGGCATGGAAACTTGAGCGACAGCATCACAATCAAGTTGGTGAAACGGCAGCCGTGGAATTTGGCCACACGGAGTGTGGGCGCGAAGCGGTACACAGACGATGGCAGAAGGTACAACTCCCTGGAGTCAAGCCAGTAATCGCAGGACAGCTCGAACTCATGTAGCTTGTCCAGGACTTGGGAACTAAGCCAGCCTTCGATCTTGTCAGAACAATGGATAGTAGAGAGGCAGAGCGAGAAGCGGCGTGCGGGGCCGGGATGCTCAGAGAGGATCTTTGGAATCAAGTCGACAGTCTTGTGACCCTTGCTCTTGAGTTCACAGTCAGCCACGAGGTTGAGAGGAGCGGAGCGCCAGAGCGGACGCCACCGGCGAGAGATGACTTGTGTGCGGGCAGCTTCCTTGGTGGGGAGAAGAGAGACGATACTGCCGAGGAGGGTGACGGGGAGGCGGTTGATGAAATCCTCATCACCGAAGTTACCACTTGGTGGATATTCATCGTCAACGAGATGGATCTTACGCTTCTTGGAAGCTTGCAATGCCGCCGCCGCATCCATTGCAGTTGATACCACAGCCGCTGCCTCCTTCTCACTTAACGCCGCAGCCAAAGACGGCATATCCGCCTCCTTGGCATTTAACGCCGCAGCCAAAGCCGGCACAGCCACCTCTTTGGCAGGGAGGCGGCTGATGAGATCCCCATCATCAGCGTTTCCACTTCCCGGTGGATTTTTGTCGTTGACGAGATAGAACTTACGCTTGTTGGAAGCTTGCAATGCCGCCGGTACCTCCCCTACAGTCGCCGCCACAGCCGCTGCCTCCTTCTCATGTAACGACGCAGCCAAATCCGTCACAGCCGCCTCCTTGGCATTTAACGACGCAGCCGGAGCCGTCACGGACACCTCCTTGGCGGGGAGGCGGCTGATGAAATCCCCATCATCGAAGTTTCTACTCCTCGGTCGATCTTGGTCGTCGACGAGATGGAACTTACGCTTCTTGGAAGCTTGCATTGCCGCCGCCGCCGCAGCGGCCGCCGCCTCCCCTGCAGTCGCCGCAACGGCCGCCGCGTCCTTCGCATTTAACGCCGCAGCCGAAGCCGTCACAGCCGCCTCCTTAGCACGTAACGCCGCGGCCGACGCCGCCGCAGCCGCGACCTTCGCAGCATCTGTCGCCTCCTTGGCACTCGCCGCAGCCATCGCCGCGTCTTTCGCAGCAGCCGCCGCCGCGACCGAAGCGGCCAAGGCCGCATCCTTGGCGGCTGCCGCAGCTGCCGAGGCCGCCACCGCCGCCGTCTCCATGGCTGGCGAGACGCGGGGGCGAGGGTTTAGGCTTTCTGGTGGTGCCTGGTGTGTTGTTCGGGAATTCGGGGATGCGGATGGGGATTGGGGAATGAATCGAGGGTTTCAGTAGCAACCTGTGCGGTTTTTTTGCACACACACAAAAAATGATTTGGGTGGATCTGCCACCGTTGAAAAAAAACTGGCGGTTGTTGTCTCGCGGGCACAAAGATGAGTATGGGAAATTAGCGGGAACTGAAACATTTTGGCGCCACCTTACATCTCTAGGCCTAGAAATCAAACAGCTCATTTTATTATATTTTTTTTTTGAAGTCCACCAATCTATTACTCCTCAACAGCAGTATGGGGAAACCAAAGTACTTCTTTCATCCTAAAATGTAAGGCGCCTTAGCTTAATTAAAAATCAACATTTTTTAAATTTAATCAAATTTATACACAGAAATATGAACATTTGCAATATCAAATGAATTTATTGAGAAAATATACTTTATGGTGAATCCATTGATATGCATTTGGTATAATAAATGTTCATATTTTCTGGATAAATTTGATCAAACTTTAAAGACATTGACTTTTGACTAAGCTTACACGCCTTACATTTTAGGACGAAAGGAGTAAAAAAAATTACAACAATGTGTTGGGGTGATTGATTTATGTTGGGCCTTGTGGAAATTAAAAAATAGGAAAATGCTAACTTCCCCCGGGGGATCCAGGCGTTGCGTCCTCCGCCTCCAGGAGGCGCCACGCGAGTCCTTGTCCTGAGGCCCACTCCTCCCTTATCTTCTTTCTATCTTTCTTCCTCACCGCACAAAACAAACCGCATCTTATCTTTCCCCAATGCTGTCTCTCGCCCGAGCCGTCGGCTCGCACCACTTCTTGCTGCCCCGGCCGCTCATGAGCTGATATACCTCCGCCTCCATCACCATCCACGCGTGCCGCACCGCCGCCCAAATCACCTTTCCCCTCAATTGATTCTGTCTTCTCTTCCATTCTCTATCAACGGTGCAGTGCCGCCCATGGGCCATGGTAGAAACGGCCGCCGCCGGTGATGCTAGCGTTCTAGCTATGAAGCTTCGCCGCTGATGGCGTGTAAATGACCGCCCAGTTGGGAACCCCAAGAGGAAGGTATGATGAGCACAGCAGCAAGTTTTCCCTCAGTATGAAACCAAGGTTTATCGAACCAGTAGGAGAAAGAACCAACTTCCAAAGTTTGATGCTCGCTAGCATCGCGACAGCTCCAGACAATTTCTATATGGCGCCTCGTCTGGGGCATAGCTTTGCACCAGCAGCAACGTGGAACCTGCACACAACACAACCAAGTACTTTGCCCCAACTTACAGTGAGGTTGTCAATCTCACCGGTTTGCTGTAAATAAAGGATTAAGCGTATCGAGTGGTAAAAAAGTAGTTTGCGAGAATGTAAATAAAGCAAGTAAATGGTAAACGGTAATAACAATGTAAAAGAATGGACCGGGGTCCACAGTTCACTAGTCGTGTCTCTCCATAAGATAAATAACATGTTGGGTAAACAAATTACAGTTGGGTAATTGATAGAATAAAGCAAGCATACAAATGTCATGAGGATCACTATGAGATTCACTTGGGCATTACAACATAATACATAGACCGTAATCCAACTGCATCTATGACTAATAATCCACCCGCCGGATGTCATCCGAGCAACCGTTGGGTATTAAATTGCAAGCAACAAATTATCGCCTTAAGCAAAGTATGTAATGTAAACAATACAAATGTCTTTAAACACAAGATTGTTGTTTTCTCCCTAGTAGCAACAACACATCTACAACTTTAGAGGTTATTGTCACTCCCCAAGTTACTAGAAGCATGAACCCACTATCGAGCATAAATACTCCCTTTTGGAGTCACTAGCATCTACTCGGCCAAGATATCTACTAGCAACGGAGAGCATGCAAGATCATAAATAACATAGAGATAACATAAAGATGATTGACGAGGGTTAACTCGACAAATGTCCTAGATGAAGGACTTAGGATCGGGGAGATAGGGCGTTGGATGAACTCGAAGGTAAAGTTAGTCGAAATAGGTGTATATCGAAAGTAAACTTGGGTGTTCAACCTGGCTTGCTTTCAATCTGCCCTCCCCCGTCCTCTCCTGGCCCCTATATATAGGTGGCTAGGTCTCGAGGATCGGGTCGGGTTCGATACAGATTACAAATATCGACATACGGTAGTAACTCGTATTCGACTATCATTACAATTGGGCCTAACTCAACGGGCCTCAGGGGTACTCAACTAACGGGCTCTATTAGCTATACCCTTGTCAGTAGCCCCTGAGATTCTACCAGAATTGTAGATTCAGGTTGAATCTCTAATCTTCGACTTGATCAATTCTTCGACTTCATCTTCAAATCTTTGACTTGGTCTTTCGACTTGTATTGATGATAATTTACTCGCAAGGGGTCTCGATGAACAAGCCTGACAACTCTGACGGATCAAGAGGTCAGTTAACTGCCGGAACAGATACTTGTCACCTACTTCAAATTCAATCCCCTTGGACTTGAATTCGGGATACCGGTCAAACCCACTCTTTTGCCTCATTTAGGACTTACAAAAAATGAGTCCCAGTGGTTCTCAGGGTACCCAGTGCGTCCACCAGGATTTTCTTCGCGTCGTAGACACGGATACATACCAGCAGAGCGCATCCATGTGCGTATACCAGGCCACACAGGACGGATCCCGGGGTCTTACCTTCGTGATAAATCACGGCATTCGAGTGTTGTTGCGATAACACAACTCGAGAATCTTATGTCGCAGTCAAATTTTGACTGAAAATATTCGGGTTTCTGCAACCAAAGAAAAACTCGCTCCCGATGGGAGTAATCTCCAATTTTCGATTTGTCGACTACGTAGTCGAAGTTTTGTATGCTTACCCTTTTCTATCTTCAATATTGATCATCTTACTTTTATCGGGTGCGCGCTCAGCGCTCCCGATGGGAGTAGCCCCCGAGGCTATGTTTGGCAACTTGTAGTCAAGCATAGGCTCAAAGTTCAATTCCTCTTTCTTCTGTAAATATCTTACTGTAGACAAGCCCCCATGTCTAAGTCGCGGTTTCCATATCGCATAATCCTTCCCCTTCTTCTTCTCCCTTTTTTTTTCCTTTTCTTCATTGATATTATCGTCTGCTGTGCGCAGAATTTAATTCCCATTGTAAATTGTGTTTCACGGACTTTGATGCAGCCCGAAAGCCCAATAGTATGCGCTTATAAATAAAAGCACCCGGTGATTAAGGTAGAAAACCCTAATTAAACTTCTCCTCCGCCGCATCCTCTTCTTCCTCCATCTAGGGTTTTTGCGAGATTTTTCTGTCGTGCTCATGGCTGACGCTGGAAATTCTCGTCTGAACCTTGGATCTCCAATGGCTCCACGAGGTAGAGGTCGCCCTCGTGGTAGCAAGAATAAGCCCAAGGTCTCTGATGCCGCGGGAACTTCCGCAGATGCCCCAGTTAAGCGTCGCCGCGGCCGCCCCCTTGGTAGCAAGAATAAACCTAAGGTGACCAGCGCCACTCCAGGCCCTGCTTCTCCTCCTCCCGCTGCACCTGCTGCTCCTACTACACCTCCCCGTATCTTTTCTTTTCTGTGCATTGCCATGGCGCAGTGCCGTGAGATTCAGCGCTTGCCGCTGGATTTTACGAAGTTTATGGATGGCCGCGAACTGCGAGAGGCAGTTCTTCGTGAACAATCTGGTGGTGGCATCCCCTATGAGGTGGAGGTGTGGTATGACGGCAAGGGCGAGCAGTACTTCAGAGGTGGCTGGTCGCAATTTGCTGAGGACCACGACATCCACCAAGGTTTCATCATGGCGTTCGACTTCCACGTCGGTACGTCGAAGTTTGATGTGAAGATCTACAATGGCACTCTTTGCCAGAAGGAGTACGAGGCTTGAAGCCCTCTTTTATTTAGATCTGTTATCCATGTAATCTTGTTTGACAATGTCCTTCCTGCAATGACATCAATAAAGATTCGTACTTTGCATCGATTAATTTTTACTAGTATCATGAGAACAAGTCATGTTCTGAGATATGTTTTCCATATGTCGGGTTCTTTGCGAACCAATAAATGTAAGGATGATATCGGGTCCCTTTCGTGAACCAAGTTTTCTTTGTATTTATCGGGTTGTGTAAACAACCATATAGTGAAGGAAAAATCCTTTCATCTTGTCATAATGATTTTTCATACGACCCAGGGGCTAAAGCCCCCGAGCGGAGAAGTAACACGAGAATCATACAATTTTGTCGAGTTCAACCCAAAGAATCCGACCTGTGGCCTCATGTTCTGGGTCCAGAAGGTGAACTCGAATATATTGATATCTCTATACTTTGTCTACGCGTAAAAACGTCGTAGCTGTTCTGCATTCCACGGGTTGCTTTCGTCCTTCCCAGTCTTCTTGTCCTGTAGTCGATATGCTCCTCCTGGTATCACTTCCGTGACGATGTAAGGTCCCACCCAAGGGGACTCCAATTTGCTATGGCTGTCTTGCCTGAGTCGCAAAACAAGATCTCCCACCACGAAGGATCGTGGACGAACTCGACTACTATGGTAGTTTCGGAGACTTTGCTGATATTGCGTAGCCCTTTCAAATGCTTTGTCTCTTGCTTCATCTAACGCGTCGACGTCGTCTTGTAATGCTTCTGTTGATGTCGACTCGTCATATGCTGTCACTCTTGGAGCTTCGTGTGTAACTTCGACTGGAAGCACGGCTTCTGCGCCATGGACCAGGAAGAAAGGAGTTTCTTGAGTTGCTGCATTGGGCATAGTTCTTAGGCTCCAAAGAACGGAGGGCAGCTCTTCTACCCAAGCGCTCTTGGCTTTCTCGAGAGGTGCTAAAAGCCTCTTTTTTATTCCACTACTTATCAAGCCATTAGCTTTTTCGACTTGTCCATTTGTCTTCGGGTGCGCCACCGATGCGAATTTAAGCTTGATTCCCAATCCTTCGCAATAACTTCTGAATTCTTTTGAAGTAAAATTTGTGCCGTTGTCCGTGATGATGCTATGTGGTACACCAAAACGAAAAACTATCGACTTGATGAAGCTGATTGCTGCCGTAGAATCTTGAGTTGTTACTGGGGCCGCTTCCACCCATTTGGTGAATTTGTCGACTGCCACTAGCATATAGACATGCCCTCCTGGCCAAGATTTGTGTAACTTTCCCACCATGTCGAGTCCCCATTGTGCGAAGGGCCAAGATAATGGTATTGTTTGTAGCTCTGCTGCTGGTGCGTGTGGTCTGGATGCAAACCTTTGACATGCTTCACACTTTCGAACTATATCTTTCGCGTCTTCGATGGCTGTTAGCCAATAGAGTCCCGCTCGAAAAGCTTTTGCTGCTATTGCTCTGCTGCTTGCATGATGGCCACATACTCCACCATGTATGTCTTTCAATATTGTTTGCCCTTCTTGGGGTGTAACACAGCGTTGTAAAACGCCTGTGATGCTTCTCTTGTATAGTTTCCCTTCAATCACGACAAACGCTTTCGCTCTTCGAGTTATCCTTTTGGCCTCCACTGCATCTTCTGGTAGCTTCTTATTTATCATGTACGCAATATACGGCTGCATCCATGTTTCTTCTATCATCATGACCTCCTCTGGTTCTGTCATAGCCCCCGAGCTTGTCGTAGTAGTCGAACTTTTAGTATTTTTTATTGACCTTTCCGCTATTTCTTCCCAAAACACTCCAGATGGCACAGGTAAGCATTGTGATCCAATATTTGCTAAAGTGTCGGCTTCTTCATTGCTGTTCCTGCTGACGTGAGAGACTTCGCATCCGTCGAACGTTCCTTCTAGATAATGGTACAAATTCTTGTAGGCCATCATGTTGTCATTGATTGCGTCACACCTGTTCATGACTTGCTGGACAACAAGGTTAGAGTCTCCAAATATCTTTAGGCGAGTTGCTCCACAAGCTTTAGCCATCTTCATTCCGTGCAACAAAGCCTCGTACTCTGCCTCATTGTTAGAAGCCTATGGGAAACTCATCCTTAGGACATACTTTAGTTTGTCACCATGAGGTGATATCAGTACTACTCCTGCGCCTGCGCCTTGGACTCGCTTAGAACCGTCGAAATACATTGTCCAGGTACTCGATAAATCTGGTGGTCATGTACTTTGCAGCTCGAGCCACTCTGCTGTAAAATCTGGCAGAATTTGCGACTTGATCGCCTTCCTTTTCTCGTACGTGATGTCCATGGGAGATAGCTCTATTCCCCATAAAGAGACACGTCCCGTCGCTAAAGGATTGTTCAATATGTTCGATAGTGGTGCTTCGTTAACCACTATAATTGGGTGCACAGTAAAATACTGTCGTAATTTTCGTGCAGTTATGAAGACACTGTATGCCAACTTCTGATAATGCGGGTACCTCTGTTTGGTTGGAGATAGCACTTCGCTGATGAAATATACTGGCCTCTGGACGCCATGAGCTTTGCCTTCTTCACTTCTTTCGACTACTAAGACTGTACTTACCACCTGATGGGTTGCGGCGATGTACAGTAGTAGTGGCTCTTTTTCTTTTGGTGCGACCAGCACTGGCGGCGTGGAAAGCACTTTCTTCAATTGTGTAAACGCTGCGTCTGCTTCTTCTGTCCACTCAAATTTGTCGTCTGACTTCTTCATAAGTGCGTAAAAAGGTAGCGCCTTCTCCCCTAGTCGAGCAACGAAACGACTTAATGCCGCGACTCGTCCTGCTAACTTCTGTACGTCGTGAAGTTTCGTGGGTTTCCCCATTGTTAGAATTGCTTGAATCTTCTCTGGATTTGCTTCTATCCCTCGCGCAGATACCAAGAACCCCAAAAGTTGCCCTGCTGAAACTCCGAAGGAGCACTTTGTCGGGTTCAGCTTGAGCTTAAACTTGTTCAGGTTGTCGAAGGTTTCTGCCAAGTTGCCGATTAGAGATTTCTCTTCTCTTGTGGTGATGACTACATCATCAATGTAGACTTGTATGTTGCGCCCTATTTGGCTCCCGAGGCAACTCTGCATCATCCTTTGATAAGTTGCTCCTGCATTTTTTAGGCCGAATGGCATCACTTGGTAGCAAAACACCCCATATGGTGTGATAAAGGCTATTTTTTCCTCGTCCTCTTTCTTCAGCTTGATCTGGTTATAGCCAGAATATGCATCCAAAAAGGAAAGCCTTGCACAGCCCGCTGTTGAATCGATTATTTGATCGATGCGGGGTAAAGGGAAGGGATCCTTTGGACAATGCTTATTGAGAGATGTGTAGTCGACACATACTCTTTGTACGTCTGTGTTCTTCTTGGGTACTATTACTGGATTCGACACCCAACTCGAAGTTTTGATTTCCCTGATGAATCCAGTACTTTGTAATCTGTGCAATTCTGACGCTATTGCCTTCCTCTTTGGTTCATCGAATCGTCGCAGCGGTTGCTTGACTGGTTTCGCCTTGGGATCTACGTTTAATGCGTGCTCGACGAGTTCCCTGGGAACCCCTGGCATGTCCAATGGACACCAGGCGAAGATTTCCCAACGCTCACGGAGGAACTCGACGAGCGCGCCTTCCTATGCGGGATCCAAGTTCACCGCAATTGACGTCGTCTTGTTTGGATCCGTAGGGTGGACCTGAATTTTCTTTGAGTCCTGCGTTGTGTCGAAAGCCTTATCTGGCAGGGATCGTCCAACGTCGGGTAGCACATTATGATCTGTTTCTCCTTTTAGCCTCTCGTATTCTGCTGTCATGCCGAAGGTTTGCGCCATTTTATTGAATTCTCTATCACATGTGTTGGCTACCTCAAAACTCCCTTGTACTGTGATTGTTCCTTTGGGTCCTGGAATTTTTAGCGTGAGATACGCGTAGTGCGGTACTGCCATGAATTTTGCAAATGCTGGGCGCCCCAGGATTGCATGGTATTGTGACGGCCAATCCATGACTTCGAACTCCAGTTTCTCTCTTCTATAGTTTCCACTGCTACCAAAACAGACATCGAGTTCTATTCTTCCCAGAGGGTAGTTTGCTGCTCCTGGTACTATCCCGTGGAAAGAGCAATCTGTTGGCTTTAGACTTGTTGGTGAAATGCACATAGCCTTCAGTGTTTTAGCATATATTAAATTTATGCCACTCCCTGCATCCATGAACACCCTTCCGATGTCGTATCCTCCTATTTGCGCTTTTAGAACCATAGGCGAGTGGCCTGGTCGAGGAACTTTCCGTGGGTGGTCTGCTCTACTGAACTTGACTGGTTGCTCTGACCATCGTAGATACTCTGTGGTGGCTGGTGGTGATGATATTGCTAGGTTTATTTGCCTGGTTATGCTCTTCCGTTCTTTTTTCGACTTGGGCACCGGTTGAATCATAGCTGATATGTATACTTTTGACTCCAGGTGTCTTGACAATCTTTGAGTTTGATATCCTTGACTTCTCCGCTTTTCTCCTTGCCTTCCTTCTTGGCTTGAGCTCATTGCACCTTGCAACCTTAGGAATGTTCTGCAATCCTTCATCTGATGATTGGAGACCCTTTTCCCGTCGAGGTACGCATAGTGGATTCGACAAGGTCCGTATAACATATCCTCAGCCGAAGGACCGGAGTACCTTGATCTTTCTGTTCCTTTTGCTTGAACACTCCTGCTTTCGTATCCTTCCTCTTCTTCTAGTATATATCCTGCGGCTACCTGATTTTGCCTTCCTTGGTTGCCTCCGCTGCGGTATCTTCTCTTTTGTCGACTTATTCTGTCGACTTCTGGCGAACGTCCTCTTTTGTTGTTGTACGCGTCCTCTCCATCAGCGAATTTGTTGGCTTGTTCCATTAGCTCAGTTACTATCGTGGGTCTTGTTCTTCCTATTTCTTCCACGAGATCTGAGCGACGAAGTCCTTCTGAAAAAGCATCGATTGCCCGTTCATCGGAGACGTCCTCTGCTGAGTTTTTAATTATACTCCAGCGTTGTATGTAAGATCTTAGCGTTTCGCCTTTTTCCTGCACACATGCTTTAACTTCTTCTAGTGATGCTGGGCGCTTGTAGGTGGAACGGAAGTTTCTTGCGAATTGGCTTTCGAGCTCCCCCCAACTTCCAATGGATTCGTCGGGTAGGGTGTTCAACCAAGACCGGGCGGCTCCGGTGAGGTGTAGCTGCAAACTTTGCATTGCAGTCGCCTTTGTTCCTCCTAATATCTGCACTGTTTGTAAATAATCCGATAGCCATAAGGTGGGTTCCTGCGACCCGTCGTACTTGCTCTGATCATGGGGTAATTTAAATCCTTTTGGTACTCGTGTTTTGCGAACCCTACGGGTAAAGCATAACGCACCCATATCTTTATCATCGTCTTCGTAGTTTTCTTCCCTCCACGCGTGCCGTGATTTATCTACTCGAGCTTGTGCTATTATACTTCTTGCGTCCTCCTTCCTTTTCCGTCGCTTTTCCTCTTCTGATGACTCACTATAGTCATCATCTGAACCATTATATCTGAACTTTTCCTTGTGTCTTCCCTTGTAGCTTGTCGACTTCTGCTTTGGGCTTTGTTCCCTGATCTTTCCTTCTACTACGCCGAGGCTTCGTATTGCGACTCGGTGCATATCTTCTCGCGGGTCTCCATGCTCTGGTCTTGTGGCTAGCAGGTACGCTTGTGCCGCTGCTAGTGCTGCTTCTGGCGTTTTTTGTATCAGATCGTCTTCCTCCTCCTCTGGTTGCGGGGTCGGGCTCCTTGAGTACCCTTCTTCTCTGCCGTATGCTGACATCCCCCTGTTATGCTTTGGATCTCCACGCCTACCTCTGCTGTATTCTGAGTCTTCACTATAATCTTCCCAATATTCTTCCCTTGATTCATTATTATTGTCTTGAAACATCATGTCTCTTTCCTCCCTTAATTTCTTTTTGTGTTGGTATAGCGCATATTGATATCCCATTAGAACTTCTCTTCGCGACCCCTCGGGTACTTCTGTGCCGTGATCAATGGCTGTTGTAATTATCCTCCATTCACCAGCCGAGACATGGACTTTCTCTTTTTCCTTTTTGTTGTGATTATTGACTTTGTCGAGTTGTCTGTCGAATTTTTTGCTTCCTTCGCTGTTATTTCCATCTTCTGCTTCAGTTATAATGACGCATAACTGATGTACTTTGGAGACGCCATTGCTTCTTCCGGCGAAGTCCTTTGTGTTGTTGTGTGTCTGATACGCTTTCTCTTCTGAGTCGGAATTTCCTTCGATTTTGTCGCCTTCTGCGATTGACGCTTTCTCTAAGCTGACCAGCGAGTTTACCTCATTGGAAGAGCCTGATGACTCCAACGCTTCCTTTGTTTCGGGCTTTCTTGCCAGTGAATCTGGTTTCGTCGGATCTGAAAGGCGGGATGAACCCGACGGCCCGATGAAGATGCTCAAGCTTCCGATGGGTAACTCTACTTCTTGACTTCCGTCGACTTCTGGACTGCTGTTGGCTAAAAGCGAAAAAGCCGTCGAATTCATGACTCCAACGCCCAGAGTCCCCACGGTCGGCGCCAATTGACGAGGGTTAACTCGACAAATGTCCTAGATGAAGGACTTAGGATCGGGGAGATAGGGCGTTGGATGAACTCGAAGGTAAAGTTAGTCGAAATAGGTGTATATCGAAAGTAAACTTGGGTGTTCAACCTGGCTTGCTTTCAATCTGCCCTCCCCCGTCCTCTCCTGGCCCCTATATATAGGTGGCTAGGTCTCGAGGATCGGGTCGGGTTCGATACAGATTACAAATATCGACATACGGTAGTAACTCGTATTCGACTATCATTACAATTGGGCCTAACTCAACGGGCCTCAGGGGTACTCAACTAACGAGCTCTATTAGCTATACCCTTGTCAATGATAAATCAATAGATCAACTTGACAAAGTATCAATATTCATCGGATCCCAACAAACACAACATGTAGAATTACACAACGATGATCTTGATCATGATAGGCAGCTCACAAGATCTAAACATGAAGCACATGGAGGAGATGATATCCATCTAGCTACTGCTATGGACCTATAGTCTAAGGTAGACTACTCACACATCACTTCGGAGGCAGGCATGGTGATGAAGAAGGCCTCCGGCGGTGATTCCCCTCTTTGGCAGGGTGCCGGGAAGAGCTTCTGGACCCTCCCGATCTCGTGTCGACGGCGGCGGCGGCTTACAGTATGTTTCATGGAAAATTGATTGGGTCCTTAGGGTTTTCCCATCGAGGGGAATATATAGGCAGAAAGGCGGCGTCAGAAGGTGGGCCAGGTGGCCCCACCACCTGGTGGCGCGGCCAGGGGCTGGCCTGCGCCACCCCATGGTGTGGGCGGCCCCTGGTCCCCCTCCGTCTCATCTTTGGACTCCGTCTCGCGTCGGGAAAAATAGGAACTTTGCCTTTTGTTTCGTCCAATTTCGAGAATATAATCTGTGTAACTTTTTTGAAACACAAAAACAGCAGAAAACAGGGAACTGGCACTGTGGCATCTCGTTAATTGGTTAGTTCTAGAAAATGCATAAAAACGCCACGAAGTGTAACAAAACACAAAGTAAATTGTGCATAAACAAGCATGGAGCATAAAAAAGTATAGATATGTTTGAGACGTATCAAGCATCCCCAAGCTTAACTCCTGCTCGTCCTCAAGTAAGTAATTGATAATAAAACAATAATTTTTGAGGTGACATGCACCAACACAATCTTGATCAAACGATGTAAAGCATTGAGTGCTGAGATCAAATTACTCTAAACATGGGCATAAAAGACATAATCTTGACAATAAAACTTAGCAACCATGTTATAACATGAAAAGTAACACAAACAAAAGATCATGAGTAATGATGGATTGAAAGTCAAGTGTGTGTTTCGAGCATATAGAAAAACATAGCAAAGTGGTTTTCAGCTTGTCCTTCATAGAATAGCAAAACATAAATGCACAGGACACCTTCAAGTTTAAGAGGGCGACGATACGCCTCAAACGTATCTATAATTTCTGATGGTCCATGCTTGTTTTTGCACCATTTGCCTTGTGTTTTGTTACACTTCGTGGCATTTTTATGAGATTTCCGGAACTAACCTATTGACAAGATGCCATAGTGCCAGTTCCCTGTTTTCTGCTGTTTTTGTGTTTCAGAAAAGTTACACAGGAAATATTCTCGAAATTGGACGAAACAAAAGCCAGAAGTCTTATTTTTTCCGGAAGCTTCTCGAAGACTGAAAGAGAGCCGGAGGGGGGCCAGAGGCCGCCCTCACACATAGGTGGCACGGCCCAGGCCCTGGCCGTGCCACCCTGGTGTGAGGAGCCCCTGGCTGCCCCCTGACGACGCCCCTTCGCCTATAAAAAGCCTCGGGACGGAAAACCCTAAGAGGATTCGGCAATTTTCCAGAAGCAGTTCCGCAGCTCCGCCGCCGCCGTCGATGAATTTCGGGGGACAGAAGTCTCTGTTCCGGCACCCTGCCGGGACGGGAAAGTGCCCCGGAGCCATCACCATTGGTCTCCATCGCCGTCTCTGCCGTCTCCATCGACCTCACCGCCATCTCCATTAACCTTGCTGTCTCCTATGATGAGGAGAGAGTAGTTCACCCCCGGGGCTAAGGGCTCTATCGGTAGCTATGTGGTTCACCTCTTTCTCCCATGATGTGATCTTTATGTGATCGTGAGCTTTGTATCATGTTGAACAAATAGATGTTATTATTCAGATATTATGTGTACTCTAGTGGTAATTATTAAAGTAATCTATTCCTCCTGCCATGGTGTAACGGTGACAGTGCGTGCATTATGGTGGTACTTTGTTTAGGCTATGATTGTGATCTCTTATGGATTATGAGAATAATTATTGCTATGATAGTTTTGAAGTGATTTATTCCTCCTTTCATGGTGTAATGTTGACTGTGTGTGCACCATGTTAGTACTTGGTCTAAGTTGCAATGATATCTATCTTGAGTTGTGCTTTGATTTGGATATCTCTATGAGTGGTGTTTGTCAAGTACTTGATGAACTTTAAGGGGTGCTTCTGTAGCCACTACACAATGATTAGTGTTGTTCAATAGAAGAGTAATTCAGAGTACCATAGTGGAGAGAAGTTATTTATTTGTTCATTCATGTTATATTATTGGGAGTGTGTCCACTAGTGAAAGTATGATCCCTAGGCCTTGTTTCCAAGCATTGCACACCGTTTACTTGCTGTTTTGTTACATGTTTGCTCGCAGCGATATTTATTCTAAGTTACATTTGCTACTTATAATCATCTATACCACTTGTATTTCACTATCTCTTCGCCAAACTAGTGCACCTATACATCTGACAAGTGTATTGGGTGTGTTGGGGATACAAGAGACTTTCTGTATCGTAATTGCAGGGTTGTTTGAGAGGCATAGCTTTGACCTCTCCCTCCCTGAGTTCGATAAACCTTGGGTGATCCACTTAAGGGAAACTTGCTGCTGCTCTACAAACCTCTGCACTTGGAGGCCCAACACTGTCTACAAGAACAGAAGCGTGGGTAGACATCAAGCTCTTTTCTGGCGCCGTTGCCGGGGAGGTAAGGTAAAAGGTACTCGCATCCTCCTGTGTGAGTGCTCAAAGTTATTTCCTTTAGATTCTGCAATTACATCTTTTTATTTCTTGTTTTTATTTTCACTAGTTAGGCTTAATGGAAAACAAAGAGTTCTTTAGTCTTTTTCCTGATTTTAGATTTGAAGAGAAAATTGAAAATCCTTTGGAGCTTATTTCGCATAGCAATGTTATTAGTACGAATGCTTTGAATACTGTTAATGCTAATGCTATAGAAAAGTCTAAGCTTGGGGAAGCTGGTTTTGTTAAGTATGATATTTTTAGTCCCCCAGCTTTAGTGGAGAAGGTTTGTTCTGATAATATTTTATCTCCCATATGTGATGTTTCTAGTGATGCTTGTGCTCCTCATCCTTTTAAAATACCTACGAAGATTGTTGAACGTGTTAGGGACAACTGCTATTTAGGAGATGGAACTGTCCATCCCGGTGACCATTTGCTTTTTATACATGAATTATGCGAGTTGTTCCAGTGTGCAGGTATTTCAATGAACCAAGTTAAGAAGAAGCTATTCTCTTTATCACTGGAAGGCAGAGCTAAAGAATGGTATCGGCTGCTTGAAGATGGTCCATCTATTGCATGGGAGGAAATTGTGCCTCTCTTTTATTCCAAGTTTTATCCTCCAAGTGAAATTCATAAAGATCGTAATCGGATATATAACTTTTGGCCTCATGAGGGAGAAAGCATTGCCCAAGCTTGGGGAAGATTGAAGTTACTAATGCATAAATGTCCTATTCATGATCTTCCCCGTAATATTGTTATTAATAATTTTTATGCAAGGCTTTCAGGACATTACAAGGACTATCTAGATGCATGCTTTGATGGGTCTTTCACAAGCAAGGATGTCGACACCAAGTGGGGTCTGCTTGAAACAATTCAAAACAATATTGAAGGTTGGGATAGCGACAAAGGTAAAGGATCAGGTATGAATTATGAGTTTGATTGCATTAAGTCTTTCGCTGAAACTGCTACTTTTCAAGAGCTTAGTGCTAAATATGGTCTTGATCCTCAAATTATGGTTGATTGCTTTAAAGCCTTTGCTTCCCATATGAATGTTCCTAAAGGAAATGGGGACGTGTATCATGAACCTTTTAAGGATACTTGCATAGAAAGTGATATTATTATTGATGATTACAATAAACATGCTCAAACTTCTAAAAGTCCTATTTCTTATAAGCATGTTAATTTTTGTGGAGTACATAGACCTTGTGAACAGAGTTACAACAAGGAAGATTATTGCATCACCCATGCAAATGAAGAAACCAGTATGTGGCTCAAGGATCTAGATATGCTTGGTGAAAGGGTTTGTGAGCTTTATCCTTTTCTTTGTGAATTTTGCGGTGAAAATGGTCACTTTAATTTTCAATGCCCAATTAATCGAACGAGTACCGCAAATTTGTATTGTGATGATAAGATTACTCTCAATCAGCATGATGAGCTTACCTTGTTTTTGAATTGTGAAGAGATATCTAGAAAGATTTCTTTGGTTGATATGAGAGATGCTGATATTAATAATACCCTGCGTGGTTGTCGTCTCTATTATGCTAAAGATTGCCTCGCAAATACTTACTTACAAGATCTTATAAAACATGATGTTTTGCCAAGCTATGACAGGACTAATAGATGTTTCAATCTTATTAATAGAGAGGAGGAATCCTCCAAAGTTTCTTCTGTTGTTCCTGTCAGCAAACCAGATTATGTGGAGAAGATGCCTTTCCCTCCTAGAGAATATGTGGAGAAGATGCCCTTCAAGTCTCTCCCTCCTAAAGGAGAGAGTAAGAATAGTATGAAGAAGAAGAGGAGTAAGAGGCGAGAGGACACGGTATCTTCTCCTAAGCGTTATGATCCTGCTATAGATTATGATAATTCTGATTGGGATGATGTTCCTATGCCTATTACTTATGTTAGTGATCATGATTGGGAAAAGCACTCTACTTTTGCTATTGAAAATCTTTTTGGTACCAATTCTAAGGTTAATAATTGTTGTACCATTAGTGCTATCCATGTTCCTTCTTATGATGATATGTTTGATGAATATGCTTTGCGACATAGTAGTTCTCTATCTTGTGATGATACTAAGCCTCTAGTTTATGATGATGAGTATAATGTTTTCAATTCACCTACTTTTGAGGAGAAAAATAGTTATGATTATAATATGCCTCCTGTCTTTGATGATTATGGTGATGAGAATAATTATTCTATTGAATCTGCTCCTACTACTATTGTTCATGTGGGGAGTATTAATCCTTTTATGCATGTGGCTCATGATAGGGATGCTTTATGTGATAGTTATATTGTTAGTTCTATTCATGATGCTACTGAAAGTTACTATGAGAGAGGGAAACATGGTTTGATGGATCTCAACAATATTGAGTTTCCCCTCTTTATGTTGCAATTCTTGAAGTTGTACTTGTTTTGCCTTCCTATGCTTTTTGCTTTGCGCTTTCATGACTTGTCTCTTTACAAGACTATTTTTCATAGGAAGTGGTTTAGATTTAAATGTGTTCCATACTTGCTTTTTTATGATCTCTATTGCTTTAAGTTCCTATATGGCGCCTTTGCCTCAAGCTCTTACATGGCGCCCACATGAGCATCTTTGCAAATTACTGCGCCTAGCTCAAAGGCGTTAAAGAAAAGCACTCTTGGGAGATAACCCATTGTTTATTTTCAGTACTTTTTCTTTTATTTGAGTCTTGGAAGTCATTACTACTGTAATGACCGCTCCTTATCTTGTTTATTTTGTTTTTGTGCCAAGAGAAGCCTCTAATTTGAGTGAGGTAAGATTTGCGGATGTTGCTGTCCTGAAACAGTTTTCTGTGCTGCACCGTAGAAATTCGTGAAAATTCTTTGAATATCTTTTGGACCTGCGATTTCTTGTGCATGTGACCCAGGTTATATCCAAACTTTAATTAGTTGAACACTTTTTGATTTGAGCAACAGAAAACCCCTCAAAAATTTGACCTTTGTCGGCTGTTCTGTTTTGACAGATTTCTTCCAATATTTGTGTTTGCCGCTTTATCGCTTTCTTTTTGAGTTCTTTTAATCACAGAACTTTTGGGAAAGTTGCTACAGTAGTATATGCTATATATGTGGTGGTTTTAGGTTGAAACCTGAAGCAAAAAGAGGTTGATTATATGTTATGCTACACTAATGTTGCTAATAGAATTGTGTTTAGTTTTGTATGAAGGAAGTTTTCAAGTGTAGGGATTGGAGAATGATGAGATGAGTTGAAGAATGGACAAAAGCTCAAGCTTGGGGATGCCCATGCATCACCCCAAGAAATATCCAAGAAGTACAAGCGTCAAAGCTTGGGGATGCCCCCGAGGCACCCCCTTCTTCATCGGCAAAAATCATGTCACCTTTCAAGACACTATATTTTTATTGCTTCATGCACTATGCATTTTTCTTGGAGCGTCAGTTGTTTTAGTTTTCAGTATTAGTTTAGTTTAGTTTGCTGCAATAAATGGTTAGATCACATCATGTTTCTTTTGGAGGAGATGAACTCGCTTTTCATTGCCAAGAACGCTCTAGTTTTCACTCTTATCAAAAACTGAGTGTTCTTCTTTTTCTGCTACTGCTTTTGGTTTTCGTTTTTGTCTTGATTTGCGTTCAGATTTTCTTATATCTATTTATCAAGGTGTATTTTTGCCTCTGGACCATGTTGGTTTTCCTCAAAAGAGTTGGATTAAAAAAAAGTTCGAATGGTGTTGGAAAAGAGAAAAAGCTTTATGCAAAAAAGTGGTACAAGAAGGAGCTTGTGTAGACTGCGGCCTAGACTTTTTCATGTCATGATTGATGTATTTTTGATAGTATGCTTAGTGGTTTTGCTGTAGCATGACTTGTCTCAAATAACTGAGATTGCTTAATGAGCCTTTGAAAAAAATCATGCGTTGTTTTAATTATTTAGAAGCATTATTTTGGTTTTCTCCTTGATGCTTTATTTGGGTTGACTTGGCGCATGTTCACACATGTTAGACTCATACAAATTTGCCAATAGCCTCTATGATCATTTAGTTTTTGACTTTTGATGCCATCTTATGCTTCTTTTAATGTTGCTTTGTCGCTTTGCATGATTATGGCCGTTATTGCTCTCTTAGTTGGTCGCTCCCAGTCTTTTGCCAGCCCTCATTTTGTACTGAGTATGAGCTCTACTCGTGCATCCAACTCCCAAAAACCAAGTTTGCCATTGTGTCCACTATAAAATCCTATGCATGGTATTTGTAAGCCATTCCAAGTAAATTTTCATGTGCTACCTTTCAAAAAACCTTCAAAACACTTCTCATTTTGTGACACTGTTTTCAGCTCATGGGGACGTAGTGGTCGGATTTGCTATCTTCCATATTGCTTGTTCCAAAAAGAAAAGAAAAAGAAAAGAAAAAAGGCACTCCTCCATGGAATGTGAATGTTGGTGGGCACCCGATGGAATCAGTTAGCCATGGTTTGTGAAAGGAAAAAAGGTGGGGAGGAGTGCCAAGCTTTATAAAAAGAGCACAAATGTGCCAATCTCTCTCTCAAAAACTTGCTTCATTTTTGTATGGAAGATTGTAAGAACCCCATTGCCAGTCGTTGACAAAGACAACCACCTCTCAAAAACCAATTTTTATCTCTTTGTTTTACAAATGAAAAGCTCTAGCACATGTTTAATCACTGCTTCCCTCTGCGAAGGGCCTTTCTTTTACTTTTATGTTGAGTCACCACCTTCTACCTTTATGCACCATTAAGAGAGCATAGTTGTCATTTTGAGTATAATGTGCATTGTCCCAAAGTTTATCATTGATTGATTCATGATCATGGTTTCACTTGTTCTTAAATTACTTGTATCTAGTCGCCCTCTTAAACTTGAAGGTGTCCTATGCATTTATGTTTTGCTCTCTATGAAGGACAAGCTGAAAACCATTTGTATGTTTTTCCTTATGATTTGAACACACGTTTGACTTTCATTGTTTCATTTTCATGATCTTTTGTTTGTGTTCATTTGCATGTTTATAACATGGTTGCTAAGTTTCTTCTATCAAGATTATATCTTTCATGCCCATGTTTTAAGTTCTTATGATCCTAGCTCACAAATGCTTACATATATGATCAAGATTGTGTAGGTGCATGTCACCTCAAAAATTATTTCTTTTGTTATCACTTACCTACTCGAGGACGAGCAGGAGTTAAGCTTGGGGATGCTGATACGTCTCAAACGTATCTATATTTTTGATGCTCCATGCTTGTTTTTGCACCATTTGCCTTGTGTTTTGTTACACTTCGTGGCATTTTTATGAGATTTCCGGAACTAACCTATTGACAAGATGCCATAGTGCCAGTTCCCTGTTTTCTGCTGTTTTTGTGTTTCAGAAAAGCTACACAGGAAATATTCTCGGAATTGGACGAAACAAAAGCCAAAAGTCTTATTTTTCCCGGAAGCTTCTCGAAGATCGAAAGAGAGCCGGAGGGGGGCCAGAGGCCGCCCTCACACATAGATGGCACGGCCCAGGCCCTGGCCATGCCACCCTGGTGTGAGGAGCCCCTGGCTGCCCCCTGACGACGCCCCTTCGCCTATAAAAAGCCTCTAGACGGAAAACCCTAAGAGGATTCGGCAATTTTCCAGAAGCAGTCCGCAGCTCCGCCGCCGCCGTCGACGAATTTCGGGGGACAGAAGTCTCTGTTCCGGCACCCTGCCGGGACGGGGAAGTGCCCCCGGAGCCATCACCATCGGTCTCCATCGCCGTCTCTGCCGTCTCCATTGACCTCACCGCCATCTCCATCAACCTTGCTGTCTCCTATGATAAGGAGAGAGTAGTTCACCCCCGGGGCTAAGGGCTCTACCGGTAGCTATGTGGTTCACCTCTCTCTCCCATGATGTGATCTTTATGTGATCGTGAGCTTTGTATCATGTTGAACAAATAGATGTTATTATTCAGATATTATGTGTACTCTAGTGGTAATTATTAAAGTAATCTATTCCTCCTGCCATGGTGTAACGGTGACAGTGCGTGCATTATGGTGGTACTTGGTTTAGGCTATGATTGTGATCTCTTATGGATTATGAGAATAATTATTGCTATGATAGTATTGAAGTGATTTATTCCTCCTTTCATGGTGTAATGTTGACAGTGTGTGCACCGTGTTAGTACTTGGTCTAAGTTGCAATGATATCTATCTTGAGTTGTGCTTTGATTTGGATATCTCTATGAGTGGTGTTTGTCAAGTACTTGATGAACTTTAAGGGGTGCTTCTGTAGCCACTACACAATGATTAGTGTTATTCAATAGAAGAGTAATTCAGAGTACCAAAGTGGAGAGAAGTTATTTATTTGTTCATTCATGTTATATTGTTGGGAGTGTGTCCACTAGTGAAAGTATGATCCCTAGGCCTTGTTTCCAAGCATTGCACATCGTTTACTTGCTGTTTTGTTACATGTTTGCTCGCAGCGATATTTATTCCAAGTTACATTTGCTACTTATAATCATCTATACCACTTGTATTTCACTATCTCTTCGCCGAACTAGTGCACCTATACATCTGACAAGTGTATTGGGTGTGTTGGGGACACAAGAGACTTTCTGTATCGTAATTGCAGGGTTGTTTGAGAGGGATAGCTTTGACCTCTCCCTCCCTGAGTTCGATAAACCTTGGGTGATCCACTTAAGGGAAACTTGCTGCTGCTCTACAAACCTCTGCACTTGGAGGCCCAACACTGTCTACAAGAACAGAAGCGTGTGTAGACATCAGGCGACTAGATACAAATAATTTAAGAATAAGCAAAACCATAATCATGAATCAATCAATAATAAATTTTGGGACTATGAAAATTAAACTCAAAATGACAACTATGCTCTCTTAGACGGTGCATAAAGATAGAAGGTGGAGACTCAACATAAAAATAAAAGAAAGGCCCTTCGCAGAGGGAAGCAGTAATTGCAAGTTTTATAAACCTCCAAAAATTATGATACTTACTAGCTTTGAGCTCTCATTGCCCCCATCATAGGCATCTTGAGTGGTTAAGGTTAATGCGAGTACAATTACGAAGCATATGCTTAACAAATCATAAGTTAAAAAAAACCTCATGCTACTCGACTTAGGTCCCAAGCAAGTTCTTGTCATTATAAGCATACATGTATCATCGAGAACGCCAACGAGGTACCTCTTGCCCGATGACATGGAACAAGCCCACATCAAAATGACAAGACAAACAGACAATGGACACCTCAACATCTCTTTTATTTACCATTGGTATAGCTTTTTATTGTGGGATGTGTCGTCGAATGTCCACTATGGGCATGCTGTAAATTTCCACCATGAATGATGCATGGCTTAGATTAGCGGTCCAGGTGTTTCTCTAACACATATACAAACTCCATGAGCTCATAAGTTCCCAACTTATTTCACATCGCAGGTATCCATAAACAAAAGATCACGATATCAACTAAATGAGAGAAAGTGCAATGTTGAAAGCTTGCCCCATTTTTTTGCGAAGGAAAAGCTTGCCCCATGACGGCATGGCTGGGCTAACTTCCAACTTACAACTTGCAAGCATAACGTCAACATAAGAGAGCCACAATGGTCAAATTTATTAAAAGCAAGAAAAGTAAAGTGTACCGTCAGGTTCGTGAGAGCTTTACTGACTAATTTTCATATAACACAAAAAGTTTAATTTGAAGGATAGATAAAAGCAAGACGAATGTGCTTGGAATAGCAAATTGCTAATAGATAGATATGGTGGACACATTGGAAAAACTTTGGTTTTTGGGAGTTGGATGCACGAGAAGTATTCCCTCTTAGTACAAAATGAAGGCTAGCAAAAGACTGGTAGTGACCAACTAAGAGAGCAATAACGGCCATAATCATGCATAGCGACAAAACAGCATTAACCGAAGCATAAAGTGGTATCACAAGTCAAAAACCAGATGATCATAGAGGCTTATGGCGACTTGTTAGAGTCAAACATGTTGTAAGCATGCGCTAAGTCAACCCAAATAAAGCATCAAAGGAGAAAACCACAATAATATGCTCCCATATAATAAAAACAACGCATGATTCTTTCAAAGGCACATTAAGCAATCTCAGTCATTTGAGACAAGTCATGCTACAGCAAAAACTACTAAGTATACTATCAAAATAACACCAAGAATGACATGCAAAAGTCTAAGCCACAGTCTAAACAAGCTCCCATTTGTACCACTATAGGCATGAAATTTTTTTCTCTTTTCTAACACCATTCAACCTTTTTAAAACCACTCTTTGAGATGAAAACCAACATAGACCAGTGGTATACATACACCTTGATACAAAGATATAACAAGATCTGAACAAAAATTAAGGCGAAAAACAAAAGCTAAATGAAGTACTAGAAAAAGAGAACACTCATTGAACAATAAGAGTGAAAACTAAATTGTTCTTGGCAATGAAAAGCGGAGTGTGTCTTCTCCAAAATAAATTTGTTGTGGTCCAACCATTTATTGCAGCAAACAAAACAAAATAAAACTGAAAATGAAAGTAAAGACGCTCTAAGAACAACACATAGTATACGAAGCAATAAAAATATAGTGTCTTGAAAGGTTACCTGATTTTTGCCGATGAAGAAGGGGTGCCTCGGAGCATCCCCAAGCTTTGACGCTTGTACCTCTTGGATATTTCTTGGAGTGACATGGGATCCCCAAGCTTGAGCTTTTGTCCATAATTTATCTCATCTCATCACTCTCCTTTCCCTACACTTGAAAACTTCCTTCATACAAAACTTCACACAATTCTATTAGCAACATTAGTGTAAGCATGATAGTAAATATACTCTTTTGGTTCAGTTTCAAACTCAAATATACCATCCATTAAAGCACAAGCTACTGTAGCAACTTCCTCAAAAGTTCCATGATCAAAAGAACTAAAAAAAGCGATCGAGAGGCAAACACAAATAGTGGCAGAAATCTGTCAAAACAGAACAGCTGACAAAGATCGATTTTTCCAAGGACCTTCTGTTACTCAAATTGAAAAGTGCAAAACTATTAAAAGTTTGGAAATAACCTGGGGCATGCGCACAAGAAATCGTAGATCAAAATATATTCTAAGAATTTTCACAAATTTTTACGGTGCAGCGCAGAAATCTGTTTCAGGACAGCAACTTCTCCAAATCTTACCTTCCTCCAATTAGAGGTTCTTCTTGGCACAAAAACGAAATAAAAATGATAAAGAGAGGTCATTATAGTAGTAATAACTTCCAAGAATCAACAAAAAGAAAAAGTACTGAAAAGAAAATATTGAGTTATCTCCCAAGAGTGCTTTTCTTTAACGCCTTCGAGCTAGGCGCAGAAAGTGGAAATCAAGTATTTTCAAAAGAGGCATTAAGATCAATTGCAGAAGTCTTTTCAACAATGAATTGTATTGTGTCTAAATAAGTTTTTGAAGATCCCTTATGAACACTCTTGGGTTCACTACTTTCATCAAAAGTGTTTTTAGGAACAATCCAGTCAAAATTCTTTTCCAAAGCTTTATGCAATCCTACAAGTTTGAAAGGTATTGGTACTTTGATGTCTTATTTGTTTGTACCAACAACCTCTATATGCAAGCCAAGCATATTAAAACACTCAAAAACTTTCTTAGCTTCAATAACAACATCTCTAAATTCTCTACGCAAAGTCTCCAAAATAAAATCTTTCTTTTTGAAGTCTTCGATATCATGAAGCTTAAGAAACATTTGTTGCATAAAAGGATTAAGGTTAACAAACCTAGCCTCCAACATGTGAACTAAATAAGTAGTAGCAACTTCATAACTAGGAGCAAGCTCGGCTAAAGATCTATCCTCAACATCTTTTTGCATACTAACATGATTAAAGAACTCCTCGATGTTACCTTTCCCAATTATAGAACCACTACCTATTGTAAGGTCCTCCAGAGCATACTTAGGGAACAACATAATGAACTAAAAGTAAAAGTAACGGAAAACCAACTATCAAAGAAACTATTTTTTTGTATTTTTGATAAAAAGATGTAAGCAAAAATAAAATAAAACAAAACAATAACAAAGTAAAAGATTGGAAGCGAGAGACACCCCTTGCAGAAATCCTCTTTCTCCCCGGCAACGACGCCAGAAAAATTGCTTGATGGCATGTAGATGACTGCCCAGTTGGGAACCCCAAGAGGAAGGTATGATGAGCACAGCAGCAAGTCTTCCCTTAGTATGAAACCAAGGTTTATCAAACCAGTAGGAGAAAGAACCAACTTCCGAAGGTTGATGCTCGCTAGTTTCGTGAAAGCTCCAGACAATTTATATATGGCACCTCGTCTGGGGCGTAGCTTTGCACCAGCAGCAACGTGGAACCTGCACACAACACAACCAAGTACTTTCCCCGAACTTATAGTGAGGTTGTCAGTCTCACCGGTTTGCTGTAAACAAAGGATTAAGCGTATCGAGTGGTAAAAAAGATAGTAGTTTGCGAGAATGTAAATAAAGCGAGTAAATGGTAAACGGTAATAACAATGTAAAAGAATGGACTGGGGTCCACAGTTCACTAGTGGTGTCTCTCCATAAGATAAATAACATGCTGGGTAAACAAATTACAGTTGGGCAATTGATAGAATAAAGCAGGCATACAAATGTCATGAGGATCACTATGAGATTCACTTAGGCATTACAACATAATACATAGACCGTAATCCAACTGCATCTATGACTAATAATCCACCCGCCGGATGTCATCCGAGCAACCGTTGGGGTATTAAGTTGCAAGCAACAGATTATCGCCTTAAGCAAAGTATGTAATGTAAACAATACAAATGTCCTTGAACACAAGATTGTTGTTTTCTCCCTAGTAGCAACAGCACATCTACAACTTCAGAGGTTATTATCACTCCCCCAAGTTACTAGAGGCATGAACCCACTATCGAGCATAAATACTCCCTCTTGGAGTCACTAGCATCTACTCGGCCAAGATATCAACTAGCAACGGAGAGCATGCAAGATCATAAACAACATAGAGATAACATAAAGATGATAAATTAATAGATCAACTTGACAAAGTACCAATATTCATCGGATCCCAACAAACACAACATGTAGAATTACACAACGATGATCTTGATCATGATAGGCAGCTCACAAGATCTAAACATGAAGCACATGGAGGAGATTACATCCATCTAGCTACTGTTATGGACCCATAGTCCAAGGTAGACTAATCACACATCACTCCAGAGGCAGGCATGGTGATGAAGAAGGCCTCCGGCAGTGATTCCCCTCTTCGGCAGGGTGCCGGGAAGAGCTTCTGGACCCTCCCGATCTCGCGTCGACGATGGCGGCGGCTTACAGTATGTTTCGTGGAAAATTGATCGGGTCCTTAGGATTTTCCCATCGAGGGGAATATATAGGCGGAAGGGTGGCATCAGGAGGTGGGCCAGGTGGCCCTACCACCTGATGGCGCGGCCAGGGGCTAGCCCGCGCCACCCCATGGTGTGAGCGGCTGATACGTCTCAAACGCATCTATAATTTTTGATGCTCCATGCTTGTTTTTACACCATTTGCTTAGTGTTTTGTTACACTTCGTGGTATTTTTATGCATTTTCCGGAACTAACCTATTAACAAGATGCCACAGTGCCAGTTCCCTATTTTCTGCTATTTTTGTATTTTAGAAAAGTTACACAGGAAATATTCTCAGAATTGGATGAAACAAAAGCTGAACCTCTTATTTTTGCTGAAGCTTTGCGAAGACCTGATACGTCTCAAACGTATCTATAATTTTTTATGCTCCATGCTTGTTTTTACACCATTTGCTTAGTATTTCGTTATACTTCGTGGCGTTTTTATACATTTTCCGGAACTAACCTATTAGTAAGATGCCACAGTGCCAGTTTCCTGTTTTCTGCTGTTTTGTGTTTCAGAAAAGTTACATAGGAAATATTCTCGGAATTGGACGAAATAAAAGCCAAACATCCAGAAATTTACCGAAGCTTCCAGAGGACCGAAGAGGAGACGGAGATGGGCCACGAGTCGGCCACACAATAGGGCGGCATGGCCTAGGCCCTGGCCGCGCCCCTATGTGTGAGACCGCCTCGGTCCACTTCTGACGCCGCCCCTTCGCCTATAAAGACCCCCTGACAGGAAAAACCTAAGGACCCGATCAATTTTCCAGAAACACATCGCGATCGGCCGCCATCGTCGACCCGAGATCGGGAGGGTCCAGAAGCTCTTCCCGGAACCCTGCCAGAGAGGGGAATCTCCATCGGAGGTCTTCTTCATCGCCATGCTTGCCTCCGGCGCGATGAGTGAGTAGTCTACTGATACGTCTCCAACGTATCCATAATTTTTGATGCTCCATGCTTATTTTTACACCATTTGCTTAGTGTTTCATTACACTTTGTGGCATTTTTATGAATTTTCCGGAACTAACCTATTAACGAGATGCCATAGTGCCAGTTCCCTGTTTTCTGCTATTTTTGTGTTTCAGAAAAGTTACACAGGAAATATTCTCGGAATTGGACAAAACAAAAGCCAGACGTCCAGAAATTTACCGAAGCTTCCAGAGAACCGAAGAGGAGACGGAGAGGAGCCACTGGTGGGCCTCACCACCAGGGGTGTGGCCTAGGGCTGGCCCGCGCCCCCTATGGTGAGCCCCACCAGGTCCACTTCTGACGCCGCCCCTTCACCTATAAAGACCCCCCGACGGGAAAAACCTAAATACTCGGATCACTTTTCCAGAATACATCGCGATCCGCCGCCGCCATCGACCCGAGATCGGGAGGGTCCAGAAGCTCTTCCCGGCACCCTGCCGGAGAGGGGAATCGCCACCGGAGGTCTTCTTCATCGCCATGCTTGCCTCCGACGTGATGAGTGAGTAGTCTACCTTGGACTATGGGTCCATAGCAGTAGCTAGTTGGTTGTCTTCTCCACCATGTGCTTCATGTTTAGGTCTCGTGAGCTGCTTTACATGATCGAGACTACCTTTATGTAATTCTGCATGTTGTGTTTGTTGGGATCCGATGAATATTGGTATTATGATTGAGTTGATGTGCTGAATATTATCTTATGTTATCTCTATGTTGTTTATGATCTTGCATGCTCTCCGTTGTTAGTAGCTATCTTGGCCGAGTAGTTGCTAATGACTCCAAGAGGGGGTATTTATGCTCGATAGTGGGTTCATGCATGTATTTAATCTGGGGGAGTGACAGAAAACTCTAAGGTTGTAGATGTGCTGTTGCTACTAGGGAGAAAACAACATTCATATGCTCAAGGGCATATGCTTGTTTACATTACACACTTTGCTTAATGCAGTTATCTGTTGTTCGCAAATTAATACTTGTGGAGTTCTCGGATTGATTCACCACAAGTGGATTATTAGTCATAGATGCAGTTGGATGGCGGTCTATGTATCTTGTTGTAATGCCCAGAGTAAATCTCATAGTGATCCTCTCGACATGCACGTTGTCTTTATTCTATCAATTGCCCAACTGTAATTTGTTTACCCAGCATGTGTTATTTTATCTTATGGAGAGACACCACTAGTGAACTGTGGACCCTGGTCCTATTTCCTTTATATTGCTATCACCTGTTTACTTTACTCGCACTGTTTATTTTACTCGCATATTACTATCACATTCCACTCGATATGCTCATACCCTTTGTTTCAAGCAAACCGGTGAGATTGACAACCTCATCATAAGTTGGGAGCAAAGTATTTGGTTGTGTTGTGTGCAGGTTCCACGTTGCCGCTCTCAAAGCAAAGCTTGGACGAGGCACCCTATAAATTTTCCGAAGCTGTCGTGAAGCTAGCGAGCATCACCTTCAGTCGTTTGGCTTTTTCCTACTGGATTGATAACCTTGGTTTCATAACTGAGGGAAAACTTGCTGCTATATTCATCAAACCTTCTCTTGGGGTTTCCAACTGGCGGTCATTTTACTTCATCAACAAATGCAATCAAACTTTCTGGCACCATCATCACCGCGCCATCATCTACCTTGGACTATGGGTCCATAGCAGTAGCTAGTTGGTTTTCTTCTCCATCATGTGCTTCATGTTTAGATCTCGTGAGCTGCTTTACATGATCGAGATCACCGTTATGTAATTCTACATGTTGTGTTTGTTGGGATCCGATGAATATTTGTGTTATGATTGAGTTGATATGCTGAATATTATCTTATGTTATCTCTATGTTGTTTATGATCTTGCATGCTCTCCGTTGTTAGTAGCTATCTTGGCCGAGTAGATACTAGTGACTCCAAGAGGGGGTATTTATGCTCGATAGTTGGGTTCATGCCTCTATTTAATCTGGGAGAGTGACAGAAACCTCTAAGGTTGTAGATGTGTTGTTGCCACTAGGGAGAAAATAATATTCTTATGTCTAAGGGCATATGCTTTGTTTACATTACACACTTTGCTTAATGTAGTTATCTGTTGTTCGCAACTTAATACTCACGGGGTCCTCGGATGATTCCCCACGAGTGGATTATTAGTCATATATGCAGTTGGATGGCGGTCTATGTATTTTGTTGTAATGCCCAGAGTAAATCTCATAGTGATTCTCTCGACATATGCACGTTATCTTTATTCTATCAATTGCCCAACTGTAATTTGTTTACCCAACATGTGTTATTTATCTTATGGAGAGACACCACTAGTGAACTGTGGACCCTGGTCCTATTTCCTTTACATTGCTATTACCTATTTACTTTACTCGCACTATTTACTTTACTCGCATACTACTATTGCTTTCCACTCAATACGCTCATTCCTTTGTTTACAGCAAACCGGTGAGATTGACAACCTCATCGTAAGTTGGAAGCAAAGTTCTTTATTGTGTTGTGTGCAGGTTCCACGTTGCTACTAGTTAAAGACGCGCTAACAAGATATCGTTAACAGCACCCTTGTTGGAGTGTCATTAAGCTAGCAAGCATCACCTTCTTGAGTTTGCCTTTTTCCTACTGGACGATTAAACCTTGGTTTCATAACTGAGGGAAAACTTGCTGCTGTACTCATCACACCTTCTCTTGGGGTTTCCAACTAGCCGGTCATTTACATCATCAACACCGCGCCACCAACAAGTTTTCTGGCGCCGTTGCCAGGGAAAAAGAAGACTTTTGCAAGGGGAGTTTCGCACACACATCCTTTACTTTGTTTTAAGTTTTGCTTTACTTTATTTTTACTTGCATCATTTTTATCAAAATACAAAAAAATAGTTTCCTTTATAGTTGTTTATTATATCTAGTTTAGTTGCTACTACTATGTCGCCCGAGGATATGATTTTCACTTTCAAACAAAAGAGTGAGGAAAGCTTCAAAGAAGCTTGGTCTAGAATTTATGATTGGCATGGAAAAACTGAACCGAAAATGACTTTGAGTTTGCTTCTTAGTAGTTTTTACTTTGGACCTGCTCTTTGTTATAGATATGCTTTGGATGCTATAGCAGAAGGAGATTTCCTTCATTATGATGGAGATCAAGCTTTCAATATTATAAAAAAGTTTATTACAATTTATAGCATGCCAACTGATTTTGATTCCTCTCTTGTGAGCATTTTTAATAGACTTAATACTCTTGAGACTCACACTGCTAGTTTGAATAATTGCTATAGTATTTTGCGCCAGTATTTTGATTATGTGCCCATAAATTCTGAACCTTCGAGTTGGTACCCTACGGTAAAAATCACCATTAATGGTGAAACTTTGCATGCTCATTGTGATATTATGTCTGAATTTTGTCTTATGCCAATAGATGTTTATGAATCTTTGAGTCTTTGGAAACTTTCGGAGGGGGGAGAAGAAATTTCTCTTACTAACAATGCCACTATATTTCCTGTTGGAATAGCTGAAGGAGTTTATACAAAAGTCCTAGGAAAAATGGTATCTACTGATTATCTTGTTATTGAATGTGTAGGAAAAGGACAAAACACACTTGGAAGGTCTCTACTAAAGCTCCTAGGCGCCATTATTGACGTGGGAAAAGGCACCATAAGATTCATCTCTCCACCTTGCAATAATCATGTGTTCCCTAAAGTTAAGAACAAAGGTAAGAGAGGAACGCGTAAGGTACCCGTTGACCCAAATGCTTCATCACTTGATATTACTTGATTCGCACTTTCTGCGCCTAGCTCAAAGGCGTTAAAGAAAAGCACTCTTGGGAGATAACCCAATGTTTTACTTTCAGTTCTTTTTCTTTTATTTGAGTCTTCGAAGTTATTACTACTGTAATAACCTCTCCTTATCATTTTTATTTTGTTTTTGTGCCAAGAGAAGCCTCTAATTTGAGTGAGGTAAGATTTGGGGATGTTGCTGTCCTGAAATAGATTTCGGTGCTACACCGTAAAAATTCGTGAAAATTCTCTGTATATCTTTTGGACCTGCGATTTCTTGTGCATATGCCACAGGTTATATCCAAACCTTTATTAGTTTAACACTTTTTGATTTGAGCAAGAGAAAACCCTCTAAAAATTCGACCTTTGTCAGCTGTTTTGATTTGACAGATTTCTGCCATTATTTGTGTTTGCCGCTTGATCGCTTTCTTTTTGAGTTTTTTTATCACAGAACTTTTAGGGAAGTTGCTACAGTAGTATATACTTTATATGTGGTGGTTTTGAGTTGAAACCTGAAGCAAAAAGGGGTTGATTCATTGTTATGCTTACACTAATGTTGCTAATAGAATTGTGTTTAGTTTTGTATGAGGGAAGTTTTCAAGTGTAGAGATTGAAGAATGATGAGATGAGTTGAAGAATGGACAAAAGCTCAAGCTTGGGGATGCCCATCTCACCCCAAGAAATATCCAAGAGGTACAAGCTTCAAAGCTTGGGGATGCCCCCGAGGCACCCCTTCATCGGCAAAAATCAGGTCACCTTTCAACACACTATATTTTTATTGCTTCATGCACTATGCGTTTTTCTTGGAGCGTCAGTTGTTTTAGTTTTCAGTTTTCTTTAGTTTTGTTTGCTGCAATAAATGGTTGGACCCCAACAAATTCCTTTTGGAGAAGTTGCCTTGCTTTACATTTGCCAAGAACACTCTATTTTTCACTCTTATCATTCAACGCGTGTTCTCTTTTTCTAGAACTGTATTTAGCTTTTGATTTTGCCTTGATTTTTGTTCAGATCTTGTTATATCTTTATATCAAGGTGTATTTTGACCTCTGGTCCATGTTGGTTTTCATCAAAAGGGTTGTTTTAAAAAGGTTTGAATGGTGTTGGAAAAGAGAAAAAAAATTATGCAAAAAGTGGTACAAAAAGGAGCTTGTGTAGACTGCGGCCTAGGCTTTTGCATGTCGAGCTTGATGTATTTTTGATAGTATGCCTAGTGGTTTTGCTGTAGCATGACTTGTCTCAAATGACTGAGATTGCTTAATGAGCCTTTGAAAAAATCATGCGTTGTTTTAATTATTTGGAAGCATTATTTTGGTTTTCTCCTTGATGCTTTATTTGGGTTTACTTGGCGCATGCTCACACATGTTAGACTCATACAAAGTCATCATAAGCCTTTATGATCATTTAGTTTTTTACTTTTGATGCCATCTTATGCTTCTTTTAATATTGCTTTGTCGCTATGCATGATTATGGCCGTTATTGCTCTCTTAGTTGGTCGCTCCCAGTCTTTTGCTAGCCCTCATTTTGTACTGAGTATGAGCTCTACTCGTGCATACAATTCCTAAAAACCAAGTTATTCCAACATGTCCACCATACATACCTATTAGCAATTTGCTATTCCAAAGTACATTTGACTTGCTTTTATCTATCCTTCAAATTATACTCTTTTTGGTGTTATGCGAAAATTGGTCAGTAAAGCTCTCATGAACCTGATGGCACACTTTACTTTTCTCGCTTTAATTTTTTTACATTGTGGCTCTCTTATGTTGAGTTGTTATGCTTGCAAGTTGTAAGTTGGAAATTAGCCAAACCATGCCGTCATGGGGTAAGCTTTCAATATTGCACTTCTTATTTGAGTTGATATCGTGATCTTTTGTTTATGGATACTCGCGATATGAAATAAGTTGGGAATCTTGCGGGATCATGGAGTTCTTATATGTGTTAGGGAAACGCCTGGGCCGCTAATCTAAGCCATGCATAATTCATGGTGGAAATTTACAGCATGCCCATAGTGGACATTCGACGACGCATCTCACAATAAAAAGCTATACCAATGGTAAATAAAAGAGATGCCAAGGTGTTCATTGTCTGTTTGTCTTGTCATTTTGATGTGGGCTTGTTCCATGTCATCGGTCGGGAGGTACCCTATTGGCGGTTCTCGAAGATACACATATATTTACAATGACAAGAGCCTGCTTGGGACTCTAAGTCGAGTAGCATAAGGTTTGGGTATTCATACTTCACGAGACACGAGGTTTTCAACTAATGATTTGTGAAGCATATGCTTCATAATTGTACACACATTAACTCTAACCATTCAAGATGCTTATGATGGGGGCAATGAGAGCTCAAAGCTAGTAAGTACCATAATTTTTGAAGGTTTATAAAACTTTTAATCACTGCTTCCCTCTGCGAAGGGCCTTTCTTTTACTTTTATGTTGAGTCACCACCTTCTACCTTTATGCACCATCTAAGAGAGCATAGTTGTCATTCTTAGTATAATGTGCATTGTCCCAAAGTTATCATTGATTGATTCATGATTTTGGTTTCACTTGTTCTTAAATTACTTGTTTCTAGTCGCCCTTTTAAACTTGAAGGTGTCCTATGCATTTATGTTTTGCTCTCTCATAAAGGACAAGCTGAAAACCATTTGCTATGTTTTTCCTTATGATTTGAACACACGTTTGACTTTCATTGTTTTATTTTCATGATCTTTCATTTGTGTTCTTTTTCATGTTATAACATGGTTGCTAAGTTTCTTCTATCAAGATTATATCTTTCATGCCCATGTTTTAAGTTCTTTTGATCCCAGCACACAATGCTTACATAGATGATCAAGATTGTGTAGGTGCATGTCACCTCAAAAATTATTTCTTTGTTATCACTTACCTACTCGAGGACGAGCAGGAGTTAAGCTTGGGGATGCTGATACATCTCAAACGTATCTATAATTATTGATGCTCCATGCTTGTTTTTACACCATTTGCTTAGTGTTTCGTTACACTTCGTGGCGTTTTTATGCATTTTCCGGAACTAACCTATTAACAAGATACCACAGTGCCAGTTTCCTATTTTCTGCTATTTTGTGTTTTAGAAAAGTTACACAGGAAATATTCTCTGAATTGGACGAAACAAAAGCCAAACATCCAGAAATTTACCGAAGCTTTCAGAGGACCGAAGAGGAGACGGAGAGGGGCCACGAGCCGGCCACACAATAGGGCGGTGCGGCCCAGGCCCTGGCCGCGCCCCCTATGTGTGAGACTGTCTCGGTCCACTTTTGACGCCGCCCCTTCACCTATAAAGACCCCCCGACAGGAAAAACCTAAGGACCCGATCAATTTTCCAGAAACACATCGCGATCCACCGCCGTCGTTGACCCGAGATCAAGAGGGTCCAGAAGCTCTTCCTGGCACCCCGCCGGAGAGGAAAATCGCCACCGGAGGTCTTCTTCATCGCCATGCTTGCCTCCGGCGCGATGAGTGAGTAGTCTACCTTGGACTATGGGTCCATAGCAGTAGCTAGTTGGTTGTTTTCTCCACCATGCGCTTCATGTTTAGATCTCGTGAGCTATTTTACATGATCGAGATCACCGTTATGTAATTCTACATGTTGTGTTTGTTGGGATCCGATGAATATTGGTGTTTTGATTGAGTTGATGTGCTGAATATTATCTTATGTTATCTCTATGTTGTTTATGATCTTGCATGCTCTCCGTTGTTAGTAGCTATCTTGGCCGAGTAGATATTAGTGACTCCAAGAGGGGGTATTTATGCTTGTGATGCGTGGTGAATGACCAGCCCGTTGGGAACCCCAAGAGGAAGGTGTGATGAGTATAGCAGCTAGTTTTCCCTCAGTTAAGATACCAAGGTATGTCGATCTTGGAGAGGAGAGACGGTGACGACTAAAGGTGATGCAGACTGGCTTAGTGACACTCCAACAAGGGCGCCGTTAACGATACTTGTTGACTCGTCTTCGGCCAGTAGCAACGTGGAACCTGCACACACACAAACAAATACTTTGTTCCCAACTTGCGATGAGGTTGTCAATCTCACCGGTTTGCTTGAAACAAAGGTTATGAGCGTATCGAGTGGAAAACAGTAGGGTATATGCGAGTAAAGTAAACAGTGCGGGAAAAGTAAACAGGTGATTGCAATATGATTAAAATAGGACCGGGGTCCACAGTTCACTAGTGGTGTCTCTCCATAGATAAAACTAGATGATACCCCGCGCGTTGCTGCGGCAATTTATAGCGATGAATATAAAAAATCCATGCATTAAGGAAAATTATTCAGCAGTTCTACGGTAATCTCACTTCATATGCCATAATATGACATTCAGGATGTAACAAATAGTGCATATAGATAGTCAAGGGGTGATCAGAAAATAAGTAAAGGGAACTAAATTAGAAATGCAAGAACAGCACGTGTGTGAGTCCATACGTGCAGTAACAGAACATCGTTGAGCTAGCAGATATGAATTGTGTTACTCCTCAATACATAAGCGATGGCCGTGCCGCGCGTGAATTATTTGTACCTGTAGATGCAACGCATGGTTTCATAAAATACTATGGAGATGATTATCTAAGAGATAAGATCGATCAAATATACTAGTACATGTTGACGTTTCCAACGATTTATGTTCATGAAATGAATATAATATACGATGAAACCACACATTCACTGCACAACATTTATATGATAAAATATCTAAACAGAACGGCATACCATTGTGCAACAAATTATGTGTGCGTACACTTTCGACGAATTGGGAGAAAAACAATCAGCCGCAAAGAGATGATTCAATAACCAATGACTAAGCACCAATCATAACCTCATAGCATCATTTACATTTCTTCAAGCAGTTAAGCTGCACACAGGTCATCTTCATCTGTATTTGCGGAGTGGATACAAAGGGCCAGGCAGATGCCAGAAGCCACGACGGCCTAGCATTACATTTCACAGCCTGAAAGTATTCAGAAAAGATGACGTTGTTTGGATCAAAATGCGAATGCTTGCTCTTGCTGAGAACACTGAATTTTACCTGCAACAACACAGGTGGAGAGAGCAAATTAACCTAGAGCTTCAAGTAAATCTAGGCACGGAAAAAGGCATCTAACTGAAAAGTAGAATTCTCCAGCGATCAACATACAGATTCAGTCGAGGCAGTGCAAACTTCTATGAGGATGGGAATTCAGATCATTATTTGGCTAATCGGGCATCATCACCATCACCATCCTCCTCCTTGATGCGTTTTTACTTCAAAACTTCCTGCCGATGGCGGGGCTTGAATATGGCCGCCGAGTAGTGGAGGCTTCACCGCTGATTGGTATGACCGGAGTGAAACTGTTGTCAAGGATTGATGGGATCACGGGAGGGGAATGATATTGGTGGAGTGGGAGAGATGAGATGTAGAAAGGCGAGAGGATCAATGCTGCATTAGTGGCGAGGTGAATCAAGTGACCAATTAATGCATCGTTTGGGGAGGCAAGCGACGGTACATATTGGGCACACGGAAGCACGCAAAGGAAACCACTTTTGGTGCTAAAAAAATCATCGATCACATGCAGGGATGATAACGTGATGACTGCTGAGTACGAGATTTCTAATTAGATGGATGATGACGTGGATGCTTTGCATGTCAAGCTTGCAAACATTAAAAATACTTAGTGGGGATGAACTTTATATGTATTATAGATAACATGCTGGGTAAACAAATTATAGTTGGGCAATTGATAGAATAAAGATAACGTGATATGTCAAGAAGATCACTATGAGATTTACTCTGGGCATTACAACAAATACATAGACCGCCATCCAACTACATCTATGACTAATAATCCACCCCCGGGGATATCATCCGAACACCCTAGAAGTATTAAGTTGCGAACAACAGATAATTGCATTAAGCAAAGTGTGTAATGTAAACAAAGCATATGCCCTTGAGCATATGAATGTTGTTTTCTCCCTAGTAGCAACAGCACATCTACCACCTTAGAGGTTTCTGTCACTCCCCCAGGTGAAATAGAGACATGAACCCACTATCGAGCATAAATACCCCCTCTTGAAGTCACTAGCAACTACTCGGCCAAGGTAGCTACTAACAACGGAGAGCATGCAAGATCATAAACAACATAGAGATAACAAAAGATATAATTCAGTACAGCAACTTAATCATAAACACCAATATTCATCGGATCCCAACAAACCAACATCATAGAATTACATAACGGTGATCTCAATCATGTAGGGCAGCTCATGAGATCTAAACATGAAGCACATGGTGGAGAAGACAACCATCTAGCTACTGCTATGGACCCATAGTCCAAGGTAGACTACTCACTCATCGCTCCGGAGGCAAGCATGGCGATGAAGAAGACCTCCGATGGCGATTCCCCTCTCCGACAGGGTGCCGGGAAGAGCTTCTGGACCCTCCCGATCTTCGGGTCGACGGCGGCGGCGGATCGCGATGTATTCTGGAAAACTGATCGGGCGTTAGGTTTTTCTCGTCGGGGGGTACTTATAGGCGAAGGGGCGATGTCAGGAGAGGGACCAGGCACCCTCACACAGGGGTGGCGCGGCCAGGGGCCAGGCCGCGCCGCCCCCTTGTGTGGGGCCCTGGTGGCCCCCCTCCGACACTTCTTCGGATGTCTGGAAGCTTCCGGGTAAAATATGACTTCAGGAACTTGTTTCTTCCAATTCCGAGAATATTTCCTGTGTATCACTTCTGAAACACAAAAACAGCAGAAAACAGGAAACTGGCACTGTGGCACTTCGTTAATAGGTTAGTTCCGGAAAATGTATAAAAGATGCCACTAAGTGTAATGAAACAATAGGCAAATGGTGTAAAAACAAGCATGGAGCATCAAAAATTATAGATACGTTTGAGACGTATCAAGCATCCCCAAGCTTAACTCCTGCTCGTCCTCGAGTAGGTAAGTGATAACAAAAGAATAATTTTTGAGGTGACATGCACCTACACAAACTTGATCATATATGTAAGCATTGGTGAGCTGGGATCAATAGAACTTAAAACATGGGCATGAAAGATATAATCATGACAATAAGAACTTAGCAAGCATGTTGTAAACATGCAAATGAACACAAACAAAAGATCATGGTAATGAAAAAATGAAAGTCAAACGTGTGTTCAAATCATAAGGAAAAACATACAAATGGTTTTCAGCTTGTCCTTCAAAGAGAGCAAAACATAAATGCATAGGACACCTCAAAGTTTAAGAGGGTGACTAGATACAAATAATTTAAGAACAAGTGAAACCAACAATATGAGTCAATCAATGAACTTTGGGACAATGCATATCACACTAAGAATGACAACTATGCTCTCTTAATGGTGCATAAAGAAAGAAGGTGGTGACTCAACATAAAAGTAAAAGAAAGGCCCTTCACAGAGGGAAGCAGTGATTGCAAGTTTTATAACCTTCAAAAATTATGGTACTTACCGGCTTTGAGCTCTCATTGCCCCCATCATAAGCATCTTGAATGGTTAAAGTTAATGCGAGAACAATTATGATGCATATGCTTGACAAATCATAAGTTGAAAACCTCGTGTCCCGTGAATACGAGTACCCAAACCATGCTAATTTACTTAGAGTCCCAAGCAAGGCTCTTGTCATTGTAAGTATATGCATATCATTGAGAACCGCCAATGGGGTACCTCCGTTCCCGATGACATGGAACAAGCCCACACCAAAATGACAGGACAAGCAGACAATGAACACCTCGACATCTCTTTTATTTGCTATATTGTTTAGCTTTTTATTGTGAGATGCGTCGTCGAATGTTCACCATGGGTATGCTGCAAATTTCCACCATGAATTATGCATGGCTTAGATTGGCGGCCCGGCGTTTCCCTAACACATATACAAACTCCATGATCCCTACAAGATTCCCAATTCATTTCACACAGCGGGCATCCATAAACAAAAGATCACGATATCAACTCAAAAAGAAGTGCAATGTTGAAAGCTTGCCCCATGACAGCATGGCTGGGCTAGAATCCAACTTACAACTTGCAAGCATAACAACTCAACATAAAAGACCACAATGTCAAAATTTTAAGAACAGGAAAAAGTAAAGTGTGCCTTCCGGTTCGTGAGAGCTTTACTAACCGAGTTTCGCATAACACTGGTAAGAGTTTAATTTGAAAGGAATATAAAAGCAAGTCAAATTTACTTGGAATAGCAAATTGCTAGTAGGTATGTATGGTGGACACAATGGAAAACTTTGGCTTTCAGGAGTTGGATGCACGAGTAGAGCTCATACTCAGTACAAGGCGAGGGCTAGCAAAAGACTGGGAGCGACCAACTAAGAGAGCAATAATGGCCATAATCATGCAAAGCGACAAAGCGACATTAAAAGAAGCATACGATGGCATCAAAAGTCAAAAACTAAATGATCATGAAGGCTAATGGCGACTTTGTAAGAGTCTAACATGTATGAGCATGCGCCAAGTCAACCCAAATAAAGCATCAAGGAGAAAACCAAAATAATGCTTCCATACAATAAAAACAACGCATGATTTTTTTCAAAGGCTCATTAAGCAATCTCAGTTATTTGAGACAAGTCATGCTACAGCAAAACCACTAAGCATACTATCAAAAAGACATCAAGCATGACATGAAAAAGCCTAAGCCGCAGTCTACACAAGCTCCTTCTTGTACCACTATTTTGCACAAAGCTTTTTCTCTTTTCCAACACCATTTGAAATTTTTATAAACACCTCTTTTGATGAAAACCAATGAAGATCAGAGGCAAAAATACACCTTGATAAAAAGATATGACAAGATCTGAACGCAAATCAAGGCAAAAACGAAAACCAAAAGCAGTAGCAGAAAAAGATGAACGCTCGATTTTAATAAGAGTGAAAACTAGAGCGTTCTTTGCAAATGAAAACGAGTACATCTCCTCCAAAGGAAAATTTGTTGGGGTCCAACCATTTATTGCAGCAAACAAACAAACTAAACAACCTAAGAAAACTAAAACAACTGACGCTCCAAGAAAAACACATAGTGCATGAAGTAATAAAAATATAGTGTTTTGAAAGGTGACCTGATTTTTGCCGATGAAGAAGGGGTGCCTCGGGGGCATCCCCAAGCTTTGACGCTTGTACTTCTTGGATATTTCTTGGGGTGATGCATGTGCATCCCCAAGCTTGAGATTTTGTCCATTCTTCAACTCATCTCATCATTCTCCAATCCCTACACTTGAAAACTTCCTTCATACAAAACTAAACACAATTCTATTAGCAACATTAGTGTAAGCATAAAATATATTCAACCTCCTTTAGCTACAGGTTTCAACCCAAAACCACCACATATAAAGTATATACTACTGTAGCAACTTCCACAAGAGTTCCATGATCAAAAAGAACTCAAAAGAAAGCGATAAAGTGGCAAAAACAAATATTGGCAGAAATCTGTCAAAACTGAACAGCTGATAATGGACGAATTTTTGAGGGATTTTCTGTTGCTCAAATCAAAAAGTGTTCAACTAAGAAAAGTTTGGATATAACCTGGGGCATATGCACAAGAAATCGCAGGTCCAAAAGATATACAGAGAATTTTCACGAATTTTTACGGTGCAGCACCGAAAACAGTTTCAGGACAGCAACATCCCCAAATCTTTACCTCACTCAAATTAGAGGCTTCTCTTGGCACAAAAACGAAATAAACAAGATAAGGAGCGATCATTACAGTAGTAATGACTTCCAAGACTCAAATAAAAGAAAAAGTACTGAAAAGTAAACATTGGGTTATCTCCCAAGAGTGCTTTTCTTTAACGCTTTTGAGCTAGGCGCAGAAAATTGCGAATCAAGTAATATCAAGTGATGAAGCGCTAGTTACCTCAGTAGGCTCTTTGAAGGTTCCCGAAGATGATTCAACCTGCAAGTCACCCTTAGTGGAACTAAGAGTCTTACCAATCTTAAGAACATGTTGAGATTTAAGCGCAGAAACCTTGGGAACATACATAAATTTTTGCTCTTTTCCAACAAACACTTTCTCCTTCTTAAATTTAAGAGAAGAGAAGATTAAACTAAGAGTTTCCATAGACTCCTCTAGTTTACCAATCCTTAAGTTTTGATTGTCATGAGTAGTGCTAGCCTCTAAAATGGTAATTCTCTTACCAATATTTTCTATTAATTCACTAACGCGGCTAGCATTTTCTAGGATACTTGGCAAACTTTTTTCTAAGGAGCTGAACTTTTCTACCACCTTTTCCAAGGTGGTCTCAGTCTTAGCAACATGAATAGGTGGTACTCCCACTAAACTTTCAATTATAGTGCATGCTTCTCCCGCGGGAGTACCCAGAAAATTAACTCCTGTAAGAGTATCAAGAACATACCTATTCCAGCTAGATATACCAACATAAAAATTTCTAAGGAGGATCGTGGTGGAGTGCTTTTTGGTACACCTATGATGAGCATTGCTAATACGGTACCAAGCATCTTTTAAACTTTCTCCCCCTTGTTGCTTGAAACTACGAACTTCTACTTCAGGATTACTCATTGTAACAAAACTAAAAGCAGATAAGTAAAAACAACTACCAAGGATTCTAATTTTTTTGGGTTTTTGATATAAAGCAATGCAGGTAAAATAAAATAAAGTAAAGCAAAACAAATAACAAAGTAAAGAATGTGTGTGCGAAGAACTCCCCTCGCAGAAGTCTTCTCTTCCTCCCCGGCAACGGCGCCAGAAAATTAGCTTGATGCGTGGTGAATGACCAGCCCGTTGGGAACCCCAAGAGGAAGGTGTGATGAGTATAGCAGCTAGTTTTCCCTCAGTTAAGATACCAAGGTATCTCGATCTTGGAGAGGAGAGACGGTGACGACTAAAGGTGATGCAGACTGGCTTAGTGACACTCCAACAAGGGCGCCGTTAACGATACTTGTTGACTCGTCTTCGGCCAGTAGCAACACGGAACCTGCACACACACAAACAAATACTTTGTTCCCAACTTGCGATGAGGTTGTCAATCTCACCGGTTTGCTTGAAACAAAGGTTATGAGCGTATCGAGTGGAAAACAGTAGGGTATATGCGAGTAAAGTAAACAGTGCGGGAAAAGTAAACAGGTGATTGCAATATGATTAAAATAGGACCGGGGTCCACAGTTCACTAGTGGTGTCTCTTTATAGATAAAATAACATGCTGGGTAAACAAATTACAGTTGGGCAATTGATAGAATAAAGATAACGTGATATGTCAAGAAGATCACTATGAGATTTACTCTGGGCATTACAACAAAATACATAGACCGCCATCCAACTGCATCTATGACTAATAATCCACCCCCGGGGATATCATCCGAACACCCTAGAAGTATTAAGTTGCGAGCAACAGATAATTGCATTAAGCAAAGTGTGTAATGTAAACAAAGCATATGCCCTTGAGCATATGAATGTTGTTTTCTCCCTAGTAGCAACAACACATCTACCACCTTAGAGGTTTCTGTCACTCCCCCAGGTGAAATAGAGACATGAACCCACTATCGAGCATAAATACCCCCTCTTGGAGTCACTAGCAACTACTCGGCCAAGATAGCTACTAACAACGGAGAGCATGCAAGATCATAAACAACATAGAGATAACAAAAGATATAATTCAGTACAGCAACTTAATCATAAACACCAATATTCATCGGATCCCAACAAACCAACATCATAGAATTACATAACGGTGATCTTAATCATGTAGGGCAGCTCATGAGATCTAAACATGAAGCACATGGTGGAGAAGACAACCATCTAGCTACTGCTATGGACCCATAGTCCAAGGTAGACTACTCACTCATCGATTCGGAGGCAAGCATGGCGATGAAGAAGACCTCCGGTGGCGATTCCCCTCTCCGGCAGGGTGCCGGGAAGAGCTTCTGGACCCTCCCGATCTTCGGGTCGACGGCGGCGGCGGATCGCGATGTATTCTGGAAAACTGATCGGGCGTTAGGTTTTTCTCGTCGGGGGGTACTTATAGGCGAAGGGGCGATGTCAGGAGAGGGACCAGGCACCCTTACACAGGGGTGGCGCGGCCAGGGGCCAGGCCGCGCCGCCCCCTTGTGTGAGGCCCTGGTGCCCCCCCTCCGACACTTCTTCGGATGTCTGGAAGCTTCCGGGTAAAATATGACTTCAGGAACTTGTTTCGTCCAATTCCGAGAATATTTCCCGTGTATCACTTCTGAAACACAAAAACAGCAGAAAATAGGAAACTGGCACTGTGGCACTTCGTTAATAGGTTAGTTCCGGAAAATGTATAAAAGATGCCACTAAGTGTAACGAAACAATAGGCAAATGGTGTAAAAACAAGCATGGAGCATCAAAAATTATAGATACATTTGAGACGTATCAGCTCGATAGTTGGGTTCATGCCTCTATTTAATCTGGGGAGTAACAGAAACCTCTAAGGTTGTAGATGTGCTATTGCCACTAGGGAGAAAACAACATTCTTATGTCCAAGGGCATATGCTTTGTTTACATTACACACTTTGCTTAATGCAGTTATCTGTTGTTCGCAACTTAATACTCAAGGGGTCCTCGGATGATTCCCTGCGAGTGGATTATTAGTCATAGATGTAGTTGGATGGCGGTCTATGTATTTTGTTGCAATGCCCAGAGTAAATCTCATAGTGATCCTCTCGACATATGCACGTTATCTTTATTCTATCAATTGCCCAACTGTAATTTGTTTACCCAGCATGTGTTATTTATCTTATGGAGAACAATAAACCAGTGAGATTGACAACCTCATCGTAAGTTGGGAACAAAGTTCTCGGTTGTGTTGTGTGTAGGTTCCACGTTGCTACTAGTTGAAGACGCGCTAACAAGATATCGTTAGCGGCGCCCTTGTTGGAGTGTCACTAAGCTAGCAAGCATCACCTTCTTGAGTTTGGCTTTTTTCTACTGGAAGATTAAACCTTGGTTTTATAACTGAGGGAAAACTTGCTGCTGTACTCATCACACCTTCTCTTGGGGTTTCCAACTGGCCGATCATTCACATCATCAACACCGCGCCACCAAGACCGAAGATGAGACGGAGGGGGCCAGGGGCTGGCCACACCACAGGGGGGCGCAGCCCAGCCCCTGGCCGCGCCCACCCATGGTGAGCCCGCCTGGTCCACCTCCTGACGACGTCCCTTCGCCTATAAAGTCTCCACGATGGGAAAAACCTAAGGGACAGATCGGTTTTCCCAGAAACATACTCCAAGCCGCCGCTATTGTCGAATCAAGATTGGGAGGATCCAGGAGCTCTTCCCGGTACCCTGCCGGAAAGGGGAATCCCTGCCGGAGGCCTTCTACACCACCATGGTCGCCTCCGGAGTGATGTGTGAGTAGTCTACCTTGGACTACGGGTCCATAGCAGTAGCTAGATAGTTGTCTTCTCCACCATGAGCTTTATGTTTAGATCTTGTGAGCTGCCCTACATGATCAGGATCATCTTTATGTAATCATACATGTTGTGTTTGTTGGGATCCGATGAGTATTGGTACTATGTCAAGTTGATGTGCTGAATTATATCTTATGTTATCTCTATGTTGTTTATGATCTTGCATGCTTTCCGTTGCTAGTAGCTATCTTGGCCGAGTAGATGCTAGTAACTTCAAGAGGGAGTATTTATGCTCGATAGTTGGGTTCACGCCTCTATTTAATTTGGGGGAGTGACAGAAACCTCTAAGGTTGTAGATGTGTTGTTGCCACTAGGGAGAAAACAACATTCTTGTGTCTAAGGACATTTGCTTTGTTTACATTACGCACTTTGCTTAATATAATTATCTGTTGTTCGCAACTTAATACTCAAGGGGTCCTTGGATGATTCCCTGCGAGTGGATTTTTAGTCATAGATGCAGTTGGATGGCGGTCTATGTATTTTGTCGTAATGCCCAGAGTAAGCCTCATAGTGATCCTCGTGATGTATGTACGTTATCTTTACTCTATCAATTGCCCAACTATAATTTGTTTATCCAGCATGCTTTATTTATCTTATGGAGAGACACCACTAGTGAACTGTGGACCCCGGTCCAATTTCCTTTATATTGCTTTACCGTTTTACTATTACTCGCTTTATTTACTTTCTTGCATACTATTATTCTTTTACCACTCGATACGCTCAATCCTTTATTTACAGCAAACCGGTGAGATTGACAACCTCATCGTACGTTGGGAGCAAAGTACTTGTTTGTATTGTGCAGGTTTCACGTTGCTGCTGGGGGAAGACACGCCGACGAGCAGTTGTATCTGGCGCCCTTGTCCGAAATGTCACGAAGCTAGCTAGCATCACCTTCTGAAGTTTGGCTTTCTCCTACTGGTTCGATTCAACCTTGGTTTCACAACTGAGGGAAGACTTGCTACTGTGCTCATCATACCTTCCTCTTGGGGTTCCCAATAGGCTGTACTTACAAGCCATCAGCGGCCCCTGGTCCCCCTCCGTCTCACCTTTGCACTCCGTCTCGCGTCGGGAAAAATAGGAACTTCGGCTTTTGTTTCGTTCAATTCCGAGAATATTTCCTGTGTACCTTTTCTGAAACACAAAAATAGCAGAAAACAGGAAACTGACACTGTGGCATCTCGTTAATAGGTTAGTTCTGGAAACTACATAAAAACGCCACGAAGTGTAACAAAACACAAAGCCAATGGTGCATAAACAAGCATGGAGCATCAAAAATTATAGATACGTTTGAGACGTATCAGCCGCCGGTGCTACAAGTGTCCTGGCTACGCAGCGCCACCGCCGGTGCTGCAAGCGTCCTGGCTACGCAGCGCCACCGCCGGTGATGCAAGCGTACTGGCTACGCAGCACCGCTCGTTGCTGTTAGGAGCCAGAGTGTCGGACCCTCCGCTACGCCTCTGCATGAAGATGCCCGCGATGCTGCTTCAAGCCCACACAACCAGCTACTACCTACGTGGGGGTGGTGCTACCATGGTGGGATGGCGTTGCTGCCAGCGGCCAGCGGCGGACGAGCTTGCTGCCATTGGAGCTCATCGGCGTGGTGCTACCATGGTGGGATGGCGTTGCTACCATGGTGTCAGGGGGTTGCTGCCAGCGGTGGCTCGCCTTGCTACCAACGGGAACCGGCCTTTGGTGTCAATGGTGGCCAGCCTTGCTGCCAACAGGTACCAGCCTTGCTATAATAGTCGGCCGACATTGCTAAGGGGGACGGCTCCCATTGCTATCATGGCAGAAGTGGTTTGCTTCCAGCGGCGGCCAACCTTGCTGCCAGCGCGGAGGCACGAGGCTGCCTTAGCCGAGGCGAGGTGCTGCTAGGCACAACGGTGTTGCTGCAAGAAGGGCATGAACTCGAGGCCTGGATCAAATAATCCAACCAAAGTTTAATTAGATGTTTTTAGAGCATGGATCTAATGATATTGACCAAATCCTCCAAAGAAAACAAGGAAAACTTCTTTAAATCGTCTAGGTACAAAATATAAACTACATTTTGTCTTTTTCCCAGATTGTGGCTTTGACTCTTTTCTAGTGAAGTCTACGTTTTCACAAATTGTCACAAGGAGAAGCAACACTTGTCTTTTTTTGTTAGATATTTTTGTAGACTCTTACAAGACGGGTTCAAATAAAGAGAGCTCAAGATATTATAAGAGAAGAGACACAATAGAAAAGCATCTACTTTTATATAAGCATCAGCAAACGTTCTAGGTGGCATAATTAAGGGAAGGCTGATGTATTGCTGGGGCCTTTTTCAGTTCTCTCTCCACGACACATCAGCAAATGTCCTAGGTGGCATAATTAAGGGAAGGCTGATGTAGGAGCGTTGTACGTGCCCTAAGAGCATCTCCAGCAGCGGCGCTAAAATAGCGCAGCGCTAAAATAACTGATTTTATCCCGCGCGCGCGCTGTATCCTCCCCCAGCAGAGGCTGTATAGTTTCACGCGCTGTAAAGAAATACCGCGGCGCTGCATTCTGCGCAATCCGGCGCGGGAATTTTGGTGCTTCTTCTCGCGCGCGCGCTTTCGCTGGAGACGCGCAACCGCTGTGAAATTTCCCTCCCGCGCCGCCCGCTCTCCCGCGCCCCCTCCCGCCTTCCCCCTTCCGCGCGGCCGCCGGCGCAACTTCGGCGATGGACGGCTCCTCCGGCACCCCTCCAACCCCTCCCTATTCTGTCCCCCCCACTGATGGCGCCGACGCCGGCGCAATCGAGCCGCCGACCGCGCCAAACCCTAGCGCCGCCGCCGCCGCGGGGTCGGCGGCCACTCGCGCCCTCTTTGTGCCGCCGCGGAACAGCGCCGGCGCAGCTGTGGTTCCCCCCGCGCCGCGGGTCAAAAGCGCAGGTGCAAGGCGCGGCGCGCCGACGGCGACGGCGGCGGCAGAGCCCAAGCGCAAGGCACCGAGGAACAGCGCCGTGGCTCACCAGACAGGCGCATCCCAAGCTCCTCCCACATCCTCCGCTCCGTCTCCACCACCGGCTCCTCGACGACCGGCGCCAACCGCGGCCGCCACCGCCGCGCGCAGCGTGCTCGATGAAATGGCGACAAGGTAAAATCTCTTTTCTTTTGTTGTTTTTTTGACATGGATGAAATGTTCACTAGTAGGATTGTGACATGTGCGTAAATTATAGTGTTGATGACGATAGTTTCTTGGAGACTACGGAGATTGGCGGTTCATCTTTTGCACATGACAACTATGTGCATGAGGTGGAAGAGGAGTACGCGGAGGTGGATGAGGAAGGCGAGGGCATGGTGGGAGCTCCGACCGGTAGGAAGATAAACTACACCGTAGATGAGGATGTGTTGCTTTGCAAGACTTGGTTAAAGATTGGCATGGATCCGTCGATTGGCACCGACCAAACTAGAGACACATATTGGATAAGAATGAAGGAGTACTTTGATGCCAACACCCGTGGAGTTGATCGCACGAGCCGCTCTCTTCGGTCTCGTTGGTCGGTCATCAACACCGATTGTTCAAGGTGGGCAAGTGCGCAAAAGACGGTTGATGATATCAACCCAAGTGGCACCAACGATAGTGATAGAGTAAGTTGTTCTATTGTGTTCACATGTGCATATCTATTTTTATTCAAATGTGCATATCTATTTTTTCTTTACTCATCTATTCTACTTAATTCATAATGTAGAATTCCATGAGTCAAGGCTTCTTTCGAGATGAGGGGAAGAAGGACAAGAAGGGCAAGAAGGTCCTCGGAAAGACTTTTACATTGCACCATTGCTATGATGTGCTAAAAGATGAGGAGAAGTGGACAAACCGTGGTAAAGTGGACGTGCCAACAATGTTGGCGCGACAAGCAACCGCGGAGGCAACCATCATTGATGATGATGTATCAAGTGGTGGCGAGGATAGGAAGAGAAGCTCTACTCCTCACTCGGTTGCGAACACAAGAAGGCCGGAACTTGGACGGAGAAAAGCCAAAGAGATGAGGGGAAAGAAGTCCGGGGATGATGACATAGCAATAGCTATGGAGAACATGGCCAAAGCAAGAAAGGAGTACAATGAGGACAAGAAGGAGGCCGATGCGCGGCGCGTGGCGTTGGAGGAGAGATTGGCGGCCGCCGAGGAGAGGAGGATGGCAATGGAGGAGAAGAAGCTTGCCAATGAGGAGCATCAACGTCTATTGGACGAAGAGAGGAAGCTCTTTTTCATGGACACCTCTAACATGGATGAAAGACAAAAAGAGTACATCAACCTTGCTCGCGACGAAGTGTTAGACAAAAAAAGAAAGTTGGCAAACCTCATGAAGGCGCAAAATGAAGGAATGAGTGTCCCGGGAGGCTTTGGATGCATGGGAGGCTATGGAGCACCACCGGGAGGCTATGGATTCATGGGACAAGCACCGATGGGGTATGGAGGCATGGGTGGCTTTGGAGTCATGGGAGCACAACCCGGAGGCTTTGGAGTCATGGGAGCACAACCCGGAGGCTTTGGAGTCATGGGAGCACAACCCGGAGGCTTTGGAGTCATGGGAGCACAACCCGGAGGATTTGGAGGCTACGGAGGCGTTGGTCTTGGAAGCATGGGTGGGGTGAGTGGGCATTCCGCCATGGGTGGCATGGGTGGGATGAGTGGGCATGCCGCCATGGGAGGCATGGGAGCACCGCCGGGAGGATTCATGGCTTCTTTGGTTGATCCAACTCCGTCTACCAATGAAGCACATGGAGATTCAACTCCCAACACCATCGTGCAAGACTCCGAAGAAGATGGAGATGGATTTGATCATATTGACAAATGAGGTGAACTTTGTCAATACGTATGAACTTTGCTATTTGTCTATCGTGTTTGAACTTTGTCCATCGTTGTTGAACTTTGTCCATGTGATGAACTATATGTTTGGTTAAACTATGCTATTTGTTGAGTCATTTTATGCTTGATTTATTTCATGTTTGTTTGATCTAGTAGAATGTATGCATATGTTGGATTGTTGTTTGCGCTGGTCGAGCGTGCGGTACTATGCAGCGCCTGCTGAAGTGCTGCATGCGCGCTGCATTGTCCAGCGCCGTTTTGGAGCTTCCGGCGAAGTGCTCGCGGGCTCCGCGCGCTGCATGCGGATACGGCGCGCTGGTTCAGCGTTTTACAGCGCGCAGATATAGCGCTACTGCTGGAGATGCTCTAAGGGCATGTACAACGGGGATTTTGTCTAGCGTTGCTGCAAATCGAGACGCCCCGGGTGAATTTGTGGTATATTTATGGGTTGTATGGCTTGCCTTCTCTTAACTACAATGATGCTATTTATTGCTAACCCTTATTTTTATGCAAACATTTAAAGCGGTAGAGATAACTTTAAGAGATAAAGCATTGTATGATATATTTCCTTGGCCTTCTCTTGTCTTCTATTACTCACGTGGAAGGCACAAGGGAAGGCATTTTTCCCTACCACTGTACATGCCCTTACTAGCTCCTTTCCCACACCATGGATAAAACATACTGCTTCTTGAGTTTTACTATATTTTTAATGACATTTTAGAAACACTATCATCAGGTTGTATGTTTGTTCGCTATATTATTCTTAATTCAGCTGACTTAGAAATGCCGAGTTTCAAAGCTCATGTATGATAGTTAGGTTTGTAAAATGAGGATGCATGTCAAAGTATTGACGCAAACATTATAATGTACAATGCATCTGATTTAAGAAGTTGTAATCTTATAGCTAGATTGTTTTCTTTTTATTTTTGTGTTCTTTTGATCCCATTATCCCTAAGGAGCTTCAAGCTCCCTAGATTTGACGAGGTGTGGTTGCTCGCAGCTAATAGTCGGTTCATCCTAGATCGGTTCGATCAATTTGTTCCACCGCAGCGTGTACCGGTGGACCCTTTCACCGCTTTTCGATCTCCCGTATAAACCGCCAGCCTCTCGAGGAAAAAAAAAGAGCGGCGCATTTCTCCTCTCCATGGATCGCCGCGGCCAGCCGTCGCATCTTGCCACCATCTACTCCTGCAATCCGTCCCACCGCCGCCCCCACCACGAGGACATGCCAGCGCCGTGCTAGAAGAAGGCGGACGGATTGGCGCCAGATTGGCCCAAGTCGTCGGTAAGCTGTGCTGGTGCCGGTGCCGGAGGCCTCAGATCGATGCAGAGGCGCAGGCATAGGTGCGACACCACGCTGGTGACGGCCATCCGTTTCGAGCAGAGAAGAAGCCTCATCGGTGCCGGCGTCTCTGGCCGTTTTGAGAGTGGAGACGCGGCTGTGCATCCTTTGCATATGTTGTCTACTTTCCGGAGAAGTTGAAGGAGCCGCGAGGTGCGTAGGCGATTCTCTGGCCACAACCCCTCGCAGGAATCTATGTGCCGGTTTTTTTGTTGACTGCAAAGCGGGAGGTTTGGTGTTTCTGATTCAGAGTTGATTCAATTGTACTGCCCGATTTAGATACCTGCTGTAGGTTTCAGATGAACGAGACAAATGCCCACTGGTTTCAGATGCATTGATCGTTCTTTTTGATCTACTGCTTAAATCACGACAGATTAGTTTAAGTTGCTAGCACTAAATTCTAGATGATGATAGTTAATCTCGTGAACCTAAGCCAAGCTCAGGGACGAATGGTTAGTACAATGTAATGAAATTGTGGCGTAACAGCTTGTGTGAACCAACTCATTGTACATTGTGGTATGTAGGAAAGAAATTGGTGGTGGCCGGTGGTGGTACCAGATGATGCAGATCCATGGCTTGCTGCGCCGTTCTCTTCTCAGCGGTGCTGCTCTTCTCCATATCAGCCATCACAGTAAAAAGAATCTCAAGCCACTGTGTTTTGTTTTAAAAAGGACCCAATCATGAGCACAAGGATATATTTTGTAAATTGGAATGCAAATGGAATTTTATTTTTGTTTTTCTGTTCTCTTTATGTAGCTGATATGCCCCGTGTTGTTTGCTCATGCAGAGAAGCTTACGATTCGCTGGAGCTAAACTGCAACATCATGTTAAATTGATAGCATATGAATCACTTGGTGTGCAGCCTGCATAGTTTTGCCTATGGAGTTTTTTGCTTTTTGTCACCCATAACCTACTGAGTGTTCATAACTTGCCATTTTATTGCTTCATCCCTGAGGATATAGATTTTTTATTATCTCAATTCAATATTAGAGCCGCCAGAAGTCTGAATTTGTCTCCAATTTTTCATGGACTGTTCATTCTGATATAGAGCCGCCAGAAGTTTGAATTTGTCTCCAATTTTTCATGGACTGTTCATTCTGATATCGGAAGAAGATTCATTGGTTTTTTCATCAATGGATCAAGGTAAACACACAAAACAGAATTTTCTTGTGTATTTGTTAATCTTCTTCTACAATTAGATCCGCGCAGGATATTTGTAAAGGAAGTCTAAAAAACGTTAGGTCTACCTGACACTGAATGAAGCTGTTGTGAGAAGGTAAATTCGGAGTTACTATGAATTTTGAATTGTTTGGGTTTGTAACAGACATGCTAGATAAAAATTTTGCTGATAATTTCCAACATATTAAATGACTTGGTACCTAATCATACTCAAATGTGGTTAGTCTAAATTAGACCACAAATCACAGACTCTGTCATCAATTTAGTCAGAATTGGTTTTGTCCTTAAATTAGTTCATCTAACGTGTAGTTGTTCATCTAACGTGTAGTTGAGAAAATTTTGGGCCCTATGCAGGTGCTCACCCTGCACTTGCCAAGATACACATTTTTTTTTTTTTAAAGATGCCAAGATATGGACCTGCTAATAAACAAAACCAGTATGGCTAAGTTATCAATTGTAATTCAGAGTAAGTCTTGATATCTTAAGTATTGAGTATGCACCATTCTCATTTCTGAATCAACACTGGTTGGTAGGTCACACATATAGACTTCAACCAGAAGCATTGAGATGTTATTTAGGACATGGTATCCAGTCTTGCTTTATCTATATAAATGTTAAATACCCAAAATAATTTTTTTTGTTACCTGTGATGGAAAATAAGATAGATAGATTGTTGGAATGGTTCACTGCGTCTACTCATTGTAGAGAAAGACGGTTCTAGGAGTGGCCTTGACAGTCTTTTTCACACATATTAATCTTTCCTATGATGCCATTTCCAGTTTACAGTTGCTCAGAAGATTGTTTTGTGTACATGACTCTTCCATTTTATTATATTACCTATTTAATTATAGTAGAGTGGCAGACTTCATCACTAGACAAAGACTGGTGGCTGTTCGATTTTGTCATTTTTATCCCCTCTGCTAGCAAGCATGTCTTGCTAATACAATAGAATTCCTGGGGTTTGCCATTAGCCCACAAGATAAATAGGGCGTAAATTGCCAGTGCATTTTGGCAGCATTTTCTTTTCCTAAAATGCGCTTCCATGTGACTGAAGATATACACATTTCATGAATGGATTATAATTCATTAACATTGTTGATATTTTCATCTTTTATTTTTTAAGAGCATGTTGATATATTGTGCATGAACTGAGTGTAATTCATATAACACTTTTGATGCTTTCATGTTCTTTTTCCGATATCTATAATGTTTCTATTTCATGTAATGTTGTGCATATCAATGCTAATATCTTATTCTCAAAAATAAAGTAGAAGCTAAACATTATCAGTTATAACATGTTAAAAATAAAGTCATTTGATAAAGAAAATGGGATACATGGCTGCCTTTAACTGGAGTTCTATTGCATAGGCTCATGTGCAGTGTTTTATGGGAATCAACTTTGCATCCATCTGAATAACCCGTTATCTAAATAACCTGTGTCTAAATGACCTGTCATTTTATTTAGGGAAACTGTCATTCACTCTTTAGGAAAAATAACAGTTTTTCTTTCAAGGTTATTTTATATTCTTGCATGTTCATCAGTTATGTGATTCTCCGTTATTTGGTGCAGATAATAATCTTTAATCGTCTGTGAACGCATTCTTGTGGCTTTCCGACTGCAACCTTTCCCCATGCCTCACCCTACCCCTGGCCATAGCAACTCTTTGCTTGACGCCATCCCCTCCCAGACCATCATCTCCCTCCAGATCCTAGAAGGCTGGAACCACCCCGATCTTCCCTTTCCTCCTCTTATGCCTTGTTTATTAATTCAGGTTTCATGCTTTTGGGAGAGGAACCGTACCTGAAAGTTGTAGGTTAATGCATTATTGGTTTGTTTTCCATGTTCATGCTAGAGATGGAAAACATTTCTGGTTCAGCTCATGGATTTTTGATCCATGATGTTTTCTTGTGCGTGGGTATCTGCTGGATTCATGGATTTAGGTTCATGCCTATTGGGGAGGCGTGGGCGCTCCATTTTGATAAAAAAAAGTGTATGTAGGAGATGTATATTTTTATTTTGCATCGGTCATCAAGAGTGATTTGGCATTATCAGTTAGCTCGGTTGATTTACTTGGGATGAGACAGGAATAATAAGATGAAACAATAAATCTCTATGCGGACAAGAGAAAAAAATGGCCAATAACAAAAATCGGCGCGGCAAAGCGCGCTAAGTACTTCTAGTAAATAAGTATACTTGAAAGAAGTTGAGATCAAAGAGTAAACACTCTGGATAAAACATTTTTTGGTTAAACTATTGCGATGCTTCTATATGCCTTGCCATGGAAACCACATCTCCTTTTAGGATGAGGAAATATTCTCAAATTTTCCAAAAAAAAGTTTAAATATTTTTTGTTTAATATGGTTATAACTTTTATTAGTCATGTGTTGCACGTGCAAGCTTACTAGTATACATTAGGGCTTGTTCGGTCTGATGGAAATTGGAGGAGAATGTAGCCCTTGCAAGCCAAAATTCACCCAAATACCCTCCAATCCTCTTCAACTCACTCCGCGAGAGGATTAACTGAACAAAGCCTTATGGATGTCCCTTTTGACTAGCCCTTTTTTCCACTTTATTGTTCAGATTTTTTGCTAGTCAGCTTTTTTTTTTCCATACGCCTCACACGAGCCGGGTTCCATTATCACAGGATAATAGAACAAAGTCTGGCCAACCCAGGTTCAAACGAAAAGAAAATACAAAACTAAACGAGCTACGATCGCAAAGCAGCAAGCTACTACTAAGGCGATCTGTCCTTTAAGAACACTACGACGACAAGCAGCAAACTATTACAGTACTTTCAGGGAATATATCCCTAGCAACAACCAACCACCAGCATAAGTTTTCAAAAGGCAAACAACACCTCCCATTGACAGGGAACATCATCCGGGAACCTCTTTTCTCCTCAAGCAGACTGTTGCTCAATGTCATCGTCTTCACACTCCAGGATTCTTGCACTGGAAGACCTGGAAGTCCTGGCCACCTCATGCGCCGCTGAAGCACCCCTCTGCGGACGAGATGCCCCCTCCATCAGCAACTCTTGTCCTTCTCATTCTGCAGACCTGCCCAATATCGAAGAAAAGCACACATGTAGCAGATCAATCCCAGTGGAGAGGAAATAAGCTTGTGATACGTCTCCAACGTATCTATAATTTTTGATGCTCCATGCTTGTTTTTACACCATTTGCCTATTGTTTCATTACACTTCGTGGCACTTTTATGCATTTTTCGGAACTAACCTATTAACGAGTTGCCACAGTGCCAGTTTCCTGTTTTCTGCTGTTTTTGTGTTTCAGAAGTGATACACAGGAAATATTCTCGGAATTGGACAAAACAAGTTCCTGAAGTCTTATTTTACCCGGAAGCTTCCAGAGATCCGAAGGAGAGAAGGAGTAGGGCCACCAGGGCCCCACATGCAGGGGTGGCGCGGCCCTACCCCTGGCCGCGCGGGCCCCATGTGAGGGCGCCTGGCTCCCCCTCTGACATCGCCCCTTCGCCTATAAAGACCCCCCAACGGAAAAAACCTAAGGACCCGATCACTTTTCCAGAACACATCGCGATCCGCCGCCGCCGTCGATCCAAAGATCGGGAGGGTCCAGAAGCTCTTCCCGGCACCCTGCCGGAGAGGGGAATCGCCACCGGAGGTCTTCTTCATCGCCATGCTTGCCTCCGGAGCGATGAGTGAGTAGTCTACCTTGGACTATGGGTCCATATCAGTAGCTAGATGGTTGTCTTCTCCACCATGTGCTTCATGTTTAGATCTCATGAGCTGCCCTACATGATTGAGATCACCGTTATGTAATTCTACATGTTTGGTTTGTTGGGATCCGATGAATATTGGTGTTTATGATTGAGTTGCTGTACTGAATATTATCTTTTGTTATCTCTATGTTGTTTATGATCTTGCATGCTCTCCGTTGTTAGTAGCTATCTTGGCCGAGTAGTTGCTAGTGACTCCAAGAGGGGGTATTTATGCTCGATAGTGGGTTCATGTCTCTATTTCACCTGGGGGAGTGACAGAAACCTCTAAGGTGGTAGATATGTTGTTGCTACTAGGGAGAAAACAACATTCATATGCTCAAGGGCATATGCTTTGTTTACATTACACACTTTGCTTAATGCAATTATCTGTTGTTCGCAACTTAATACTTTTGGGGTGTTTAGATTGATATCCCCGGGAGTGGATTATTAGTCATAGATGCAGTTGGATGGCGGTCTATGTATTTTGTTGTAATGCCCAGAGTAAATCTCATAGTGATCTTCTTGACATATCACGTTTATCTTTATTCTATCAATTGCCCAACTGTAATTTGTTTATCCAGCATGTGTTATTTTATCTGTGGAGAGACACCACTAGTGAACTATGGACCCCGGTCCTATTTCCATCATATTGCTATCACCTGTTTACTTTACTCGCACTGTTTACTTTACTTGCATTTTCTACTGTTTTCCACTCGATACACTCATAACCTTTGTTTCAAGCAAACCGGTGAGATTGACAACCTCATCGTAAGTTGGGAGCAAAGTATTTGTTTGTGTGTGTGCAGGTTCCACGTTGCAGCTAGCAAGCAAAGCTTGGACGAGGCGCCATATATAAATTGTCCGCAGCTGTCGCAAACTAGCAAGCTTCACCTTCAGTCATTTGTCTCTCCTCTCCTGTTTGATATTAAACCTTGGTTTCTTAACTGAGGGAAAACTAGCTGCTATACTCATCACACCTTCCTCTTGGGGTTCCCAACGGGCTGGTCATTCACCACGCACAAGGACTGCTGCTGGGGGACGAAGAAGAATAATCTCCCTCGCCATCAAACGCCATCAGCTAATTTTCTGGCGCCGTTGCCGGGGAGGAAGTAGAAGACTTCTGCGAGGGGAGTTTTTGCACGCACATTCTTTACTTTGTTATTGCTTTGCTTTACTTTATTTATTTTACCTCCATCATTTTATATCAAAAACCCAAAAAAAATTAGAATCCTTGGTAGTTGTTTTTACTTGTTTACTTTCGTTTTGCTGAAATGGGTACTCCTGAAAACACCAAGTTGTGTGACTTTACTAGCATGAACAATAGTGATTTTATCTGCACTCCTATTGCACCACCTGCTACTGCTGCAAACTTTTATGAGATTAAGCCTGCTTTGTTGAACCTTGTTATGAAAGAGCAATTTTCTGGTGCTAGTACTGAAGATGCTGCAGCTCATCTCAACAATTTTGTTGAGCTATGTGAGATGCAGAAATATAAGGATATTGATAGTGATATTATTAAGCTCAAGTTGTTTCCTTTTTCTTTGAGAGGAAAAGCTAAAGATTGGTCGCTGTCTTTGACTAAGAATAGTATTGATTCATGGGCTAAGTGTAAGGATGCTTTTATTAGTAGATACTATCCTCCTGCTAAGATTATATCTCTGCGTAGCAATATTATGAAGTTTACTCAGTTTGATAATGAACATGTTGCTCAGGCTTGGGAAAGAATGAAATCTATGATAAAGAATTGCCCCACTCATGGACTGACTACTTGGATGATTATCCAAACTTTTTATGCAGGACTGAATTTTTCTTCAAGGAACCTACTTAATTCAGCTGCTGGAGGCACTTTTATGACCCTCACCTTGGGTGCCGCAACAAAGCTACTCGACAACATGATGGTAAATTATTCTGAATGGCACACCGAGAGAGCTCCACAAGGTAAGAAGGTAAATTCTGTTGAGGAAACCTCCTCCTTGAGTGATAAGATTGATACCATTATGGCTATGCTTGCTAATGATAGGACTCATGTTGATCCTAATAATGTTCCTTTGGCCTCTTTGGTTGCTCAAGAAGAGCATGTTGATGTGAATTTCATTAGAAACAATAATTTTAACAACAATGCTTATAGGAATAATTTTGCTAGTAACAATTATAGGCCGTATCCTTCTACCAATGGTAATGGTTATGGTAATTCTTATGGTAATTCCTACAACAACACTAGGGCCGCGCCCTCCGAGCTTGAGGTAATGCTCAAGGACTTCATCGGTAAGCAAACTGCTTTTAACAAGTCTGTTGAGGAAAAGTTAGGCAAAATTGATATTCTTGCTTCTAAAGTTGATAGCCTTGCTCATGATGTTGAACTTCTGAAATTAAAAGTGTTGCCTAATGATGTGAAAGAGAACAATGTTTTTGCTACCGCTAATGCTATTCAAGTTGGAATTGATGAAAATATTAGATTGTTAGCGGAATTGCATGCCAGGTGGGAAAGAGAAGATGAGATGACTAGAGAGATGAAGGTATGTACTATTACTACCTCAAATGATGTTGCTCCTACTGGTAGCAATCCTCTTACTTTGATTGGTGTAGAGAAAACTCCCACTCCTTGTGTTAAAAAGCCTAAAACTGCCAAAACTTTTTCTCAAAAGAGTGCTGAAATTTTTCGGAGTGTGGGAGATGATAGCTCTACTTCTTTTAATGATTTTGATGTTGATGGATGCAATATATCTGAAGTTATTTTGTTCTTGCAAAAGCTTGCTTTGACTCCCAATGCTAGTTCTTTAAATATTGCTTTTACCAAGCATATTACCAATGCTCTCATGAAAATTAGGGATGAAAAGTTGAAGCAAAAAGCCTCTGTTCACAAGAAGTTAGAAGATGGTTGGGAACCCATCATTGATATGAATGTTAATGGTTTTGATTGCCATGCTTTATGTGATCTAGGTGCTAGTATTTCTATCATGCCTAGAAAGATTTATGACATGCTTGATTTACCACCGCTTGAAAAGTGTTATTTTGATGTTTCTATTGTTGATGTTGCTAAGAAGAAACCTTTGGGAAGGATTAATGATGTTCTTATTGTGGTTAACAATAACCTTGTTCCCGTTGATTTTCTTGTTATGGACGTTGAATGCCATGCTTCATGTCCTATTATTTTGGGAAGACCCTTTCTTCGAACTGTAGGTGCTATCATTGATATGAGGGAAGGCACCATCAAATATCAATTCCCACTCAAGAAAGGTATGGAACACTTCCCTAGGAAAAGAAAGAAATTACTTTTTGACTCTATTCTTAGAGCAAATTATGAGCTTGATGCTTCATCTCTTGATATTACTTGATTCGCAATTTTTTGCGCCTAGCTCAAAGGCGTTAAAGAAAAGCACTCTTGGGAGATAACCCAATGTTTTCTTTTCAGTACTTTTTCTTTTATTTGAGTCTTGGAAGTCATTACTACCGTAATGACCGCTCCTTATCCTTTTTATTTCGTTTTTGTGCCAAGAGAAGCCTCTAATTTGAGCGAGGTAAAGATTTGGGGATGTTGCTGTCCTGAAACTATTTTCGGTGATGCACCGTAAAAATTCATATAAATTCTCTGTTTATCTTTTGGACCTGCGATTTCTTGTGCATATGCCCCAGGTTATATCCAAACTTTTGTTAGTTTAACACTTTTTGATTTGAGCAACAGAAAACCCCTCAAAAATTCGACCTTTGTCAGCTGTTCAGTTTTGACAGATTTCTGCCAATATTTGTTTTTGCCACTTTATTGCTTTCTTTGCGAGTTCTTTTGATCACGGAACTCCTGTGGAAGTTGCTACAGTAGTATCTACTTTATATGTGGTGGTTTTGAGTTGAAACCTGAAGCAAAAAGAGGTTGATTATATGTTATGCCTACACTAATGTTGCTAATAGATTTGTGTTTAGTTTTGTATGAAGGAAGTTTTCAAGTGTAGGGATTGGAGAATGATGAGATGAGTTGAAGAATGGACAAAAGCTCAAGCTTGGGGATGCCCATGCATCACCCCAAGAAATATCCAAGAAGTACAAGCGTCAAAGCTTGGGGATGCCCCCGAGGCACCCCTTCTTCATCGGCAAAAATCAGGTCACCTTTCAAGACACTATATTTTTATTGCTTCATGCACTATGTGTTTTTCTTGGAGCGTCAGTTGTTTTAGTTTTCTTAGTTGGTTTATTTTGTTTGTTTGCTGCAATAAATGGTTGGACCCCAACAAATTTCTTTTGGAGGAGATGTACTCGTTTTCATTTGCCAAGAACACTTCATTTTTCATTCTTACAATTTCACCGAGTGTTTTTCTTTTTCTGCTGCTGATTTTGGTTTTCGTTTTCGCCTTGATTTGCATTCAGACCTTGTCATATCTTTTCATCAAGGTGTATTTTTGCCTCTGATCTTTATTGGTTTTCATCAAAAGAGGTGTCTTAAAAAATTTCAAATGGTGTTGGAAAAGAGAAAAAGCTTTGTGCAAAATAGTGGTACAAGAGGCTTAGGCTTTTTCATGTCATGCTTGATGTCTTTTTGATAGTATGCTTAGTGGTTTTGCTGTAGCATGACTTGTCTCAAATAACTAAGATTGCTTAATGAGCCTTTGAAACAATCATGCATTGTTTTTATTGTATGGAAGCATTATTTTGGTTTTCTCCTTGATGCTTTATTTGGGTTGACTTGGCGTATGCTCACACATGTTAGACTCATACAAAGTCGCCAATAGCCTTCATGATCATTTAGTTTTTGACTTTTGATGCCATCTTATGCTTCTTTTAATGTCGCTTTGTCGCTTTGCATGATTATGGCCATTATTGCTCTCTTAGTTGGTCGCTCCCAGTCTTTTGCTAGCCCTCGCCTTGTACTGAGTATGAGCTCTACTCGTGCATCCAACTCCTAAAAGCCAAAGTTTTCCAAAGTGTCCACCATACATACCTACTAGCAATTTGCTATTCCAAGTAAATTTGACTTGCTTTTATTTTCTCTTCAAATTAAACTCTTACCAGTGTTATGCGAAATTCGGTCAGTAAAGCTCTCACGAACCGGAAGGCACACTTTACTTTTTCCTGTTCTTAAAAATTTGACATTGTGGTCTCTTATGTTGAGTTGTTATGCTTGCAAGTTGTAAGTTGGATTCTAGCCCAGCCATGCTGTCATGGGGCAAGCTTTCAACATTGCACTTCTTATTTGAGTTGATATCGTGATCTTTTGTTTATGGATGCCCGCGGTGTGAAATGAATTGAGAAACTTGTGGGGATCATGGAGTTTTTTATATGTGTTAGGGAAACACCGGGCCGCCAATCTAAGCCATGCATAATTCATGGTGGAAATTTGCAGCATACCCATGGTGAACATTCGACGACGCATCTCACAATAAAAAGCTAAACAAAAGGCAAATAAAAGAGATGTCGAGGTGTTCATTGTCTGCTTGTCCTGTCATTTTGGTATGGGCTTGTTCCATGTCATCGGGCACGGAGGTACCCCATTGGCGGTTCTCAATGATATGCATATATTTACAATGACAAGAGCCTTGCTTGGGACTCTAAGTAAAGTAGCATGAGGTTTGGGTACTCGTATTCACGGGGCACGAGGTCTTCAACTTATGATTTGTGAAGCATATGCATCATAATTATTCTCGCATTAACTTTAACCATTCAAGATGCTTATGATGGGGGCAATGAGAGCTCAAAGCCGGTAAGTACCATAATTTTTGAAGGTTATAAAACTTGCAATCACTGTTTCCCTCTGCGAAGGGCCTTTCTTCTACTTTTATGATTGAGTCACCACCTTCTTTCTTTATGCACCATTAAGAGAGCATAGTTGTCATTCTTAGTGTGATATGCATTGTCCCAAAGTTCATTGATTGATTCATGATGATTGGTTTCACTTGTTCTTAAATTATTTGTATCTAGTCGCCCTCTTAAACTTGAAGGTGTCCTATGCATTTATGTTTTGCTCTCTTTGAAGGACAAGCTGAAAACCATTTGTATGTTTTTCCTTATGATTTGAACACACGTTTGACTTTCATTGTTTCATTTTCATGATCTTTTGTTTGTGTTCATTTGCATGTTTACAACATGGTTGCTAAGTTCTTATTGTCAAGATTATATCTTCATGCCCATGTTTTAAGTTCTTATGATCCCAGCTCACAAATGCTTGCATATATGATCAAGATTGTGTAGGTGCATGTCACCTCAAAAATTATTCTTTTGTTATCACTTACCTACTCGAGGACGAGCAGGAGTTAAGCTTGGGGATGCTTGATACGTCTCCAACGTATCTATAATTTTTGATGCTCCATGCTTGTTTTTACACCATTTGCCTATTGTTTCATTACACTTCGTGGCACTTTTATGCATTTTCCGGAACTAACCTATTAACGAGTTGCCACAGTGCCAGTTTCCTGTTTTCTGCTGTTTTTGTGTTTTAGAAGTGATACAGAGGAAATATTCTCGGAATTGGACGAAACAAGTTCCTGAAGTCTTATTTTACCCGGAAGCTTCCAGAGATCCGAAGGAGAGAAGGAGTAGGGCCACCAGGGCCCCACACGCAGGGGTGGCGCGGCCCTACCCCTGGCCGCGTGGGCCCCGCGTGAGGGCGCCTGGCTCCCCCTCTGACATCGCCCCTTCGCCTATAAAGACCCCCCGACGGAAAAAACCTAAGGACCCGATCACTTTTCCAGAACACATCGCGATCCGCCGCCGCCGTCGACCCGAAGATCGGGCGGGTCCAGAAGCTCTTCCCGGCACCCTGCCGGAGAGGGGAATCGCCACCGGAGGTCTTCTTCATCGCCATGCTTGCCTCCGGAGCGATGAGTGAGTAGTCTACCTTGGACTATGGGTCCATAGCAGTAGCTAGATGGTTGTCTTCTCCACCATGTGCTTCATATTTAGATCTCATGAGCTGCCCTACATGATTGAGATCACCGTTATGTAATTCTACATGTTTGGTTTGTTGGGATCCGATGAATATTGGTATTTATGATTGAGTTGTTGTACTGAATATTATCTTTTGTTATCTCTATGTTGTTTATGATCTTGCATGCTCTCCGTTGTTAGTAGCTATCTTGGCCGAGTAGTTGCTAGTGACTCCAAGAGGGGGTATTTATGCTCGATAGTGGGTTCATGTCTCTATTTCATATGGGGGAGTGACAGAATCCTCTAAGGTGGTAAATGTGATGTTGCTACTAGGGAGAAAACAACATTCATATGCTCAAGGGCATATGCTTTGTTTACATTACACACTTTGCTTAATGCAATTATCTGTTGTTCGCAACTTAATACTTTTGGGGTGTTCGGATTGATATCTCCGGGAGTGGATTATTAGTCATAGATGCAGTTGGATGGCGGTCTATGTATTTTGTTGTAATGCCCAGAGTAAATCTCATAGTGATCTTCTTGACATATCACGTTTATCTTTATTCTATCAATTGCCCAACTGTAATTTGTTTACCCAGCATGTGTTATTTTATCTATGGAGAGACACCACTAGTGAACTGTGGACCCCGGTCCTATTTCCATCATATTGCTATCACCTGTTTACTTTACTCGCACTGTTTACTTTACTTGCATTCTCTACTGTTTTCCACTCGATATACTCATAACCTTTGTTTCAAGCAAACCGGTGAGATTGATAACCTCATCGTAAGTTGGGAGCAAAGTATTTGCTTGTGTGTGTGCAGGTTCCACGTTGCAGCTAGCAAGCAAAGCTTGGACGAGGCGCCATATATAAATTGTCCGCAACTGTCGCAAACTAGCAAGCTTCACCTTCAGTCGTTTGTCTCTCCTCTCCTGATCGATATTAAACCTTGGTTTCTTAACTGAGGGAAAACTAGCTGCTATACTCATCACACCTTCCTCTTGGGGTTCCCAACGGGCTGGTCATTCACCACGCACAAGGACTGCTGCTGGGGGACGAAGAAGAATAATCTCCCTCGCCATCAAACGCCATCAGCTTGCCTTCAAAGCAAGCATTATTTCTAGTTTTCCAAATAGCCCAACAAAGAGCAGCAATTCCGACAATGTGAAGATTAGAACCAAGTGGAAGAATTTTGTCAATCCACCAAAAATACTGAGTAAAACAAGAAGGTCTAGAAAAAACTCCTAAGACAGTACTGATGGTACTCCACATGTAAGCTGCCATGGGACAAGTAAAAAACAAATGATTAATGCTCTCATCATTAGGACAAAATTGGCACACAAAACTTCCCACCCATTTCCTTTTTTTCATGTTGTCTTTTGTGGCAATTGCATTGTGCCAGATGAGCCATAACCAAATTTTAATTTTCAAAGGGATTCGAGCTTTCCACAACTGTTTAAAACTTCTAGCAACACCCACAGCTGACAACTTATTATAAAGAGATTTAACCGATAAAACTCCAGATTTATTCAGTTTCCACTTAGGTTTATCTTTCTCATCATTGAGGGCTATCATAGCCAAGTCATCTCTCATACAACGCCATTGCAGCTGAATCTCAGGATGTATCCATCGTCTAAATCTGAACTGCCATCCTAATGCAGCAGCATCTGCCACTGTCATCTGCTGTTGTAAGCAAATATCAAACAGTTGAGGGAATTTTTCACAGAAAGGAACAGATCCACACCAAGCATCACTCCAGAAGTCTGTGGAGTTACCATTACCTACTACCATCACTCTCCCTTGAGTGTAAAGATGTTTCACTTTCAACAAATTCTTTCAAACAGGGGAGTCATTACTTTTCATCTTGATATTTTGAATCCCCTTATCCACACCATATTTAGCTTTAACTAGATGTTGCCACAGACCATCCCCTGCTTCCAGTTTCCACCACCACTTACACAACAAGCATTGATTGAAAAGCTGCAAATTCTTTATTCCCAAACCACCTTTCTTCCTTGGTTTACAAACCAGATCCCACTTGACCAAATAATATTTCTTTTTCTCACTATTTCCTTCCCAAAAGAACTTTCTAATTATTTTGGTCAGACTTTCCGCATTAGTCAGAGGAAGCAAATACATTGACATGTGATAGATGAGTGTACTACTCAGAGAGGACTGGATGAGAGAAAATCTCCCTCCAATCGAAGAGGAGTGGCCCACCCATCCATCAAGCTTCTTTTTCAACTTATCAGAAAGATAGTCCATATCAGCAACCCTCAGCCTAGTTCCACAAACAGGAACTCCAAGATATTTAATAGGACAGTCCCCTAACTGACACCCAAAGATGTTAGAATAAAGCATTTTTTCTCATCATCATGTAGAACCATCATGATTTCACTCTTCTGGAAATTGATTTTCAGACCTGACATTGCTTCAAACATGTAAAGAATCAGTTTCATATGGATGATTTGCTCCATATCATCCTGGATCAGAATAATTGTGTCATTTGCATACTGCAAAACCACCACTCCTTTCTCAATTAGATGAGGAACTAACCCAGTAATCAGACCAGCTTCCTGGGCTTGGGCAATCATTTTTGCCAAACCTTCAGCAGCAATATTGAACAGAAAGGGAGAAAAAGGATCACCTTGCCTGACTCCCCTATGACTCCCAAAATCTTTCCCCCTAATGTTATTAATCTTAACACACAAAGTACCATTTCTAATGATTCCATTAATCTTTGCACACCATTCCTCACAAAAACCTTTCTGTGAGATACATTTCATCAAATACTCCCAGTCAACTTTGTCATAGGCCTTCTCAAAGTTCAATTTCAGGACTATTCCCTGTTGTTTTTTCCTTTTTACTTCATGCAAGATTTCAAGCAAAGACATCACTCCATCCATAATGTTCCTTCCTTTTATAAAAGTTGTTTGACAAGAGGAAATTAACTTGTCCATAAAAGGTTCTACACGAAGGGTAGCCACCTTAGTCAGAAGTTTATACAACACCTGGAGAAGGCAAATGGGTCTATATTTTTGAATCATATCAGCCTCAAGAGTTTTCTGAAGCAAAATAATCATTCCAAAGTTTAACCTATACAAGTTCAACACCCCTGTCTGCCAATCATTAAAAAGTCTCATGATGTCATGTTTAACTAAGGGCCAACAGGCCTGGTAAAATTCCATATGCACCCCATCAGGGCCTGGAGCTTTATTTTTCACCATCATCTTTAAAGCAAGATGAACTTCTTCTTCAGTGAATGGCTCAAGCAACACCCTATTATCTTCCTCAGATAACTTTTCTTCAGCTGACCAAATGCTGTCAGCAAGTTGCATTTTATTTCCTTCCCCGTGACCAAACAACTGTTTATAGTAGTCAGTCGCATGCACAAGCAGATCAGCTGTCCCCTGAATATTGATGTCATCCTTTTTCAGAGAATACATAGTATTTTTCCTTTTTCTCCCATTTGCAACTCGATGGAAGTAAGCAGTATTGTTATCCCCTTCCAAAAGCCACCTCTCACTAGATCTACTAAACCAATACATTTCCTCTTCCTCATAAATTTTCATGAGTTTGTATTGAATTTCTCCTTTCCTGGCAAACAGAGGGCCAGGTACAAAAGGGGTGTTCCGAGGAACTAGCCATAATTTAAAGTACGCCCTCTATTTTAAAATAATTGAAGTTTTAGTTGTCCTAAGTCAAACTATTTGAATTTGACCAATTTTTTTAGAGAAATATGTAAACATATAGAACACAAATTATGTTACTCCCTCTGATCCATATTACTTTTCGTTAATATGGATGTATCTAGATATATTTTAGTGGTAGATACATCAGTATTAGCAAAGAGTAATATGAATCGAAGGATTCATCATACAGTACATATATTTCCATATTGCTTAGACTTGATGTTATAAAACATTGACAATTTTTCGTTAAATACGGTCAAACTTAGAAAAGTTTTTTTAAAGACAAAGTTAGAAAAGTTCTTTTAAGGACAAACTTAGAAAAGTTTTGACCAAGGACAAAACCAGAACTTCAATTATTTTGGAATATAGCGAGAGATGGTGTGGTCTGTGTTACAAAACGTATAAACGGAACGGAAACCCAGCCCGAACGGTTAGCGAATAATCCGGCCGGATTCTCCAAAGCCCAACCGTATAACTAGAGAACTGACCGCACAAGGGAGAAGGAGGAGGGGGCAGAGAGCCGCGCCGGCGGGGGCGCGGAGGGCACCGCCCCAATGGTGTCGGCGAGCACGGTGCTCACGCTGCTGGGCTTCGGCGCCAGCGTCCTCTTCACCGTCTTCGTGTGCTCCCGGCTCGTCTGCGCCCTAACCCGCCGCGTGCGCCGCCGCCGCCGCCCCTCACCCCCTCTCCCCCGCTTCCCGCCCTTGGCGGCCAGAGCCGTCTACTCCTCCCACATCCTGGCCGGCCGCCAGGGCAACACCGCTGGATCGGGAGGGCTCGACCCCGCTGCGGTCGCCGCCTTCCCCACCCGCGCCTTCTCCTCCGCTGGCGAGGCGGCGGACGCCTCCGCTATGTAAGTGATCCCCCATTCTTTTCTACCGATCTCGATCTGCTCGGCGTTGTTCCAGTCTGCGCTCCCGCCATTACATTGCGTCGCCATCTCTGGAACTAATCGCAGTTTGGAAGTAGCTGTAGTAGGGTTCGATCGATCTTGCACATTGTTTGGTAGGACCAGATCGGTGACTGGGGGAATCCAATGTTGCAGCTAGGAGTACCAATACTAGTGATGTTTTCTTTTGAGTCCTCTCGACAAAATCTTTACATGGCAAAGAACAGCTATAGGTGAGTGTTACTAACAAATCTTGAACAGGCGACGTCACATTGATACAACCTTTTTCTCTCTTGTGGATGTTGGTGGCTAAGGAAAACCATGCCGCTTCTTAGTACCAGAATATGGACGACTCTGTTTAACTAGACCTTGACTACTTCGCCGTGAGGCCGCTGAGCTTGCATTGTTACTGTCTTATTACTCACGAAAAGCTAATAACACATGATCAACTGCATCATAGTGGGTATCACGCTAACTGGATGTGAAGGGTGTTGTCTGAGTTATACTGGATTAAAGTCGCCTTATCGTGATGTCATTTTGGCGTCTGAAAACTGTAGTATCACACTCGACCTGGAGGAGCTCTCAGCTTTCTTCCTAATAACCAACTGTACCGAATGTTTGGCTTCGTGCTATGCAATGGAGCCACTATCTTTGGGTGTCGCGTAAATGATGACTGTTCCTGAATAAGACGTGGAAAGAGGTGAACAACGTCATGAAGTAGGTTAGATTCCTACCTGTGCTCAATGTGAGGGAACCGGGAATAGTAGTTGATGCATTCTGAATTTCCATTTCCTGTTTTGCGCTGGTCTTGTTTAGCAATTCTCCCCTGATAACACAAAACCTATATCCTGATTCCTGAACCATTTCCATCCCCATTTGCAGGTGTGTCGTCTGTCTCGCAGAATACGAGGATAACGACATTCTTCGTGTCCTTCCTTACTGTGGCCACGAGTTCCATTTGGCCTGCATTGACATCTGGCTAAAGCAGCACACGACATGTCCTGTCTGTAGAGTTTCGCTTCGTGGCAACCCTGCAGTCAAGCGCGCCGCGCCACCTCGACCAATTGAGGTTATAGTAATACCTACATGCTCTCCTGAAGTGTCAGTATCCGATCCATGCCGCTGTCTGTTCAGCGGCAGAGGGCATTCGCCAAGGACATCGTCGGAGGTTCTTACAGACGAATCTGCCCGGGCGAATCAGATTCAGGTTGTGTGCCATCCATCCGAGGATCGGGGAAACAATCTGACACCATCTGAGGATAGGTCTCCTGGTGAGAATAACAATCAAACGATGAAACTGAACATAGAGGATCATCGTGTTGTTGGCATTCCATGATGTAAACCTTTGGACCCTAGAGGGTGCAAGGTATCCGTTTGGAGTCCCTTACTGCGCAGTCAGAGCAGACCTGTAAACATTTTGAGGTGTGCAAGGATGGAGCTGTTGTAAATATGTTAGTAGTAGTTTTCAGGTAGCTGATGTAAATAGGAGATTCATTCATTCAGGTTTCTTCTGAAAGTAACACATCATTTGTTGATCACACTCAAACAGCTCATTGTTTATCAGACTCAAATACTGAAGCAGGCATAGCAGAGTCTGTTCTTGAACAAAAATTGTTGGCATCTACTGAACTTAATCACACATCACACAGTGTTATTCTGCTGAAACATCATTTGGCCCCAGTGTCCATTTTATGTGTGTCAACTGTCAAATGCCATGACTGTTCTAACCATGATAACATTTTTTTTCGAACCATGTAGGAGAAGTGCATGTTATATATTTAGAAAGAAGAAAACCAAAGAATGTCAAGGTACAGAAGGCAGGATCTTAGCCGTTACAACAACTCTGAAAAGATAGCGACCCACACGACCAAAATAAACAAAAACGGAATAGTTAGCCTGAAGAAGGATATGGCCATGAACACTAGGCTGATAGTTACTTCTAGTCGTATCAATGGTACTGCTGCATTTCGTGAGAAGGGGCAGGAGTGATTTTAGGTAAACCTATATGGGCTATGGCCCCATATCTACACCACCTCACCATTCAACAAAGAAGGATCTAAAGAAAGATTGTCATTCAACAGAGAAGGATCTTATACACATTGAACTATGTTGCTGTTCTTTGTTAACTGTACTTGCATAGTACTCCCTCCGTTCACAAATATAAGATGTTTTAGCATTGTGAAGCAAATGTATCTAGACAAATTTTAGTGTGTAGGTTCACTCGAATATACACACTAAAACTTGTCTAGATACATTTCTTTCACAAATCTAAAACATCTTATATTTATAAACGGAGGGAGTACATCACTAAAAAATGGGAGATGAAATTTAGGAGATGGATCCAACGCACACACACAAACAGCAATGTATATCTTCTGTTATGTTCATGATCTTGTTGCTCGTAAACTTTACTGAACCTTTCAAAGAAACGAAAAGAATCTTTTCTTACCACAGCCACCTTCTCTTTTGAATGGTTGCGTAGTCGCTGCATCATCGGTGGGCAGATGATAGGTCATCAAGGCGGGACTTGAAGGCCTGGACGACGAGCGAGAACCCCGGCGCGGCGGCGGCCTCCTCCTCCTCCAGCCACAGCCTGCTCTCCAGCGCGCTGCGCGCCCGGAGCATGACCACGGCGCACCCGGCCGGCGGCTTCCGGAACCACCAGCCGTGCAGGTCCCACATGACGTCCACGGGCGCGCCGTCGACGAACACGGTCTGGTTCCCCCTGAAGTTGAGCCGCGGCTGCCGCGCCTGCACGGCGCGCTTCCCATCGACGCTCACCCACAGCTCCTCCTCTTCCCCGCCGCCGCCTGAGCACCCCACGCTGACCTCGTGCTCCGGCCCGCCCTCGGCGAACCGGACGCGCCGCGCGGTGTGCATCGCCGCCGGGTCCGGCGCCACGACGCGCTCCCTGCGCGCGACCGGGAGCGACAAGGCCTCAGGGATCCGGCCCTCGTACCTCTCCTCGACGAACTCCTTGGCCAGGTCGCCCACTTCCAGCACCACCTCGGCGCCGGCCACGGCCACGAAGTAGTACCCGGAGTGCGGCTCGGGAGAGGCGCCGTCGTACCGCGCGGCGGTGAGGTCCCAGAACACGACGACCTGCGAACACGACGCCGGCGCGGAGGCAGCTCCGAAGTCGTCGAGGGAGACGGATCGCGTCCCTCTGCGCCGGCGGAGGAGCACGGCGGGAGCGGAAGCCGAGGGTGAGAAGGAGAGGGTGGGGCCGAGCGGGGAGCGGGTCCAGGTGAGACGCAGATGCCGTCCGGGTAGGAGCGCGCTGGCGCGGTAGGACACCGTGACGGAGAGCGAGGACGGGGAGCCGGAGGAGGAGGAGGTGAGGGTGGAGGCCGGGGTGGTGCATGCGGCGACGTCGGCGACGACGCAGGAGGCGAGGTCCCGCACGGACGACGGCAGCAGCAGCAGGCTGGACGCGCTCACCATTGGTATCCGATGTGGAAGATAATGAAACAATGCACACGCCCAATTGGGGCGGGCTGCTCTCATATATATAGACGGATTTACAGATACAACCCTGAAATACACGGGGATCTATATCTATACAATATATATCTCAACACCCCCCCCGCAGTCGAAGGGTCGGCACCGACACATAGACTGGAGCGAAACTCAGGAAAAGTCGTGGACGGCAATCCCTTCGTCATGATATCGGCAAACTGCTGAGACGTCGGTACGTGAAGTACGCGAACGTGACCGAGGGCAACTTGCTCACGGACAAAGTGGATGTCCAGCTCGATGTGCTTGGTGCGTCGATGATGAACGGGGTTGGCGGAGAGGTAGACAGCCGAGACGTTGTCGCAGAAGACCACCGTAGCCTTGTCAACAGGACAATAGAGCTCGGAGAGAAGCTGACGAAGCCAAGTGCACTCAGCCACGGCGTTAGCCACGGCGCGGTACTCGGCCTCAGCGCTGGAGCGTGACACAGTGGGCTGCCTCTTGGAGGACCAAGAGACGAGCGATGAGCCGAGATAGACGCAGTAACCGCTGGTGGAGCGCCGCGTGTCCGGGCAGCCCGCCCAGTCCGCATCCGAGTAGGCGACGATGTCGGTCGGTGTCGAGGGCGAAGCGTACAACGACAGGCCGTAGCCCATGGTACCACAGATGTAGCGGAGTATCCGCTTCACCGCGGCCCAATGGGCATCCCGAGGAGCATGCATATGCAAACACACCTGTTGCACAGCATACTGGAGCTCCGGACGTGTCAACGTCAAGTACTGAAGAGCGCCGACGATGGAGCGGTAGAACGGTGCGTCGGAGGCCAGCGACCCATCACTAGCCGAGAGCTTGGCCTTCGTGTCGACAGGAGTAGGCGCAGGGTTGCAGTTAAGCATCCCGGCACGCTCGAGAAGCTCGTGAGCATACTTCCGCTGATGAAGGAAGAACCCGTCCGCACGCCGGACGACCTCGATGCCAAGGAAGTAGTGGAGCGGGCCGAGGTCCTTCAACGCAAACTCAGTGCGAAGACTGTCGGTGAGCTGTCGAAGAAGACCAGCGGTGGAGGCCGTCAAAATGATGTCGTCGACGTACAGCAGCAGATAGGCCATGTCGTTGCCGGTCTGGTAGACGAACAGCGACGCATCGGACCGCGTAGAGCGGAAGCCGAGCTGATGCAGAAACGCGGCGATGCGCTGGTACCAGGCGCGGGGCGCCTGCTTCAGTCCATACACGGACCGAGAAAGCAAGCACACATCGTCGGGGCGCTCGGGGTCGACGAAGCCGATGGGCTGCTGGCAGTACACCTGCTCAGACAGATGGCCATGGAGGAAGGCGTTGGAGACGTCCATCTGATGGACCGGCCACGCACGGGAGGCGGCGAGGTGCAACACCGTGCGGATCGTGCCCGGTTTGACGACCGGGGCGAACGTGTCCGTGAAGTCGACGCCAGCACGTTGACGGAAACCGCGCACGACCCAGCGCGCCTTGTAGCGCTCGAGGGTGCCGTCGGAGCCGAGCTTGTGCTTGAAGACCCACTTGCCGGTGATGACGTTAGCGCGAGGGGGCCGGGGAACCAGCTCCCAGGTCCGATTGCGCTGCAGCGCGTCGTACTCCTCCTGCATGGCGGCGCGCCAGTGCGGGTCGCGCAGAGCGGCGCGTGCCGAGGTGGGCACCGGCGAGAGAGCGGAGGTGGACGGCGCGCTCGGCGGCGGTGAGGGCGCCTCCTCTGCGCTTGACGAAGACACCCCGCCGTCATGCGGCAGGACGCTGTTGCCGCTGGCCCAGCAAACGTACTGGTCGGCGGGGTAACGCGTAGACGGCCGCCGTATGCCCGCACGTGCTCGGGTGAGCATGGGTGGAGGAGCCGCGGCGACGGGCGGCGAGGCGGGCGAAGAGGCGGCCGATGAAGCGGGCGAGGAAGTGGCCGGACTGACCGACGGTGTCGACGCAGCGGCGGACGAGGCCGCAGGGGGCGACGGGGGCGCCTCGGGCGTCGGGGGCGACGGGGGCGCCGGGGGCGCCTCGGGCGTCGCGGGCGACGGGGGCGCCGGGGGCGCCGTGGGCGACGGCGGCGCCGAGGGACCAGGCGGGGCCGGCGCAGATGGGGCCACCGTGGTCGGACGTCGGCGTGCGGGGCCGGCGGCTAGGGGGCCGGCGGGCGCCGAGGTCGTCGCCGAAGGTACCTGCTGAAAGGGGAACACCAACTCGTCAAAGTAAACGTGCCGGGAAGTGAACACGCGATGCGAGACCGGGTCGTAGCAGCGGTACCCCTTGGTGTTGGCGGGATAGCCGAGAAACACACAAGGGAGAGAGCGCGGCGCAAGCTTGTGCGCGGCGGTAGCGGCGGTGCTAGGGTAGCAACGGCAGCCGAAGACGCGGAGATCGGCGTAGGCGGGCGGCACACCAAAGAGAAGGTGGTGCGGCGAGTAGTGCCAACGCACGCGGCAGGGGCGGATGTTGACGAGGAGGGTCGCCATGGCAAGGGCATCCGGCCAGAACCGTGGGGGCATGTAGGCGTGAAACAGAAGGGTGCGCACGCAGTCATTAAGAGTGCGAAGAATGCGTTCGGCGCGACTGTTCTGCTGAGATGTGTATGGACACGTGAGGCGAAAAATGGCACCGTGAGAGGCGAGAAGTGTGCGAATGGTGATGTTGTCGAACTCTTTGCCGTTGTCGGTTTGTAGGGCGTGGATGGGGCGGCCGAATTGGGTGGAGACGTACGCGAAAAAGGCGAGGAGAGTGGAGGCGACGTCAGATTTTCGGCGGAGAGGAAACGTCCAGACAAAGTGCGAGTAATCATCCATAAGCACGAGATAATATGTATAACCAGAATTACTCGGGACCGGCGAGGTCCAAACATCACTATGAATAAGTTCAAAAGGAAAGGACGCAACACTGGAGGAGGAACTGAACGGAAGACGAACATGTTTGCCTAGACGACATGCTTCACAAGAATGAGCATCCGTTTTATTACAAGTAAAATCAAAGCTTTGTAGAATTTGACGCAGGGCGGTGGAGCTAGGATGACCGAGGCGGGCGTGCCAAAGATCGACAGCGGCGGAGAGGGCGAGCGGGCGGCTGGTGGTGGAGGATGGCGAAACAGGGTACAGCTCGCCGGGGCTGTCACTGCGGTGGAGTAGCATCCGGGTACGACCATCCTTAACAGAAAAGCCAAACTTGTCAAATTCCACAGAAATATCATTATCACGAGTAAGAGAACGAACGGAAACAAGGTTGTGAATCAAGTCAGGAGAAATAAGAACGTTATTTAACGAGAGAGGAGTGGAGGTGGAGGGAAAAGGGGCGGAGCCGGTGTGCGTGATAGGAAGCGCATGACCGTTGCTGACGATTATGCGAGAGGGAGTGGAGGCGGGACTGGAAGTAGAGAGGTTACCGGGGTGGGCTGCCATGTGCGCGGAGGCGCCCGTGTCCATGAACCAGGGTAGGCTGCCACCGTAGGCGCCCGCGTCGGGGACGGACTGAAGGGCAGTCAGCAGGGCCGGGTCCCACTGTGACGCGTAGGGCGCGGCATAGGGGGCGGCGTAGGGCGCCGCGTACCCGGGCGCGGCGTAGCCGTGGGCCGCGGGCTGGGGGGCCGCGGCGTAGAGCGCCTGGTGCGGAGCCGGGCGCTGCATCGAGGTGCCCGGGAAGGGAGCACGCGGCACGGGCATGGTGTAGGCGTGGACGACCCCTGTCCAGGGGTTATGGCCGGCGATCCATGGCGGGGTGGGGGCGGGCTGCCAAGGCTGGGAGGCGGGAGCGTTGTAGTTACCACTGCCGTTGCCACCGCGACGACGACGACGGCGTCCACCGCCACCGTTGCCACCGCCACCGTTGCCGTTACCGCCGGGAGGCGGGATAGGCGCGAGCGGCGGGGGCGAGTAGAAACCCGGGGGGCGGGGCGCGGCAATCGGAGCAGGTTGGGTGGGAGCGGACCCGCCCTTGGAGACGCCGGCGACGAGGGCGGTGTGGGCCGCCCGAGCCCGGAGGTGCTGGAGCCGACGCTCCTCGAGGCGCAAGTAGGCCACGGCCTGCTCGAAGGAGGGCTTGGTGAGGAGCGTGAGGTTGGAGGCGGCGTTGCTCAAGTCTTCGCCAAGGCCAGCCGAGAGCGTGGAGAGCATGATCTTGTCATCGATCGGGAACTCCAAGTCGCGGAGCTCGTCAGAGAGGGTCTTGAGCTTGAGGACGTAGTCGTCGAGGGAGTGGCCTTCTTGGTGGGTGCCGAAGAACTCCTGCTGGAGGAAAGTGACGCGCTGAATTTGATTGTCGGTGAAGAGCCCGGTGATCTTGCTCCAGACGGTGTGCGCGGAGTCGCCGTCGCGGACGACCGTGCGGAAGATCTCGGGGGAGACCGTCTGGTAGAACCAGCGGATGATGGTCGCGTCGATGGCCAACCAGTCGGGGTCGTGCGGCATGGCGAGGAGGTCGATAGTGCCGTCTACATGGTCTAGGAGATCGTACTCGCGGAAGAGGAGGCCGAAGTACGTCTTCCACGGGAAGAAATTGGCAGCGGTGTGAGAGAGCTTCACCGGCACGCGCTCTTGGATGGGGACGTCGCGGATGACGGCGACGGAGGGGCCGGCGAAGGGGTTGTTGCTGCTGCTCCCGGAGTCGGGAGATCGGAAGTCAGACATGGTGGCGGTTGGGGCGGAAGTGGTGGTGGGTGTGGTGGCCGGCGGCGCCTGGAGGAGAGGCGGCGGCAGGGGAGAGGAGGAGGGCCGGCGGCGCCTGGAGGAGAGGCGGCGGCAGGGGAGAGGTGGCCGGCGGCGCCTTGGGGGCGGCGGCTAGGGCAGGAGGCGGCTAGGTCAGGAGACCGTAAGGGCCTCTGATACCATGTGGAAGATAATGAAACAATGCACACGCCCAATTGGGGCCGGCTGCTCTCATATATATAGACGGATTTACAGATACAACCCTGAAATACACGGGGATCTATATCTATACAATATATATCTCAACATCCGAGATCCGCGGGCGGTGGCAACGGGGGGCGGTGGTGGTGGTGGCCTCAGCTCATAATGGCGACCCGTCGGCGAGGGTCAACTCTGAGCTGCCCAACTGCCGCAGCGGTGCTGAGATGAGAGAGGCGCGCTCGATCGTGCTTAATTTAAGTGTGCTAAGGAAGAGCGCTGCGCCGTCAGATCATGGACCGGGAGACGTGGACCGTCCGATGCGAGGAAGTCTTTTGCCTAGCGATGCTGGCTCATCACGAGGGGGTGAAGCCGTGAAGATGCCGTCTGCCCAGTGAGACGAGAGCCAAGTTATCTAAACGGGTAATGAAATTGCAACATCGGCTATGATCCTACCAACGGTGTTGAGTGCTGGTCTCATCCAATCATCTACCTTTTACTCTTTGAAGCTGATTCTAGAGCAGAGAGGGAACATTTTGGATGAAGATTTTTGCCCTTCATAGGTTTTTTGTTTCTCGTGAGTTTGTGGAATGATCCTTTGGAGGAATCCATAAAGGTTTGCAACAAAATGCCGTATCTGTTGGCAACTTTGTCCAGCAAATGTCCCCTTCAAAAGATCATGAAAACAAACCAGAGGATCAGAGCAATGTCTCAAATCCTGATGTTATAAAATCCTCATAAATCTTCAAATATGCTCCACACTATAATGTGGATCTGCAGAAGAAAATCATGCAAATATGTGATTGAACGTTTCATGTACAAATATGGCATAGCTGCAGTTGCATTTTATTAGCTAAGTTGATTTTTTTTTTCTTGTCTTCTTTGTGCAAGGTATATTTGATCATTTTTGCATGCTACTTTTCGATTCTGCATCTTATTACATGGTGCACATTATGATATTTTCTAAAAGGTATTTATAGATGTACAAGTACCAAAACCCAGGCACCCACCATATACAAATTAATTATCATTATTTTATTCGAACTTTTCTTGGATAAAAACACTAGTAATAAAAGAATCCTGAAAACCTAAGATGCCAAATGGTTCGGTACAATTAACCAGTCATTTCAAGATCACATTACTATGTACGTGCAGCCCTCCTGCATGGGTCTTTGAAAGAAAAACAGATGTGGTATGTTCGACCATGTGGCCAAAGTTCGAGTTACAAACATTGGTCAGATAAAAATAGCTGAATGTAGGGAGAAACAAATGTTACGCAAGGATATTGTTATGCTAGGACGATCAGGTCAATGTCGCAGACAACAGAATGTTGAGAGGGAGAGAGACCAATGGATCATGCATGCATCACTGTCCATGGTCCCATGACAACATGTATATATGAATATGCTATCCCAGTGGAATACCAAAATACTAATGTGTCCTCGTGTTACTTGCATTCTTTTATAGGTGAAAAGAAAGTTTCAACCTCTTAATGATTGAGGATTAGCTAATGAAAATATAATATCATAGAGGGTAAGATGAAAGTACACGAGTGTACCAGAAGACTTTTTGTGCCTTGTACTTCACCACTCACCAGTGTGTCTCCAACAAAGACATGACATAAGATGAGTCGCACCGGCGTCTGCAAACTCTGCACTAGCCCATGGACCATAGTCCATCAATTACGCATCCAATGCCATCTGATAAATTAGAATGTGGCATATGCTTAGTAGATGAACAATTCGTGTAGAGTTCAGTCATGAGGCAATCTACTATATGAGCTGAGAATGCTACTCGCTGGTAGCACTTGATCCTAGAAACACTGTCAAATATTAGTACTACAGATCAGCTAATTCTTTCTTGTGGTTGATCAAAATATGTGCGTCTTCACAACTGAAATCACCATATTATAATCTAGTTGGCACGAAGATTAATGTACGATCCAAGTACACTTTGTTGAAATATAGGGTGGGCTTTAGGCCCACTTAACAATTTCAGAAAATCCCTAAGGGCCCATTCATGCTTGGCAAGGGAAGTGGTGGGAGTTTAGTCCCACATTGCTAGTTGGGAGAGATGAGCACCAACATATAAGGTGAGCTCTTCCACCACTAGTATGTGAAAGTGTGAGAAGGAAGAGGAGCTCCACACGCGCGCTCCTCCTCCGACGACGCGCGCGCGCGCGCCGCGGGTTGCGGGTTGCGGGTTGCGGGAATCTCGCCGAGCCGAGTTTCTTTTTGTCGCGCAGAAACAGACACAAACGGTTGCGACTGAAACGCTATTTAATCGGGCCGTTAATGAGAATGAATATGAGCTGAAACGTCTGTATTAAGTGCTCTTAAGTACGGGCGTTTCCAGTCCTTCATTGCGGGCGATTATGGCCTTGATTACGTGCGTTTCTTTTCCATCCGCCCCTGTGTCCGTGCCTATATATTGGAGGGGTCGCTCCTCTCTGATAGATAGAACACAATCCCTGCGCGCCTGCCTAGTCGTTTCCTTCACTGTTACTGCCTCCGGTGATCCCATTCCGTCCACCGCGTACACGGTGTGCGGGAGAGCAGGCCTCCGAAACCCCGCCCTCTCGAGATCCTGTACGGGAGAAGGGCGATTAGGTTTTTGGGGAGCGTCTTGTACGCGACTGCTCAACTTCGATCGTCTGCTTCCTCTTCTTCCGCGTCGTCCTCGTCATCATCATGTCTACTGAAGCTGAACAAGCTGCTGCCGCCAAGAGGGTGGCCGATGAGGCTGCCGCCGCTGCTGCTTCAGAGGCTGCCGCCGCCGCTGCTGCTGCTGCTTCGGCCAACTGGCCTAATGGAGGGTACTATATGCTTATCCCTCTCCTGCTTACTTCCATGTGCATAGTACTAGCGATTTCTGTAGGTGGTTCTACGATTTGCCTAGTATTGCATAGTTATATGTTCAAATATCAGTATGTCCACATCTTGATCATGTTTTATTCATGGATTAATTTAATCGGAAAATTGCCTAGATTCTTAACATTCCAAAAACCTAATATGTGTAGGCAATTTTCGATTCAAGGTTTTGCTGCTACACTGAAACCTGCCCCGTTTACAGGGACATACTTTAAGCGTTGGCAGACCAAAACCATCTTATGGCTCACGGCGATGAACGTGTTCTGGGTCGCCAGTGTCACTCCCACTGGAACGATTGCTCCTGATCAGGAGAAGGCGTTCAGGGAGGCCACTGTCGTCTTTGTTGGAGCAGTTCTGAGCGTGATCGGAGATAAGTTGGTCGATGCATATTTACATGTGCGGGTTGCCAAGGATTTGTGGGAAGCACTCGAATCTAAATTCGGTGCAACTGATGCTGGAAGCGAGATGTATATTATTGAGCAGTTCCACGATTACAGAATGGTTGAAAACCGTTCTGTTTTGGAACAGGCTCATGAAATACAATGCATCGCCAAGGAGCTTGAGCTCCTGAAGTGTGAATTACCGGGCAAATTTGTCGCGGGATGCATAATCGCTAAGCTACCAAATACCTGGAGGAACTTTGCCACCACTCTGAAACATCAGAGGCGTGAATTCTCAGTGGAGGATGTCATCGGTCATCTGAGTGTTGAGCAGAATTCGAGAGCAAAGGACTCGCATGGAAAAGGAGAAGGGACTTCAGTTGCCAATGTGGTACAGAAGAACTTCAACTCCCACAAGTCCAAAGGGAAGATGGGTGTCCAACAGAATACCGACTTCAAGAAGAAGGGCAACAAGACCTTCAAGAAGGATAAGAAGAAGAGTGGCTGTTTCACTTGTGGTTCGGATGAACATTGGGCTAACAAGTGCCCAAACAAGTTTAAGAAGCCAGGGCAGGACTCCAAGACTGCCAACATGATTGTGAGCAACAATGAAAGTGGGGCATCTGGGTACGGTAATCTATTTACAGTATTTTCAGTAAGTCAATCTACCGATTGGTGGATTGACACGGGTGCAAATATTCATGTGTGTGCTGACATCTCATTGTTTTCTTCTTATCAGGCCACAAGGAAAGGCTCCGTACTGATGGGGAACGGCGCGAGTGCTTCTGTTCATGGTGTTGGCACGGTCGATCTGAAGTTTACTTCGGGAAGGATCGTGCAGCTCAAGAATGTGCAGCATGTCCCCGCAATCAAGAAGAACCTAGTTAGTGGCTCCCTTCTTTGCAGAGAAGGATTTAAGTTGGTCTTTGAGTCTAATAAAGTAGTTGTTACGAAATATGGACTGTTTGTTGGAAAAGGTTATGAATGCGGAGGTCTGTTCCGCTTTTCCCTTGCTGATTTCTGTAATAAAGTCGTGAACAATATTCATTCGAATGTTAATGAAACAGAAGTTTGGCATTCACGTCTTTGTCACATTGGTTTCGGTTCTATGACACGGTTAGCAAAACTAAATTTAATCCCAAATTTCACTTTAGCCAAAGGTTCTAAGTGCCATTCGTGTGTGCAAGCAAAGCAACCTCGCAAGCCCCATAAAGCTGCGGAGGAGAGACACTTGGCACCATTAGAACTCATACATTCTGATCTGTGTGAGATGAATGGTGTGTTGACTAAAGGTGGAAAAAGATACTTCATGACGCTGATAGATGATTCCACTAGATTTTGCTATGTATATCTGTTAAACACTAAAAGTGAGGCTCTACACTACTTTAAAATCTATAAAGCAGAAGTTGAGAACCAACTTGAAAAGAAGATTAAACGAATCCGGTCTGATCGTGGTGGAGAGTATTTCTCTAATGAGTTTGATTCTTTTTGTGCGGAACATGGTATTATTCATGAGAGGACGCCTCCCTATTCTCCCCAGTCAAATGGGGTTGCCGAACGGAAAAATCGTACTCTAACAGACTTGGTTAACGCCATGTTAGATACAGCGGGTTTATCCAAGGCATGGTGGGGGGAGGCTATACTGACATCATGTCATGTCCTGAATAAAGTTCCGACAAAGGACAATGAGATTACTCCTTACGAGCAGTGGGAGAAGAGAAGAACAACACTCTCATACTTACGTACATGGGGCTGTTTGGCGAAAGTCAATGTGCCGATTCCCAAAAAGCGTAAGCTTGGACCAAAGACGGTGGATTGCGTTAATCTGGGCTACGCTAAGAATAGCGTCGGCTATAGATTTCTAGTAGTGAAATCTGAGGTACCTGATGTGACGGTCGGTACAATTATAGAGTCTAAAGATGCTACATTCTTTGAGGATATTTTTCCTATGAGAGATATGCCAAGCACTTCTAGACAGGAATCAGAGGAGACTCCTGAGCCTGCCATTCCTATGGAATATTATGAACAAACACCTGATGAAAATCCTGAGGAGGATGACGAGGAAACCCTTGGTAGGGGTAAGAGACAGAGGACTGCAAAGTCTTTTGGTGATGATTTCCTCGTGTATCTCGTGGATGATACTCCCACTTCTATTTCAGAAGCCTATGCATCTTCAGATGCTGACTACTGGAAAGAAGCGGTCCGTAGCGAGATGGATTCCATCATGGCTAACGGGACATGAGAAATTACTGAACGTCCCTATGGCTGTAAACCATTGGGATGTAAGTGGGTGTTTAAAAAGAAGCTTAGGCCTGATGGTACTATTGAAAAGTACAAGGCTAGACTGGTGGCCAAGGGCTATTCTCAGAAAGAAGAGGAAGATTTCTTTGATACTTATTCGCCTGTGGCCAGACTGACCACCATTCGAGTGTTACTCTCGTTGGCGGCCTCGCATGGTCTTCTTGTCCATCAAATGGATGTTAAGACGGCTTTTCTAAACGGAGAGCTAGACGAGGAAATCTATATGCAACAGCCCGATGGCTTTGTGATAGATGGCCAGGAAGGAAAGGTGTGTAAGTTACTGAAATCTTTATATGGCCTGAAACAGGCGCCTAAGCAGTGGCATGAGAAGTTCAATACAACTTTAACATCTGCTGGCTTTGTTGTCAACGAAGCTGACAAATGTGTATACTATCGCTATGGTGGGGGCGAAGGAGTTATACTATGCTTGTATGTTGATGACATACTGATACTTGGGACTAACCTCAAAGTCATCGAGGAGACTAAGTCATTTCTATCTCAGAATTTCGAGATGAAGGATCTTGGTGTGGCTGATGTTATCTTGAATATCAAGCTACTGAGAGATAACGAGGATGGGATTACGCTTCTGCAATCCCATTATGTTGAGAAAATTCTGAGTCGTTTTGGATATTCAGACTGCAAAATTTCTCCAACCCCATATGATCCTAGTGTGCGGATTCGAAAGAATGAAGGCACAGCTAAGGATCAGCTGAGATATTCTCAAATTATTGGTTCACTCATGTATCTAGCTAGCGCCACAAGACCTGACATCATGTTTGCTGTGTGCAAACTAAGCCGGTTTGTTTCTAATCCGGGTGATGAGCATTGGTGTGCTGTGGAGAGGATTATGCGCTACTTGAAAGGTACTGTGAACTATGGACTTCACTATACCGGACAACCGTCAGTACTTGAAGGGTATTTTGATGCAAATTGGATCTCTGATGCTGATGAGATGAAAGCCACAACGGGTTATGTGTTTACCCTTGGAGGTGGTGCTGTTTCCTGGAAGTCTTGCAAGCAAACGATCCTAACAAGATCGACAATGGAAGCAGAATTAACAGCATTAGACACATCTAGTGTCGAAGCAGGATGGCTTCGAGATCTTTTGATGGACTTGCCGGTGGTTGAAAAGCCAGTACCGGCTATTCTTATGAACTGTGACAATCAAACTGTAATTGTCAAAGTAAAGAGTTCAAAGAACAACAAGCAGTCCAACAAATTCATAAGAATGAGATTAAAAGCTGTCAGACATTTAAGAAACTCCGGAGTGATAGCATTGGATTATATCCAGTCGGCTAAGAATCTGGCAGATCCCTTTACCAAAGGGCTATCACGTGTTGTGATAGAAAATGCATCGAGGGAGATGGGTATGAGACCCACATGAGTTGCCATGGTAGTAACCCAACCTACGTGATCGGAGATCCCGTGAAGTAGGATCTGGGAAAACAAGCTAGTGGTGAACAGAGGAGAGTAGTTTACTAACCCACTCCGTTGGAGATGCAGTACTCTCAGAAACTGTATGGCAGGATGACTTTTGTCTTAATGTGTTCCAAAGCTTGTATAAGCAAGACGCTATCCTACAGAGCGATCTTTGGAGGAACACACCTATATGAGCCCGACTGCTGGTCACAGTCTATGAGATTAGGGTGATCTCTAGTAAGCTCATGAATAGGCCAGGAGTGTGACTAATATGCTCCACCCGAGGGGTCATCCTTCGGCAGCCTAGTACTGGTAAGACATTTGGTGAAACTACTTTACGCCAAACTGACAATTCAAGGCATAGTCCATTGTTCGTTGTAAAGGAGTGTAGCTATCTGTTTTAGGTGGATGTTCAACCCTAACAGGTCTCCACTGAAAATACCGGTATATCAAAACAATGTTGGAAACAGAGGACAATATTATGGGCCTTTGGGATCTGGTGGGGGATTGTTGAAATATAGGGTGGGCTTTAGGCCCACTTAACAATTTCAGAAAATCCCTAAGGGCCCATTCATGCTTGGCAAGGGAAGTGGTGGGAGTTTAGTCCCACATTGCTAGTTGGGAGAGATGAGCACCAACATATAAGGTGAGCTCTTCCACCACTAGTATGTGAAAGTGTGAGAAGGAAGAGGAGCTCCACACGCGCGCTCCTCCTCCGACGACGCACGCACGCCCGCCTCGCCACGCCACGCCACGCCTCGCCTCGCCTCGTCACGACGCGCGCGCGCGCGCGCGCCGCGGGTTGCGGGAATCTCGCCGAGCCGAGTTTCTTTTTGTCGCGCAGAAACAGACACAAACGGTTGCGACTGAAACGCTATTTAATCGGGCCGTTAATGAGAATGAATATGAGCTGAAACGTCTGTATTAAGTGCTCTTAAGTACGGGCGTTTCCAGTCCTTCATTGCGGGCGATTATGGCCTTGATTACGTGTGTTTCTTTTCTATCCGCCCCTGTGTCCGTGCCTATATATTGGAGGGGTCGCTCCTCTCTGATAGATAGAACACAATCCCTGCGCGCCTGCCTAGTCGTTTCCTTCATTGTTACTGCCTCCGGTGATCCCATTCCGTCCACCGCGTACACGGTGTGCGGGAGAGCAGGCCTCCGAAACCCCGCCCTCTCGAGATCCTGTATGGGAGAAGGGCGATTAGGTTTTTGGGGAGCGTCTTGTACGCGACTGCTCAACTTCGATCGTCTGCTTCCTCTTCTTCCGCGTCGTCCTCGTCATCATCATGTCTACTGAAGCTGAACAAGCTGCTGCCGCCAAGAGGGTGGCCGATGAGGCTGCCGCCGCTGCTGCTTCAGAGGCTGCCGCCGCCGCTGCTGCTGCTGCTTCGGCCAACTGGCCTACTGGAGGGTACTATATGCTTATCCCTCTCCTGCTTACTTCCATGTGCATAGTACTAGCGATTTCTGTAGGTGGTTCTACGATTTGCCTAGTATTGCATAGTTATATGTTCAAATATCAGTATGTCCACATCTTGATCATGTTTTATTCATGGATTAATTTAATCGGAAAATTGCCTAGATTCTTAACACACTTTTTATTTGTGGAATGTTTAACAAGAGCAAGTTGGCGACGAAGGTTTTCTAAATTCTAAATTTAGCAAACACAAGTTGACAAAAGAGGCCTTTCTGTCTCAGGCTCACTGTAAAATTTACTGAAAAATATAATACTATTCAGCAAGGAAGTTGAAGAAGGTATGCATACATGCATCAGGCAGGAGGAGAGCAGGTTGCCCCTGTTGGAAATGAACTTGTCTTCTTCGTTCCATGCTGTGATTAGATGTTGGAAGAGGCCCCGAAGCTACTGCTCAAAACAATATGATTTCTATCCATATCAGAACTTCTGTTCCATCATCATCCTACTTGGTTATTGTTTAGCACTGAACACCTAGAAATCGAAGAATCTGTTCAAGTGACTGAATCGATCTCACTGCTAGAGTACAGACATGTCACTGTCCAGAGCTCAGCACTTCCCGACAAACAACTTGTCCTGCTTATGCCAAGGCTTTGATCATTGCAGGAAATTCACAGATTTATAAGGACCTCAAATCAATTGCCTAATGGTAAGACAACCCAATATTCCACAATTTTCTCTATCAATGCATCCAGAAGCAGAACTTTGCATTTTCTCGAAAATAATTGCACCTCAAGTGCACACTGCAAAGGAACAAATTTATCTGTGCAGTGACTTGTTAAAACATGTAATTGTAGATATACTAGTACTCCATGTTGTGTACTTGTTTAGGCCTATGTCGGTGTATGTACTGGTATCGGTATCGATCCCGGTCTCCCTGTAATCGCTATGTCTAATATAAATATCACACCAATGATCCATGATGGGCTTCGCTTCCCACACCAATTTTACATAACTAACCCACTTCACTAAGAAATCATGATGCTAAGATCATGGCATGCGTGAGCACTGTGTGACATGACCAATACATAGGAACGCACAACTTCAATCTGGTTCTTTCCATACAAATTACACACAATTTCATGTCATGGAAAGGCAGCACTTAGGCATGCATTGTTAAGCCATGATACTTAACTATATAACCTAAAGGAAAGTAGCAAATGTGGTGCACATCAGAATACCCTATTCAATCTTGCCTCTGATGGACATGGAGTGCTCTTGGCGCATAAAAGGATGAGATTTGGATCTTTGGCTACAAAGGAAACATTAGCTAGGGCAACGAAAAGGACACATTAGGTATATGTTTATGAGTTTTAGGACAGCATGTGCAACATGGTCCAGCACTATAAATGGTGAGCATAAGAAGTTCTCTACAACAATTTCAAGTCTCTAAACCAGCAAATCTAACAGGTACTATATACCCCAAAAAGGATACAGCTATCTGTTTTCAAATTGTCCTTGTCATCATTATACAACCTATCTCTGAAGGAAGTTTGCAATGATTAAAATGTTTTTTTCTTTTTGAGGTGATTAAATAATTTAGGGAACCACATGATTCCTACTGACATACAGCCGGTTTACACCAATTTTCAATCTCAAACAAAATTACATGACCCAGCAAACAGAATGAATTGACAAAATCTATGTACCTAAAGAGATGGAAATACATTTTGAAGCATCTGACTGTACGCCATCTGAGTTGTCATATTCCCCATTTGCGTGTCTTAAGCCATGCAATGGAAATCAATTTTCATAAATTGTCTACTGATTCAACTAGGTGTGCAGACAGCATAAAAAATTCACAGAATTACAATCTCCATGACTAGGAAGTGTGCAAAGATACGTACATAAATGCCAAAAGACTGACCTAAAATACAAACATGCTGCTGCACGCTCATCTGTCCAACATCTATAACCATGAAGGCAATACACATCTGTAACCATGAATGAGACAATGCACAGTTCCTGCAAACATAAGTTAACGAAACACTAGAAGCGTGGAAGCAACATGAATAATAAGGAACACAAATTATGTGACTCCCGGCAGCTTATCAGTTAATACAAAAATAGTATTTTTGTCATTATTTGCATTACATGTCATTCAGTATGGGAGCCCTTTAGATCTCCTATACATTACGTGTGAGAAACATGATAAACAGTCAACATAAACCTTAGAGGAAACTACTTTGACTGAACTAATTAGATTCGGGCATGGATGATCGAGCAGTAAGAGACTCCCCATGATTGTCGACGATGATTTCATCAGTCTCTGCAGCACTAGAAGATGAGCCTTCATTGAGCTTGAGCTCAACCATTCTGCCATACATCGGTTGTTGCGCTCTCCTCTTGCCTCTCCTATCCCTCCACTTCACAACACCACTTCTTGGTAACTCCTCATGTGAAATCTGACCTATATCTCTCCCTCCTAGATTAGCAGTTGTCTTCCCCTTTATTTGATGATCAGATAACCTCCTGTCCCAGGCAGATAGCGCGAGTCGCCGCACCCACCAAACGGCGAGCAAGGAGAGGATGATGAAAACGCAGAAAGACACCCATACACACATTGTCCACTTCAAGCTGCGAGCTATGGCCTTCAACCATGGAAGCGACGTCTGCACGGTGATCTCTGCTTTGTACACCTGGGGCAGATGCACTGTCAAGGCTCGCGGCTGCAGAGAAACTCTGATGAGCCCGGTTCTCTTGTGGCGGCCGTGGCCTTCCCTGTACTGCAGCACCTTCAGGGTTGCAGACTGGCTCTCGCTCCGCACGCCCATGACAAGCGGCACGATGCTTAGGGCCGATTGCGCTAGCCGCACCGGTGTGCTCTTGTACCTCAGCATGTATGGCTGGGTGGTCGACGATATGGTGGTTCCACTTGAAGCGATCGCCTCTGCTTTGATCTAAATGTGAGACAGAAGATTCAGTAAAATGTAAATGATTAAGTTGATGAAATTTTAAGGTAAAATAGCAAAGGAACATGTTAATTCAGGGGAATTTGGAGTGTGAATGATGACACGTGATAAGCAAAGTGAATTGGTCATCTAAGTGTGAGTTCGTGGAATGGAAGAAACAGTGAAGTTCAGATGATCAAGCTGATGAGATTTCAAGGAAATTGCAAAGGAGCATGCTAATTCCATACAAATTGGGAGTGCGACTGATGATGTGATATATATACCTGGAAGACGCCGATCTGGCGGTTGTGGTCGGAGTCAGGCAGGAGCAATGTCAGGGACACCCTGACGGAGTGCCCCTCCGGCAGCAGTGGCGCCGCGGCGCCCCACGCGCGGCCAAGGGCCACCGCGGCGCTCGGCTGCGGCTCTGTGTAGTCGAAGTAGAGCGGCTGGCGCACGGTGACGGGGTCCTCGACGCAGTGCCGGACAAGGACGAACCCGAGCACCAGGGACGCGACGAACGCGGCGGCCAGGGCCGCGAAAGTGAACGCAGCGGCGAGCGCGCCTACGGCGGCGCGCCGGGCGACGGAGGCCGCGGCCGCCGGGACGGCGCGCAGGTCGCCGACGAGCGCCGCGACGGGGAGGGCCACGAGGGTGAGGACAGCGGAGATGACGTGCTCGCCGAGGAAGGTGACAAGCCGGATGAGCCAGCCTGCCGGGACGGCGAGGAAGAGGAGGGTGTCGCCGCCGCCGGTGGGCTCTCCGGCTGCCGGCAAGAGGCGGTAGTTGTCGCGGTGGTCGTACGTGGACGGGTGGCGGGGCCCTGGGTCCATTGGTGACGAGCTACAGAGTACACCAGCACCGCACGCAGGGGAACGACGGAGCAAGCTAGGCGAAGGTTCGCGGGCTTGCCGCAGCCATGCCGAGCTGGTCGAGGATGACGAGCTACGCGTGGCAGGAGGAAGACACGTCTCGCATGCAGATCGATCATCGCAACCGCTTTTGTCACCACCATCACATGCCTCTTTTTTCTCCAACTTGGGCCGTTGGGGGCACATATCACAACAGCAAACTTATCCATGCACAAACGGTATTGGAACAACATGACACTACAGCATAAATGCTGGATATAACAATTTCTTGGAAACTTATATATGCTGGGTAATGTACAATGAGATGAAAATATGAATATCAATCAGTGTGTGATGATATCTACAGGCTCGATTCATTTTCCTGAAACTGAAGATGTTAATTATACCTTTTGTAGAGAAAAAAAATCATAATACATCATTGTTTTCTGTAGTTCTTGTGATGGGTATGGACCATCTTCCCAAATGGGCAGTGTAATTCGTGCATCTGACGACACCTTTCCCTTTCGGCCCATCTGGGAAATCGATCACGCTGATGCTGCCGTCGTCTAGATGGAAAGACAGCATGTACTCCCTTGTTAGATTCAGGCACCTGCAGAGGAGTGCCAGGTGAATGGCGGGATGGCCGACGGCGACGACGACTCGGTCCGACTCAGCAGCATCATCGTCTGCCAATTTGTTTACCAAAGCTTGCCATGCTTCCTCTGATTGAGCCCATAGTGTCTTCAGTTTTTGATGTTCCATGCCGCCCATCCAACCTGACTGAACCATCTGTCCAAGGCTCTACACACAGGGAGAGGGAAATATTACTTTTTTGCCCGAAAACTCGAAATATGTACATTGTTTTACAGAGCCTACAGGTAACCGTCCAATTTTCCTTAGAAAAAGGTGTCTGACAATGTGCACATGAGATAGCTTCAACAACAACAAGAAAGTGAGTGCTAATTGTACATATGTACTTGAGATGTTGCGGTTTGTTGTGTCCTCGCAACGAAATCATCTCCACAAGATTATGGCACAAAAGTGGATTCTCAGGTCATATAAGAGAAGCCGATGCCTATGATAAACCACACAAACTGGAAATGGTCTAACCTTTTGTTTCGTCTGAAAGGCATCATCAATTTCAAGTCCGAGCAAATTTTTCATCTCAATGTCACGAGGAACACAGTCGGCACCTAAGCAATCTGCAGCTTCTTGGACCTGCAAATAGCTCCATGAGATCAGATGACGCAAGTGAAATTTTTGTAGAAATAAGATTAAACTATGTATCTCAATGTTGTTGTCAATAAAGATTATATTCACCTCGCATATGGCAGTTGCAGTATCAACAGCTGCAACTTGTGGGCTACAGATAATACTGTTCACTTTCAGATCTAGAAGCAGTTCCGCAGTCTTCTGAGCCTGAAAGAGTCAAAACATAAGCTCAGTTATTGTAATGGAAATAAATTGGCCATGTGAGACAAACAAAACTTGAATTACCTGTATAACACCAAGCATGTTCAGAGGTGCATAACCCACTCCGCCCAAACTACCCTGGAATTCAAAAAGAAAAAATATGTGGCTCAAAAGACTAAAAATGATGTATTGTGTGGTTCTATTTATTCTTAATCAATAAAGAAACTCAAGTCATGTAGTTTTCATTGCCACGGGACTCTAGATCCTTAATTCTAGGAATTAGAAAATAAGTTCATAAAATATTAGTTGGTGTGTCTTCTTGACTTTATCCAAGAGCGCGCCCAATTTTGTTAGTGTACACAAGGAAAATCCATACCTCTGAACTGTTCTGAGTAGCCCCTTGACAGACCAGAATGATCCTCTTACTTGATTTTCTACCTGCGGAACTTTCAGCAGAAACAGGAGAGTTTGGCGTCTGTATGGAAAGCAAACATGGGGAAAAGATTAAATTGCATGTTTTCATTGTTCGATTACCTCATTTTTGTAATTCCTAGAAACATGTATGTTGCCTTATTATAACAATGTTGAATTAAGCCACCACAGTTGCTTTCAAGAACTAGAAATTTCCACGTCAAATAAATACAAGCATTTGATCTATAAGTTAGCAAGAATACTCAAAACAAAAAGGAATAAACCTCACAACAAGCCGATGTTGTCAAACAAACAGATCATGGATGATAGCAAAGGAATGCTCACTGTTTGAAACATGTCATTTAATATGGATAAGAACAGTTGGATGAACTTACTCCATTAGCTATTACTTGCATTTGTGTAACTATCTAGAAATAGAAGAAGTATTATGCTCAATAAAAGAAATCACATTGTATTGTTGTTTCGTGTTTTATTATAAATGCCTAGATATCCTTCACATCAACTCTAAAGCACTTAAGTTGCATCACTGGATGCTAAAAGGATTGTACCAAATCCAGGCATGCAAATTAAGCAGACCATCCAGCTGATTCTTCTAATCTCAATGTTCACATAGAGTAACAGTATCTTGCACTAATGCAAACAGGCAAAGAGTAGAAGGTCCATTTTAATAGTGAGCTTCTGACCTCAGTAGGCACGAAACTCAGCTCACAGTCAGAAGATTTTTTTCGCTTACAGAAGAAAACATAATGCAGTGATCCAAACAACGTTACGGTTACGCTCACCTGATTTAAGCGGTTAAGGCATACACTTGGAGGGCGTCCGCTAGGCTGTGGGGTGAAATCCAGCACACTAGCACCACAATTGCTTTGGAGCAGAGTCCGGAAGTACTCCGTTCCAAGTCCTAAACACAAACACCAGTATCAACACATCAACTGTGAAACGCCCTTGTGACAGCATCGACGACAGTCTGGTAGCACCTACCCAACGAGGTGGCAACAAGCGCCTGGTTCACTGCATTGTGCGCAACCACAAGCACCGACTTCCCCTCGTGCGCCAAGATCCTCTCCCAGCAGCTCTGCGCGCGGTCCCAGAGCTCCCGCACTGGGTAGTGCCCGTCGATGCTGAAACTTGGTGCATTCTTCTGCCATTGCTGGAACAGAGCGCCATACTTCTCCTTCCCTTCATGCTTCAAGAGTCCCTGCGAACCAGAATCTCGTCAGAGGCTCAGAGCGGCATTCCCACAAGCACCTGCTTTCTACCAAGCATTTGCACAAACACCAGGCGAGCGAGGGAGAAAGCAGTTGCGTACCTGGAATGAGTAGAGGTCGATCTCGCGGAGGTCGGAGTCCGGGATGAGGTCCCCATCGCGGCTGTCCCAGATGACCTCGGCGGTGCGGCGTGACCGGGCGAGCGGGCTGGTGAAGCAGGCGTCGAAGGAGTCGGATACGAACATGGTGCGGGAGGTCTCGGCCTGGGACTCACCCTTGGGCGTGAGCACGGAGAAGTCGGAGCTTCCCTGGATGCGCCCCTCGGCGTTCCAGGTGCTCTGCCCATGCCGCACCAGCACCACTCGCTTCGGCTCAAGAAGCGGCGGCAGCGCCCCGTGGCTCGGGGAAGTATCGATTTCGCGCACGCTCGAGCAGCGGACGCGTGAGGCAGCGCTGCCGCCGGGTGTCCGGCGAGTGGTTGTCGCCGACGACGGCGGCGCTGGAGCGAGGAGGAGCATAGGCGGAGAACCGCAGGATGTTTCCCGTCCCTCTGTTTTGGACGTCAGCCGGAAGGATGTGTGGTTTGGGTTAAGTTTCCCGCGAAGATGTTCCAAAAGAAAAAACGCAGGACACTTACGCCTTACCTTTCAGGAAGCGTACATAAAAAATGTCAAAAAGTTTAATTTCCAGCAAAAACTCATATTTCATCATGAAAACTCATCACAACTGTTTCTTTCAGATAAAATATAGAATGCACATCAGTTCTTACAGAAAGGGCCTTTGCTGAATTCTACACCAAAGGCAAGACGTTATCGCTATGCCGTTGCCGACACATGTGGATTACATTAAAAAGAGAACGGAAAACATTTGACGCTGACAAAATTGCTTGGTGACAGAAGAGTTGTGGATGGCAGATACTTTTGACAGCTTGTCCGAGCAACTATGATTAACCGCGCAAGCGGAAACGCGTGTCGCTATCAGGAGTAATTCTGGTCAATTACTCAATTTTGCTAGCAACTCAGGAACCTTCTGTCCGCAGCTTGCAAGAACATCAGACAAGGACTTTGCAAGAGCAGCATCAGTGTTAGAGAAGATAACATGCACCTCCCCTGCAACCACATGACGAGCTGTCCTGGCAAGGATCTCAACATAATCGTCAAATGAAGGAGGCAAGTCCGCAACCAGCACAATCTCAAATTCCTCAACACCCGATGTTGCCAAGCTCTTCCAGTCTTTCACGAGGACATTGATAAGCCCCATGCTGCAAGTGGATACAACCGGTAAGTTGTCAATTTTACAGTGCTACAACACAATTTATCTCAATCAGAAAATGGTGTAGGTACAGATATCTGAAAAGAGATAACCCAACGAACTGGCAATATTGGCTTCAAAGAAAAAAGTTTGGGGGGGAAGTATTGGCTATGTTTCACATGTTTAGGTTGTCTTCAGAAATATGAAATGTCATAAAATGATGTGTTATAGTGCTACACTACCTGCTGCATATGGTAAACGTGCTGCTGTGGGAGTCACCAGGCACTGTGCAAATTTCATGTTTAAGGGATGAAGAGAGTTTCTGCACTTCATGATCATTCGCAGCTACTAGCAAAACTTTTGCTGTCTTACTAGCAAGCTTTACTAAAACTTGCTCAAGTATTTCCTTAACCTGAAAAAAAGACAGAAACTTGTCAGTGTACTGAATAATCAGCAAAGCATATTGGAATTTAAACAACTGCAGCTGAAAAAAATGAACCATGAATTCATGAAGTGCATGTAAGTAGCAAACTACCAGGGCGTGGGATCCAAATGCCTATTCAGATCATACTGTTAAGAGTACATCTCCTGTTTGACCAACCTAAACAACATAATCTCCAGCACAAGGAACTAGCATACTTGAAGTGCACCAAATGAAGATAATGAAGTATTCTCCACTGAAGTAAGAAAGAAGGAATATCTCTCTCAGCACACTCCAGTTACCTTTGATGTCTTCAACTCTGGTGTACAACACTGTACATGTTGTGCTATAAATTCACTTCGAGAAGTAACTGAATCATTCGTAGTAAGCTTTGTAATTCTTCCACGGAGTAGATTTCTTGCCACCATTGCCGAACTCTGGTCACACTGACCACCGAAGATAGTAACCTGAGCATCACTTGATATAGCACGTCGAATAGAATTGATTGCGGGGCTCAAATTAAGCCCTTCGAAATCTCTTAGCCCATCAATAACCTATTACATGAAGTCATTCTTGATGTTAGCATAAATAAATGACTGGCCATACAGGGATTGTGAAGTAGAAATTGTCAGGTCATTCATATTGAGTTAAGGCTATATGGGTGGCTAGAACTAAAGCAAAGCACACAACTTTCAAAGTGAAACACTGACATTACATTAGAATTAAAAATACAAGTGAACTGATATGTTTCATCATCAAGATGACACAAAAATAGCACATTTACTCACCAGCATTGATACATTCGATATGTCAATTGCCTTTAGCGAAACCAATTCAAGAAGCCTCTCGGGGGTAGATATAAGAAACTCCGGCTCACAGCTCTTTAGTCTGATAAAGAAGATAAGAAAACGAATTAACACTGCACATATCAAATGAAACTCGATATACACAGGCTCTAAGCTCACAAAGAAGATATTCCCATCATAGATGGTACTGACGATTTCAATTTTACTTTTTGGGGAAGATGGTAGTAAATATAGAAGACAGCATACCCGGAAATCTGATGTTCTATGGAAGCGCCAGGATGCAAGCTCACCGAATGGATCCCAAGAGACTTTAGAGGTTTGCATATGGAACGCACCTGTTCAAGCAATACCAAATGAATTACTGTACTAGATGAGTACGACCTCTTTTGTTCATACTTTACTTTCTGGTAATACTAGAAATTACAGCATCAAGAACAACAAGGAGGAGAGAACAAGTTGTTAGTACTCACTTGCACGGCCTTTTCCTGGGAGGGGACGAGGTAGAGCAGGAAGGGGCAAGAGACAACCACCCCGAGCTTCTCCTTCCTAGCGACGATGTCGCAGGCGGTGGAGACAAGCCACGACGTCTGCTCCCTGGTGGCGTATGCATAGCTGGTGTCCAGCACGTCCAACGGCGGGGACGCCGCGCAGGACTTCCAGAGCTCCATGCCCCAGGAGGAGGTGTCGTGAATGCTGCCGCTGTCGCCCTCGGACGCCCCCGCCGCGTCCCGGATCGCGTTGAGGCAGACGACCAGGAACTTGGACGGACGGTCATACTCCACGCGGTCCTCCGCCGGCTTCGTCTTCCGCACCGGTATGGCGTTGGACCCGGACATGGCCCGCTCCGGCGGCTGCTTCTTGGAATCCTTGGTCTTCTTCTTATGGTCGCCGTCGGCGTCGGCGGCGTCGTCGTCGTCGGTCCTGCGCTTCTTGCCGTGGCGGTCGTTGTAGGGGTCCTCGGGGCAAGGGAGGGAGAAGCACATGCCCTCGCAGCCGCGCCGCTTGCCGGTCTTGCGGCGGCGCTTGGAGGCGATGATGGCGGCGACGCGCGTGGAGACCGCGTTCTCGCTGCTGCGCATCCGCTTCCGGCGCACCTTCCCGCGCTTACGCGCGAGCGCGTCGTCGCCCTTGGCCATCCCCGCTTGCTCGCTCCGGCCACCTAACACACGACGGCGGCACAGGACCCCGCCGCCGCACCTGCGCTGCTAAAACCTAGCACAAGAGCCTCTCACAACTCTCGCAGATGATTCAGGGCCGGCGAGAATGAGATTGACCAAGACGAACGGAAGATGATGTAGCAAGAAGCCCGCACGCTAGACGTGGGCTGTATCTACGTCACCAAGAAGCCCATTATGTGAGGCTTCAGCCCAACTAGTTAGAAGGCCTAGTACAACAAGATTTCCCTTACCTCAGTGATCTGCAGTTTTGCACTATATTATCGTCCCCTATTCTGCGATGCTTGGTTTCTCAATGGCTTCCCGTGTTTCAGCCACAAAATGATTCAATTTTGTTAGGAATAAATTACAACCGCTCTAGGCGGTTACTAGTATGTCCAAAGCACCCTTTCTGTACAGACATGTCTCTTGTATATAGACACCTCTTCTCTCTCTCTCAGCAGTTGCATCTCTTGTAAACAGTCATGTCTCTTGTAATAGGCACCTCTTCGGAGGCACCCCAAAATCCTTGTATAAATAGGGCATTGCCCACAAGCAATAAACACAAGTTTCACTCTTAATCTTCTTGACTTTTAACACGTTATCAGCACGCTCTGCCGAGAGAGCAATAGCCGAACTCCGGCGATCGCCGGAATAAGAAGGAAAGGTGAGAAACCGATGCCTGGAGGCCTTCTTACCCAATTCCTTCGTTTGCTTCTAGACGAAGGCCGTCGCCATTTTTCGTCGCCCGTCGCGCCGCCAGTGCAGGCCATTGAGCCGGCTGGGCGACGCGTGCAGCCCGAAAACCGCCCTCGGCGGCGGCTAATGCCCGTCGGAGCGCTCAGCGGTGGCCACGCTTCACTGGCGCGGTGCTCCTCCCCGCAGCGGGCGGCCACCCGAGCGGCGCCCATGACCGTGGCCTCTGACGCGGCTCCCAGCAGCGCGCTTGGTCTTCACGACCGGAGGCTGGGCGACGCGCGCAGCCCGGGAATCGCCCTCGTCAGTGGCGGACGCCCACGACCGCGACCTCCCGGCGCGGCTCCTGCGACAAGGTCGCCTGAGAAGCTTCCAGCGCGAAGCACACTGCTCGCGGCCGCATCGCGCTTGGTCTTCACGACTTGCAGCACTCAACGCGGTCCCCGATGCTGCGTATGACATGCGCCCTCTGGGCTCCGGCTTGGCCGTCCCGCAGCGCGGCGGAGCATACGACGCCATGCGCATCGAGGCTGTGGCCTAAGCAGAGCAGAACCAAACTTCTCGATTGGTAGTGCTAACCGCACAAGGTTTTGGATAAGAAACCTTATCCATTTGCCTATTTTTCATTAAGGCTCCTATGTTGCAAGAATTCGCAAATCTGGCAACAAACAGTGGTCCAGGCCAATGTTGCATTTACACCCAAATATTTCTGGGTATTTGCAGATTGTTCCTGTTAATAGTATACTATTTACTAGTATTTCTCTGTTTTAGACCATGTTAAATTCAGTACATCTATTCTAGTATGTATTTCTGTTGAGTACATTGTATTCCAGAACATATGTCCGATGTAATATATTTTCATGTTTTTCGACATGTTGAGATAATTACATCCCTTATTTGCAACTGAGATTTATAATTTCTTGCAAATAAGATCGATTCATCTTAATTGAACTATTTTTGGTTCAATACGAGCAAGAATTGATATGCAAAATTAAATGTCAATTTATCATCAATTAAGTCCAAAAATGTCTTGAAAGACACAAAATTGACTTAATTCGAAGTGAATTGATACGCAAAATCATTAAAAAAATGGACTACTTCAAATTTATATATGGGATCACAAGGTAATGTGGCATCTACTGCATAATGTGCAGATTATCCATAATATTGTGAGGTCTACATTTTGTCAAAATTGACACAATGACTACCTTCAATGTGCTCTCCCATATATTTAAATCAAATCATAACATAAGGTGCTAAGACAAAAAGCATCTACTGACTTAGGTCAGATTATGCTTCTTAGTACTGAGAGATGTACTCCATAAATATGGTGATTATCTACAATGTGTTATGATAGATGATTTGAGGCCTACACTAAAACCCAAGTGTTCACTTGAGTTTACAAGATTTTGCAATTTTTATTACAACATAACCAAGATGACTTTAATTTACATACATGTAAATTAATCAAATCTCTGGTTCTCGTTCATGTAGGACAACATGGCCGCTAAAGATTTTGAAGAGCTTGCGCTCGACGGACAAAACTACCCTACATGGACAATGGATGTTAAGATTAGTCTTTCATCCCGTGGCATTGCAGGTGCACTCATACCACCTGAGAATCCTCCTCAGGAGGGAGATGCACAAGTAACTGAACAACAAAAATATACTGCCTTAGCCCTTATAAGGCAACATATTCACCCAGATTTGAAATCTGAATATTTGATGGAGGAATCTCCAAGCAATATGTGGCAATCACTTAAAACAAGATATGAACAGCAAAAGGCCGTCATACTGCCTGAAGCTAGTCATGAATGGACCCATTTAAGACTCCAGGATTTCAAATCCGTTGGAGCTTATAACCATGAAGTCCATAAGATTTGCTCTAAATTGCGGTTTTGCGAGAAGGAACCTTCAGAACCGGAGAAGATAGAAAAGACTCTATCAACTATGCTCCCTGCTGACAGGATCCTACAGCAACAATATCGTGCTAGGAATTACCAAGTTTATTCTGAACTTATACATGTACTCCTCCAGGCTGAGAAACATGATGAACTTCTTTTAAAGAATAGTCATCAACGCCCGGTTGGGGCTGCCCCTCTCCCCGAAGTACATGCAAATTTTCAGAAAAACAATAAGTTCAATGGATCATTTAAAGGCCAAACCAAGAACTTCAAGGGTAAATTCAATCGCAACCGCAACAAGAAGAACAAGCCACACAATTCAGATAAGGGGAAGGGCAAAACAAAGAACAAGTTCGATAAGACAATTCGTTGCCAGAAATGTGGATGCTACAAGCATGTCACCAAGAAATGCCGCACCCCAAGACATCTGGTAAACCTCTACCTGCAATCCATGGGACGTAACAGACATGCCCAAGGAGCAAGATATGAAGCTCACTTCAATCTTCAACCTGATAATAACATGGAAGCGGGATGTTCGCAAGATGTTCAAGGAACACCAAGCAACACCAAAGAATTCCATCTACCACAGGACTCCATGGACAAGGAGAACATGATGATAGAATACGCCTCAAACGACGTGTTCGGGGACTTTGACTAGTCAATCAACTCCTTTAGATAATATATTTATTTACATCCATCAGATTGTTGTAATAAAATAATAATAATATGTATTGTATCAAACATATTATTAGTGTTGTTGGTGTCATCACCCTATATTGTAAAGCACAATATGTATTGTATCAGCACTTTGATATTAAGAAAGTTGAATGTATTCTATATATTCAATAGAAGTCTTTTCATCACTGAAAATTCTACATTTTAATATATAGATTTCTACGGGAGTCAATCCAAATGGAGGAGGAAATGTGCCTTGTGGACAGTGGTACCACAAACTCTATACTTAGGGAAATAAAGTATTTTCAAACTCTCAAAAAGTTAAATGGAAATATTTTAACAATCGCTGGACGCGATGCGGTAATTGTTGGCACAGGACGTGCCATATTTACCCTCCCTATGGGTACGCAAATTATAATTGAGGATGCTTTATTGTATCCCGATTCAACTCGTACCCTCATCGGTTACAGAGATATCCGCAAAAATGGATTTAACATTGAAACCCATGAGGACAACAAAGAGGAATATCTCCTCTTTACCAAAGAAAACGGATATGGCAAACAAATATTTGAGAAAATTCCTTCTTTATCATTAGGATTGTACTACACATACATAAAACCCGTAGCACATGTTGCGTACAAGGTAATTTTTCAAAATGTCAATGCATTTCAAACTTGGCATGATCGCCTAGGTCATCCTGGTATCGGGATGATGAGAAAAATTATCTGCAATTCCAATGGTCATGACTTAAATGAAGCTAAATTCCCACAATCTTCGGATTTCATGTGCACTGCATGTGCTACTGGGAAACTTATTTTAAGACCTTCTCGTCTTAAAATCCAAACGGAACCACTCCAATTCCTTGAAAGAATTCAAGGTGATATTTGTGGTCCTATCCAACCATTGTCTGGACCTTTTAGGTATTTCATGGTTCTTATAGATGCATCTACACGATGGTCCCATGTGTGTCTATTATCCACACAAAACCATGCATTTGCCAAAATAATGAGACAAGTTATTAAATTACAAGCTCATTATCCTGAGAATTGAATCAAATCAATTCGAATGGACAATGCTGCCGAATTTTCCTCGCGAGCCTTCAATGATTATTGCATGGCACTAGGAATTGAAGTTCTGCACTCGGTCCCATATGTCCACACTCAAAATGGTTTGGCCGAATCTCTAATTAAGAGAATTAAGCTCATAGCACGGCCTTTGCTAATGAATTGCAACTTACCAACTTCATGTTGGGGTCATGCAGTTTTACATGCTGCTGACTTAATTCAATTGCGGCCAACTGCATATCACAGCACTTCCCCTCTGCAATTAGTACGTGGAAATCTACCTAATATTTCCCATCTGCGTAAATTTGGATGCGCCACATATGTGCCAATCTCACTACCGCATCGTACATCCATGGGCCCACACAGGAAACTGGGGATCTATGTGGGGTACAAATCACCGTCAATAATCAAGTACCTTGAACCCCTCACAGGGGATCTATTCACAGCCCGTCACGCTGATTGCATCTTTAATGAGGACCATTTCCCAGCATTAGGGGGAGATATCAAGTACCAAAAAGAATGCCCGGAAATCGATTGGAATGCCCAAGGCATTTCCTCCTCTGACCCACGTACTCAAGAAATTGAACTTCAAGTTCGGAAGATAATTAATTTGCAACATATAGCAAATAATCTGCCAGATTCATTTACTGACTATAAAGGTGTCACTAAATCCTACAATCCTGCAATAAATGCGCCTGAAAGAGTGGAGGTACCAACAAAAACCACTCAACCCCCTATTCAAAATAAGAGGGGGAGAAGTACGGCCATAAAACAGGATTCAGCTCCTCGCAAGCAACAAAGGAAACAGGGGAAAAAACCCTCTGAACAAGTAAATGTAAAACAGGATTCAGCTCCTCGCAAGCAACAAAGGAAACAGAGGAAAAAACCCTCTGAAGAAGTAAATGTAAATCAACCTAGCGTTGATAATCCAGTGGAAGGACAACCTCCACAACCCAGCTCAGTTGTGCACTCAATGACTGGGACATCGGAAAACCCAGACTCAACCGTATTGGGAAATCACGACGAGTCAACAAGGGTAAATGAAATTTCCACAAACTATATAGACTCTGGAGAATCTTACAACCGTAAGTCTACAATTGTCGACATAAATTTCTCTACTACAATTGCAAACAACCTTCTAAATGATCATGATCCAAAGACCATGGCAGAGTGTGAGAAACGCTCCGACTGGTCTAAATGGAAGGATGCAATCCAAGTAGAATTAGCCTCGCTCAATAAACGAAAGGTATTCACTGAAGCAATACCTACACCTCCCAAAGTTTTCCCTGTGGGATTTAAATGGGTTTTCATTCGTAAGCGGAACGAAAACAATGAGGTGGTGAGATATAAAGCAAGGCTTGTAGCCCAAGGTTTCACGCAGAGACCAGGCATTGATTTCAATGAAACTTATTCTCCAGTAATGAGTGGTATTACATTCCGATACCTCATATCTATGGCAGTACAAAATCGTCTATCTATGCAGTTGATGGACGTAGTGACCGCTTACCTTTACGGATCACTTGATTCGGACATCTATATGAAGGTTCCTGATGGATTCCCAATTCCGAATCCAAATGCAAAACGCAATGTATATTGTGTAAAACTAAATAAGTCTTTATATGGCTTAAAACAGTCGGGACGCATGTGGTACAACCGACTTAGTGAGTTCCTATTGAAAAAGGGATACTCCAATAATGATGATTGTCCATGTGTCTTCATCAAAAAGTCTGAAACAGGATTTTGCATTATTTCAGTGTATGTTGATGACCTTAATATCATTGGCAACACACAAGATATTGATGAAGCACACAATCACCTAAAGACGGAATTTGAGATGAAGGATTTGGGTAAAACCAAATTTTGCTTAGGATTACAACTTGAGCACCTTGCCTCGGGTATTTTGGTTCATCAAACCGCCTATATCCAGAAAATATTGGAGAAATTCAATATGGACAAATCCTATCCATCCAAAACTCCCATGGTTGTTCAATCTCTAGACGTAGAGAAAGATCAATTCAGACCAAGGGATAATGGAGAAGAGATACTGGGATTCGAAGTTCCATATCTTAGTGCTATTGGAGCGCTTATGTATCTTGCAAATTGCACCAGGCCTGATATTGCATTTGCAGTAAATTTACTAGCTAGACATAGCGCAGCTCCTACTAAACGACATTGGACGGGAGCTAAGAATATCTTTCGATATCTCCAAGGCACAAAGGATCTTGGCCTATTCTTTCAATTTCAGAGAAATCTGGACATTGATATGATTGGGTATACCGATGCTGGCTACTTATCAGACCCCCATAATGCCAGATCGCAAACCGGTTTTGTGTTCCTACATGGTGGGACAGCCATCTCATGAAAGTCTTCTAAGCAAACCTTAGTGGCTACATCCACCAATCATTCTGAAATAATTGCATTATATGAGGCATCACGTGAATGTGTATGGCTTCGCAGAATGATAAACCACATACAACAATCATGTGGAAAAGGTTCTATCGAATCTCCGACCATTATTTATGAAGATAATGCTGCTTGTGTTGCTCAAATGCAAACGGGTTACATAAAGAGCAATATCACTAAACATATTGCACCCAAATTGTTTTATCCCCATGAATTACAGAAAAGTGGAGATATAAACACTTTGCAAGTCAAATCATGTGATAATCTTGCTGATCTATTCACGAAGTCACTACCAACTTCAACATTTGAAAAGTATGTTCATGGAATTGGTATGAGACGACTTCGAGATTTGAAAGGATCAGGGGGAGTATCCCTCTGAACCATAACCCATTCAAACATTATATTACACTCTTTTTCCTTTATGAGTTTACTCTCATGGTTCTCATCGAGGTTTTTAATGAGGTAATATCAACACAAGAATATATGTCATACCTCCTATTTTCCCCACCGGGGTTTTTAACGGATGTATACAAGACATATTAATTGTTCTCTAAACTTACCAATGAATTGTATCCTTCCAAGGTTTTCTCATATAAGTTATCAAAGAGACAATAATCATTATATGTTGTACTATTTTCTCCTTACTTTTCCCACTGGGTTTTAAAGGAGTTTTTGACAACATATCAAATTCTAGTCTCCTCATATTTTTCCCACAGGGTTTTTGGGGGAGTTTATTCAAGAAAATTTATCGCTTGTGATCAAGGTCATTACATTCAAGATTATACAAGGAATACAAGACATACAAGAAGAATCTTTGTGCAAGGGGGAGTATTAGGAATAAATTACAACCGCTCTAGGCGGTTACTAGTATGCCCAAAGCACCCTTTCTGTACAGACATGTCTCTTGTGTATAGACACCTCTTCTCTCTCTCTCAGCAGTTGCATCTCTTGTAAACAGTCATATCTCTTGTAATAGGCACCTCTTCGGAGGCACCCCAAAATCCTTGTATAAATAGGGCATTGCCCACAAGCAATAAACACAAGTTTCACTCTTAATCTTCTTGACTTTTAACAAATTTAACAAGAAGTAAGTAAATTTAATCAAAATACGATAAATAGAAAATTCATCATTATGAAGCTAACAATACAAAAATGACCACAAAATACCGTGGGTAACTATATTGAAATTCTACCTTCCTTTCATAAAACGAGACATACTTTTAGTCAAAAGACAACGTGTTAACACGTCATAATTCATCGAGCACATATCAACACTAGCTAGATATTGTATGTCATGTGAATAGCGTGTTCTTCTCCTTTACTTTTTCTACCGAATATTATATGTTGATCCAAATTCTACAAAGTAAAGGCCAACATCTGACGAGCGGAGTGAGACCCGTCATCGGAGGCTTGGGCCCCTCCTCTCCTCCCCCTCCCACCCCACATCCTCTGCTCCATCTCGCTAGATCTGGGCTTGGAGGCATTGGATCTTGTGGATACTTCCTGTGTTTTTGTTTATGTCTTGTTGTTGTATGGAACTTGTATTCAAATCAGTATTGGAAAAGGTGACGCCTAGTCAACATTTAGGCATTAGGCGTTGGACAAGCGTCTCGCCTAGGGCATAAGCGAAAGTCTAGGCAGTGCAACTTAGAAATAGGCTTTCCCAACAAGAATTTAAGCCATATTACACTAATGAGTGATGTCTACACACGCTTCTGTTCTTGTAGACAGTGTTGGGCCTCCAAGTGCAGAGGTTTGTAGAGCAGCAGCAAGTTTCCCTTAAGTGGATCACCCAAGGTTTATCGAACTCAGGGAGGAAGAGGTCAAAGCTATACCTCTCAAACAACCCTGCAATTACGATACAGAAAGTCTCTTGTGTCCCCAACACACCCAATACACTTGTCAGATGTATAGGTGCACTAGTTCGGCGAAGAGATAGTGAAATACAAGTGGTATAGATGATTATAAATAGTAAATACAATCTGGAATAAAAATGGCAGCAAGCAAACAAGTAACAAAACAGCAAGTAAACGGTGTGCAAAACTTGGAAACAAGGCCTAGGGATCATACTTTCACTAGTGGACACACTCCCAACAAATATAACATAATTGAACAAATAAATAACTTCTCTTCACTATGCTACTCTGAATTACTCTCCTATTGAATAATACTAATCATTGCGTAGTGGCTATAGAAGCACCCCTTAAAGTTCATCAAGTACTTGACAAACACCACTCATAGAGATATCCAAATCAAATCACAACTCAAGATAAATATTATTGCAACTTAGACCAAGTACTAACACGGTGCACACACTGTCAACATTACACCATGAAAGGAGGAATAGATCACTTCAATACTATTATAGTGATAATTATTCTCATAATCCATAAGAGATCACAATCGTAGTCTAGACCAAGTACCACCACGATGCACACACTGTCACCGTTACACCATAGCAGGAGGAATAGATTACTTTAATAACACCACTAGAGTACACATAATGATGAAGACTAGCATCTACTTATTCAACATGATACAAAGCTCACGATCACATAAAGATCACATTATGGGAGAGAGAGGTGAACCACATAGCTATCGGTAGAGCCCTCAGCCCCGGGGATGAACTACTCCCTCCTCATCATAGGAGACAGCAAGGTTGATGGAGATGGCGGTGAGGTCGATGGAGATGGCTCCGGGGGCACTTCCCCGTCCCGGCAGGGTGCCAGAACAGAGACTTCTGTCCCCCGAAATTCATCGGCGGCGGCGGCGGAGCTACGGAACTCTTTCTAGAAAATTGCCGATTCCCCTAGGGTTTTCTGTCCCGAGGCTTTATATAGGCGAAGGGGCATCGTCAGGGGGCTGCCAGGGGCTCCTCCCACATAGGGGGCGCGGCCAGGGCCTGGGCCGCGCCGCCCTGGTGTGTGGGCAGCCCTGGCCCCCCTCCGGCTCTCGTTTGGTCCTCGTCCTTCATCCGAGAAAAATAAGACTTCTGAAACTTGTTTCGTCCAATTTTGAGAATATTTCCTGTGTAGCTTTTCTGAAACACAAAAACAGCAGAAAACAGGGAACTGGCACTATGGCATCTTGTCAATAGGTTAGTTCCGGAAATCGCATAAAAACGCCACAAAGTGTAACTGACGAGGGTTAACTCGACAAATGTCCTATATGAAGGACTTAGGATCGGGGAGATAGGGCGTCGGATGAACTCGAAGGTAAAGTTAGTCAAAATAGGTGTGTATCGAAAGTAAACTTGGGTGTTCAACCTGGCTTGCTCTCAATCTGCCCTACACCGCCCCCTCCTGACCCCTATATATAGGTGGCCAGGTCTCGAGGATCGGGTAGGGTTCGATACAGATTACAAATATCGACATACGGTAATAACTCGTATTCGACTATCATTACAATTGGGCCTAGCTAAACGGGCCTTAGGGGTACTCAACTAACGGGCTCTACTAACTATACCCTTGTCAGTAGCCCCTGAGATTCTACCAGAATTGCAGATTCAGGTTGAATCTCTAATCTTCAAATCTTCGACTTGGTCAATTCTTCATCTTCTTCAAATCTTTGACTTGGTCTTTCGACTTATATTTCACGATAATATCCTGCTCGCAAGGGGTTTTGATGATCAAGCCTGACAACTCTGACGGATCAAGAGGTCGGTTAACTGCCGGAACAGATACTTGTCACCTACTTCAAATTCAATCCCCTTGGACTTGAATTCGGGATACCGGTCAAACTCATTCTTTTGCCTCATTTAGGACTTACAAAAAATGAGTCCCAGTGGTTCTCAGGGTACCCAGTGCGTCCACCAGGATTTTCTTCGCGTTGTAGACACGGATACATACCAGCAGAGCGCATCCATGTGCGTATACCAGGCCACACAGGACGGATCCCGGGGTCTTACCTTCGTGACAAGTCACGGCATTCGAGTTTCGTTGCGATAACGCAACTCGAGAATCTTATGTCGCAGTCAAAGTTTGACTGAAAATATTCGGGTTTCTACAACCATAAAACTCGCTCCCGATGGGAGTAACACTTCTCCAATCTCCAATGCTTTACCAATGAATATCGTCGGGTGCGCGCTCAGCGCTCCCGATGGGAGTAGCCCCCGAGGCTGTAGTCGAAAAAGGATTTTTTCGAGTATAGGCTCAAGAGATAATATAGCTCGTCACAATTCAACTCGAAACACTTCACCTGCGAAGTTCTTCAACTCGAGATACTTTCAAGAACAACTTGTCGTCTAGTTCAGGCCCACTACTTCAATGAAGAGTTCCACTCGATACTTATGCAAGTAACAGCCCCCAAGGCTTATAACCAAAAAATCCTTCATATCTGATCCCTTCTATAAGTTTCAGCATTCGTCGGCGCCATCCTTTTACCTTTATATATATATTTGATGACGTCAATAAAGACGTAGCTCTTCATCAATGCGAACCGTTTTACGGGTAGCACTGTAATTTTCTCGATCTTTTGACCGTTTAATGGGCTGCACGATTTTTGACCGTTGGTGGGCTAACGTTTCCGATCTTTGCGCCACGACTCAGCCCACGATCCCGCTCCCAGAAGATATATAACTGGCATAGTGGGGAATCATACTGTTCACCAGCTCGTTACCTCCGCCGCCGCCATTGCTAATCTCCTCTGCCTCTTCCTCTCTTGCGGAGCCCCCGAGCACACTTTTGTGCTGAATGCGCGTGAAGCATCTGGCCACCAAGAGTGCTATGGCCAAGTCTTCTGCCACCAACTGGGTTTGCTCCACTATCACCGAGAAGGAGGTGGAGAAAGCCACGGCGGACGGCCTCATCGCTGCCGAAGATTCCATCAAGTTTCCCAGCACCGAACGGATCCCGAAGCCCCCGAGCGGTTACGGGTAATGTTCCTTGCTTTCCTCTTCCGCGGTCTGTCCCTTCCTGCCCACGAGTTTCTCCGTGGGCTGCTATTTGTCTATGGTGTACAGCTCCATCAGCTCACACCAAATTCCCTTCTCCATATTGCTTGCTTCGTGACTCTCTGCGAGTCATTTTTGGGCATTGAGCCCCACTTCACTCTCTGGAGATCGATCTTTCGACTCCGCCCCAATGTTTCTCTGGCAAGGAAACCCGAACTGGGCGGAGCCGTCGTTTCTGTGCGCCCTGAGGCGCAATATCTTGAATTTTCTATGGCCGCATCTGTCCAAGGGTGGAGGACAAAGTGGTTCTATATCAAGGACCGCAAATCCTCTCCTGAAGATGAATTCGGCCTTCCTCCCTTTGACGCTTCTCAAGAGGTGAAGAAATTGAAGTCATGGGACTCGCTTCCCTCAGATGCGGAAGTTGCACAAATTCTTCCTCTTCTATCCCGCATTCAAACTCTGAAAACAGGCCTAGGGGGTGTTTTGTCGGGTATCCAACTCATGGCATTTTTCATACAACGTCGAGTTCAACCCCTACAGCACCGCCTCACCAAGCTTTGGACTTATTCTGGCTTAGAAGACCCTACTCGCGTATCTGAGGATCTGATGTCAAAAGAAGATGTCGACAAGCGAGTCAGGAATCTCACCAAGCTCACCAAGGAACACTCAGTTGCTGACTTGAAGGCAGATTTCTTCGACTCCGTGCACCCTATTCCTGAGGTATACATCGCTGCATCCACTTTTGTCAAACTTTTCTTAGTTTCGACTTGCATTATTCTTTGCCTCTGCACTCTGCTGATTTATTAATATGCAGGGTCACCAATTCATTGTTTCTCGTCCTCCTCTTCCGAAGGAAGGGCCCCTTCCGGCTGATCTAGCCTCTCCTGCATCTGAAGCCCCCGAGGCTGACAAAAGCCAGGACGGAGATGATGTCGAAGATTCAGAAGAGGAAACCAGCTCATCGACATCGACTCCTCCTGTATTTGCTGAAGATATCGGTGTCGACAAGAAAAGAAAATGTGTCGACGAAATTGCTTCATCGAGTTCTGCGGCGGCTGGAAAAACCCCCGCTCTTGCAGAAGATATGGAGTACTTCGACATGCTTGCATCGTAAGTATTGTAGTCGAACTTTTCAATTTCCTTGTTCTTGCCTTTTGTCTATAACTTATACTTTTCATGCAGTGACGATGAAGAACCACCAACGTATGCGACGGCTGTTCCACCACCTTCTCCTGTGGCGGTTGACGAGCCTGTCGAACCAGATGTTGCGCCGAGGACTACCAGGGCCTCTGTAAAGAAAGTTTCTCAAACTCAAGCCCGAAACCTCAAACGCGCGAAGAAGACCAAAGAAGCCGAGGTTTCTCTGGAGGCCCATGTTTCTACAGTTTCTTCTGATGATGTGAGCAATTCTTCTTTCCCTTCTTTCCTTTCATGCACTTCTACTCTTACACTTTTCTTTTATCAGGCTTTGGTGAAGAGATTTATCGCCCTGGGCACGGAGTGTGCGGGGTACCTAAAGGTTGCAAAAGCTTCCGAAGGTACAATTTTGTCATCCAATCACCACTTGTCTTCTGCGCTTTATCCTTTGTTATTTATCTGATTCCCTGTCGACATCTTATGCATCTGCTTTAGCAGCCGCCAATGCTCGAATTGCTTCGCTGGAAGCAGAACTCAAAGCTTCACAAAAAGCTTATGACGCTGCGACCGCTGCTAAGGCCAGTGCTGAGAAGTCGCAGAAATCTGCGGTTGCCAAGGCGAATAAAGCGGAAAAGGCTTTAGCTGATGCCAACAAGGAAAATGCTCAGCGAGAGCAAGCCGTGGCAGAGCGTCTTCACACCATGTCCACTGCTGCCGAAAGTAAGTTCTTCGACTTGTCTTCTGTTTTCGTCTCCTGTTGCACTGGTGTATTTGTTGACACTTGTCTCTTCTTTTCTTTTCTATTGCTTAGAATTCACAGGGGTATCTCCGTCGTCCCTGCAAACGGACGATGATCCTCTTATGGATGCGGTTAACCTACTCGAAGAAAACTGGATATCTATCCAGGAAACTTTTGAGTTGGTTGGCCGCGTTCTGTCACGGCTGTTTGCCGGGTTGTGGCCGAAGAAAAAGATGGCAATCCCGAAGGACAACCTGACTGAACTCGCCAAGACTTTTGACAGCGATGAAGACCCTACTCTCCATCTGAAGGGGCTGTCCATTAAGCGCGGCGCCGAAGGTGCCATTGCCCTTTCTCTTGCGCATGGTACAGACTTTGACTGGGAGAAAGTTAACTCCCCTCATGGCCACACCCGTGACGAGATGAAGGTGTTTTTCGAGAAGGCGAAGAAGTTGGCGCCTGCATTGTTGACAACAATTTCTCCTTCGGCAGCCTCTGCTGTGCCTGCTGCACCACCTCCAGCGCCGAAGGCTCCAGTGCCTCCGTCGACTTCCAGCGAGGAAGCTGCCGCGCCCCCTTCTTCCACGGAGCATAATGCTGAGGTGGCGTAGACTCAGCTTTCTTGTAGCTTTTTAGTTTTCTCCTTTTGAATGTAAAGACTCCAATTAAGTGCAACCCGAGAACCTTAGCCATAGGTGACGAGGGTTAACTCGACAAATGTCCTAGATGAAGGACTTAGGATCGGGGAGATAGGGCGTCGGATGAACTCGAAGGTAAAGTTAGTCGAAATAGGTGTATATCGAAAGTAAACTTGGGTGTTCAACCTGGCTTGCTTTCAATCTGCCCTCCCCCGTCCTCTCCTGGCCCCTATATATAGGTGGCTAGGTCTCGATGATCGGGTCGGGTTCGATACAGATTACAAATATCGACATACGGTAATAACTCGTATTCGACTATCATTACAGTTGGGCCTAACTCAACGGGCATCAGGGGTACTCAACTAACGGGCTCTATTAACTATACCCTTGTCAGTAGCCCCTGAGATTCTACCAGAATTGCAGATTCAGGTTGAATCTCTAATCTTGAAATCTTCGACTTGATCAATTCTTCACATCTTCAAATCTTCGACTTGGTCTTTCGACTTATATTTTATGATATTCTTTCGCAAGGGGTTTTGATGAACAAGCCTGACAACTCTGACGGATCAAGAGGTCAGTTAACTGCCGGAACAGATACTTGCCACCTACTTCAAATTCAATCCCCTTGGACTTGAATTCGGGATACCGGTCAAACCCACTCTTTTGCCGCATTTAGGACTTACAAAGAATGAATCCCAGTGATTCTCAGGGTACCCAGTGCGTCCACCAGGATTTTCTTCGCGTCGTAGACACGGATACATACCAGCAGAGCGCATCCATGTGCGTATACCAGGCCACACAGGACGGATCCCGGGGTCTTACCTTCGTGATAAATCACGGCATTCGAGTGTCGTTGCGATAACACAACTCGAGAATTTTATGTCGCAGTCAAATTTTGACTGAAAATATTCGGGTTTCTACAACCATAAAACTTGCTCCCGATGGGAGTAATCTCTCTTCAATTTGTCGACTACGTAGTCGAAGTTTTATCCTTCTTCTTCTAAAATTTTCACCATCTCATCTCTATCGGGTGCGCGCTCAGCGCTCCCGATGGGAGTAGCCCCCGAGTCTATGTTTGGCAACTTGTAGTCAAGCATAGGCTCAAAGTTCAGCTCCTCTTTCTTCTGTGGATATCTTACTGTTGACGAGCCCCCGAGTCTGAGTCACGGTTTCCATATCGCATAATCCTCCCCCCTCTTCTTTTTTTTTCTCTTTTCTTCATCGATATTATCGTCTGCTGTGCGCAGAATTTAACTCCCATTGTAAATTGTGTTTCACGGACTTTGATGCAGCCCGAAAGCCCAATAGTATGTGCTTATAAATAAAAGCGCCTCGTGATTAAGGTAGGAAACCCTAATTAAACTTCTCCTCCGCCGCATCCTCTTCTTCCTCCATCTAGGGCTTTTGCGAGGTTTTTCTGTCGTACTTCATGGCTGACGCTGGAGGTTCTCGTCTGAACCTTGGATCCCCGATGGCCCCACGAGGCAGGGGTCGCCCTCGTGGTAGTAAGAATAAGCCCAAGGTTCCTAGCGCCGCGGGAACTTCTTCAGATACCCCAATTAAGCGTCGCCCCGGCCGCCCCCTTGGTAGCAAGAATAAACCGAAGGTGACCAGCGCCACTCCAGGCCCTGCCGCTCCTCCTCCTGCTGCGCCTGCTGCTTCTGCTGCACCCCCCACGTATCTTTTCCTTTCTTTGCATTGCCATGGCGCAGTGCCGTGAAATTCAGCGCTTGCCGCTAGATTTCACGAAGTTCATGGATGGCCGCGAACTGCGAGAGGCGGTTCTTCGTGAACAATCTGGCGGTGGCATCCCCTATGAGGTGGAGGTGTGGTATGACGGCAACGGCGAGCAGTATTTCAGAGGTGGCTGGTCGCAATTTGCTGAGGACCACGACATCCACCAAGGTTTCATCATGGCGTTCGACTTCCACGTCGGTACGTCGAAGTTTGACGTGAAGATCTATAATGGCACTCTTTGCCAGAAGGAGTACGAGGCTTGAAGCCCTCTTTTATTTAGATCTGTTATCCATGTAATCTCGTTTGACAATGTCCTTCCTGCAATGATATCAATAAATATTCGTACTTTGTGTCGATTAATTTTTACTAGTATCATAAGAACAAGTCATGTTCTGAGATATGCTTTCCATATGTCGGGTTCTTTGCGAACCAATAAATGTAAGGATGATATCGGGTTCCTTTCATGAACCAAGTTCTTTTTGAATTTATCGGGTTGTGAAAACAACCTTATAGTGAAGAAAAAACCCCTCCATCTTGTCATAACAACTTTTCGTACGACCCAGGGGTTGAAGCCCCCGAGCGGAGAAGTAACACGAGAATCGTACAATTTTATCGAGTTCAACCCAAAGAACCCGACCTGTGGCCTCATGTTCTGGGTCCAGAAGGTTTAACTCGAATATACTGATATCTATACTTAGTCTACGCGTAAAAACGCCGTAGCTGTTCTGCATTCCACGGGTTGCTTTCGTCCTTCCCGGTCTTCTTGTCTTGTAGTCGATATGCTCCTCCTGGTATTACTTCCGTGACGATGTAAGGTCCCACCCAAGGGGACTCCAATTTGCCATGGCTGTCTTGCCTAAGTCGCAAAACAAGATCTCCCACCACGAAGGATCGTGGACGAACTCGACTACTGTGGTAGTTTCGTAGACTTTGTTGATATTGCGTAGCCCTTTCTAATGCTTTGTCTCTTGCTTCATCTAGCGCGTCGACGTCGTCTTGTAATGCTTCTGTTGATGTCGCCTCGTCATATGCTGTCACTCTTGGAGCTTCGTGTGTAACTTCGACTGGAAGCACGGCTTCTGCGCCATGGACCAGGAAGAAAGGAGTTTCTTGAGTTGCTGCATTGGGCGTAGTTCTTAGGCTCCAAAGAACGGAGGGCAATTCTTCTACCCAAGCGCTCTTGGCTTTCTCGAGAGGTGCTAAAAGCCTCTTTTTTATTCCACTACTTATCAAGCCATTAGCTTTTTCGACTTGCCCATTTGTTTTCGGGTGCGCCACCGATGCGAATTTAAGCTTGATTCCCAATCCTTCGCAATAACTTCTGAATTCTTTTGAAGTAAAATTTGTCCCGTTATCTGTGATGATGCTATGTGGTACACCAAAACGAAAAACTATCGACTTGATGAAACTGATCGCTGCTGTAGAGTCTTGAGTTGTTACTGGGGCCGCTTCCACCCATTTGGTGAATTTGTCGACTGCCACTAGCATATAGACATGCCCTCCTGGCCAAGATTTGTGTAACTTTCCTACCATGTCGAGTCCCCATTGTGCAAAGGGCCAAGATAATGGTATTGTTTGTAGCTCCGCTGCTGGTGCATGTGGTCTGGATGCAAACCTTTTGACATGCTTTACACTTTCGAACTATATCCTTCGCGTCTTCGATGGCTGTTAGCCAATAGAATCCTGCTCGAAAAGCTTTTGCCGCTATTGCTCTGCTGCTGGCGTGATGGCCACATACTCCGCCGTGTATGTCTTTCAATATTGTTTGCCCTTCTTGGGGTGTGACACAGCGTTGTAAAACGCCTGTAATACTTCTCTTGTATAGTTTCCCTTCAATCACGACAAACGCTTTCGCTCTTCGAGTTATCCTTTTAGCCTCTACTGCATCTTCTGGTAGCTTCTTATTTATCATGTACGCAATGTATGGCTGCATCCATGTTTCTTCTATCATCATGACCTCCTCTGGTTCTGTCATAGCCCCCGAGCTTGTCGTGGTAGTCGAACTTTTAGCACTTTTTATTGACCTTTCCGCTATTTCTTTCCAGAATACTCCAGATGGCACAGGTAAGCATTGTGATCCGATATTTGCTAAAGTGTCGGCTTCTTCATTGCTGTTCCTGCTGACGTGAGAGACTTCGCATCCGTCGAACGTTCCTTCTAGATAATGGTACAAATTATTGTAGGCCATCATGTTGTCATTGATTGTGTCACACATGTTCATAACTTGCTGGACAACAAGGTTAGAGTCTCCAAATATCTTTAGGCGAGTTGCTCCACAAGCTTTAGCCATCTTCATTCCGTCCAACAAAGCCTCATACTCTGCCTCATTGTTAGAAGCCTGTGGGAAACTCATCCTTAGGACATACTTTAGTTTGTCGCCATGAGGCGATATCAATACTACTCCTGCGCCTGCGCCTTGGACTCGCTTAGAACCGTCGAAATACATTGTCCAAGTACTCGATAAATCTGGAGGTCCCGTGCTCTGCAGCTCGAGCCACTCTGCTGTAAAATCTGGCAAAATTTGCGACTTGATCGCCTTCCTCTTTTCGTACGTGATGTCCATGGGAGATAACTCGATTCCCCACAAAGAGACACGTCCTGTTGCTAAAGGGTTGTTCAATATGTTCGATAGTGGTGCTTCGTTGACCACTATAATCGGGTGCACGGTAAAATACTGTCGTAATTTACGTGCAGTAATGAAGACGCTGTACGCCAACTTCTGATAATGCGGGTACCTCTGTTTGGTTGGAGATAGCACTTCACTGATGAAATATACCGGTCTTTGGACGCCATGAGCTTTGCCTTCTTCACTTCTTTCGACTACTAGAACTGTACTTACCACCTGATGGGTTGCAGCGATGTACAGTAGTAGTGGCTCTTTTTCTTTAGGTGCGACCAGCACTGGCGGTGTGGAAAGCACTTTTTTCAATTGCGCAAATGCTGTGCCTGCTTCTTCTGTCCACTCAAATTTGTCGTCTGACTTCTTCATAAGTGCATAAAAGGGGAGCGCCTTTTCCCCTAGTCGAGCAACGAAACGACTCAATGCCGCGACTCGTCCTGCTAATTTTTGTACGTCGTGGAGTTTTGTGGGTTTCCCCATTGTTAAAATTGCTTGAATCTTCTCTGGATTTGCTTCTATTCCTCGTGCGGATACCAAGAACCCCAAAAGTTGCCCTGCTAAAACTCCGAAGGAACACTTTGTCGGGTTCAGCTTAAGCTTGAACTTGTTCAGGTTGTGGAAGGTTTCTGCCAAGTCGCTGATTAAAGATTTCTCCTCTCTTGTGGTGATGACTACGTCATCAATGTAAACTTGTATGTTGCGCCCTATTTGGCTCCCGAGGCAATTCTGCATCATCCTTTGATAAGTTGCTCCTGCATTTTTTAGGCCGAATGGCATCACTTGGTAGCAAAACACCCCGTACGGTGTGATAAAGGCTGTTTTTTCCTCGTCCTCTTTCTTCAACTTGATCTGGTTATAGCCAGAATATGCATCGAAAAAGGAAAGCCTCGCGCAGCCCGCTGTTGAATCGATTATTTGATCGATGCGGGGTAAAGGGAAGGGATCCTTCGGACAATGCTTATTGAGAGATGTGTAGTCGACACATACTCTTTGTACGTCTGTATTCTTCTTGGGTACTATTACTGGGTTTGACACCCAACTCGAAGTTTTGATTTCCCTGATAAATCCAGCACTTTCTAATCTGTGCAATTCTGACGCTATTGCCTTCCTCTTGGGTTCATCGAATCGTCGCAGTGGTTGCTTGACTGGTTTCGCCTTGGGATCTACATTTAGTGCGTGCTCGACGAGTTCCCTGGGAACCCCTGGCATGTCCGATGGACACCAGGCGAAGATTTCCCAGCGCTCACGGAGGAACTCAACGAGCGCGCCTTCCTATGCGGGATCCAAGTTCACCGCAATTGATGTCGTCTTATTTGGATCCGTAGGGTGGACCTGAATTTTCTTTGAATCTTGCGTCGTGTCGAAGGCCTTATCTGGCAGGGATCGTCCAACGTCGGGTAGCACATTATGATATGTTTCTCCTTTTAACCTCTCGTATTCTGCTGTCATGCCGAAGGTTTGCGCCATCTTGTTGAATTCTCTGTCGCATGTGTTGGCTACTTCAAAGCTCCCCTGTACTGTTATTGTCCCTTTGGGCCCTGGAATTTTTAACGTGAGATACGCGTAGTGCGGTACTGCCATGAATTTTGCAAATGCTGGTCGCCCCAGGATTGCATGATATTGTGACGGCCAATCCATAACTTCGAACTCCAGTTTCTCTCTTCTATAGTTTTCGCTGCTACCGAAGCAGACATCGAGTTCTATTCTTCCCAAGGGGTAATTTGCTGCTCCTGGTACTATCCCGTGGAAAGAGCAGTCTGTTGGCTTCAAACTCGTCTGTGATATGCACATGGCTTTTAGTGTTCTGGCATATATTAAGTTTATGCCGCTCCCTGCATCCATGAACACTCTTCCGATGTCGTACCCTCCTATTTGCGCTTTTAGAACCATAGGTGAATGGCCCGGCCTAGGAACTTTTCGTGGGTGATCTGCTCTACTAAACTTCACCGGTTGCTCTGACCATCGTAGGTACTCTGTGGTGGCTGGTGGTGACGATATTGCTAGGTTCACTTGCCTGGATATGCTCTTTCGCTCTTTCTTCTACTTGGGCACCGGTTGAATCATGGCTGATATATATACTTTTGACTCTAGATGATTTGATAACCTTTGAGTTAGATATCCTTGACTTCTACGTTTTTCTCCTTGCCTTCCTTCTTGGCTCGAGCCCATGGCACCTTGCAACCTTAGGAATGTTCTACAATCCTTCATCTGGTGATTTGAGACCCTTTTCCCGTCGAGATACGCGTAGTGGATTCGACAAGGTCTGTATAGCATATCTTCAGCCGAAGGACCAGAGTATCTTGATTTTTCTGTTCTTTTTGCTGGAAACCTCCTACTTTCATATCCTTCTTCTTCTTCTAGTATATAGCCTGCGGCTACCTGATTTCGCCTTCCTTGGTTGCCCCCGCTGCGGTATCGTCTTCTTTGTCGACTTACTCTGTCGACTTCTGGCGACCGTCCTCTTTTATTGTTATACGCGTCCTCTCCATCAGCGAATTTGTTGGCCTATTTCATTAGCTCAGTTACTGTCGTAGGTCTTGTTCTTCCTATTTCTTCCACAAGATCTGAGCGACGAAGTCCTTCCGAAAAGGCGTCTATTGCTCGTTCATCGGAGACGTCCTCTGCTGCGTTTTTAATTATACTCCAGCGTTGTATGTAAGATCTTAGCGTTTCGCCTTTCTTCTGCACACATGCTTTAACTTCTTCCAGTGATGCTGGGCGCTTGTAGGTGGAACGAAAATTTCTTGCGAATTGACTTTTGAGTTCCCCCCAGCTTCCAATGGATTCGTCGGGTAGGGTGTTCAACCAAGACCGGGCAGCACCGGTGAGGTGTAGCTACAAACTTTGCATTGCGGTCGCTTTTGTTCCTCCTAATATCTGTACTGCTTGTAGATAATCTGATAGCCACAATGTGGGTTCCTGCGACCCGTCGTACTTGCTCTGATCATGAGGTAATTTAAATCCTTTGGGTACTCGCGTTTTGCGAACCCTACGGGTAAAGCATAACGCACCCATATCTTTATCATCGTCTTCGTAATTTTCCTCCCTCCAAGCATGCCGCGATTTATCTACTCGAGCTTGTGCTATTATACTTCTTGCATCCTTCTTCCTTTTCTGTCGTTTTTCCTCTTTTGATGATTCACTATAGTCATCGCTTGAGTACTTGTACCTAAACTTCTCCTTGCCGCTTCCCTTGTAGCTTGTCGACTTCAACTCTGGGGCTCGCTCCTTGATTTTACCTTCAACTATTCCGAGGCTTCGTATCGCGGCTCGGTGCATATCTTCTCGCGGGTCCCTATGCTCTGGTCTTGTGGCTAGTAAATACGCTTGTGCTGCTGCTAATGCCGCCTCTGGCGTTTTTTGTATCAGGTCCTCTTCCTCCTCTTCTAGCTGTGGGGTGGGGCTCCTCGAGTACCCTTCTTCTCTGTCGCGTGCTGTTGCCCCTCTTTTGTGTTTTGGATCTCCACGCCTCTCTCTGCTATATTCTGAGTCTTCACTATAGTCTTCCCAATATTCTTCCCTTGATATGCTGTTGTTGTCTTGAAACATCATGTCTCTTTCCTCCCTTAGTTTCTTCTTGTGTTGATATAGTGCATATTGATATCCCATTAGAACTTCTCTTCGCGATCCTTCGGGGACTTCTGTACCATGATTAATGGCTGACGTGATCATTCTCCATTCACCTGTCGAGACGTGTATTTTCTCTTTTTCCCTTTTGTTGTGATCTTTCACTTTGTCGACTTGCCTGTCGAACTTCTTGCTTCCTTCGCTGTTGTTTCCATCTTCTGCCTCAGTGATAATAACGCATAACTGATGTACTTTGGAGACGCCGCTGCTTCCTACGGCGAGGTCCCTTGCATTATTGTGCGTTTGACACGCTTTTTCTTCTGAGTCGAATTTTTCCTGAATTTCGTCACTTTCTGCGATTAATGCTTTCCCTAGGCTGACCGGCGAATTTACCTCGCTGGAAGAGCCTTCAGAATACTCCATCACTACTGTTGTTTCGGGTTCTTGTGCCGACGGATCTTGACCTTGTTTCGTCGAATCCGAAAGGCGAGAGGAACCCGACGGCCCGATGAAGATGCTCAAACTTCCAATTGTTAGCTCCACCTCTTGACTTCTGTCGACTTCTGGACTACTGTTGGCTAAAAGCGAAAAAGTCGTCGAATTCATGATTCCGACGCCCAGAGTCCCCACGGTCGGCGCCAATTGACGAGGGTTAACTCGACAAATGTCCTAGATGAAGGACTTAGGATCGGGGAGATAGGGCGTCGGATGAACTCGAAGGTAAAGTTAGTCGAAATAGGTGTATATCGAAAGTAAACTTGGGTGTTCAACCTGGCTTGCTTTCAATCTGCCCTCCCCCGTCCTCTCCTGGCCCCTATATATAGGTGGCTAGGTCTCGAGGATCGGGTCGGGTTCGATACAGATTACAAATATCGACATACGGTAATAACTCGTATTCGACTATCATTACAGTTGGGCCTAACTCAATGGGCCTCAGGGGTACTCAACTAACGGGCTCTATTAACTATACCCTTGTCAATAGGGTTGTGCTCTTTATGTAAATATATCCTCTTTGTATGGAGTACTATGCTATCTTTCTGAAATTGTTTCTCCTTTCTTTCTTTTTGTAGTCGATGCGTGGCAGTGATCCTTCTTCTCATGTTCCTGCTCCTTCCTCTGCTCGCGGATTTAATTCTCAGATTTCGTCGACTCCTAGTCGATGTAGTCACTGCGAAGAATACTCTTCCAGGATTTCCGACCTTGAAACTCGCCTATCCTTGGCTAAACGCCAAGCACAGATGGCTATTAAAAAGGCTAGCCAGGCCAGTGGCTATATGAAGAAAATCTCTTCCCTTGAAGAAAAGGTCTCCAGTTTGACGGCGAAGGTTGTTCATAATGAAGGGTGTGAGTCTTTCATTCTTGGCATTGTCGAGTCTGCTTGCGAGCTGTTGTGATGTGAGTTTTCTTTTGACTCCTTCTTTGGCTGTTTGTGCACTTCTTTTGTGATATATTTGCCATTGTAGGTACTTGCTTGGATTTTGCTGCTGAAGAACGTCGAGTTGCTGAGCGAAATGCTGCTTTGGAAAAGATGTCGACTGGCTACGAGACTTTGTGGTCTGATCCTCGACGCCGGAGCACCATTGTATTACTTCAAGACCGTGCCCAGCATATTGGCGAGTCAGTTGATGGTTGCCGGCGAGCCCTTACAACTATGCACTCCATCATGCTTCCCCGTAATCATTTGCCTGCAACTTTCCCACTTCTTCTTGATACTTTCAGATCCAGCCATCGTATTCATAGGTTAATAGAACTGAACTTAGTGGCTGGTGCCAATTTTGCTCTCGGGTGGATACGCAAGTGGCACCCCAGATTGAATTATAGCACGATGTCCTTAAGTTTAGCTCCAGGTGGGGCTAAACTTCGGGTTCATATGGAGAACACGCTTCAACCTGCTCGAAGACTTGTAGCTAGGCTCCTAGAGGCGGATGCTGCGTTTTTTCGCGAGTATCATTATTTAGATCCTTTAGGCGTAGATGATTCTGACAACCCGATGTTGTAAAGTGTGTGCGGAACGCGAGAGATTATTTATTTCGCGACTATATGTCTGAAATTTATTCTCAAGGCGTATTTGTATGGTTCGTGCGTTTGCCGCATCTTCTCTTTGAAAGACTCGTAGACTCGAATATGAGGAACGCTTTGTCTTTATTTATACTTTTAATGTAAGATACATGGGGTGACCCAAGAGATCCAGCCTGTGACCTGTGTTCTGGATCTAGAGGGCATTGCCCCTGGAATAACTCATGGCTTTTACAGCCTTTATTGTTCTACTCTATTGTCTTTATGATGCTTATGTCGTCATGGCTTTCCCTTTTTCTTCTGCGCCTGTGTCTTCTCCTGATGTTCCTATTCGTGGCTTCTTCGTTTCAGGCTCCGCGACGCATCCTTCGAGTAGCTTGACGCCTTCTGTAGTCGCGCTCTTTGTCTTTTCTGCATGGTTGGCTATTACGCCAAAATTTTGCGCCATCTTGTGGAATTCCCTGTCGCAGAGATCTGAAACTTCAAAGCTTCCTTTCACTGTGATTATTCCTTTTGGTCCTGGCATTTTAAGTACCAAATATGTGTAGTGAGGCACTGCCATGAATCGCGAAAACGCGGGTCGTCCGAGGATCGCGTGATATTGCGATGGCCAGTCCATGACTTCGAAGTCTAGTTTTTCTCTTCTGTAGTTTTGTCGGTTGCCAAAGCAAACATTGAGTGCTATTCGACCCAATGGGTAATTAGCACTTCTTGGTACGATTCCATGGAAGGAGCAATCTGTTGGTTTTAGGAATTCCAATGATATGTGCATTGCCCTGAGTGTTTTCGCGTATATCAGGTTAATTCCACTTCCTGCGTCCATGAATATTCTGTCGACATCATACGCGCCGATTTGAGCTTTGAGTACCAGAGGCGCGTTTCCTGGCCGAGGTACTATTATAGGATGGTCTTCTCTGTTGAACTCTATTGGTTGCTCTGACCAATGCAGATACTCCGTTGCTGCTGGAGGTGATATGACTGCTAAGTTGACTTGTTGAGTTATGCTCTTCTCTTCTTTGTTCGACTTGGGCACAGGTTGTATCATTGACATGATGTGTCCTTTTGATGGTACATACCCTTCGTCGTCGTCCTGTCCTTGGTTTTGCTGATCTTGTCCTTGAGGCGCTCCATTGTTTCCTTGTTGCTTTGTCGAGGGATTGTTACTTCCTTCGAATCCTTGTCGCCTTGCTTCGGTTTGCTTATTTATTGCTGCTTCTTGCAGTTTTAAGAATGTTGTGCAGTCTTTCATTGCGTGCCTTGATACTTGTTTCCCGTCGACGAACGCTGAGTGTATATGACAAGGCCCGTTGAGCATATCTTCTGGTGATGGGTTGTACTCTCTGGATTCCCTTATAGGGAACTTCTTATAGTCTTCCTTTCCGTAGCTTCTATATCCCGAACTTCTGCGATCGTTTCCTTGATAGTTGTTGTCTTTATATCCTGCGGCGACTTGGCTATGCGAGCCGTAGGTGTCATAGTTTCGAGATCGTCTCCTTTGACTTCCATATCTGTTTCTTCTGTCGTCCTCTGGAGATCGCGTACGCCTGTTGTTGCACGCATCTTCTCCGTCTGCGAACCTGTTTGCTGTGTCCATGAGGTCTGATACTGTTTTCGGCTTGATTCTGCCCATCTCTTCGACTAGGTCTCTTCGCCTTAATCCGATGATGAACGCGTCTATTGCTCTTTCATCTGAAACTTCGACTGCTGAGTTTTTGATAATGCTCCACCTTTGAATGTATGCTCGCAATGTCTCGTCGCGTTGTTGCACACATGCTTTGACTTCTTCTATTGATGCTGGTCGTTTGTATGTCGACCTGAAGTTGCTTGTGAATTGCTTTGTGAGGTCTTCCCAGCTTCCAATAGATTCTTTTTCTAGCTTGCTTAACCATGACCTTGCTGCGCCGGTGAGGTGTAATTGCAAACTTTGCATAGCTGTTTCCTTAGTTCCTCCCAATATTTGGACTGCTTGTAAATAATCTGCGAGCCATGATTGTGGTTCTTGTGATCCGTCGTATTTTTGCTGATCATGGGGTAGTTTGAATCCCTTGGGAACTGGAGTTGTGCGAACCCTGCGGGTAAAGCATGATGCCCCCATCTCTTTTTCGTCGTCTTCATAGTCGCGTTTTTCGTTTGGGGATCGTGATCTTCGGGTTCCTCCATGCTGCTTTGGTGATGTCGATCGAGATCGATGTTTGATGCTTCTGCGCCGAGGACTATTGTGACGGCGAGGTGACCTTGCTTTGTGCACTTCCTTGTGGTGATGTGCTTCTTCTCCTTTTGCTGATAGCTTGTGGCCCACCATGTTGAGTCCGTTCAGTGCTGCTCTATGCATATGTTCTCTAGGATCTCCTGGACTTGGTCGAGTTGTAAGTAGGTATGCTTGTGCTGCCACTAGTGCTGCTTCGGGAGTTTTTGGTAGGATGTTTCCCTGCTCGTCGACCGATAGAAAGGACGAGTCGAGGTTTTTGGAAATACTTTGCCTGTCAGAATACTCGAGGTTATCGTACCTTGAACCGTGTCGACGATTTTTCCTTGCGTTGCTATGTGATGCGTCGCTTCGTGCTTTTCGAGCAGCCTCGCTAGCTGCAATGGCTGAATCTTTTCTTTTTTGTATCTCTGCTTTCTCCTTTGCTAATTGCTTGGCCTGGTGCCTTAGGGCGTAGTGATACCCCAAAAGCATGTCTTTACTAGAATTTGATGGTATTGGCGTGCCGTGTTCTACGGCTTCTCTTATTATCCTCCATTCGTCGACTAATAGTCGAATTTTTTCCCTGCCTGCAAGGGATTCTGGTGTTTGCCCTTCTGCTAGGTGATTTGCTCCTCTGTCGATATTTGCTGGGTTTAATACTGGATTGTCGTTTTCGTCGAATTCTTCTGAATTGTCTCCTATAATGGCAAGCACCTGGCATTGTTTGCCGATGTTACCCTTAAAGCTTGAGAAGATCGAGTTACTATCCTCAGAAAGCTCTAATCCTGTTCTCCATGTATCTGCTGACTTGTCTGTGGTATCGTCGAGGTAGATCGTGAGATCTTCGAGTTGGTTTTCCACGTCAAAATTTTCCTTTTCTTTGTTGTCTTCTGCGATCTTTTCTTTTTGCACTTCTTCTAGGCTGACCGGCGAGTTTACTTCGCTGGAAGAGCCTTCAGAATACTCCATCATTACTGTTGTTTCGGGCTCTTGTGCCGACGGATCTTGATCTTGTTTCGTCGGATCCGAAAGGCGAGAGGAACCCGACGGCCCGATGAGGATGCTTAAACTTCCGATGGTTAGTTCCACCTCTTGACTTCCGTCGACTTCCGAACTATTGTTGGCTAAAAGCGAAAAAGCCGTCGAATTCATGATTCCAACGCCCAGAGTCCCCACGGTCGGCGCCAATTGACGAGGGTTAACTCGACAAATGTCCTATATGAAGGACTTAGGATCGGGGAGATAGGGCGTCAGATGAACTCGAAGGTAAAGTTAGTCGAAATAGGTGTGTATCGAAAGTAAACTTGGGTGTTCAACTTGGCTTGCTCTCAATCTGCCCTACACCGCCCCCTCCTGACTCCTATATATAGGTGGCCAGGTCTCGAGGATCGGGTAGGGTTTGATACAGATTACAAATATCGACATACGGTAATAACTCGTATTCGACTATCATTACAATTGGGCCTAGCTAAACGGGCCTTAGGGGTACTCAACTAACGGGCTCTACTAACTATACCCTTGTCAGTAACGAAACACAAGGCAAATGGTGTAAAAACAAGCATCGAGCATCAAAAATTATAGATACGTTTGAGACGTATCAGCATCCCCAAGCTTAACTTCTGCTCGTCCTCGAGTAGGTAAGTGATAACAAAAGAAATAATTTTTGAGGTGACATGCACCTACACAATCTTGATCATGTAAGTAAAGCATTGAGTACTGAGATCAAAGAACTTAAAACATGGGCATGAAAGACATAATCTTGATAATAGAAACTTAGCAACCAAGTTATAACATGAAAATGAATACAAACAAAAGATCATGAAAATGAAACAATGAAAGTCAAACATGTGTTCAAATCATAAGGAAAAACATACAAATGGTTTTCAGCTTGTCCTTTATGGAGAGCAAAACATAAATGCATAGGACACCTTCAAGTTTAAGACGGCGACTAGATACAAATAATTTGAGAACAAGTGAAATCAACAATATGAATCAATCAATGAAAACTTTGGGACAATGCACATTATACTAAGAATAACAACTATGCTCTCTTAATGGTGCATAAAGATAGAAGGTGGTGACTCAACATAAAAGTAAAAGAAAGGCCCTTCGCGGAGGGAAGTAGTGTTTGCAAGTTTTATAGACCTTTAAAACTTATGGTACTTATCGGCTTTGAGCTCTCATTGCCTCCATCATAAGCATCTTGAATGGTTAAAGTTAATGTGAGAACAATTATGATGCATATGCTTGACAAATCATAAGTTGAAAACCTTGTGTCCCGTGAATACGAGTACCCAAACCTCATGCTACTTTACTTAGAGTCCCAAGCAAGGCTCTTGTCATTGTAAGTATATATGTATCATCGAGAACCGCCAATGGGGTACCTCCGTGCCCGATGACATGGAACAAGCCCACATCAAAATGACAGGACAAGGAGACAATGAACACCTCGACATCTCTTTTATTTACCATTTGTTTTGCTTTTTATTTTAAGATGCGTCGTCGAATGTCCACTATGGGTGACGAGGGGTTAACTCGACAAATGTCCTAGATGAAGGACTTAGGATCGGGGAGATAGGGCGTCGGATGAACTCGAAGGTAAAGTTAGTCGAAATAGGTGTGTGTCGAAAGTAAACTTGGGTGTTTAACCTGGCTTGCTTTCAATCTGCCCTACACCGTCCCCTCCTGGCCCCTATATATAGATGGCCAGGTCTCGAGGATCGGGTAGGGTTCGATACAGATTACAGTATCGACATACGGTAATAACTCATATTCGAGTTATCATTACAATTGGGCCTAGCTTTAACGGGCCTCAGGGGTACTCAACATACGGGCTCTATTAACTATACCCTTGTCAGTAGCCCCTGAGATTCTACCAGAATTGCAGATTCGGGTTGAATCTCTAATCTTTATATCTTCGACTTGATCAATTCTTCGACTTCTTCTTATCTTCAAATCTTTGACTTGGTCTTTCGACTTATTTTCATGATAATATTTCGCAAGGGGTTTTGATGAACAAGCCTGACATCTCTGACGGATCAAGAGGTCAGTTAACTGCCGGAATAGATACTTGTCACCTACTTCAAATTTAATCCCCTTGGACTTGAATTCGGGATACCGGTCAAACCCACTCTTTTGCCGCATTTAGGACTTACAAAGAATGAATCCCAGTGATTCTCAGGGTACCCAGTGCGTCCACCAGGATTTTCTTTGCGTCGTAGACATGGATACATACCAGCAGAGCGTATCCATGTGCGTATACCAGGCCACACAGGACGGATCCTGGGGTCTTACCTTCGTGACAGGTCACGGCATTCGAGTTGCGTTGCGATAACATAACTCGAGAATCTTATGTCGCAGTCAAATTTTGACTGAAAATATTTGGGTTTCAACAACCATAAAACTCGCTCTCGATGGGAGTAACACTCCTGCACAATGCTTTACCAAGAAATATCGTCGGGTGCGCTCAGCGCTCCCGATGGGAGTAGCCCCCGAGGCTATAGTCAAAAAAGGCTTTTTTGAGTTATAGGCTCAAAATATAGTGTGGTCCATCATACTTCACCTCGAGATACTTTAATATCATCCTGTTATCGAATACGCGTCCACCACCCCAATAAAGAGTTGCTTTCAATATCTTTGATAATAGTAGCCCCCAAGGCTATAATCGAAAATCCTTCACATATAATCTTGTCTATAAATTTTGTACTTGTCGGCGCCATCCTTCTTCTTTTTTATACCATCTTCTTTATGACATCAATGAATACGTCACTCTGTATAAGTGCGAACCGTTTTATGGGCAGCACTGTAATTTTCGTGATTTTTGACTGTTAATGGGCTGCCGTTTCCGCTCTTTGCGCCACGTCTCAGCCCACGATCCTTCTCCCAGAAGGTATATAAGGGGCGTAGTGGGGGATTTTACTGTTTACCAGCTCGTTCCCTCCACCGCCTCCATTGCCGATCTCTTCTCCTCTCTCCGTTCGTGCATAGCCCCCAAGCGCGGTGCAATAGATGCGCGTGAAGCATCTAGCCACCAAGAACACCATGGCCAAGAACTCTTCTGCCACCAACTTTGTACGCTCTGCCATCACGCCGAAGGAGGTGGAGAAGGCCAGGGCGGATGGCCTCATCTCCGCCCAAGATTCAATCAAGTTTCCCAGTACTGAGCGGATCCCGCAGCCCCCAAGCGGCTATCGGGTAATGTTTCTTGCTTTCCTCCTCCGCGGTCTTTCTCTTCCTGCCCACGAGTTTCTCCGTGGGCTCCTCTTTGTCTATGGTGTGCAGCTCCACCAGCTCACACCAAATTCCCTTCTTCATATTGCTTGTTTCGTGACTCTCTGCGAGTTATTCTTGGGCATTGAGCCCCACTTTCTTCTCTGGAGGTCAATCTTTCGGCTTCGCCCCAATGTTTCCCTGGCTAGAAAGCCTGAATTGGGCGGAGCCATTGTCTCTGTGCGCCCTGAAGCGCAGTAACTCGAGTTTTCCTTTGCCGCATCTATCCAGGGGTGGAGAACCAAATGGTTTTATATCAAAGATCGCAAAGCCTCCCCTGAAGACCAATATGGGTTAGCTCCTTTCGAAGCCTCCAAGGAAGTGAAGAAATTGGCGTCGTGGGATGCGCTTCCCTCAGATGCGGAGATAGCACAAGTTCTTCCTCTTCTGTCTCGCATTCAGGGTTTGAAAGGAGGCCAAGGGAGAGCTTTGTCGGGTATCCAACTCATGGCGTTCTTTGTGCAACGTCGAGTTCAACCCCTGCAGCACCGCCTCACCAAGCTCTGGAATTACTCCGGCTTGGAAGATCCTACTCACGTCTCTGAAGATTTGATAGAGAAAAAAGATGTCGACAAGCGAGTTAGGAGTCTTACCAAGCTCACCAAGGATCATGCGGTTGCTGACTTGACCGCTGACTACTTCGACTCTGTGCACCCTTTGCCCAAGGTATGCATCTTTGTGTTCGCTTGTTTGTCAAATTTTGTTTGCTTCGAGTTACGTTATTCTTTGCCTTTGTACTCTGCTGACTTATTTTATATGCAGGGTCACCAATTCATTGTTTCGCACCCTCCTCTTCCAGAGGTAGGGCCCCTTCCGGCTGATCTTGCCTCATCTGTATCTGAAGCCCCCGAGGCTGACGAGAATCAGGACGGAGATGATGCCGAAGAATCAGAAGAGGAAACGAGCTCGTCGACATCGTCTCCCCCCGTGCTTGCTGAAGATGCTGGTGTCGACAAGAAAAGGAAGCGAGTCGAAGAATTTGCTTCTTCGAGTTCTGCAGCGGCTGACAAGGCCTCTGTTCCTGCAGGAGATGAGGAGTACTTTGACCTCCTGGCATCGTAAGTGTTTTTTATTCGAGTTCTTCAATTGCACCTCTCTTGCCTTGTTTCTGTCGTGTTACACATAACTTTTTTGCTTCGTGTAGAGATGACGAAGAGCCGCCAAAAGCTGCTACAGCTACTCCTGCAATTCCCCCTGTAGTTGGTGATGAGCCCCCTGCCCAAGTAATTGCACCTAGGGTTACCATGGCCTCTGTAAAGAAGGTTCCTGCGCCTCGAGACCTCAAGCGCTTGAAGAAGGCCAAAGAACCCGATGCCTCTCTGGAAGCCCATGAATCCTTGGCTTCCCCCCATGATGTAAGCAATTTTTCCTGTTTTGTTTCCCTTGCATATACTTGTGCGTTTTACACGCTCTTTCTCTCAGGCATTATTGGAGAGATTCGTCTCCTTGGGCACCGAATGTGCTGAGTACCTAAAGGTTGCGAAAGCTTCCGAAGGTATGTTCTATATCCAGTCATGGTTTTTCTTTCACGCTTATCTTTTGTTGTTCATCTGACTTCCTTTCTTCTTCTACTGTAGCTGCTCTAGCAACAGCCAATGCCCGAATTGCATTATTGGAGGCTGAGCTTAGTGCCTCGCAGAAAGCATATGATGTTGCGGCCACAGCCAAAGCAAGCGCTGAGAAGTCGCAGAAATCAGTGCTTGGTAAGGCGAAAAAGGCTGAAAAAGCTTTGGCAGATGCCGACAGGGAGCACGCTCAGCGAGAGCAGGCCGTAATGGAGCGCCTTCACACAATGTCTACCTCTGCTGAAAGTAAGTGTTTCGTCTTGCCTTCTATTTCGACTCCTTGTTATATTGTTGATCTTCGCTAATTATTTCCTTTACTTTTTCCTTTGTCGTGCAGGATTTACCAAGGTGTCTTCTTCATCTTTGCCATCAGGCGATGATCCTTTGTTGACCGCGGTTAACCTACTCGAGGCAAACTGGGTATCTATCCAGGAGACTTTTGAGTTGGTTAGCCGCGTTCTGTCACGGTTATTCATCGGGTTGTGGCCGAAGAAGAAGGCAGAAGTCCCGAAGGATAACTTGGAGAATCTTGCCAAGTCCTTCGATACAATTGAGGACCCGACCCTCCAACTGAAGGGGCTCTCTCTGAAGCGTGGCGCCGAGGGTGCCATTGCCCTTTCTCTTGCGCACGGTGCGGACTTCTACTGGGAGAAGGTGAACTCTCCCTATGGCCGCACCCGCGATGAGATGAAGGTTTGCATCGAGAAGGCGAAGAAGTTGGCGCCTGCACTGGCAGCGATTATTTCTCCTTCCGCAGCCTCTGCGGCATCTACTACGCCGGCTCCAACGATGGAAGAGCCTGCACCTCCGTCGACTTCTGGCGACGGATTTGCCATGCTCTCTTCTGCCACAGAGCAAAATGCTGAGGTGGCGTAGACTTCGGCTCCTCTGTAGCTTTCAATTTTTTCTTTTGAATGTAAAACTCCTTAGTTGCGTGCAACCCGAGAACTTTAGCCAAAGGGTTTTGCACTTATGTAAATATATTTCCTTCTCATGAGATCTTGTGCTGCCTCTCTGAAATGTTTCTTTTTTATTTTCTTTTGACTTCCAGTCGATGCATACCAACGATCCCTTGGCTCGCGGGTCTGCTCCTTCCGCTGCCCGCGCGTTCGACTCGACGATTTCGTCGCCTCCTAGTCGATGCAGTCAATGCACAGAGTACTCTTTAAGGATATCTGATCTTGAAACTCACCTGACTTTAGCCAAATGCCAAGCTCAGATGGCATTTGACAAAGCCAGCAAGACTTCTAATTTGATGAAGCAGGTATCTATTCTTGATGATAAGGTGTCCAGCTTGACGGCAAAAGTTTTGCATCACAAGGAATGCAATTCTTTTCTCCTTGGCATTATTGAATCCGCCTGCGAGATGTTGCGATGTAAGTGTCCTTTCGACTTATATTTTCCTCTTTTTGTTCCACTGCTGCTTTTATGATATCCTCTTGCCCTCGTAGGCACTTGTTTAGATTTCGCTGCTGAAGATCGTCGGGTTACCGAGCGAAATGCGGCCCTAGAGAAAATGTCCGCAGGTGTTGAAAATTTGTGGTCTGATCCTCGACGCCGGAGTGCTGTTGTATTGCTTCAGGACCGTGCCCAGCACGTTGGCGAAGCGGTGGATGGCTGCAGAAGATCTCTCATAACTATGCACTCGGTTATGCTTCCTCGCAATCCTCTACCTGCGACTTTTCCACTACTTCTTGATACTTTTAGATCCAGCCAGCGAATTCATCGGTTGATAGAACTGAACTTAGTGGCAGGTGCCAATTTTGCTCTTGGGTGGATACGCAAGTGGCAACCAAGACTCAATTATAGTTCTATGTCGCTGACCTACCCTCCAGGTGGAGCTAGCCTTCGAGTACACTTGGAGAGTACCTTACAGCCTGCCCGACGAATTATAGCCAGGCTTTTGCAAGAAGATTCCGCGTTTTTCCGCGAGTTTCACTATTTAGACCCTTTGGGTGTAGATGATTCCGACAACCCGATGTTGTAATACTTATTGGAAACTGATACGTCTTAAACGTATCTATAATTTTTGATGCTCCATGCTTGTTTTTACACCATTTGCCTATTGTTTCGTTACACTTAGTGGCATTTTTATGCATTTTCCAGAACTAACCTATTAACGAAGTGCCACAGTACCAGTTTCCTGTTTTCTGCTATTTTTGTGTTTCAGAAGTGATACACAGGAAATATTCTCGGAATTGGACGAAACAAGTTCCTGAAGTCTTATTTTACCTGGAAGCTTCCAGAGATCCGAAGAGGAGTAGGAGGTGGGCCACAGGGGCCCCACACACACAGGTGGCGCGGCCAGGCCCCTGGCCGCGCCAGCCATGTGTGAGGAGGCCATGGCCCTCCTCTGACATCGCCCCTTCGCCTATAAGAAGCCTCGGGACGGAAAACCCTAGAGGAGTCGACAATTTTCCAGAAGCAGTTCTGTAGCTCCTCCGCCATCGCCGACGAATTTCGGGGGACAGAAGTCTCTGTTCCGGCACCCTGCCAGGACGGGGAAGTGCCCCTGGAGCCATCTCCATTGGTCTCCATCGCCGTCTCCGCCATCTCCATCGACCTCACCGCCATCTCCATCAACCTTGATGTCTCCTATGATGAGGAGGGAGTAGTTCATCCTCGGGGCTAAGGGCTCTACCGGTAGCTATGTGGTTCACCTCTCTCTCCCATGATGTGATCTTTATGTGATCGTGAGCTTTGTATCATGTTGAACAAGTACATGTTATTATTCAGATATTTTGTGTACTCTAGCAATGTTATTAAAGTAATCTATTCCTCCTACTATGGTGTAACGGTGACAGTGCGTGCATCATGGTGGTACTTGGTTTAGGCTATGATTGTGATCTCTTGTGGATTATGAGAATAATTATTGCTATGATAGTTTGAGTGATCTATTCCTCCTTTCATGGTGTAATGTTGACAGTGTGTGCACCGTGTTAGTACTTGGTTTAAGTTGCAATGATTTCTATCTTGAGTTGTGATCTGATTTGGGTATCTCTATGAGTGGTGTTTGTCAAGTACTTGATGAACTTTAAGGGGTGCTTCTGTAGCCACTACACAGTGATTAGTGTTATTCAATAGGAGAGTAATTCAGAGTACCATTGTGGAGAGAAGTTGTTTATTTGTTCAATCATGTTATATTGTTGGGAGTGTGTCCACTAGTGAAAGTATGATCCCTAGGCCTTGTTTCCAAGCTTTGCACACCGTTTACTTGTTGTTTTGTTACATGTTTGCTTGCAGTGATTTTTATTCCAGATTGTATTTACTACTTATAATCATCTATACCACTTGTATTTCACTATCTCTTCGCCGAACTAGTGCACCTATACATTTGACAACTGTATTGGGTGTGTTGGGGACACAAGAGACTTTCTGTATCGTAATTGCAGGGTTGCTTGAGAGGGATAGCTTTGACCTCTAACCTCCCTGAGTTCGATAAACCTTGGGTGATCCACTTAAGGGAAACTTGCTGCTGTTCTACAAACCTCTGCACTTGGAGGCCCAACAAGTGTCTACAAGAATAGAAGTGCGTAGACATCAAGCTCTTTTCTGGCGCCGTTGCCGGGGAGGTAAGGTAAAAGGTACTCGCATCCTCCTGTGTGAGTGCTCGGAGTTATTTCCTTTAGATTCTGCAATTACATCTTTTTGTTTCCTGTTTTTGTTTTCACTAGTTAGGCTTAATGGAAAACAAAGAGTTCTGTAGTCTTTTTCCTGAGTTTAGATATGAAGTGTTTGAAGAGAAAATTGAAAAACCTTTGGAGCTTAATTTGCATGCTAATAGTGTTGTTAGTATGAATGTTTCGAACACCGTTATTGCTAATGCTATAGAAAAGTCTAAGCTTGGGGAAGCTGGTTTTGTTAAACATGATATTTTTAGTTCCCCAGCTTTAGTGGAGAAAGTTTGTTTTGATAATATTTTATCTCCCATATGTGATGTTCCTTCTTATGATGATATGTTTGAATAATATGCTTTGCGAAATAGTTGTTCTCTAGCTTGTGATGATACTAAACCTCTAGTTTATGATGGCTATGATGATGAGTATAATATTTTCAGTTCACCTACTATTGAGGATAAAATTAGTTATGATTACAATATGCCTCCTATTTATGATGATTATGGTGATGAGAATAATTATTCTATTGAATTTGCTCCTACTACTATTGTTCCTGTGGTGAGTATTAATTCTTTTATGCATGTGGCTCATGATAGGGAAGCTTTATGTGATAGTTATATTGTTAGTTATATTCATGATGCTACTGAAAGTTATTATGAGAGAGGGAAACATGGTTTGATGGATCTCAACAATATTAAGTTTCCCCTCTTTATGTTGCAAATCTTGAAGTGGTACTTGTTTTATCTATCCATGCTTGCTACTATGTGCCTCGTTGATTTATTTTCTTACAAGATTCCTATGCATAGGAAGTGGTTCAGATATAAATGTCTTTCATATCTGCTTTTTGATGCTCTCTATTGCTTTAAGTTTCTATATGACGCCTTTGCATCAAGCTCTTATATGGCGCCCACATGAGCATCTTTGCAAATTACTGCACCTAGCTCAAAGGCGTTAAAGAAAAGCACTCTTGGGAGATAACCCATTGTTTTATTTTCAGTACTTTTTCTTTTATTTGAGTCTTGGAAGTTATTACTACTGTAATGACCTCTCCTTATCCTTTTTATTTCGTTTTTGTGCCAAGAGAAGCCTCTAATTTGAGTGAGGTAAGATTTGGGGATGTTGCTGTCCTGAAACAGTTTTTGGTGCTGCACCGTAAAAATTCGTGAAAATTCTCTGTTTATCTTTTGGACCTGCGATTTCTTGTGCATATGCCCCAGGTTATATCCAAACTTTTGTTAGTTGAACACTTTTTGATTTGAGCAACAGAAAACCCCTCAAAAATTCGACCTTTGTCAGCTGTTCTATTTTGACAGATTTCTGCCAATATTTGTGTTTGCCGCTCGATCGATTTCTTTTTGAGTTCTTTTGATTATGGAACTTTTGGGGAAGTTGCTACAGTAGTATATACTTTATATGTGGTGGTTTTGTGCTGAAATCTGAACTGAAAAGGGTCGATTCATTATTATGCTTGCACTAATGTTGCTAATAGATTTATGTTTAGTTTTGTATGAAGGAAGTTTTCAAGTGTAGGGATTGGAGAATGATGAGATGAGTTAAAGAATGGACAAAAGCTCAAGCTTGGGGATGCCCATGCATCACCCCAAGAAATATCCAAGAAGTACAAGCGTCAAAGCTTGGGGATGCCCCCGAGGCACCCCTTCTTCATCGGCAAAAATCAGGTCACCTTTCAAGACACTATATTTTTATTGCTTCATGCACTATGTGTTTTTCTTGGAGCGTCAGTTGTTTTTGTTTTCAGTATTAGTTTAGTTTAGTTTGCTGCAATAAATGGTTAGATCACATCATGTTTCTTTTGGAGGAGATGAACTCATTTTTTATTTGCCAAGAACACTCTGTTTTTCACTCTTATCGTTTCAACGAGTGTTCTTCTTTTTCTGCTACTGCTTTTGGTTTTCGTTTTCACCTTGATTTGCATTCAGATCTTCTTATATTTATTTATCAAGGTGTGTTTTTGCCTCTGATCTTTATTGGTTTTCATCAAAAGAGGTGTCTTTAAAAATTTCAAATGGTGTTGGAAAAGAGAAAAAGCTTTATGCAAAAAAGTGGTACAAGAAGGAGCTTGTGTAGACTGCGGCCTAGGCTTTTTCATGTCATGCTTGATGTCTTTTTGATAGTATGCTTAGTGGTTTTGCTGTAGCATGACTTGTCTCAAATAACTGAGATTGCTTAATGAGCCTTTGAAAAAATCATGCGTTGTTTTAATTATTTGGAAGCATTATTTTGGTTTTCTCCTTGATGCTTTATTTGGGTTGACTTGGCGCATGCTCACACATGTTAGACTCTTACAAAGTCGCCAATAGCCTTCATGATCATTTAGTTTTTGACTTTTGATGCCATCCTATGCTTCTTTTAATGTCACTTTGTCGCTTTGCATGATTATGGCCATTATTGCTCTCTTAGTTGGTCGCTCCCAGTCTTTTGCTAGCCCTCATTTTGTACTGAGTATGAGCTCTACTCGTGCATCCAACTCCTAAAAAACCAAGTTTGCCATTGTGTCCACTATAAATTCCTATGCATGGTATTTGTAAGCCATTCCAAAGTAAATTTTCGTGTGCTACCTTTCAAAAACCTTCAAAATACTTCTCGTTTTGTGACACTGTTTTCAGCTCATGGGGACGTAGTGGTCGGATTTGCTATCTTCCATATTGCTTATTCCAAAAAGAAAAAAAAAAGAAAAAAAGAAAGAAAAAAGGCACTCCTCCAATGAATGTGAATGTTGGTGGGCACCCGATGGAATCGGTTAGCCATGGTATGTGAAAGGAAAAGGTGGGGAGGAGTGCCAAGTTTTATAAAAAGAGCACAAGAGTGCCAATCTCTCTCTCAAAAACTTGCTTTATTTTTGTATGGAAGATAGTAAGAACCCCATTGCCAGTCGTTGACAAAGACAACCACCTCTCAAAATCAAGTTTTATCTCTCTGTTTTACAAATGAAAAGCTCTAGCACATGTTTAAATCACTGCTTCCCTCTGCGAAGGGCCTTTCTTTTACTTTTATGTTGAGTCTCCACCTTCTATCTTTATGCACCATTAAGAGAGCATAGTTGTCATTCTTAGTGTAATATGCATTGTCCCAAAGTTCATTGATTGATTCATATTGTTGGTTTCACTTGTTCTTAAATTATTTGTATCTAGTCGCCCTCTTAAACTTGAAGGTGTCCTATGCATTTATGTTTTGCTCTCCATGAGGGACAAGCTGAAAACCATTTGTATGTTTTTCCTTATGATTTGAACACACGTTTGACTTTCATTGTTTCATTTTCATGATCTTTTATTTGTGTTCATTTGCATGTTTACAACATGGTTGCTAAGTTTCTATTATCAAGATTATATCTTTCATGCCCATGTTTTAAGTTCTTTTGATCCCAGCTCACAAATGCTTACATATATGATCAAGATTGTGTAGGTGCATGTCACCTCAAAAATTATTCTTTTGTTATCACTTACCTACTCGAGGACGAGCAGGAGTTAAGCTTGGGGATGCCTGATACGTCTCAAACGTATCTATAATTTTTGATGCTCCATGCTTGTTTTTACACCATTTGCCTATTATTTCGTTACACTTAGTGGCATTTTTATGCATTTTCCAGAACTAACCTATTAACGAAGTGCCACAGTACCAGTTTCCTGTTTTCTGCTGTTTTTGTGTTTCAGAAGTGATACACAGGAAATATTCTCGGAATTGGACGAAACAAGTTCCTGAAGTCTTATTTTACCCGGAAGCTTCCAGAGATCCGAAGAGGAGTAGGAGGTGGGCCACAGGGGCCCCACACACACAGGTGGCGCGGCCAGGCCCCTGGCCGCGCCAGCCATGTGTGAGGAGGCCCTGGCCCTCCTCTGACATCGCCCCTTCGCCTATAAGAAGCCTCGGGACGGAAAACCCTAGAGGAGTCGGCAATTTTCTAGAAGCAGTTCCGCAGCTCCGCCGCCATCGCCGACGAATTTCGGGGGACAGAAGTCTCTGTTCCGGCACCCTGCCGGGACGGGAAAGTGCCCCCGGAGCCATCTCCATCGGTCTCCATCGCCGTCTCCGCCATCTCCATCGACCTCACCGCCATCTCCATCAACCTTGCTGTCTCCTATGATGAGGAGGGAGTAGTTCATCCCCGGGGCTAAGGGCTCTACCGGTAGCTATGTGGTTCACCTCTCTCTCCCATGATGTGATCTTTATGTGATCGTGAGCTTTGTATCATGTTGAACAAGTACATGTTATTATTCAGATATTTTGTGTACTCTAGCAATGTTATTAAAGTAATCTATTCCTCCTGCTATGGTGTAACGGTGACAGTGCGTGCATCATGGTGGTACTTGGTTTAGGCTATGATTGTGATCTCTTGTGGATTATGAGAATAATTATTGCTATGATAGTTTAAGTGATCTATTCCTCCTTTCATGGTGTAATGTTGACAGTGTGTGCACCGTGTTAGTACTTGGTTTAAGTTGCAATGATTTCTATCTTGAGTTGTGATCTGATTTGGGTATCTCTATGAGTGGTGTTTGTCAAGTACTTGATGAACTTTAAGGGGTGCTTCTGTAGCCACTACACAGTGATTAGTGTTATTCAATAGGAGAGTAATTCAGAGTACCATTGTGGAGAGAAGTTGTTTATTTGTTCAATCATGTTATATTGTTGGGAGTGTGTCCACTAGTGAAAGTATGATCCCTAGGCCTTGTTTCCAAGCTTTGCACACCGTTTACTTGCTGTTTTGTTACATGTTTGCTTGCAGCGATTTTTATTCCAGATTGTATTTACTACTTATAATCATCTATACCACTTGTATTTCACTATCTCTTCGCTGAACTAGTGCACCTATACATTTGACAACTGTATTGGGTGTGTTGGGGACACAAGAGACTTTCTGTATCGTAATTGCAGGGTTGCTTGAGAGGGATAGCTTTGACCTCTAACCTCCCTGAGTTCGATAAACCTTGGGTGATCCACTTAAGGGAAACTTGCTGCTGTTCTACAAACCTCTGCACTTGGAGGCCCAACAAGTGCCTACAAGAATAGAAGTGCGTAGACATCAGAAACGCGAGAATTTCTTATTTCGCGACTGTATGTCTGAAATATATTTTCAGAGCGTTTTTTTTGTATGATTCGTGCGTTTGCCGCATTTGCTCTTTGAAAGACTCGTAAGCTCGAACATGAGGAACGTTTTGTCTTTATTGTACTTGTAATGTAAGATACATGGGGTGACCCAAGAGATCCGGCCTATGACCTGTGTTCTGGATCTAGAGGGCATTGCCCCTGGTATAACCCGTGGCTTTTACAGCCTTATTCTTCTACCCTACTTTATTGTTCTTTGATTTTTATGCCGCCATGGCTTTCTCTTCCTCTTCTGTATCTTTGCTTTCTCCTGATGCTTCTACTCGTGGTTTCTTCATTTCGGGCTCCGTAATGCGTCCTTCGAGTAGCTCGACACCTTCTGTAGTCGTGTCTTTCGCCTTTTCTGCATAGTTGGTATCATGCCAAAGTTTTGCGCCATCTTATGGAACTCCCTGTCGCAGATATCTGAGACTTCAAAACTTCCTTTTACTGTAATTATTCCTCTTGGTCCTGGCATTTTGAGTACCAGATAATTGTAATGAGGCACTGCCATGAATCGCGAAAACGCGGGTCGCCCGAGGATCGCATGATACTGAGATGGCCAGTCCATGACTTCGAAGTCTAGTTTTTCTGTCCTGTAGTTTTGTCGGTTGCCAAAGAAAACATTGAGTGCTATTCGACCCAGTGGGTAATTGGCACTTCCTGGTACGATTCCGTGGAAGGAACAATCCGTTGGCTTCAGGAACTCTAGTGATATATGCATTGCTCTGAGTGTTTTTGCGTATATCAGGTTGATTCCACTTCCTGCGTCCATGAATATTCCGTCGACATCATACACGCCGATTTGAGCTTTAAGTACCAAAGGCGCGTTTCCTGGCCGAGGTACTGTTATAGGGTGGTCTTCTCTGTTGAACTCGATTGGTTGTTCTGACCAATGCAGATACTCCGTTGCGGCTGGCGGTGAGATGACTGCTAAGTTGACTTGTCGAGTGATACTCTATTCTTCTTTGTTCGACTTGGGCATAGGTTGTATCATTGCTGTGATGTGTCCTTTTGATGGAACATACCCTTCGTCGTCGTCGTGCCCCTGGTTCTGCTGGTCTTGTTCTTGAGGAGCTCCGTTGTTTCCTTGTTGCTTTGTCGGGGGATTGTTGCTTCCTTCAAATCCTTGTCGCCTTGCTTCGGTTTGCTTGTTTAGTGCTGCCTCTTGTAGTTTTAAGAATGTTGTCAATCTTTCATAGCGTGCCTTGATACTCGCTTCCCATCGACGAACGCTGAGTGTATATGACAAGGTCCGTTGAGCATATCTTCTGGCGATGGGTTGTACTCTCGGGGTTCTCTCGTGGGGAACTTTTTGTAGTCCTCTTTCCCGTAGCTTCTATATCCCGAGCTTTGGCGATCACTTCCTTGATAGCTGTTGTCTTTGTATCCTGTGGCGACTTGGCTATGGGAGCCATAGTTGTCGTAGTTTCTGGACCGTCTCCTTTGACTTCCATATCTATTCCTTCTGTCGTCCTCTGGGGATCGTGTCCGCTTGTTGTTGCATGCGTCTTCTCCATCTGCAAATCTGTTTGCTACGTCCATGAGGTCTGACACTGTTTTCGGCTTGATTCTGCCCATCTCTTCGACTAGGTCTCTTCGCCTTAATCCAATGATGAACGCGTATATTGCTCTTTCGTCTGAAACTTCGACTGCCGAATTTTTGATGAGACTCCATCTTTGGATATATGCCCGCAATGTTTTGTCGCGTTGTTGTACACACGCTTTGACTTCTTCTATTGATGCTGGCCGCTTGTATGTCGACCTGAAGTTGCTTGTAAATTGCTTTGTGAGGTCTTCCCAGCTTCCAATAGTTTCTTTCTCTAGTTTGCTTAACCATGACCTTGCTGCGCCGGTGAGGTGTAGTTGCAAACTTTACATTGATGTTTCTTTGGTTCCTCCTAATATTTGTACTGCTTGTAGATAATTTGAGAGCCATGATTGTGGTTCCTGTGATCCGTCGTACTTTTGCTGATCATGAGATAACTTAAATCCTTTGGGAACTGGAGTGGTGCGAACCCTGCGGGTAAAGCACGATGCCCCCATCTCTTTTTCGTCTTCTTTGTAGTCGCGTTTTTCGTTTGGGGATCGCGATCTTCGGGTTCCACCGTGCTATTTTGGTGATGGCGTTCGAGATCGTTGTTTGCTGCTTCTGCGCCGAGGACTGATGTGATGGCGAGGTGACCTTGCTTTATGCGCTTCCTTGGGGTGATACGCTTCCTCTCCTTTTGCTGATAGCTTGTGGCCCACCATGTTAAGTCCATTCAATGCTGCTCTATGCATATGTTCCCTAGGATCTCCTAGACTTGGTCGAGTTGTGAGCAGATACGCTTGTGCTGCTACTAGTGCTGCTTCAGGGGTTTTTGGTAAGATGTTCCCCTGCTCGTCGACCGATAGGAAGGATGAGTCGAGGTTTTTGGAAATACTTTTCCTGTCGGAGTATTCGAGGTTGTCGTACCTTGAACCGTGTCGATGATTTTTCCTTGCGTTACTATATGATGCGTTGCTTCGCGCTTTACGAGTAGCGTCGCTAGCTACGATGGCTGATTCCTTCCTTTGTTGGATCTCTATTTTCTCCCTTGCTAGTTGCTTCGCCTGCTGCCTTAGGGCATAATGATACCCCAAAAGCATGTCTTTGCTAGAGTTTGATGGTATTGGCGTGCCGTGCTCTACGACTTCTCTTATTATCCTCCATTCGTCGACTGATAGTCGAATTTTTTCCCTGGCTGTGAGGGATTCTGCTATTTGTCCTTCTGCTAGGTGATTTGCTCCTCTGTCGATATTTGCTGGGTTTAGCACTGGGTTATTATTTTCGTCGAATTCTTCTGAGTTGTCTCCCACAATGGCGAGCACCTGGCATTGTATGCCGATGTTACTATTGAAGCTTGAGAAGATCGAGTCGCCATCTTCAGAAAGCTCTAACCCTGTCTTCCATGTGTCTGTTGATTTGTCTGAGATATCATCGAGGCAGATCATGAGATCGTTGAGTTGGACTCCTGCGTCGAAATTTTCCATTGCTTCATTGTCTTCTGTGATTTTTTCCTTTTTGCACTTCTTCCAAGCTGACCGGCGAGTTTACCTCGCTGGAAAAGCCTTCAGAATATTCCACCGTTGCTACTGTTTCGGCCTCACTTGCCGACGGATCTTGTTTCGTCGGATCTGAAAGGCGAGATGAACCCGATGGCCCGATGAGGATGCTTAAACTTCCGATTGTCAACTCTATCTCTTGATTTTCGTCGACTTCTGCACTGCTGTTGGCTAAAAGCGAAAAAGCCATCGAATTCATGATTCCAACGCCCAAGATCCCCATGGTCGGCGCCAATTGACGAGGGGTTAACTCGACAAATGTCCTAGATGAAGGACTTAGGATCGGGGAGATAGAGCGTCGGATGAACTCGAAGGTAAAGTTAGTCGAAATAGGTGTGTGTCGAAAGTAAACTTGGGTGTTCAACCTGGCTTGCTTTCAATCTGCCCTACACCGTCCCCTCCTGGCCCCTATATATAGATGGCCAGGTCTCGAGGATCGGGTAGGGTCCGATACAGATTACAGTATCGACATACGGTAATAACTCGTATTCGACTTATCATTACAATTGGGCCTAGCTTTAACGGGCCTCAGGGGTACTCAACATATGGGCTCTATTAACTATACCCTTGTCAATGGGTATGCTGCAAATTTCCACCATGAATTATGCATGGCTTAGATTGGCGGCCCAGGCGTTTCCCTAACACATATACAAACTCCATGATCCCCGCAAGATTCCCAATTCATTTCACACCGCTAGCATCCATAAACAAAAGATCACGGTATCAACTCAAATAATAAGTGCAATGTTGAAAGCTTGCCCCATGACGGCGTGGTTGGGCTAGTCTCCAACTTACAACTTGCAAGCATAACAACTCAACATAAGAGACCACAATGTCAAATCTTTAAGAACGAGAAAAATAAAGTGTGCCTTTCGGTTCGTGAGAGCTTTACTGACCAATTTTCGCATAACACTGGTAAGAGTTTAATTTGAAGAGTAGATAAAAGCAAGTCAAATGTACTTTGGAATAGCAAATTGCTAATAGGTATGTATGATGGACACTTCGACAAACTTGGTTTTTAGGAGTTGGATGCACGAGTAGAGCTCATACTCAGTACAAGGCGAGGGCTAGCAAAAGACTGGGAGCGACCAACTAAGAGAGCAATAATGGCCATAATCATGCAAAGCGATAAAGCGACATTTAAAAGAAGCATAAGATGGCATCAAAAGTCAAAAACTAAATGATCATAAAGGCTATTGGCGACTTATTTTTATAGTCAACATGGTGTAAGCATGCGCCAAGTCAACCCAAATAAAGCATCAAGGAGAAAACCAAAATAATGCTTCCAAACGATAAAAACAACGCATGATTTTTTCAAAGGTTCATTAAGCAATCTCAATTATTTGAGACAAGTCATGCTACAGCAAAACCACTAAGCATACTATCAAAAGGACATCAAACACGACATGCAAAAACCTAGGCCGCAGTCTACACAAGCTCCTACTTGTACCACTTTTTGCATAAAGCTTTTTCTCTTTTCCAACACCATTAAAACCTTTTTGAGGAAAACCAACATGGACCAGAGGTAAAAAATACACCTTGATGGAAAGATAAAACAAGATCTGAACAAAAATCAAGGCAAAAAATGCAAGCTAAACGCCGTAGCAGAAAAAGAGAACACTCATTGAACGATAAGAGTGAAAACTAGAGTGTTCTTGGCAAATGAAAAGCGAGTTCATCTCCTCCAAAAGAAACATGATGTGATCTAACTATTTATTGCAACAACCAAAACAAAAGTAAACTGAAAGCAAAAGTAAAGACGCTCCAAGAAAAATGCATAGTGCATGAAGCAATAAAAATATAGTGTCTTGAAAGGTGACCTGATTTTTTCCGATGAAGAAGGGGGTGCCTCGGGGCATCCCCAAGCTTTGACGCTTGTACCTCTTGGATATTTCTTGGGGGTTGGATGGGCATCCCCAAGCTTGAGCTTTTGTCCATTATTCATCTCATCTCATCATTCTCCAATCCCTACACTTGAAAACTTCCTTCATACAAAACTAAACACAATTCTATTAGCAACATTAGTGTAAGCATAATAATGAATCAACCCTTTTTGCTTCAGGTTTCAACCTAAAACCACCACATATTAAGCATATACTACGGTAGCAACTTCCCCAAATGTTCCGTGATCAAAAGAACTCAAAAAGAAAGCGATAAAGCGGCAAACACAAATATTGGCAGAAATCTGACAAAACAGAACAGCTGACAAATGTCGAATTTTTGAGGGGTTTTCTGTTGCTCAAATCAAAAAGTATTCAACTAATGAAAGTTTGGATATAACCTGGGGCATATGCACAAGTAATCGCAGGTCCAAAAGATATACAGAGGATTTTCATGAATTTTTACGGTGCAGCACCGAAAACTGTTTCAGGACAGCAACATCCCCAAATCTTACCTCACTCAAATTAGAGGCTTCTCTTGGCACAACAATGAAATAAAAAGGATAAGGAGCAGTTATTATAGTAGTATTAACTTCCAAGACTCAAATAAAAGAAAAAGTACTGAAAGTAAAACAATAGGTTATCTCCCAAGAGTGCTTTTCTTTAACGCCTTTGAGCTAGGCGCATTAATTTGCAAAGATGCTCATGTGGGCGCCATATAAGAGCTTGAGGCAAAGGCGCCATATAGGAACTTAAAGCAATAGAGAGCATCAAAAAGCAAATGTGAAAGACATTTAAATCTAAACCACTTCCTATGAAAAATAGTCTTGTAAAGAGACAGGTCATGAAAGCGCAAAGCAAAAAGCATAGGAAGGCAAAACAAGTGCAACTTCAAGAATTGCAACATAAAGAGGGGAAACTCAATATTGTTGAGATTCATCAAACCATATTTCCCTCTCTCATAATAACTTTCAGTAGCATCATGAATAGAACTAACAATATAACTATCACATAAAGCATCCCTATCATGCGCCACATGCATAAAAGGATTAATACTCCCCACATGAACAATCGTAGTAGGAGCAGATTCAACAGAATAATTATTCTCATCACCATAATCATCAAAAATAGGAGGCATATTGTAATCATAACTAATTTTCTCCTCAAAAGTAGGTGAACTGAAAATATTATACTCATCATCATAACCATCATAAACTAGAGGTTTAGTATCATCACAAGCTAGAGAACAGCAATTTCTCAAAGCATATTCATCAAACATATCATCATAAGAAGGAACATGGATAGTACTAATGGTACAATAATTATTAACCTTAGAATTGGTACCAAAAAGATTTTCAATATCAAAAGTAGAGTGTTTTTCCCAATCATGATCACTAACATAGGTAACAGGCATAGGAACATCACATAGGGGAGATAAAATATCATCAGAGCAAACTTTCTCCACTAAAGCTGGGGAACTAAAAATATCATGCTTAACAAAACCAGCTTCCCCAAGGTTAGACTTTTCTATATCATTAGCAATAACGGTGTTCAAAGCATTCATACTAACAACACTATTAGCATGCAAATTAAGCTCCAAAGGTTTTTAAATTTTCTCTTCAAACACTTCATATCTAAACTCAGGAAAAAGACTAAAGAACTCTTTGTTTTCCATTAAGCCTAACTAGTGAAAATAAAAACAAGAAACAAAAAGATGTAATTGCAGAATCTAAAGGACATAACTCCGAGCATTCACACAGGAGGATGCGAGTACCTTTTACCTTACCTCCCCGGCAACGGCGCCAGAAAAGAGCTTGATGTCTACACATGCTTCTGTTTTGTAGACAGTGTTGAGGCTCCAAGTGCAGAGGTTTGTAGAGCAGCAGCAAGTTTCCCTTAAGTGGATCACCCAAGGTTTATCGAACTCAGGGAGGAAGAGGTCAAAGCTATCCCTCTCAAACAACCCTGCAATTACGATACAAAAAGTCTCTTGTGTCCCCAACACACCTAATACACTTGTCAGATGTATAGGTGCACTAGTTCGGCGAAGAGATAGTAAAATACAAGTGGTATAGATGATTATAAGTAGTAAATGCAATCTGGAATAAAAATGACAGCAAGCAAACAAGTAACAAAACAGCAAGTAAACGGTGTGCAAAGCTTGGAAACAAGGCCTAGGGATCATACTTTCACTAGTGGACACACTCCCAACAAATATAACATAATTGAACAAATAAATAACTTCTCTTCACTATGCTACTCTGAATTACTCTCCTATTGAATAATACTAATCATTGCGTAGTGGCTACAGAAGCACCCCTTAAAGTTTATCAAGTACTTGACAAACACCACTCATAGAGATATCCAAATCAAATCACAACTCAAGATAAATATTATTGCAACTTAGACCAAGTACTAACACGGTGCACACACTGTCAACATTACACCATGAAAGGAGGAATAGATCACTTCAATACTATCATAGTGATAATTATTCTCATAATCCATAAGAGATCACAATCGTAGCCTAGACCAAGTACCACCATGATGCACACACTGTCACCGTTACACCATGGCAGGAGGAATAGATTACTTTAATAACACCACTAGAGTACACATAATGATGAAGAGTAGCATCTACTTATTCAACATGATACAAAGCTCACGATCACATAAAGATCACATCATGGGAGAGAGAGAGGTGAACCACATAGCTACCGGTAGAGCCCTCAGCCCCGGGGATGAACTACTCCCTCCTCATCATAGGAGACAGCAAGGTTGATGGAGATGGCGGTGAGGTCGATGGAGATGGCTCTGGGGGCACTTCCCCGTCGGGTGCCGGAACAAAGACTTCTGTCCCCCGAAATTCGTCGGCGGCGGCGACGGAGCTACGGAACTCTTTCTGGAAAATTGCCGATTCCCCTAGGGTTTTCCGTCCTGAGGCTTTATATAGGCGAAGGGGCATCGTCAGGGGGCTGCCAGGGGCTCCTCCCACATAGGGGGCGCGGCCAGGGCCTGGGCCGCGCCGCCCTGGTGTGTGGGCAGCCCCTGGCCCCCCTCCGGCTCTCGTTTGGTCCTTGTCCTTCGTCCGGGAAAAATAAGACTTCTGGAACTTGTTTCGTCTAATTCTGAGAATATTTCCTGTGTAGCTTTTCTGAAACACAAAAACAGCAGAAAACAGGGAACTGGCACTGTGGCATCTTGTCAATAGGTTAGTTCCGGAAATCGCATAAAAACGCCACGAAGTGTAACAAAACACAAGGCAAATGGTGTAAAAACAAGCATGGAGCATCAAAAATTATAAATACGTTTGAGACGTATCAATGAGTTAGATGTGCCATATTCTAATGGTAGTTGTTCATAGTTTACTCATTTAAATGTTCTAAACTAATACATTTTCACTATAATAGCCCATATGCACGCTTGATGGTACAAACATTGTGACCACCTAGGCCATGCCTAGGACATCTAAGCACTGCCTAGGCACTAGGCAAATGCCAACCGCCTCACATACACCTAGAGCTTTTTCCAACCATGATTCAAATCAAGCAGATCTTTATAAATGGATTCAAGGTTTTGAACAATTTTTTCTTACAAATTTCATGTATCTTCTTATATGGATCTAAGGTTTCAAATGAACTTTTTTTGGAGAACTTTATAAATAATTTCCCATGGATCTGTTCAGACAAATCTAAACGGGAACAAATTTTGAGTGTGTTAGAAAGATCATGTTCAAATTCGGAAGAACTTTGTAATAACAACAAAGGATTCAACTTAACGCACGGGGTGAATGGGACGGTGGGAGAAAAGGAACGGGCGCCTTATGGGCCGGAAAAAATCGCGTTCGACTTTCTACCATGCCTATTTGACAATGTTTCTTGCGAAGTGGGACAAAACACATGGTGGTATCCTTCATGAAAAAAATGTTAGTGAATTCAAGTGGTCATCCTAATTATGTTTGACAACTATAGTGGCCTCATGGCCATATCTTGTAAATTTTGACTTATGTGTCCATGCCTTATTTTTTTCCTCTTTGTCACCATTACCATGGTGTCTTCATTTTTTTAATGTCTACTAGAAACTAGCTTTACCACAAACAAACCGCCTCCACTTCACTACAAGCTTCTTTCATGTACACCATACATTAGTACGAGAACGTATCAATTACGATGGGTCAATGCTAAAGTCCATGCTAAACCCTACTGGAGGGCATTGCAGATCGTACCACTCATTAATGTTGATTAAAAATATATTTTTCAAAAATACTAATTATAACAATATGTGTCGTCCTAGGCAAATATAGCAAATACATTGATGAAACAAGGAATTCACGCATTTCATATTAGTTGGAGGGGGGCTGCTAGTTTACGGGCACCCATGGGCATCGTTGAATTTATGACAGCACACAGAATGCCTATTTCTGTCGGAACGAATGGGCATTGGTGAAGGGAGGAAGACTACTGAGAAGAGGAAGAAGGTAGGAGCACCACCACCACACCACTAAAGAAGAGGAAGGAAAGCATGACCCGATGCCGCACCGTCGAAGACCACCCCTTCTCCCTAGCTATCGGCATTGGATGAACCGCCGGCTACCGTCTCCCGTGGACGGTGTCGCTCCTGCGCTGCCTTGACACCCCGCCCTACCCAAAGCACATCCACCATCGGTTTGCCATCGCCCAGGCTATCCCTCTAAGCCCCCCCCCCCCACCTACCCACACACACATCTTTCTCTGGAGCTGGTGACCCCCACCCAAACCCTAAGTCCGGTGACCCCACACCCCCACAACCCTAAGTTCTATTCCGAGCCTCCGCTGACGCCGCCACGGCAATTGCGGGCATGAAGTACGTTGCAAATTACAAACAAAATTAAGACCAAAACTAAAGCCCTCGCTAGACATTAATTAGTTAACTCGAGCCATAGTCCCTCCATTTCTATGAGTAAGGCGCACTTGTATTTGTAGACAAACTTTGATCGAAGGAATTTGACAACAATATCTGGATTATATATTACATAGTTAATATCGTTAGATCCATATTGAAAAAACACTCTCTAATGATTCCAAAATTGTATGCATTGTTCGTAGTAATTGAGCGGCTCTTCGGTCTCAACATAGGCAAATGTCTGGTAACGTTCATCGAAGCAATTATCATTCGTCATGTCAGTGATCAATGTCCCTTTGTCCCGATTACCCACCCGCATCACGTTGTCGTGCCGCAGCCTCCCACCCGATGACAAGGGTGGGCCTTTCCACCAATGCGCATAGAATGACCACTTGTCACATACCGTTAGGATGCATTGGCCAGGGTATATGAACTGTGGCCGTGAGACAGTCTGCCCAAGAATGTACCGGAGACACCACTGCCGCCCCTCCTCCAAAACCCACACGTCAGCCCAGTGGCCACCTTGCACGAAGCCCAACCTCCCGTGCACCTCTGTTAGGTGGTAGCTAGCCTCCCTAGCTACCGGTGTGGGTAGCGGTGTGGCGGCTATGACGCGCTCATCGCCAAGGTCAAAAGACACAACCTCCACGGCAGAGCCGCTCACAATGACCCTCACCCAATATGTCGTGTCGTCGATGCTAACAATGCCGGCGGCTAGGTTGGCCCTGGCGCCGCCCGGCCGACTGGCACCTCCCGCCACTCGGTCTCCCCCAACATGAACAAGTGGACGGCGTTGAAGCTGTAGACTGAGTCGAAGCTGCAAGGTAGGTGCACCACCGTGTATCGTCCTGTGATCGGGTGGTAGGCAAAGTTGTATTGCTCGTGCCATCTCTTACGGTCACGACACCTTTTGGACCGGCCGGCGCGCGGCGGCGGCGGAGGTACAGTTAGTCCCTCCCCAGTGGACAGGCTGATGACCATGACGTCGCTGCTGGCAGGCGGTAGGTCATTGCTGCGCAGGCAGAGGAGGCCATTGCACGTGCCGACCAGCCTCTTGTGGCGGATCCGGTGGAAACGTGGCAGGATCCTCCTCGGCGTCGGCAACATCATATCGCGGACGACGCCTATGTGCGTGTCCCATATGAGGAGCTTGGCGCGGCTCTGCATCTCCGTGGTGCGGTCGTCGACGAGCTCACGCCAGTGCCGGCAGACGAGGCGTGCCCGGCGCCGGCTGCTCGGCGGCAGCCGCCGCAGGATGTCCACCAACACGTCCGTCGAGAAGTACCGTTCCATAGCCACCACGTCGATCTGCAGCCTATTTCTTCTTCTTCTTTTCCTTGCACCACCACGATCGTCTTTCCCGTCCTTGACGTGTCCTTTAAAGCGGAAAGGAATCCGAATCTGACTTGTATCCAGGGTGTTGATCCGACAGCTGCAAATATTCGGCCTGTTCATCCCTGGACTTATAATATGGTACAGAGTTTCTAGTTCTTAAGGAAACTGTTGGTTGGTTCAGTTCTTTCTTCCTTCCTTGATTTTAGGGATGTAAACGCTCGGTATGATGCGACATAAGTCCGGTGCCTGCGTAAGTCGAATCCCGTAAAAATTAGCCCGTGGATGTAGTGTTACTCTGCTCATCCCTATGCCTGCGTCAGTTATTCGATCGTTAAATTTACAAGGTACATAAAAAATATGGTGCACATATATTACAGTACAATAGCCAGATTAGACGCCAAAAGGAAAACTTACATGGCGGTAGAACAAACACCGGACAAGCTTACAAGTTGCATCACAGAACAGAAGAAAACAAATATTTTTCACAAAGAAAAGTGTTCTTCACAAAGATGTTGCTACCACATTTCATATGAATAACATTTTTTTTGGAGGTAGCATCACATACAAGACAGACATACAAAGTACCCCGCCTTATCAGATGCAACTAAATGTCCTTGCAGGATGAAAAATGCTCCGAATCTTCTCAAGAACCTGCAACATTTTCAGTCAGCGTATTTGACGTCTGAAAGGTACACCCGAGCCTGTATCACACTAGTCCCAATCATGAAACCAGGCATCACCATCAAACCAACTTTAGGCCTCTCAGCACCTTCATCCAAGATTATGTTTTTGACCACACTCTCCATGTGAATCTCTGAGAACTCGTTTCCCTTTTTCACTTGGAAGACCCTGACCTTTGGGTCGAAAGAATATGCCAGCCTATGCAACAACCATATGGACTTCGCCAACTTGAGAAATGCTTGATAGAAAGGTGTCCTTGGATGGCCACCGCTCATGACATAGTTTCTCTGATCCATGTTACCGAAGAAAGAACCTTCCATTTTGGGGTGCACAAGTAACAGGTATTTGCTTCTGCAGAACTTACCGAAAACAGAATCTGGGTTTTGGCTCAATACATCCAGAGGATCCATGGCTCTCACTGCAAGGAATTGGTGGAAGAAAGCCTCATTGGATACAGTGGCAGTAGCGGCCTTGATGGAAAAACTCTCTTCATGGAAACCACTGAACATTCTTTGGCAAATATACGACTCAAATGCATACTTCTTGTGAGCCCTCCTTGTGTAAACTACATCAAGTTCAATTGCATTAGCAGCAGCATCGAGATCCCAACCAGCAGCTTTCATCATATTAATCAAGGGCTTTGAGAAATCATGTATTGATTGATATGCATTATCAGCAGCAGATGTAAATAAACTTGGTGTCAGCTCAATGGAGAAGTAGTTCTCTTCTTCATCAGATTCCTCAGATTCCTTGTTAAGTAAGCCCCTTTGTTTCAGTTTCTTCTCCAGCTTTGATTTTCGATGTTTGGCCTCATCAATTTGCTGCTGTAAATGGGTAATCTCGGTATCTCTGTTCTGGATCTGGGACTGGAACTTCTTTACCATGACCTCATATGTTTTTAACAAGTTCTGCTGCTCTTGTATTTCAGAAAGCAAGCGTGAATCTTGAGGTGATGCTGCTATTGCTTTAGGATTTTTCTCTCTGTAAGTATGCTTGAGTTCTGAAAGCCTCGTGAGCTCATCTATGACAAGCTTATCAGCAGTTTGAATCTTGTCTGGGTCATATGGGGTGTGAGCTTCCTGCAGCTGAATGTATGCAGCCTTTAAAGAGGATATGTTGTTGAATATCCTTCCAATCATACTGTCCATCGAGTCCATGTTCTGATTCATATTTTCATCAATGGGCTGAGGATAAACTTTCTGGCTATTGCTGTCATAAATCTGCGACTCCTTCGGGCCTGGTCGGATCATTACTTCTTGCCCTCAGAATCAACCAAGTTTAGTTGTCTCCAATCAACAAAAAAGTGGACATCCACCTGCAAAAGAAACTACTGGGTTCAGGTCATAATTTTACAGGATTGGATATGAACTACACAAGTGGCCAGCATAGGAATGGCTAAAAAAGCGACCTTCTTCATTAGTATTTCACATCCGATAATAAGAAAAAGAAGATTTGCACAAGTAAACTACAGCATGCCTTGGGTTGCTCTAAAACAGGTATCATATAACCAGAACCCCAAATTCTCAAACTTAAACAACAGATGTTTCATAATGACCTCCACGACCCAACCCAAAAACGAAAAAGCTCAGAAAACATATTTAGTGTTCAGGTGGGACAGCTAAGAGTAGTCAAACGATAGGTTGACCTCCCAAGATGAACGGTATGAACCACATTTAACTCATTAGATTTATATACCATATCAAAAAAATGTTAACCTTTAGGAAATCTAGAGAAGATTCATTTCAAGTGAGATGATCCATGGAACTATAAGTACAAGAAACCGCAATGCAAGTAGCATATGTGGGGAAAACCATTGGCATCATTAGATACCAATCACAACCTCACCACACCTTATAGCCTATCAACTCCCAGTCCCTTTACAGGTCGCTGACTCAGATTAAAAGGCTTCGCAGTCACATATCCATATCCTATACTGATGAAGATGATGTTGATTGCCTTCTAAGCAATACCCATGTGAAGTCCAATCATACCTTGCTTTCCTCTTAAGTCTTGGCTATAGCAGGCCCAAATTTCAACAATCTTAGTATAAATACACAGAGAAAGTCAATTGTCTGAACTATAATTGAATTCCCCATGTATGCGCCTACTGTCTACTGCAAACTCCATTGGGTAAATATCATTTTTAGCCAAGCACATAGAGAATAAACTCGTACAAAATGTTTTTTCAACCATACGAGAGGCGTGTTGGTAGGCTAAAGCTTCTCCAGGAACGGCTTCTCGCTGGCTACCCAGGGAAGTGGCTGATAAGGCCTTTCGCTGAGTGTCTCCTGGGCTAATGAAAGTCCAAAATGACTGGTATACCCCCCAGAAAAAAGCTAAGTTTTTCCCAGACTTAATGGACAGTATGATCTGAGTATTTTTTTAATAATATCAGTAAATTGACATGAAACTGGTGGTAGGTGTCGGCATTAGCAATTAAGATAGTGTCTTGACGCATGAGTTGATTAGATTGAACTTCTGAAGCATGGCACAGTCCAAACTTTGTATTGGAATTTTCCAAGCACGGCGCTTACCTTGCCTGACCTGCTTGAGTCGAGCAAGACCATGAGAGAGGGGGGGGGGGGGGGGGTATTTGCCTTGACCGATGTGGCCTGTGGTTATGATCAAATCCTCCATCACAAACCAGACCAGCGTGGATGGTTTTGATTGATCTCATGAAGCACTGGCAATGCCACTTCGATGTTGCTGAATCAACGCTGGCCTCTGCATCTCTTGTTACGTTTACTCACAGGTTCCGTCATCTACCAGGCTTAGCCATGATTTCAGCTACTACTTGTCCAGATATATATAATTTTAAACATCCCCCTTGTTCCTCCATTATAGTACCACATAAACAGAGCAAAACAGTAGCGCACGGAGACAAATCTACGGTTGAATGTATGCGAGAGAAATTCCGGATCCACTAAAACCAAACTCACAATCCATGGCAAATACGCACAGATAGACATGCTAACCTGACCCCGAGGATGAGGAGTTGGGGAGGTGGCACGCCACGGAGGGAGTTCCGGCGGTGAAGCGCTGGGAGGGGAGTAGGCGAAAGAGTTGGCTCCGGCGGTCAGGACGCCCGCTGCTCCAGGGATGTGGGCGTCCCGGCGATCTGGACGCGGAGATCCGGTACGTCTGCTAGCGACGAGGACGCGGCCAGGCAGGAGACGAGGAGGGGTCGAGGTCCGGGTGGTAGGGAGTGGGGAATTGGGGACCTCTGGCGACGGGGTGGTGTGGAGAAGGAGCTCCAGTCTCCAGAGGCGAGAGAATCTCAGGCGGCCGAGGAAGGGAAAGGGGAGTTGCGACTTGCGAGGAAGTGTCCAGACTCCAGACTCCACGGTATATGTTGCTACTTACATGCGGGCCACCCTGCAATGAAAACAAAAATGAGAAAAGGGGTCTCCGGAAATATAGTGGAACATGAGTCTAGGTGGATCCGCTTTCTTAAAAAAATAAAAAATAAACAATTTTAAAAGTTTTAAAAAAATTGCATATACATATTCTTTTGATACTTACTCGTGCAATTTTTTAAGAAAAAATACGATTGTATGTGACCTGCACAAAAATGACAAAATATCTAAAAACACTACAATGATTTGATTGCAAATATTCATTTTGCCTTTTTTTAATAGGACAATACGGTCGCATTTTGATTTAAAAATTTGCATGAGTACATATCAAGGTATATGTGTGAATTATTTCAATTTTACTAAAACTTTGAAATAACATTTTTTCTATTTTTTTAAAAACAGGGTCTACCTAGATCGAGGTTCACCAAATCTGGGTCAAAGGGGCCTCTCATATATATCCTGCAGAACGCTAAAAAATCACTTGATTATTGGTTTGGGACAAAAAAAATTGGAAAGAATATGTACTCATATGTAAAAGGTATAAGGGGGCTGGAAAAACGTGACCCCCTAGCTAGGGGTGGATATAGAGCCAGCTTGACTCAACTCAACTAATACTTGTTAATTAAGGAGCCAACTCCCTTCAAATTTTTAACTAAACGAGCTTCATACCATAACTCGGCTTGACTAAAAAAACTCAAGCTAGCTCATTAGACTCGTTAAGCTTGGTAAGAAACATGGAAAACATTAGCATCATAGCATATATATCATCAACAGACAACAGGGGCGGAGCTATCTATACGTTGCCTGGTGCACATGCACCAAGGACAGATTTTTTTCTACAACTGATTGGGTTAACAAAATGGCAATGTGCACCAGGTTATCTTAACGAGATTGCACCAGGGATGCCAATTTCACTCTGAAATCAAGCTAGCCTACCAGAGTGCACCATGCTATTTTTTTCCTAGCTTCGCCCCTGACAGACAACAATCTACAATATAATGTAAACTTAAACATTCAAAGGTTGCTTGGTGATATGTCCATTTTGCATCACTATTTTATATCATAATTTACTGTTATTTATCGATATATTTCATATTTAGAGATGATACTTATGTTGTTTCCTCTGTTTTTACATGTTTGATGATCATTGGAGGATTTGCTGCCGGAGTCAGGATTCTGCTGGAAAAAGGACCGTCAAGACACCATATTTCGGAAGATCTGAAAATTCTAGAAAAATACCAGGAAATTATATTTTACCAGAAGACTGAAGAAGCCAGAAGGAGAAGGCGAGAGGAGCAACAGGGCGGGCTCACCACCAGGGGGCGCGGGCCCACCCCTGGCCGCGCCGGCCTGTGGTGAGGCTATCCTGGCCCACTTCTGTCATTGCCCCTTCGCGTATTTCATTGTCCCCAAAAACCTAAGTGAAGGGGGGCTCAGAGATAGACACCGCCGCCTCTGCGGGGCGGAAAACACCAGAGAGAGAAAAGCTCTCTGGCAGGCAGGAATCTGCCGGGGAAATTCCTTCCCGGAGAGGGGAGATCGTCGTCATCGTCATCACCATCGCACCGGACTTCATCGGGATCATCATCATCATTATCTCCATCACCAGCACCTTCATCTCCACCATCACCACGCCATCCCGCTGTAACATCTTGAGTTGAATCTTGTTAAATTCTTAGGGGAAACTTTCCCGGTGTTGATTACTCTTGTGGTTGATGCTATTGAGTAGAACCGTTGAATTAAAGTTTATGTTCAGATTGTTATTTACCATTATTTCACCTCTGATCATGATCCATATGATGTCTTGTGAGTAGTTCGTTTAGTTCTTGAGGACGTGGGAGAAGTCAAGATGTTAGTAGTGGAATTATGTTAAGTAATATTTAGTGGTTTGATATTTATTTGTTATGGTGCTATTTCACTAGTGGTGCCATGTGAACGTCGACTACATGGTACTTCACCATTTATAGGCCTAGTGAGATGCATTGTGTATTTGGCTACTAATTGTGGGGTTGCTGGAGTGACAGAAACATAAACCTCCGTTAGGAAACCATTGCACCAGGGAGCGTAGGATCTTAGAATTTAAGGTTGTGGTTAGATTTATCTTAATTACTTTTTTGTATTTGCGGATGCCTGCAAGGGGTATAATCACAAGTGTGTATTTATCCTAGGAAGGGTAGTGCGCTAGCACAGGTTCACCCCCATAACACTTATCAAACCAATAAAGATTATTTAGCGGCATGAAGCGAAAGCTCTTGACAGAAACTCCCGTGTGTCCTCGAGAATGTTTGGTCATCATAAGTTACACAACCGGCTTGTCCTTTGCTCTAGAAAGGATTAGGCCACTTGCTGCAATTATTATTACTGTTGACAAGGGTATAGTTAATAGAGCCCGTTAGTTGAGTACCCCTGAGGCCCATTAAGCTAGGCCCAATTGTAATGATAGTCGAGATACGAGTTCTTACCGTATGTCGATATTGTAATCTGTATCGGACCCTACCCGATCCTCGAGACCTGGCCACCTATATATAGGGGCCAGGAGGGGACGATGTAGGCCAGATTGAAAGCAAGCCAGGTTCAACGCCCAAGTTTACTTTTGATATACACCTATTTCGACTAACCTTACCTTCGAGTTCATCCGACGCCCTATCTTCCCGATCCTAAGTCCTTCATTTAGGACATTTGTCGAGTTAACCCTCGTCAATTGGCGCCGACCGTGGGGACTCTGGGCGTTGGAATCATGAATTCGATGGCTTTTTCGCTTTTAGCCAACAGCAATGCAAAAGTCGACGAAAATCAAGAGATGGAGTTGACAATCGGAAGTTTAAGCATCTTCATCGGGCCATCGGGTTCATCTCGCCTTTCAGATCCGACGAAACAAGATCCGTCGGCAAGCGAGCCCGAAACAGTAGCAATGATGGAATATTCTGAAGGCTCTTCCAGCGAGGTAAACTCGCCGGTCAGCTTAGAAGAAGTGCAAGAAGGAAAAATCGCAGAAGACGACGAAGCAATGAAAAATTTCGACATAGGGGTCCAACTCGAAGATCTCATGATCTGCCTCGATGATATCTCAGACAAGTCAACAGATACATGGAAGACAGGGTTAGAGCTTTCTGAAGATGGGGACTCGATCTTCTCAAGCTTTAATAGTAACATCGGCAAACAATGCCAGGTGCTCACCATTGTAGGTGACAATTCAGAAGAATTCGACGAAAATAACAATCCAGTGCTAAACCCAGCAAATATCGACAGAGGAGCAAATCACCTAGCAGAAGGGCAAACAGCAGAATCCCTCACAACCAGGGAAAAAATTCGACTATCAGTCGACGAATGGAGAATAATAAGAGCAGCCGTAGAACATGGCACACCAATACCATCAAATTCCAACAAGGACATGCTTTTGGGGTATCATTATGCCCTAAGGCAGCAGGCAAAACAACTAGCAAAGGAGAAAATAGAAATACAACAAAGAAATGAATCAGCCATTGCAGCTAGCAACGCTGCCCGCAGAGCACGAAGCGACGCATCACACACTAACGCAAGGAGAAATCGTCGACATGGTTCAAGATACGAAAACCTCGAGTACTCAGAAAGGCAAAGCATCTCCAAAAACTTCGACTCATCTTTCCTATCGGTCGACGAGCTGGGGAACATCGTACCAAAAACCCCCGAAGCAGCACTAGTGGCAGCACAAGCATATCTGCTTACAACTCGACCAAGTCCAGGGGATCCTAGGGAACATATACACAGAGCAGTATTGAACGGACTAAACATGGTGGGCCACAAGCTATCAGCAAAAGGAGAGGAAGCATATCACCACAAGGAAGCACACAAGCCAAGATCACCTCGCCGTCACAACAGTCCTCGGCACAGAAGTAGTAATCAACGATCTCGATCGCCATCACCAAAACAACATGGAGGAACCCGAAGATCTCGATCTCCAAATGGAAAGCGAGACTATGAAGACGACGAAAAGGAGATGGGAGCATCGTGCTTTACCCGCAAGGTTCGCACCACACCAGTACCCAAGGGGTTCAAATTACCTCATGATCAACAAAAGTACGACGGATCACAGGAACCACAATCATGGCTCTCAGACTATCTGCAAGCAGTACAAATATTGGGAGGAACCAAAGAAACAGCAATGTAAAGTTTGCAACTACACCTCACCGGCGTAGCAAGGTCATGGTTAAGCAAACTAGAGAAAGAAACCATTGGGAGCTGGGAAGACCTCACAAAGCAATTCACAAGCAACTTTAGGTCGACATACAAGCGGTCAGCATCAATAGAAGAAGTGAAAGCGTGTGTGCAACAACGCGACGAAACATTACGGGCATACATCCAAAGATGGAGTCTTATCAAAAACTCAGCAGTCGAAGTTTCAGACGAAAGAGCAATAGACGCGTTCATAATTGGATTAAGGCGAAGAGACCTAGTCGAAGAGATGGGCAGAATCAAGCCAAAAATAGTGTCAGACCTCATGGATGTAGCAAACAGATTTGCAGATGGAGAAGACGTATGCAACAACAAGCGAACGCGATCCCCAGAGGACGACAGAAGAAATAGATATGGAAGTCAAAGGAGATGGTCCCGCAATTACGAAAACTATGGCTCCCATAGCCAAGTAGCCACGGGGTATAAGGACAACAACTATCAAGGAAGTGATCGCAGAAGCTCGGGATATCAAAGCTATGGAAAAGAGGACTATAAAAAGTTTCTCACGAAAGAATCCAGAGAGTATAACCCGTCGCTAGGAGACATGCTAAATGGACCTTGTCATATACACTCAGCGTTCGTCGATGGAAAGCGAGTATCCAGGCATGCAATGAAAGATTGCACAACATTCTTGAAGCTACAAGAGGCAGCATTAAACAAACAAACCAAAGCAAGGCGACAAGGATATGAAGGCAGCAACAAACCTCCCACAAATCAGCAAGGGAACAATGGAGCCCCTCAAGGACAAGACCAGCCAAACCAGGGAGACGATGACGACAAAGGGTACGTTCCATCTAAGGGACACATCACAGCAATGATACAACCTGTGCCCAAGTCGAACAAAGAGGAAAAGAGTATTACTCGACAAGTCAATCTAGCAGTCACTTCACCTCCAGCTACAACAGAATATCTACACTGGTCAGAACAACCAATCGAGTTCAACAGGGAAGATCACCCTATAACAGTACCTCAGCCGGGAAACGCGCCCTTGGTACTCAAAGCTCAAATCGGCGCATACGATGTTGACAGAATATTCATGGACGCAGGAAGCGGAATCAATTTGATATACGCGAAAACGCTTAGAGCAATGCATATATCACTAGAGTTCCTGAAGCCAACAGATTGTTCCTTCTATGGAATCGTACTAGGAAGTGCCAATTATCCACTATGGTGGATAGGACTCAACGTTTGCTTCGACAACCGACAAAACTACAGAAGAGAAAAGCTGGACTTCGAGGTCATGGACTGGCCATCTCAGTATCACGCGATCCTCGGGCGACCCGCGTTTTCGCGATTCATGGCAGTGCCTCACTATACGTATCTAGTACTCAAAATTCCAGGACCAAAGGGAATAATCACAGTAAAGGGAAGCTTTGAAGTCTCAGATCTCTGCGACAAGGAGTTCCACAAGATGGCGCAAAACTTTGGCATGATAGCCAACTATGCAGAGAAGGTGAAAAGCACGATTACGGAAGGCGTCAAGCTACTCGAAGGACGCGCCACGGAGCCAGAGACGAAGAAACCACGAGTAGAAGCATCAGGAGAAGACAAAGTTACAGAATAAGAAGAGAGGGCCACGACGGCATAAGCATCAAGAACAAAAAAGTAGAGTAGAAGAATAAGGCTATAAAAGCCACGAGTTATACCAGGGGCAATGCCCTCTAGATCCAGAACACAGGTCACAGGCCGGATCTCTTGGGTCACCCCATGTATCTTACATTACAAGTATAATAAAGATGAAACGTTCCTCATATTCCAGTTTACGAGTCTTTCAAAGGGAAAATACGGCAAACGCACGAATCATACAAAAATGCTTTGAGAACAAATTTCAGACATCAAGTCGTGAAATAAGAAACTCTCGCGTTCCACATATACACAAGTATTACAACAGCGGGTTATCAGAATCATCTACACCTAAAGGATCTAAGTAGTGATACTCATGGAAAAACGCGGCATCCGCTTGCAGCAGCCTAGCTATAAGCCTTCGAGCAGGTTGCAACATATTCTCCATATGTACTCGCAGACTAGCTCTACCTGGAGCCAAACTTAGGGACATAGAGCTATAATTGAGTCTTGGGTGCCACTTGCGTATCCACCCAAGAGCAAAATTGGCACCTGCCACTAAGTTCAGTTCTATCAATCGATGAATGCGCTGGCTGGATCTAAAAGTATCGAGAAGCAGTGGGAAAGTTGCAGGCAGAGGATTGCGAGGAAGCATAACCGAGTGCATAGTTACGAGAGCTCTTCTGCAGCCATCAACTGCCTCGCCAATGTGCTGGGCGCGGTCCTGAAGGAATACAATAGCACTCCGGCGTCAAGGATCAGACCACAAAGTTTCAACACCGGCGGACATTCTTTCTAGAGCCGCATTTCGCTCGGTAACCCGACGATCTTCAGCAGGGAAATCCAAACAAGTGCCTATGATGGCAAAGGATATCATAAAAATAGCAGTGGAGCAAAAAGGGAAAAAGAGGAGTCACAAGGAAACTTACATCGCAACATCTCGCAGGCAGACTCGATAATACCAATGACAAAAGAGTCGCATTCTTCATGATGCATAATCTTCGCCATCAGACTAGATACCTTATCGTCAAGAATAGATACCTGCTTCATCAAACTAGAAGTTTTGCTAGCTTTATCAAATGCCATCTGAGCTTGGCGTTTGGCCAAAGTCAAGCGGGCCTCAAGATCAGAAATCCTTGAAGAATATTCCGCGCATTGACAGCAGCGGCGAGGAGGCGACAAAACCTTAGAGCTGAACTCACGAGCAGAAGAAGGAGCACGATCGCGATTCAAAGGATCATTGATGTGCATAGACTGGAAGTCAAAGAAAGGGGAAACATTTCAGAAGCCAGCACAACATATTATAGAAAAGAAGCATATATTTACATAGATGCAAACCCTTTGACTAAGGTTCTCGGGTTGCATGCGACTACAGGTTTTTACATCAAAAGCAGAAATTGAAAACTACAGAGAAGCCGAGTCTACGCCACCTCAGCATTTTGCTCCGTGGCAGAAGAGGGCATGGCAAATTCATCGCCAACAGTTGAAGGAGGCGTGGGTTCTTCCGTCGCTGGAGTTGGCGCAGTAGATGTCGCGGAGGCCGCCGAAGGAGAAATAATTGACACCAGGGCGGGCGCCAATTTCTTCGCCTTCTCAAAGAAAGCTTTTAGCTTAGAGTAGGTGCGGCCATGAGGAGAGCTCACCTTATCCCAGTCGACATCGGCACCATGTGCATAAGAAAGTGCGATAGCACCCTCAGCACCACGCTTCAGAGAGAGCCCTTTTAGTTGGAGGATGGGGTCTTCAGTCATATCGAAGGTTTTGGCGAGTTCCTTCAAGTCACCTTTCGGAACCTCCGCCTTTTTCTTTGGCCACAACCCGACAAACATCCGCGTCAGAACTCGGCTCACCAACTCAAAGATCTCCTGGATAGATATCCAGTTTGCTTCAAGTAAGTTAACCGCGGTCATCAGAGGATCATCGCCTAGTTGCAAAGTCGACAACGACACCCCGGTAAATCCTGCGAAACAAAGGGGACAAGGAAAAAGAAGGAAAGAAAAGCATTAGCAAGTGCAAGAACGCAATAGAAGTCGAAGAAGAGGACAAGGCGAGTACTTACCCTCAGCAGTAGTAGACATCGTCTAAAGTCGCTCAGCCACGGCTTGCTCTCGCAGATGATGTTCTTTCTCAGCATCAGCCAGGGCCTTCTCTGCTTTCTTCGCCTTAGCCAGTGCCGATTTTTGTGATTTATCAGCAGCTGCTCTGACAGCAGTCGCAGCATCATAGGCTTTTCGCGAAGCGCTAAGTTCGGCTTCCAGCGACGCAATGCGGGCATTGGCCGCTGCTAGAGCACCTACATTCCAGCAGAGAAGGGAAAGAAGTCAAATAAAATAGCAAAAAGGAATCAAAAAACAAACAAAGACAAGACAACAGAATTTACCTTCGGAAGCTTTCGCTACCTTTAGGTACTCAGCACATTCTGTGCCCAAGGCGACGAATTTCTTCATCAAAGCCTGGAACAAGAGGCACGAGTAAGCATATGGACTATACAAAGAAAGCAATTCCAGGGTATCGACTAACATCATCAGAAGAGGCAGCGGATCCATGAGCTTCAAGAGCAACGTTCGTTTCCTGGGATTTTTTCGACCGCTTGGTGCTTCGGGTCACAGGAATCTTCTTGATAGAAGACCTGGTGGTCCTCGGCGCCTGCACAGCTGGCTCAACTTCTTGCGCAGAAGGTTCCTTAGGAGTAGCAGCTTGAGTCGATGGAGCATATGCGGCGTCCTTTTGCGGCTCTTCGTCGTCACTGCAAAAGGAAATAGGTTATATGCAACCCGACAGAAAGAAAGAAAGAATAACGAAATCATAGAACCCGCAGAAATACTTACGATGCCATGAGGTCAAAGAACTCGACATCCTCTTCGAGAGCAGGGGCTTCGTCAGTCGCAGTTCTCTGGGCAGAGGTACTCGAAGAAGGAAACTCGTCGACACACTTCCTCTTCTTGTCTATACCAGTGTCTTCGGAAAGCGCAGGAGAAAGAGATGTCGTTGAGCTGGTATCTTCTTCTGATTCTTCGGCTTCATCTCCGTCCCGATTCTCTTCAGCCTCGGGGGCTTCAGATACAGTGGAGGCCAGATCAGCCGCAAGAGGTCCTTCTTCGGGAAGAGGAGGCAGTGAAACGAGGAATTGATGGTCCTACAAATGGATAAGTCAGAAAAGTAACCTGTAAACACAGTTGGAAACCAATGAAATTCGACAGCAAGTATACGAAACAAATAAATGCATACCTCGGGTAGAGGGTGCACAGAGTCAAACTAATTGGCGGCCAATTCTGCGACTGCATGATCCTTTGTGAGCTTGGTGAGGCTCCTAACTCGCTTGTCGACTTCTTCTTTCTTCATCAAATCTCCAGAGATGCGAGAAGGATCCACCAAGCCAGAGTAGCTCCAAAGTTTGGACAGGCGATGTTGCAGGGGTTGAACTCGACGTTGCACAAAGAATGCCATGAGCTGAATACCCGACAAAGCACCTCCTTTACCTCCTTTAAGAGCTTGGATGCGAGTCAATAGAGGAGCAATTTGCTCCATTTCAGCATCTGAGGGAGGCGAATCCCACGATGTCAATTTCTTCAGCTCCTTGGAGGCATCAAAAGGGGCTAAGCCATACTCGTCTTCAGAAGAGGCCTTACGGTCCTTGATGTAAAACCATTTGGTCCTCCAACCTTGGACTGATGCTGACATAGAAAACTCCAGATATTGCGCTTCAGCGCGCACAGAGACAACAGCCCCGCCCTGTTCGAGTTTGTTGGATAGAGGAACGCTGGGGGGGAGATGGAAGATAGATCTCCAGAGAAGAAAGTGGGGCTCAATCCCCAAGAATGACTCGCAAAGAGTCACGAAGCAAGCAATGTGGAGAATGGAGTTTGGTGTGAGCTGGTGAAGCTGCACACCGTAAACAAAGAGAAGCCCACGAAGAAACTCGTGGGCAGGAAGAGAAAGGCCACGGAGGAGGAAGGCAAGGAACATTACCCGATAACCGCTCGGGGGCTGCGGGATCCGCTCGGTGCTGGGGAACTTGACGGAGTCACTGCTAGAGATGAGGCCGTCCGTCCTGGCCTTCTCCACCTCCTTCTTCGCAATGGCGGAGGACACCCAGCTAGTCGCAGAGGTGGTTTTTCCCTTGGCCATGGCGTTCTTGGTCGCAAGGTGCTTCACGCGCATCTACCAATCCGCACTTGGGGGCTGTGCACGAGAGGAGAAGGAAACAGAGATCGACAATGGTGGTGGCGGCGGAGAGAAAGAACTGGTAAACAGTAAAAATCCCCACTATCCCTTTATATACCTTCTCGGTGAAGGAATGATGCTACCGAGTTGATGAAGTAAATAACCGGCCAGTTGGAAAGCCCAAGAGAAGGTTTGATGAAGATAGCAGCAAGTTTTCCCTCAGTTAAGAAACCAAGGTTTAATCGATCAGGAGAAGAACAGACAATACGACTGAAGGTGATGCGGACTGGCTTAGCGATAGCTTCGGACAATTTATATATGGCGCCTCATCCAAGCTTTACTTTGCTAGCTGCAACGTGGAACCTGCACACACACAACCAAGTACTTTGTTCCCAACTGGCGATGAGGTTGTCAATCTCACCGGTTTGCTTGAAACAAAGGTTATGAGCGTATCGAGTGGAAAACAGTAGAAGTATGCGAGTAAAGTAAACAGTGCGAGTAAAGTAAACAGGTGATAGCAATATGATGGAAATAAGACCGGGGTCCATAGTTCACTAGTGGTGTCTCTCCATAAGATAAATAGCACATGCTGGGTAAACAAATTACAGTTGGGCAATTGATAGAATAAAGATAAACGTGATATGTCAAGAAGATCACTATGCGATTTACTCTGGGCATTACAACAAAATACATAGACCGCCATCCAACTGCATCTATGACTAATAATCCACTTGTGGCGAATCAATCCGAGAACTCCACAAGTATTAAGTTGCGAACAACAGATAATTGCATTAAGCAAAGTGTGTAATGTAAAGAAAGCATATGCCCTTGAGCATATGAATGTTGTTTTCTCCCTAGTAGCAACAGCACATCTACAACCTTAGAGGTTTCTGTCACTCCCCCAGATTAAATAGAGGCATGAACCCACTATCGAGCATAAATACCCCCTCTTGGAGTCACTAGCAACTACTCGGCCAAGATAGCTACTAACAACGGAGAGCATGCAAGATCATAAACAACATAGAGATAACAAAAGATATATTTCAGTATAGCAACTCAATCATAACACCAATATTCATCGGATCCCAACAAACCAAACATGTAGAATTACATAACGGTGATCTCAATCATGTAGGGCAGCTCATGAGATCTAAACATGAAGCATATGGTGGAGGAGACAACCATCTAGATACTGCTATGGACCCATAGTCCAAGGTAGACTACTCACTCATCGCTCTGGAGGCAAGCATGGCGATGAAGAAGACCTCCGATGGCGATTCCCCTCTCCGGCAGGGTGCCGGGAAGAGCTTCTGGACCCTCCCGATCTTCGGGTCGACGGCGGCGGCGGATCGCGATGTGTTTTGGAAAATTGATCGGGTACTTAGGTTTTTTCCATCGGGGGGTCTTTATAGGCGAAGGGGCATCGTCAGAAGTGGACCGAGGCGGTCTCACACGTAGGGGGCGCGGCTAGGGCCTGGGACGCGCCGCCCTGGTGTGTGGCCACCTCGTGGCCCCACTCCGTCTCCTCTTCGGATCTCTGGAAGCTTCCGGGAAAAATAAGACTTCAGGAACTTGTTTCGTCCAATTCTGAGAATATTTCCTGTGTATCACTTCTGAAACACAAAAATAGCAGAAAACAGGGAACTGGCACTGTGGTGACTTGTTAATAGGTTAGTTCCGGAAAATGCATAAAAGTGCCACGAAGTATAACGAAATAGTAGGCAAATGGTGTAAAAACAAGCATGGAGAAGCAAAAATTATAGATACGTCGGAGACGTATCAAGCATCCCCAAGCTTAACTCCTGCTCGTCCTCGAGTAGGTAAGTGATAACAAAAGAATAATTTTTGAGGTGACATGCACCTACACAATCTTGATCATATATGTAAGCATTTGTGAGCTGGGATCATAAGAACTTAAAACATGGGCATGAAGATATAACCTTGACAATAAGAACTTAGCAACCATGTTGTAAACATGAAAATGAACACAAATAAAAGATCATGAAAATGAAACAATGAAAGTCAAACGTGTGTTCAAATCATAAGGAAAAACATACAAATGGTTTTCAGCTTGTCCTTCATGGAGAGCAAAACATAAATGCATAGGACACCTTCAAGTTTAAGAGGGCGACTAGATACAAATAATTTGAGAACAAGTGAAACCAACAATATGAATCAATCAATGAAAACTTTGGAACAATGCACATTATACTAAGAATGACAACTATGCTCTCTTATGGTGCATAAAGAAAGAAGGTGGTGACTCAACAAAAAAGTAAAAGAAAGGCCATTCGCAGAGGGAAGCAGTGAATGCAAGTTTTATAGACCTTCAAAAATTATGTTACTTACTAGCTTTGAGCTCTCATTGCCCCCATCATAAGCATCTTGAATGGTTAGAGTTAATGCGAGAACAATTATGATACATATGCTTGACAAATCATAAGTTGAAAACCTCGTGTCCCGTGAATACGAGTACCCAAACCTCATGCTACTCAACTTAGAGTCCCAAGCAAGGCTCTTGTCATTGTAAGTATATATGTATCATCGAAAACCGCCAATGGGGTACCTCCGTGCCCGATGACATGGAACAAGCCGATATCAAAATGATAGGACAAGCAGACAATGAACACCTCGACATCTCTTTTATTTGCCATTTGTTTAGCTTTTTATTGTGAGATGCGTCATCAAATGTCTGCCACGGGTATGCTGCAAATTTCCACCATGAATTATGCATGGCTTAGATTGGCGGCCCAGGCGTTTCCCTAACACATATACGAACTCCATGATCCCCACAAGATTCCCAATTCATTTCACACCGCGGGCATCCATAAACAAAAGATCACGATATCAACTCAAATAAGAAGTGCAATGTTTAAAGCTTGCCCCATAACAACATAGTTGGGCTAGAATCCAACTTACAACTTGCAAGCATAACAACTCAACATAAGAGACCACAATGTCAAATTTTTAAAACAAGGAAAAAGTAAAGTGTGCCTTCCGGTTCGTGAGAGCTTTACTGACCAATTTTCGCATAACACTGGTAAGAGTTTAATTTGAAGAGATGATAAAAGCAAGTCAAATTTACTTGGAATAGCAAATTGCTAATAGGTATGTATGGTGGACACTTTGGAAAAATTTGGCTTTTAGGAGTTAGATGCACGAGTAGAGCTCATACTCAGTACAAGGCGAGGGCTAGCAAAAGACTGAGAGCGACCAACTAAGAGAGCAATAATGGCCATAATCATGCAAAGCGACATTAAAAGAAGCATAAGATGGCATCAAAAGTCAAAAACTAAATGCTCATAGAGGCTATTGGCGACTTTGTAAGAGTCTAACATGTGTGAGCATGCGCCAAGTTAACCCAAATAAAGCATCAAGGAGAAAACCAAAATAATGCTTCCATACAATAAAAACAACGCATGATTTTTTCAAAGGCTCATTAAGCAATCTCAGTTATTTGAGACAAGTCATGCTACAGCAAAACCAGTAAGCATACTATCAAAAAGACATCAAGCACGACATGAAAAAGCCTAAGCCACAGTCTACACAAGCTCCTTCTTGTACCACTTTTTTGCATAAAGCTTTTTCTCTTTTCCAACACCATTCGAAATTTTTATAGACACCTCTTTTGATGAAAACCAATAAAGATCAGAGGCAAAAATACACCTTGATGAAAAGATATTACAAGGTCTGAATGCAAATCAAGGCAAAAACGAAAACCAAAAGCAGTAGCGGAAAAAGAAGAACACTCGTTAAACGATAAGAGTGAAAACTAGAGCGTTCTTGGCAAATGAAAACGAGTACATCTCCTCCAAAGGAAATTTGTTGGGGTCCAACCATTTATTGCAGCAAACAAAACTAAACTAACTAAGAAAACTAAAACAACTGATGCTCCAAGAAAAACATATAGTGCATGAAGCAATAAAAATATAGTGTTTTGAAAGGTGACCTGATTTTTGCCGATGAAGAAGGGGTGCCTCGGGGGCATCCCCAAGCTTTGACGCTTGTACTTCTTGGATATTTCTTGGGGTGATGCATGGGCATCCCCAAGCTTGAGCTTTTGTCCATTCTTCAACTCATCTCATCATTCTCCAATCCCTACACTTAAAAACTTCCTTCATACAAAACTAAACACAATTCTATTAGCAACATTAGTGCAAGCTTAACATATAATCAACCTTTTTTTGCTTCAGATTTCAACCCAAAACCACCACATATAAAGTATTTACTACTGCAGCAACTTCCCCAAAAGTTCCGTGATCAAAATAACTCAAAAGAAAGCGATAAAGCGGCAAACACAAATATTGGCAGAAATCTGTCAAAACAGAACAGCTGACAAAGGCCGAATTTTTTAGGGGTTTTCTGTTGCTCAAATCAAAAAGTATTCAACTAACAAAAGTTTGGATATAACCTGCGGCATATGCACAAGAAATCGCAGGTCCAAAAGATATACAGAGAATTTATACAAATTTTTACGGTGCAGCACCGAAAACAGTTTCAGGACAGCAACATCCCCAAATCTTTACCTCACTCGAATTAGAGGCTTCTCTTGGCACAACAATAAAATGAAAAGGATAAGGAGCGGTCATTACAGTAGTAATGACTTCCAAGACTCAAATAAAAGAAAAATTACTGGAAATAAAACATTGGGTTATCTCCCAAGAGTGTTTTTCTTTAACGCCTTTGAGCTAGGCGCAGAAAATTGCGAATCAAGTAACATCAAGTGATGAAGCATCAATTACCTCAGTAGGCTCTTTGGAAGTTCCTGCAAATGATTCAACCTGCAAGTCACTCTTAGTGGAACTAAAAGTCTTTCCAATTTTAAGAACATGTTGAGGTTTAAGCGCAGAAACCTTGGGAACATACATAAATTTTTGCTCTTTTCCAACAAACACTTTCTCTTTCTTAAATTTAAGAGAAGAGAAGATTAAACTAAGAGTTTCCATAGACTCCTCTAGTTTACCAATCCTTAAATTTTGATTATCAAGAGTAGTGCTAGCCTCTAAAACGGTGATTCTCTTACCAATATTTTCTATTAATTCACTAACTCGGCTAGCATTTTCTAGGATACTTGGCAAACTTTTCTCTAAAGAGCTGAGCTTTTCTAACACCTCCTCCAAGGTGGTCTCAGTTTTAGCAACATGAATAGGTGGTACTCCCACTAAACTTTCAATTATAGGGCATGCTTCTCCAGCGGGAGTACCCAGAAAATTACCTCCTGTAAGAGTATCGAGAACATACCTATTCCAACTAGATATCCAAAGAGAAGCCCACGAAGAAACTCGTGGGCAGGAAGAGAAAGGCCGTGGAGGAGGAAGGCAAGGAACATTACCCCATAACCGCTTGGGGGCTGCGGGATCCGCTTGGTGCTGGAGAACTTGACGGAGTCACTGCTAGAGATGAGGCCGTCCGTCCTGGCCTTCTCCACCTCCTTCTTCGCAATGGCGGAGGACACCCAGCTAGTCGCAGAGGTGGTTTTTCCCTTGGCCATGGCGTTCTTGGTCGCAAGGTGCTTCACGCGCATCTACCAATCCGTGCTTGGGGGTTGTGCACGAGAGGAGAAGAAAACAGAGATCGACAATGGCGGCGGCGGAGAGAAAGAACTGGTAAACAGTAAAAATCCCCACTATCCCTTTATATACCTTCTCGGTGAAGGAATGATGCTACCGAGTTGATGAAGTAAATAACCGGCCAGTTGGAAACCCCAAGAGAAGGTTTGATGAAGATAGCAGCAAGTTTTCCCTCAGTTAAGAAACCAAGGTTTAATCGATCAGGAGAAGAGCAGACAATACGACTGAAGGTGATGCGGACTGGCTTAGCGATAGCTTCGGACAATTTATATATGGCGCCTCGTCCAAGCTTTGCTTTGCTAGCTGCAACGTGGAACCTGCACACACACACCCAAGTACTTTGTTCCCAACTTGCGATGAGGTTGTCAATCTCACCGATTTGCTTGAAACAAAGGTTATGAGCGTATCGAGTGGAAAACAGTAGAAGTATGCGAGTAAAGTAAACAGTGCGAGTAAAGTAAACAGGTGATAGCAATATGATGGAAATAGGACCGGGGTCCATAGTTCACTAGTGGTGTCTCTCCATAAGATAAATAGCACATGCTGGGTAAACAAATTATAGTTGGGCAATTGATAGAATAAAGATAAACGTGATATGTCAAGAAGATCACTATGCGATTTACTCTGGGCATTACAACAAAATACATAGACCGCCATCCAACTGCATCTATGACTAATAATCCACTTGTGGCGAATTAATCCGAGAACTCCACAAGTATTAAGTTGCGAACAACAGATAATTGCATTAAGCAAAGTGTGTAATGTAAACAAAGCATATGCCCTTGAGCATATGAATGTTGTTTTCTCCCAAGTAGCAACAGCACATCTACAACCTTAGAGGTTTCTGTCACTCTCCCAGATTAAATAGAGGCATGAACCCACTATCGAGCATAAATACCCCCTCTTGGAGTCACTAGCAACTACTCGGCCAAGATAGCTACTAACAACGGAGAGCATGCAAGATCATAAACAACATAGAGATAACAAAAGATATATTTCAGTATAGCAACTCAATCATAACACCAATATTCATCGGATCCCAACAAACCAAACATGTAGAATTACATAACGGTGATCTCAATCATGTAGGGCAGCTCATGAGATCTAAACATGAAGCACATGGTGGAGGAGACAACCATCTAGCTACTGCTATGGACCCATAGTCCAAGGTAGACTACTCACTCATCGCTCCGGAGGCAAGCATGGCGATGAAGAAGACCTCCGGTGGCGATTCCCCTCTCCGGCAGGGTGCCGGGAAGAGCTTCTGGACCCTCCCGATCTTCGGGTCGACGGCGGCGGCGGATCGCGATGTGTTCTGGAAAATTGATCGGGTACTTAGGTTTTTTCCGTCGGGGGGTCTTTATAGGTGAAGGGGCATCGTCAGAAGTGGACCGAGGCGGTCTCACACGTAGGGGGCGTGGCCAGGGCCTGGGCCGCGCCGCCCTGGTGTGTGGCCACCTCGTGGCCCCACTCCATCTCCTCTTCGGATCTCTGGAAGCTTCTGGGAAAAATAAGACTTCAGGAACTTGTTTCGTCCAATTCTGAGAATATTTCCTGTGTATCACTTCTGAAACACAAAAATAGCATAAAACAGGGAACTGGCACTGTGGCGATTTGTTAATAGGTTAGTTCCGGAAAATGCATAAAAGTGCCACAAAGTATAACGAAACAGTAGGCAAATGGTGTAAAAACAAGCATGGAGCATCAAAAATTATAGATACGTCGGAGACGTATCAAGCATCCCCAAGCTTAACTCCTGCTCGTCCTTGAGTAGGTAAGTGATAACAAAAGAATAATTTTTGAGGTGACATGCACCTACACAATCTTGATCATATATGTAAGCATTTGTGAGCTGGGATCATAAGAACTTAAAACATGGGCATGAAGATATAACCTTGACAATAAGAACTTAGCAACCATGTTGTAAACATGAAAATGAACATGAACAAAAGATCATGAAAATGAAACAATGAAAGTCAAACGTGTGTTCAAATCATAAGGAAAAACATACAAATGGTTTTCAACTTGTCCTTCATGGAGAGCAAAACATAAATGCATAGGACACCTTCAAGTTTAAGAGGGCGACTAGATACAAATAATTTGAGAACAAGTGAAACCAACAATATGAATCAATCAATGAAAACTTTGGGACAATGCACATTATACTAAGAATGACAACTATGCTCTCTTATGGTGCATAAAGAAAGAAGGTGGTGACTCAACAAAAAAGTAAAAGAAAGGCCCTTCGCAGAGGGAAGCAGTGATTGCAAGTTTTATAGACCTTCAAAAATTATGTTACTTACTAGCTTTGAGCTCTCATTGCCCCCATCATAAGCATCTTGAATGGTTAGAGTTAATGCGAGAACAATTATGATACATATGCTTGACAAATCATAAGTTGAAAACCTCGTGTCCCGTGAATACGAGTAGCCAAACCTCATGCTACTCAACTTAGAGTCCCAAGCAAGGCTCTTGTCATTGTAAGTATATATGTATCATCGAAAACCGCCAACGGGGTACCTCCGTGCCCGATGACATGGAACAAGCCCATATCAAAATGACAGGATAAGCAGACAATGAACACCTCGACATCTCTTTTATTTGCCATTTGTTTAGCTTTTTATTGTGAGATGCGTCATCGAATGTCCACCATGGGTATGCTGCAAATTTCCACCATGAATTATGCATGGCTTGGATTGGCGGCCCAGGCGTTTCCCTAACACATATACAAACTCCATGATCCCCACAAGATTCCCAATTCATTTCACACCGTGGGCATCCATAAACAAAAGATCATGATATCAACTCAAATAAGAAGTGCAATGTTGAAAGCTTGCCCCATGACAGCATAGTTGGGCTAGAATCCAACTTACAACTTGCAAGCATAACAACTCAACATAAGAGACCACAATGCCAAATTTTTAAGAACAAGGAAAAAGTAAAGTGTGCCTTCCGGTTCGTGAGAGCTTTACTGACCAATTTTCGCATAACACTGGTAAGAGTTTAATTTGAAGAGAAGATAAAAGCAAGTCAAATTTACTTGGAATAGCAAATTGCTAATAGGTATGTATGGTGGACACTTTGGAAAACTTTGGCTTTTAGGAGTTAGATGCATGAGTAGAGCTCATACTCAGTACAAGGCGAGGGCTAGCAAAAGACTGGGAGAGACCAACTAAGAGAGCAATAATGGCCATAATCATGCAAAGCGACAAAGCGACATTAAAAGAAGCATAAGATGGCATCAAAAGTCAAAAACTAAATGATCATAGAGGCTATTGGCGACTTTGTAAGAGTCTAACATGTGTGAGCATGCGCCAAGTCAACCCAAATAAACCATCAAGGAGAAAACCAAAATAATGCTTCCATACAATAAAAACAACGCATGATTTTTTCAAAGGCTCATTAAGCAATCTCAGTTATTTGAGACAAGTCATGCTACAGCAAAACCAGTAAGCATACTATCAAAAAGACATCAAGCACGACATGAAAAAGCCTAAGCCGCAGTCTACACAAGCTCCTTCTTGTACCACTTTTTTGCATAAAGCTTTTTCTCTTTTCCAACACCATTCGAAATTTTTATAGACACCTCTTTTGATGAAAACCAATAAAGATCAGAGGCAAAAATACACCTTGATGAAAAGATATGACAAGGTCTGAATGCAAATCAAGGCAAAAACGAAAACCAAAAGCAGTAGCGGAAAAAGAAGAACACTCGTTAAACGATAAGAGTGAAAACTAGAGCGTTCTTGGCAAATGAAAACGAGTACATCTCCTCCAAAGGAAATTTGTTGGGGTCCAACCATTTATTGCAGCAAACAAAACTAAACTAACTAAGAAAACTAAAACAACTGACGCTCCAAGAAAAACATATAGTGCATGAAGCAATAAAAATATTGTGTTTTGAAAGGTGACCTGATTTTTGCCGATGAAGAAGGGGTGCCTCGGGGGCATCCCCAAGCTTTGACGCTTGTACTTCTTGGATATTTCTTGGGGTGATGCATGGGCACCCCCAAGCTTGAGCTTTTGTCCATTCTTCAACTCATCTCATCATTCTCCAATCCCTACACTTAAATACTTCCTTCATACAAAACTAAACACAATTCTATTAGCAACATTAGTGCAAGCTTAACATATAATCAACCTCTTTTTGCTTCAGGTTTCAACCCAAAACCACCACATATAAAGTATTTCAGTATAGCAACTCAATCATAACACCAATATTCATCGGATCCCAACAAACCAAACATGTAGAATTACATAACGGTGATCTCAATCATGTAGGGCAGCTAATGAGATCTAAACATGAAGCACATGGTGGAGGAGACAACCATCTAGCTACTGCTATGGACCCATAGTCCAAGGTAGACTACTCACTCATCGATCCGGAGGCAAGCATGGCGATGAAGAAGACCTCCGGTGGCGATTCCCCTCTCCGGCACGGTGCCGGGAAGAGCTTCTGGACCCTCCCGATCTTCGGGTCGACGGCGGCGGTGGATCGCAATGTGTTCTGGAAAATTGATCGGGTACTTAGGTTTTTTCTGTCGGGGGGTCTTTATAGGCGAAGGGGCATCTTCAGAAGTGGACCGAGGCGGTCTCACACGTAGGGGGCGTGGCTAGGGCCTGGGCCGCGCCGCCCTGGTGTGTGGCCACCTCATGGCCCCACTCCGTCTCCTCTTTGGATCTCTGGAAGCTTCCGGGAAAAATAATACTTCCGGAACTTGTTTCGTCCAATTCCGAGAATATTTCCTGTGTATCACTTCTGAAACACAAAAATAGCAGAAAACAGGGAACTGGCACTGTGGCGACTTGTTAATAGGTGATATGTCTCCAACGTATCTATAATTTTTGATGCTCCATGCTTGTTTTTACACCATTTGCCTTGTGTTTCGTTACACTTCGTGGCACTTTTATGCATTTTCCGGAACTAACCTATTAACAAGATTCCACAGTGCCAGTTCCCTGTTTTCTGCTGTTTTTGTGTTTCAGAAGTGATACACAGGAAATATTCTCGGAATTGGACGAAACCAAAGCCAGAAGTCTTATTTTTCCTGGGAGCATCCAGACATCCAAAGAGAGGAAGGATAGGGGCCACCAGGGCCCCACACACATGGCTGGCGTGGCCTAGGCCCTGGCCGCGCCGCCATGGTGTGAGGGGGCCTGGGGCCACCTCTGACATCGCCCCTTCGCCTATATAAAGCCTCGGGACGGAAAACCCTAGGGGATTCGGCAATTTTCCAGAAGCAGTTCCGTAGCTCCGCCGCCGCCGTCGACGAATTTCGGGGGACATAAGTCTCTGTTCTGGCACCCTGCCGGGACGGGGAAGTGCCCCCGGAGCCATCTCCATCGGTCTCCATCGCCGTCTCTGCCGTCTCCATCGACCTCACCGCCATCTCCATCAACCTTGCTGTCTCCTATGATGAGGAGGGAGTAGTTCATCCCCGGGGCTGAGGGCTCTACCGGTAGCTATGTGGTTCACCTCTCTCTCCCATGATGTGATCTTTATGTGATCGTGAGCTTTGTATCATGTTGAACAAATAGATGTTATTATTCAGATATTATGTGTACTCTAGTGGTGATTGTTAAAGTAATCTATTCCTCCTGCCATGGTGTAACGGTGACAGTGCGTGCATCATGGTGGTACTTGGTTTAGGCTATGATTGTGATCTCTTGTGGATTATGAGAATAATTATTGCTATGATAGTTTGAGTGATCTATTCCTCCTTTCATGGTGTAATGGTGACAGTGTGTGCACCGTGTTAGTACTTGGTCTAAGTTGCAATGATATCTATCTTGAGTTGTGCTTTGATTTGGGTATCTCTATGAGTGGTGTTTGTCAAGTGCTTGATGAACTTTAAGGGGTGCTTCTGTAGCCACTACATAATGATTAGTGTTATTCAATAGGAGAGTAATTCAGAGTACCATAGTGGAGAGAAGTTGTTTATTTGTTCAATCATGTTATATTGTTGGGAGTGTGTCCACTAGTGAAAGTATGATCCCTAGGCCTTGTTTCCAAGCATTGCACACCGTTTACTTACTGTTTTATTACATGTTTGCTCACAGCGATATTTATTTCACATCATGTTTGCTACTTATAATCATCTATACCACTTGTATTTCACTATCTCTTCGCCGAACTAGTGCACCTATACATCTGACAAGTGTATTGGGTGTGTTGGGGACACAAGAGACTTTCTGTATCATAATTGCAGGGTTGTTTGAGAGGGATAGCTTTGACCTCTTCCTCCCTGAGTTCGATAAACCTTGGGTGATCCACTTAAGGGAAACTTGCTGCTGTTCTACAAACCTCTGCACTTGGAGGCCCAACAAGTGTCTACAAGAATAGAAGTTCGTAGACATCAAGCTCTTTTCTGGCGCCGTTGCCGGGGAGGTAAGGTAAAAGGTACTCGCATCCTCCTGTGTGAGTACTCGAAGTTATTTCCTTTAGATTCTGCAATTACATCTTTTTGTTTCTTGTTTTTATTTTCACTAGTTAGGCTTAATGGAAAATAAAGAGTTCTGTAGTTTTTTTCCTGAGTTTAGATATGAAGTGTTTGAAGAGAAAATTGAAAAACCTTTGGAGCTTAATTTGCATGCTAATAGTGTTGTTAGTATGAATGCTTTGAACACCGTTGTTGCTAATGCTATAGAAAAGTCTAAGCTTGGGGAAGCTGGTTTTGTTAAGCATGATATTTTAGTTCCCCAGCTTTAGTGGAGAAAATTTGCTCTGATGATATTTTTATCTCCCATATGTGATGTTCCTTTTTATGATGATATGTTTGAAGAATATGCTTTGCGAAATAGTTGCTCTCTAGCTTGTGATGATACTAAACCTCTAGTTTATGATGGCTATGATGATGAGTATAATATTTTTAGTTCACCTACTATTGAGGATAAAATTAGTTATGATTACAATATGCCTCCTATTTATGATGATTATGGTGATGAGAATAATTATTCTATTGAATTTGCTCCTACTACTATTATTCCTGTGGTGAGTATTAATTCTTTTATGCATGTGGCTCATGATAGGGATGTTTTATGTGATAGTTATATTGTTAGTTCTATTCATGATGCTACTGAAAGTTATTATGAGAGAGGGAAACATGGTTTGATGGATCTCAACAATATTAAGTTTCCCCTCTTTATGTTGCAAATCTTGAAGTGGCACTTGTTTTATCTATCCATGCTTGCTACTATGTGCCTCGTTGATTTATTTTCTTACAAGATTCCTATGCATAGGAAGTGGTTCAGATATAAATGTCTTTCACATTTGCTTTTTGATGCTCTCTATTGCTTTAAGTTCCTATATGGCGCCTTTGCTTCAAGCTCTTATATGGCGCCCACATGAGCATCTTTGCAAATTACTGCGCCTAGCTCAAAGGCGTTAAAGAAAAGCACTCTTGGGAGATAACCCATTGTTTATTTTTCAGTACTTTTTCTTTTATTTGAGTCTTGGAAGTTATTACTACTGTAATAACTGCTCCTTATCCTTTTTATTTCGTTGTTGTGCCAAGAGAAGCCTCTAATTTGAGTGACGTAAGATTTGGGGATGTTGCTGTCCTGAAACTATTTTCGGTGCTGCACCGTAAAAATTCGTATAAATTCTCTTTATATCTTTTGGACCTGCGATTTCTTTTGCATATGCCCCAGGTTATATCCAAACTTTTGTTAGTTGAACACTTTTTGATTTGAGCAACAGAAAACCCCTCAAAAATTCGACCTTTGTCAGCTGTTCTGTTTTGACAGATTTCTGCCACTATTCATTTTTGCTGCTTTATCGCTTTCTTTTTGGGTTCTTTATATCATGGAACTTTTGGGGAAGTTGCTACAGTAGTATATGCTATATATGTGGTGGTTTTGGGTTGAAATCTGAATTGAAAAGGGTTGATTCATTACTATGCTTACACTAATGTTGCTAATAGAATTGTGTTTAGTTTTGTATGAAGGAAGTTTTCAAGTGTAGGGATTGGAGAATGATGAGATAAGTTAAAGAATGGACAAAAGCTCAAGCTTGGGGATGCCCATGCATCACCCCAAGAAATATCCAAGAAGTACAAGCGTCAAAGCTTGGGGATGCCCCGAGGCACCCCTTCTTCATCGGCATAAATCAGGTCACCTTTCAAAACACTATATTTTTATTGCTTCATGCACTATTGGTTTTTCTTGGAGCGTCAGTTGTTTTAGTTTTCTTAGTTAGTTTAGTTTTGTTTGCTGCAATAAATGGTTAGATCACATCATGTTTCTTTTGGAGGAGATGTACTCGTTTTCATTTGCCAAGAACACTCTAGTTTTCACTCTTATTAAAAATCGAGTGTTCTTCTTTTTCTGCTACTGCTTTTGGTTTTCGTTTTCACCTTGATTTGCGTTCAGATCTTGTCATATCTTTTCATCAAGGTGTATTTTTGCCTCTGATCTTTATTGGTTTTCATCAAAAGAGGTGTTTATAAAAATTTCAAATGGTGTTGGAAAAGAGAAAAAGCTTTATGCAAAATAGTGGTACAAGAAGGAGCTTGTGTAGACTGCGGCTTAGGCTTTTTCATGTCATGCTTGATGTCTTTTTGATAGTATGCTTAGTGGTTTTGCTGTAGCATGACTTGTCTCAAATAACTGAGATTGCTTAATGAGATTTTGAAAAAATCATGCGTTGTTTATATTATTTGGAAGCATTAATTTGGTTTTCTCCTTTGATGCTTTATTTGGGTTGACTTGACACATGCTTACACATGTTGACTACAAAATAAGTCGCCTATAGCCTCTATGATCATTTAGTTTTTGACTTTTGATGCCATCTTATGCTTCTTTTAATGTTGCTTTGTCGCTTTGCATGATTATAACCATTATTGCTCTCTTAGTTGGTCGCTCCCAGTCTTTTGCTAGCCCTCATTTTGTACTGAGTATGAGCTCTACTCGTGCATCCAATTCCCAAAAACCAAGTTTGCCATTGTGTCCACTATAAATTCCTATGCATGGTATTTGTAAGCCATTCCAAGTAAATTTTCATGTGCTACCTTTCAAAACCCTTCAAAATACTTCTCATTTTGTGACACTGTTTTCAGCTCATGGGGACGTAGTGGTCGGATTTGCTATCTTCCATATTGCTTATTCCAAAAAGAAAAAAGAAAGAAAAAAAGAAAAAAAAAGGCACTCCTCCATGGAATGTGAATGTTGGTGGGCACCCGATGGAATCGGTTAGCCATGGTTTGTAAAAGGAAAAAAGGTGGGGAGGAGTGCCAAGCTTTATAAAAGAGCACAAAAGTGCCAATCTCTCTCTCAAAAACTTGCTTCATTTTTGTATGGAAGATAGTAAGAACCCCATTGCTAGTCGTTGACAAAAGCAACCACCTCTCAAAACCCAAGTTTTATCTCTGTTTTACAAATGAAAAGCTCTAGCACATGTTTAATCACTGCTTCCCTCTGCGAAGGGCCTTTCTTTTACTTTTATGTTGAGTCACCACCTTCTACCTTTATGCACCATTAAGAGAGCATAGTTGTCATTCTGAGTATAATGTGCATTGTCCCAAAGTTTATCATTGATTGATTCATGACTATGGTTTCACTTGTTCTTAAATTATTTGTATCTAGTCGCCCTCTTAAACTTGAAGGTGTCCTATGCATTTATGTTTTGCTCTCCATGAAGGACAAGCTGAAAACCACTTGTATGTTTTTCCTTATGATTTGAACACACGTTTGACTTTCATTGTTTCATTTTCATGATCTTTTGTTTGTGTTCTTTTGCATGTTTACAACATGGTTGCTAAGTTCTTATTGTCAAGATTATATCTTTCATGCCCATGTTTTAATTTCTTTGATCCCAGCTCACAATGCTTACATATATGATCAAGATTGTGTACGTGCATGTCACCTCAAAAATTATTTCTTTTGTTATCACTTACCTACTCGAGGACGAGCAGGAGTTAAGCTTGGGGATGCTTGATACGTCTCCAACGTATCCATAATTTTTGATGCTCCATGCTTGTTTTTACACCATTTGCCTTGTGTTTCGTTACACTTCGTGGCACTTTTATGCATTTTCCGGAACTAACCTATTAACAAGATGCCACAGTGCCAGTTCCCTGTTTTCTGCTGTTTTTGTGTTTCAGAAGTGATACACAGGAAATATTCTCGGAATTGGACAAAACCAAAGCCAAAAGTCTTATTTTTCCCGGGAGCATCCAGACATCCGAAGAGAGGAAGGATAGGGGCCACTAGGGCCCCACACACATGGCTAGCGCGGCCCAGGCCCTGGCCGCGCCACCATGGTGTGAGGGGGCCTGGGGCCACCTCTGACATCGCCCCTTCGCCTATATAAAGCCTCGGGACGGAAAACCCTAGGGGATTCGGCAATTTTTCAGAAGCAGTTCCGTAGCTCCACCGCCGCCGTCGACAAATTTCGGGGGACAGAAGTCTCTGTTCCGGCACCCTGCCGGGACGGGGAAGTGCCCCCGGAGCCATCTCCATCGGTCTCCATCGCCATCTCCGCCGTCTCCATCGACCTCACCGCCATCTCCATCAACCTTGCTGTCTCCTATGATGAGGAGGGAGTAGTTCATCCCCGGGGCTGAGGGCTCTACCGGTAGCTATGTGGTTCACCTCTCTCTCCCATGATGTGATCTTTATGTGATCGTGAGCTTTGTATCATGTTGAACAAGTAGATGTTATTATTCAGATATTATGTGTACTCTAGTGGTGATTGTTAAAGTAATCTATTCCTCCTGCCATGGTGTAACGGTGACAGTGCGTGCATCATGGTGGTACTTGGTTTAGGCTATGCTTGTGATCTCTTGTGGATTATGATAATAATTATTGCTATGATAGTTTGAGTGATCTATTCCTCCTTTCATGGTGTAATGGTGACAGTGTGTGCACCGTGTTAGTACTTGGTCTAAGTTGCAATGATATCTATCTTGAGTTGTGCTTTGATTTGGGTATCTCTATGAGTGGTGTTTGTAAAGTACTTGATGAACTTTAAGGGGTGCTTCTGTAGCCACTACACAATGATTAGTGTTATTCAATAGGAGAGTAATTCAGAGTACCATAGTGGAGAGAAGTTGTTTATTTGTTCAATCATGTTATATTGTTGGGAGTGTGTCCACTAGTGAAAGTATGATCCCTAGGCCTTATTTCCAAGCATTGCACACCGTTTACTTACTGTTTTATTACATGTTTGCTCGCAGCGATATTTATTTCACATCACGTTTGCTACTTATAATCATCTATACCACTTGTATTTCACTTTCTCTTCGCCGAACTAGTGCACCTATACATCTGACAAGTGTATTGGGTGTGTTGGGGACACAAGAGACTTTCTGTATCGTAATTGCAGGGTTGTTTGAGAGGGATAGCTTTGACCCCTTCCTCCCTGAGTTCGATAAACCTTGGGTGATCCACTTAAGGAAAACTTGCTGCTGTTCTACAAACCTCTGCACTTGGAGGCCCAACAAGTGTCTACAAGAATAGAAGTGCGTAGACATCAATAGGTTAGTTCCGGAAAATGCATAAAAGTGCCACGAAGTGTAACGAAACAGTAGGCAAATGGTGTAAAAACAAGTATGGAGCATCAAAAATTATAGATATGTCGGAGACGTATTAAGGAACGTGGGCTGCGACATGGCGAACGGAGCGAAAGCGGCAGCCCACTAACGGGCAGAGAAATAAATATTACCGTGCTACCCATGAGACGGTACGTGCTCAGTAAAGATGACATATAGCTAAATTCGGCCGCTGACGTCATGAAGAGGTTTGAGATCAATTCAACAGATGCATATAATTGGTGAGTATCAGATATGGCGACTATCAAATATGAAGATGATAGAGAAGAGCAAACAAGGTTGGCGCCGACAATACAAAAATCAATTGATGAGACTATACCCGAAAAATATTTGACTATAGCCTCGGGGGCTACTACCATCGGAAGCGCTGAACACGCACCCGACGAAAATTATCGTTAAATTATTTCGAGTTGAAGTATGATGATGGACTACACTATATTTGAGCCTATACTCGAAAAAAAAAGATTTGTTCGACTATAGCCTCGGGGGATACTCCCATCGGGAGCGCTGAGCGCGCACCCGACGATGTTTATTGGCAAGCACTATAGCATGGGAAGTGAAGGAGTATGCAGTGGAACGTTGTTACTCCCATCGGGAGCGAGTTTTTATGGTTGTATAACCCGAATATTTTCAGTCAAAATTTGACTGTGACATGAGATTCTCGAGTTGCGTTATCGCAACAAAACTCGAATGCCGTGATTTATCATGAAGGTAAGACCCCGGGATCCATCCTGTGTGGCCTGGTATACGCACATGGATGCGCTCTGCTGGTATGTATCCGTGTCTACGACGCGAAGAAAATCCTGGTGGACACACTGGGTACCCTGAGAATCACTGGGATTTATTCTTTGTAAGTCCTAAATGCGGCAAAAGAGTGGGTTTGACCGGTATCCCGAATTCAAGTCCAAGGGGATTGAATTTTAAGTAGGTAGCAAGTATCTGTTCCGGCAGTTAACTGACCTCTTGATCTGTCAGAGTTGTCAGGCTTGTTCATCAAAACCCCTTGCGAAATATTATCATTAAAATAAGTCAAAAGACCAAGTCGAAGATTTGAAGATATGAAGAAGTCGAAGAGTTGATCAAGTCGAAGATTTAAAGATTAGAGATTCAACCCGAATCTGCAATTCTGCTAGAATCTCAGGGGCTACTGACAAGGGTATAGTTAATAAAGCCCGTTAGTTGAGTACCCCTGAGGCCCATTAAGCTAGGCCCAATTGTAATGATAGTCGAGATACGAGTCCTTACCGTATGTCGATATTGTAATCTGTATCGGACCCTACCCGATCCTTGAGACCTGGCCACCTATATATAGGGGCCAGGAGGGGACGGTGTAGACCAGATTGAAAGCAAGCCAGGTTCAACGCCCAAGTTTACTATCGATATACACCTATTTCGACTAACCTTACCTTCGAGTTCATCCGACGCCCTATCTCCCCAATTCTAAGTCCTTCATTTAGGACATTTGTTGAGTTAACCCTCGTCAACTGTCTTTTATTTACTCATACTTTATTTATTTGCATTACCAAATACCCCTGAAAACCTGTTTGCTAGTATTTACAGTGAATCCTTGATCAAACCCACTTATCAACACCTTCTGCTCCTCGTTGGGTTCGACACTCTTATTTATCGAAAGTACTATGATACACCCCCTATACTTGTGGGTCATCAAGACTATTTTCTGGCGCTGTTGCCGGGGAGTGAAGTGCTATTGAAGAGTGGAATTGGTAAAGGTAACCATCGCTGTGAGTATTGTTTTTATTTCTGTCTTTTATTTTGCTATGGAGAGTTCTCCATTTGGGTTCCTATTCGGGAAAACTACTACCACTGTTGCGGATGTGGATGAACCACAACCACCTCCTGCTCAATTAGATCCTTCTTGTCTTGTAGTCGATAAGCTCCTCCTGGTATCACTTCTGTGATGATGTAAGGTCCCACCCAAGGGGACTCTAACTTCCCGTGGCTGTCCTGCCTGAGTCGTAAGACTAAATCTCCCACCACAAAGGATCGTGGACGAACTCGACTACTATGGTAGTTCCGCAGGCTCTGCTGATACTGCATGGCTCTTTCTAATGCTTTATCTCTTCCTTCGTCTAGTGCATCGACGTCGTCTTGTAATGCTTCTGTTGATGTTACTTCGTCGTATGCCATCACTCTTGAAGCTTCGTGTGTAACTTCAACTAGAAGCATAGCTTCTGCGCCATGGACCAGAAAGAAAGGAGTTTCTTGAGTTGCTGCATTAGGTATTGTTCTTAAACTCCAAAGAACGGAGGGCAATTCATCTACCCAAGCGCTCTTGGCTTTCTTGAGAGGTGCTAAGAGCCTCTTTTTTATCCCATTGCATATTAGGCCATTGGCTTTTTCGACTTGCCCATTTGTCTTCGGGTGTGCTACGGATGCGAATTTGAGCTTGATTCCCAATCCTTCGCAATAACTCTTGAATTCCTTTGAAGTGAAGTTTGTCCCGTTGTCTGTGATGATGCTATATGGTACACCGAAGCGAAACACTATTGACTTAATGAAATTGATTGCTGCTGTCGAATCTTGAGTTGTTACCGGGGCTGCTTCCACCCACTTGGTAAATTTGTTGACTGCTACTAGCATGTAAACGTGCCCTCCTGGCCAGGATTTGTGCAGTTTCCCTACCATATCGAGGCCCCATTGTGCAAAGGGCCAGGATAATGGTATTGGTTGTAACTCTGATGCTGGCGCGTGCGGTCGGGATGCGAATCTTTGGCATGCTTCACACTTCCGAACTATATCTTTTGCGTCTTCAATGACTGTTAGCCAATAGAATCCTGCTCGGAATGCTTTTGCCGCTATGGCCCTGCTTCTGGCATGATGGCCACATACTCCGGCGTGTATATCTTTTAATATTACTTGCCCTTCCTGAGGTGTTACACAATGCTGCAAAACGCCAGTTATGCTCTTTTTGTATAATTTCCCCTCCAACACGACAAATGCTTTTGATCGTCGAGTTATTCTCTTGGCTTCCACTGCATCTTCTGGTAACTGCTTATTTATCATGTATGCGAGGTATGGCTGCATCCAAGTTTCCTCTATCATCATGACTTCTTCGGGTTCCAGCGCAGCCCCCGAGCCTGTTGCAGTAGTCGAACTTTTGACGCTTTTTATCGACCTTTCCACTATTTCCTCCCAGAAGACTCCAGACGGCACGGGCAAACACTGTGACCCGATATTTGCTAAATTGTCAGCTTCTTCATTGCTATTTCTGCTGATGTGCGAGACTTCGCAAACATCGAATGTTCCTTCGAGATAGTGATATAAGTTCTTGTAGGCCATCATGTTGTCATTGATTGTGTCGCATCTGTTCATAACTTGTTGGACGACAAGGTTTGTATCCCCAAATATTTTTAGGCGAGTTGCTCCACACGCTTTGGCCATCTTCATTCCATGCAACAGAGCCTCGTATTCTGCTTCATTATTAGAGGCCTGCGGAAAACTCATCCTTAAAACGTACTTCAGTTTGTCGCGATGCGGCGATATCAAGATTACTCCCACGCCTGCGCCTTGGACTCTCTTAGAACCGTTGAAGTACATTGTCCAGACACTCGATAAATCTGGCGGTCCCGTGCTCTGCAGCTCCAGCCATTCTGCTGTGAAATCTGGCAAGATTTGCGACTTGATCGCCTTCCATTTTTCTTACGTGATGTCCATGGGAGATAATTCGATTCCCCACAAAGAGACACGTCATGTTGCTGAAGGATTGTTCAATATGTTCGATAGTGGCAATTCATTGACCACTATAATTGGGTGCACCACAAAGTATTGTCGCAATTTTCGTGCTGTTGTAAAAACACTATATGCAAGCTTTTGATAATGCGGGTACCTTTGTTTTGTCGGAGATAGTACTTCACTGATAAAATATACCAGCCTCTGGACGCCGTGGGCTTTTCCTTCTTCACTTCTTTCGACTACTAGTACTATACTCACCACCTGATGGGTTGCAGCGATATAGAGTAGTAGTGGCTCCTTTTCTTTTGGTGCGACCAGCACTGGTGGCGTGGAGAGCACTTTTTTCAACTGCGCAAAAGCTGCGTCTACTTCTGCTATCCACTCAAACTTATCATCTGACTTTTTCATAAGTGCATAGAACGGGGGCGCCTTTTCTCCCAATCGAGCAACAAAACGACTTAATGCCGCGATGCGTCCTGCGAGCTTCTGTACATCGTGTAGTTTCATGGGTTTCCCCATTGTTAAAATTGCTTGGATTTTCTCTGGGTTCGCCTCTATTCCTCGTGCTGACACCAGGAATCCTAAGAGTTGTCCTGCCGATATGCCGAAGGAACACATTGTCGGGTTAAGCTTAAGCTTGTACCTACTCAGATTGTCAAAGGTTTCTGCCAAGTCGCTGATAAGGGATTCCTCCTCTCTTGTAGTGATGACTACATCGTCAATGTAGACTTGGATGTTGCGTCCTATTTGGCTTCCGAGGCAATTTTGCATCATCCGTTGATAGGTTGCTCCTGCATTTTTTAGGCCGAAGGGCATTACTTGGTAGCAAAACACTCCGTACGGTGTGATGAAGGCCATCTTTTCTTCATCTTCTTTCTTCAATTTGATCTGGTTGTAACCAGAATATGCGTCCAAAAAGGAAAGCCTTGCGCATCCCGCTGTCGAATCAATTATCTGATCAATGCGGGGTAGAGGGAACAGATCCTTTGGACAATGCTTATTGAGAGATGTGTAGTCGACACATACTCTTTGTACGTCTGTGTTTTTCTTAGGTACGATGACTGGATTGGATACCCAACTCGAAGTTTTTATTTCTCTGATAAATCTGGCATTTTCTAGCCTGTGCAATTCTGATGCTATTGCCTTCCTTTTAGGTTCATCAAATCATCGCAATGGTTGCTTGATTGGCTTTGCTTTGGGATCTACATTTAATGCGTGCTCGACGAGTTCCCTGGGAACCCCTGGCATGTCTGATGGACACCAGGCGAAGATTTTCCAGCGCTCACGGAGGAACTCGACGAGCGCGCTTTCCTATGCGGGATCCAAGTTCACCGCAATTGATGTCGTCTTGTTTGGGTCTGTAGGGTGGACCTGGATCTTCTTCGAGTCCTGAGTTGTGTCGAAAGCCTGATTAGGCAGGGATCATCCAACGTCAGGTAGCACATTATGATCCGTTACTCCTTTCAGCCTCTCATACTCTGCTGTCATGCCGAAGGTTTGCGCCATCCTATTGAATTCTCTGTCGCATGTGTTGGCTACTTCAAAGCTCCCTTGCACTGTAATTGTTCCTTTGGGTCCTGGGATTTTTAGCGTAAGATACGCGTAATGAGGTACTGCCATGAACTTTGCGAATGTTGGGCGCCCTAGGATTACGTGGTACTGTGACGGCTAGTCCATAACTTCAAATTCCAACTTCTCTCTGTGATAGTTGCTGTTACTATCGAAGCAGACGTCGAGTTCTACTTTCCCCAAAGGGTGATTTGCGGCTCCTGGTACTATTCCATGGAAGGAGCAATCTGTTGGCTTCAGGCTTGTCAGTGAAATACACATTGCCTTCAGGGTTCTAGCATATATTAGGTTTATGCCACTCCCTGCATCCATGAACACTCTCCCGACGTCGTATCCTCCTATTTGCGCCTTTAACACCGTTGGCGACTGGCCTGGCCTGGGAACTTTCCTTGGGTGATCTGCTCTGCTGAACTTAACTGGTTGATCTGACCACCGCAAGTACTCTGTGGTGGCTGGTGGTGATGATATTGCTAGGTTTACTTGCCTGGATATGCTCTTTCGCACTTTTTTTCGACTTAGGCACCGGTTGAATCTTGGCTGATATGTAAACTTTTGACTCTAGGTGCCTTGCTAGCCTTTGTGCTTGGTATCCTTGACTTATGTGTTTTTCTCCTTGCCATCCTCCTTGGCTTGAACCCATGGCACTTTGTAGCCTCAGGAAAGTTCTACAATCCTTCATCTGGTGATTTGAGACTCTTTTTCCATCAAGATATGCGTAGTGGATTCGACAAGGTCCGTACAACATGTCTTCGGCCGAAGCGCCTGAGTATCTCAATTTTTCTGCTCCCTTTGCCTGAAACCTCATGTTTTCATATCCTTCCTCTTCCCTTGCTTTGTAACCCGCGGCTACCAGATTTCGCCTTCCTTGGTTATCCCTACTGCGGTGTCGTCTCCTTTGTCTACTTGCTCTGTCGACTTCTGGTGAGCGTCCTCTTTTGTTATTATATGCATCTTCTCCGTCAGCGAATTTGTTGGCTTCTTCCATTAGCTCAGCTACTGTCGTTGGCCTTGTTCTTCCTATTTCTTCCACGAGATCTGAGCGACGAAGGCCGATCAAAAAAGCGTCTACTGCTCGTTCGTCGGATACGTCCTCTGCTGAATTTTTGATTACACTCCATCGTTGTATATAAGAATGTAGAGTTTCACCTTTCCTTTGGACACACGCTTTAACTTCCTCCAGTGATGCTGGGCGCTTGTATGTCGAACATAAATTTCTTGCGAATTGGCTTTCAAGTTCTCCCCAGCTTCCAATGGATTCATTAGGTAGGGTATTCAACTAGGACCGTGCTACGCCGGTGAGGTGTAATTGCAAACTTTGCATTGCAGTTGCTTTTGTTCCCCCTAATATCTGCACTGCCTGCAGATAATCTGATAACCATAGGGTAGGTTCCTGCGACCCATCATATTTTTGCTGGTCATGTGGTAACTTGAATCCTTTGGGTACCCATGTTTTGTGAACCCTGCGGGTAAAGCACAACGCACCCATCTCTTTTTCGTCGTCTTCATAATTTTCTTCCCTCCAGGCGTGGCGCAATTTATTTACTCGAGCCTGCGCTATTATATTTCTTGCGTTCTCCTTCCTCTTTTGTCGCCTTTCTTCTTCTGATGACTCACTAAATTCGTTTTGTGTGATATTGTGTTTGAACTTCTCCTTTCGCCTTTCCTTGTAGCTTGTCGACTTTGTCTCTGGACCTTTTCCCCTGATCTTGTCTTCCACTATCCCGAGGCTTCGTATTGCGGCTTGGTGCATGTCTTCCCGCGGATCACCGGGTTTGGGCCGCGTGGTTAGTAAATATGCCTGCGCTGCTATCAGTGCTGCCTCCGGTGTTTCTTGCACGAAGTCTTCTTCCTCTTCCTCTAGATGTGGAGTGATACTCCTTGAGTACCTTTCCTCTCTACTTCGCGCTGTTGTCCCTCTGTTGTGCTTTGGGTCTCTGCGCCTTTCCCTGCTGTACTCTGAGTCCTCACTATAATCATCCCAATATTCTTCCCTTGATATACTGTTATTATCTTGGAGAACCATGTCTCTTTCCTCTCTTAGTTTCTTCTTATGCTGGTGCAATGCGTACTGATATCCCATTAGAACTTCTCTTCTCGACCCTTCGGGTACTTCTGTGCCGTGATTTATAGCTGACATGATGATCCTCCACTCTCCGGCTGAGACGTGAACCTTCTCCTTCTCCTTCTTGTTGCGCACCTTTACCTTATCGACTTGCTTATCAACCCCTTTACTCCCTTCGTTGTTGTTTTCTTCTTCTGCTTCAGTGATGATGACACATAACTAGTGTACTTTTTTGGAGACGCCACTACTTTCAGCGGCGAAGTCCCTTGTACTGTTATGCGTTTTACGCGTTGTTTCTTCCAAGTCGAGTTTTTCCTGAATTTTGTCGCCTTCTACGATTTTTTGCTTTTCCTAAGCTGACCGGCGAGTTTACCTCACTGGAAGAGCCTTCCGATGATTCCAGCGTTACCACTGTTTTAGGCTTACTTGCCGACGGATCTGGTTTCGTCAAATCCGAGAGGCGAGATGAACCCGATGGCCCGATGAAGATGCTTAAACTTCCGATTGTCAACTCCATCTCTTGATTTTTGTCGACTTCTGTACTGCTGTTGGCTAAAAGCGAAAAAGCCGTCGAATTCATGATTCCAATGCCCAGAGTCCCCACGGTCGGCGCCAATTGACGAGGGTTAACTCGACAAATGTCCTAGATGATGGACTTAGGATCGGGGAGACAGGGCGTCAGATGAACTCGAAGGTAAGGTTAGTCGAAATAAGTGTATACCGAAAATAAACTTGGGTGTTGAACCTGGCTTGCTTTCAATCTGGCCTACACCGTCCCCTCCTGGCCCCTATATATAGGTGGCCAGGTCTCGAGGATCGGGTAGGGTCCGATACAGATTACAATGTTGACATACGGTAAGAACCCGTATCCCGACTATCATTACAATTGGGCCTAGCTTAATGGGCCTTAGGGGTACTCAACTAACGGGCTTTATTAACTATACCCTTGTCAACGACAAAGGTAGGAAGTCAGGTATAAATTATGATTATAAATGCATTAAAGCTTTTATGGGAACCGATGACTTTCATAATGTTAGCACTGCTTATGGTCTTGATTCTCAAATACTTGCTAACTGTTTTAAGGCCTTTGCCTCTTATCTTGATATTCCAAAGAAAGATTGGAACAAATATCATGCGCCTTATAAAGATTCTATTAGTCATATTCCTGCTATAGCTACTGAGGTTTGTACTATTGATAGCATTTTGCCTGAACCTTATTTCGAGAAGACGCCTTTCCCTGCTAAGGTAAAAGAGCATTCTACTTTGATAAGTGTGTTTAATAAAAGTACTAAGAAAGCTGCAGAACCTGATGAGCAAATTATTATTAAGTCTCCTGTAGCTATAGTGAAGGACCTTGTTACTAAAGATGTGGGAGATGAACATATTGTCTTTTGTGAAGATGCTACTAACATTGTTTCACATCCTAATAGGCGTAGGAAAACAAGTGTTCCTATTATTTCTGTCAGGATTGGCGACCATTGCTATTATGGTTTATGTGACATTGGTGCAAGTTCATGTCATTCCTTTAGAGCTTTACAGAGAAATCATGCATGAGATTGGCCCTTGTGAATTAGAGGAGATTGATGTGGTTATTCAGCTTGCTAACAGAGAGACTGTCTGGCCTCTTGGTATTGTTCGAGATGTGGAAGTTCTATGCGGTAAGACTAAATATCCTACTGATTTTCTAGTACTTGGTAAGGAAGCTAGTAAAACTTGTCCTATTATTTTTGGTAGACCCTTTTTGAATACCTGTGGCGCTGTGATAGATTGTAAGAAGGAGATTTTTTTTACTAAGTTCAATGGAGAATCTTATGAGTTTAATTTTTCCAAGTTCGCTAAAACTCCTTTTGAAAGTGAATTGCCTGATGAAAGTTTTCGAGTTGAACAGCTTGCCTCCATTGCTCTTGCTCCTAACAATGCTTTGCAGCAATTTATGGAGGACCATGAAAGTGATATTTTCAGGAAGGAAAGAGAAGAGATCGACGATATTCTTCTTCGTCAACCACCATTGATTAAGCACAATTTACCTATGGAGGATCTTGGTACCACTTTTGCCACCTAAAGAAGATCCTGTTTTTGAATTAAAACCTTTACCTGATGATCTTAAGTATGCTTATATAGATGATAAGAAAAAATATCCTATTATTATCAGTTCTAAGCTTTCGGGAAAGGAAGAAGAAAGGTTATTGAAGATATTGAGGAAACATCGAGGAGCTATGGGATATACTCTTGATGATTTAAAAGGGATTTCTCCCACTTTATGTCAGCATGCTATTAACATGGAGGAAGACGCAAAGCCAGTTGTTGAACATCAACGCCGCTTAATTCCCAAGATGAAGAAAGTGGTAAGAAATAAGGTATTGAAGCTCCTTGATGCTGGTATTATTTATCTTATTGCTGATAGTAGATGGGTTAGTCCTGTTCATTGTGTTCCTAAGAAAGGAGGTATCACTGTTGTGCCTAATCAGAATAACGAGCTTATTCCTCAAAGGGTAGTAGTTGGTTATAGGATGTGCATTAATTTTAGAAAGGTAAACAAAGTTACTAAGAAAGATCACTATCCTTTACCGTTTATAGATCAAATGTTAGAGAGGTTGTCTAAGAAGACTCGTTTTTGTTTTCTTGATGGATATTCTGGTTTCTCTCAGATTGATGTTAAAAAGGAAGATCAAGAGGAAACCACTTTTACTTGTCCTTATGGAACTTATGCTTATAGACGTATGCCGTTTGGTTTATGCAATGCTCCTGCTACTTTTCAAAGATGCATGTCTGCTATTTTTCATGGTTTTTGTGAAGAAATTGTGGAGGTTTTCATGGACGATTTCTCCGTTTATGGAACTTCTTTTGATAATTGTTTGCACAATCTTGATAAAGTTTTGCAGAGGTGTGAAGAAATTAATATTGTTCTTAATTGGGAGAAATGCCACTTTATGGTGAATGAAGGAATTGTTCTTGGACATAAAATTTCTGAAAGAGGTATTGAAGTTGACAAGGTGAAAGTTGAAGCAATTGAGAAAATGCCCTGCCCCAGAGATGTTAAAGGTATTCGTAGTATTCTTGGTCATGCTGGTTTTTATAGGAGGTTTATTAAAGATTTCTCTAAGATTTCAAAGCCTCTTACTAATCTTCTTCAAAAATATATATCATTTGTTTTTGATGATGATTGTAAGGAAGCTTTTGAAACTCTTAAGAAGGCTTTAACTACTGCTCCTATTGTTCAACCACCTGATTGGAATTTACCCTTTGAAATTATGTGTGATGCTAGTGATTTTGCTGTTGGTGCTATTCTTGGACAGCGCGTAGATAAGAAGTTAAATGTTATTCATTATGCTAGTAAGACTCTTGATGCTGCTCAGAAGAATTATGCTACTACTGAGAAGGAGTTTCTTGCTGTTGTTTTTGCATGTGATAAGTTTAGACCTTACATTGTTGATTCTAAAGTTACTATTCATATTGATCACGCTGCTATTAGATATCTTATGTTGAAAAAGGATGCTAAGCCTAGGCTTATTAGATGGGTGTTGCTTTTACAAGAGTTTGATTTGCATATTGTAGATAGGAAAGGTGCTGAAAATCCTGTTGCTGACAATTTGTCTAGATTGAAAAACATTTCTTTTGATCCTATTCCTCTTAATGATAGTTTTCCAAATGAATAGTTGGCTTCAATAAATGTAACTTCGCAAGAGGATCCGTGGTATGCTGATTATGCTAACTTTATTTTTTTCAAGTATTTGCCTCCAACCTTTACAGCTCAGAAGAGAAGAAAATTCTTTTATGATTTGAGGCATTATTTTTGGGATGACCCACACTTATATAAAGAAGGAGTTGATGGTATTATGTGAAGATGTGTTTCAGAATATGAGCAACAAGAAATATTAAGAAAGTGCCATGGCAGTGCTTATGGAGGACATCATGCTGGAGATAGAACTGCACAAAAGGTTCTACAATCAGGTTTTTATTAGCCAACCCTCTTTAAAGACGCTAGAATGTATGTTTTATCTTGTGATGAATGTCAAAGAGTTGGTAATATTTCTAGACGTAATGAAATGCCTATGAGTTACACTCTTGTTATTGAACCATTTGATTGTTGGGGATTTGACTTTATGGGTCCTTTTCCTCCTTCAAAAGGGTATACTCATATACTTGTTACTGTTGATTATGTTACCAAGTGGGTAGAAGCCATACCTACAAAGAGTGCCGATGGAGAGACCTAGTTAAAAATGCTTAAGGACGTTATTTTTCCTAGGTTTGGTGTACCTAGATATCTTATGACTGATGGAGGTTCTCATTTTATTCATGGCGGTTTTAGAAAAACTCTTGCTAGATATGACGTTAATCATAGAATTGCTTCTGCTTATTATCCCCAAACTAGTGGGCAGGTAGAGCTTTCAAATAGAGAGATCAAGTCTATCTTGCAGAAGACTGTCAATAGATCTAGGAAAAACTGGGCTAGCAAGTTAAACGATGCTTTATGGGCTTATAGAACTGCTTATAAGAACCCCATGGGCATGTCTCCTTATAAGATGGTTTACGGAAAAGCGTGTCACTTGCCCTTAGAATTAGAACACAAAGCTTTTTGGGCAGTGAAAGAGCTTAATAGGGATTTTAAACTCGCCGGTAAGAAAAGGTTACTTGATTTGAGTTCCCTAGATGAGTGGAGAAACGAAGCTTATGAGAATGCCAGACTTTTCAAAGAAAAAGTCAAACAATGGCATGATAAGAGAATTCTTAAGAGAGAGTTTCATGTTGGTGAGAAAGTTTTATTGTATAGGTCTCGTCTCAGATTTTTTGCAGGAAAATTACTCTCGAAATGGGAAGGACCTTATGTTATTGTGGAAGTGTACCGCTCATGTGCGATAAAGATTGCCTCATTAAAAGATGACACTACACAAGTGGTGAATAGTCAAAGACTCAAACATTATATTGCTGGAGATTCTTATAATGAAGATGTTGATGTTATTCAAACGGTTTCTCCAGAAGAATTCATCCAGGACAATATGCAGGAACCTGTAGAGTTCGTTTTTGAATAGGTAACAGTTCTAGTCAGAAAAGGTTCGCGTAAAACTTTTCCATTAATATTTTTGTTGTTTTTATTAAATGTAAAAAATCACGAGACGAAAACGGGCAGGAAACGGAGTCCAGTGGCTCCTCACCACCAAGGGGCGCGGGCCCACTCCAGGCCGTGCCGCCCTATGGTGAGAGCACCCCGGAGCTCGTTTCCGTCCCGGTTTTCTCCTGTGATTTCATCTCGATGTTTAATTTTCACCTATATAACCCCCCGGAGTACCCGAGGTCTGTATATCGTGTTTCATAGTGTTTTCATTTCAAGCTGTTTTTGTCAGGAGTTGTTCTCAGTTCTAGGCGGATCATGGCTCCTTCAAGCGACGACAAGGGCAAGAGGCCTAGGGAAGAAGACCACCAAGACCCCAAGCTGAAGGAAGAACAGGAGGCTGGAGGATCAAGGGTGAGAAACTCTACTTTTGTAGGATCAATGAACGCCGGACGTGCCTTTTCTCATAATATGCGGGGACCAACATTTCCAGTCTTGGATCTAAATTTCATGCCTATAATAAAAGAGGGTATGCTGGTCACTGACGAGCTTTGTGCCCAATACCGAGTTCTAGAGAGGGAGATACAGATACTTCAAGAAGAGAATCTCAGGCTTCGCAGGATGCTAGAATATTTCATTAACCCAAGGATGATCCCACCACCGCTAAAGGAGTAATTCATCATTGGTATTGGCATCCCCTTGGCTTGTTCTAAGCTTGGGGGAGTGCCACGGTATCACATCATTACCTTTTACTTATTTACTTTTCAAGTAGAGTCATATCATGAATAAAGAAGTTATCTTATAGAATAGTTTGCAGTGTGGAAGTATCCTCCTTAGTTGATTATCTATGTATCCCTTGGTGTGAGTTGCAGTAATGAAATATTAATGAGAAGTTTTATCGTTTACTTTCCGCATACTTTATTTTAGTTTGCAATCTCTCTTATACGATTAGTCTTGTTGATTAGTATTGGTATCACTTTGGGAGCATGAGTAAATTTAGTTGGTTTGGGCAAACTTAGCTTGGTCAGTAGCATTATTACCTTGAGTTTTGAGTAGAAGAAGAAGAAAGAAGTGCTAGTAGATACATCATTTCAGCTTTCCTTCATGTTTAGCTCATAAGCAATACTATTCTCAAGTTAAAATCGTTGTACTTTCAAGGAAGTTTGCATGATTGTTCTTATTATATGTATGTTTGTTTGTTTCATGCAAATCTTATGCTTGCTACCCAGCCTTGCTAGCCAAAAACCTGTACTGAGAGGGAATACTTCTCGTGCATCCAATTCCCAAAAACCAAGTTACTTCTAAAGAGTCCACTATAAATTCCTATGCATGGTATTTCAAGCCATTCCAAGTAAATTTTCATGTGCTACCTTTCAAAAACCTTCAAATACTTCTCATTTTGTGCCACTGTTTTTAGCTCATGAGGACGTAGTGGTTGGGTTTGTTATCTTCCATACTAAATTGAGTACCCCTTGACTAGGCAGCTTCATCTACTCGTCATTAATTTTGCAAGGGAGCTGGTCAGACCATTGTAATCTAAATAAGAAAAGAAAAATAGCACTCCTCCATGGTATGTGAAAGTTGGTGGGCACCCGATGGAATCGGTTAGCCATGGTTTAAGAAAGGAAAAGGTGGGGAGGAGTGCTAAGCTATAAAAGAGCACAATTGTGCCAACTAATCAAACATCTCGGAACCGCTCTCACTCGTTTAGTATGGAAGATATCAAGAACTCCGTTGCTAGTCGTTGACAAAAGCAACCACCTCTCAAAACAACTTTTACCTCTGTTTTACAAATGAAAAGCTCTAGCACATGTTTAATCCCTGCTTCCCTCTGCGAAGGGCCTGTCTTTTACTTTTATGTTGAGTCAACCTATTCCCCTCTATCTCAAGCAAGCATTTGAGTTGTTATGTTTCACTCATCCATATGTTGATCCGTTTGATCATGTTTACTATCTTCCTTTGTTTAGTATAATGCTTTTACCTGAAGGAATATATCTTTGAAAGCTTTCCATGATTACAAAGAGTTTGTCTTGTTTGAGCATATGGTTTTTGCTATATTAGCTCTATTTTAAAAGGCTCTGTTCAAAAATAAGTATAGTTTGTTCATTGTTCTCTGACCAAGAACTAAGGTTTGCCATCACCAATTACAGTTTACCTTGTGCATCCTTATTTGCGATTCCCTTTTACTTATTGCAAGTCTATATCATATAAAGGGAAGTTGCTGTCTATTATACTTTGTGCCTTGGTAAATGTGATGCTTCTTGTTCGTATTTTGATTATTGACACTTCACTCCATAAACCTGTGATCTTGTTTACCGAGTTCAGTTTTCGCTTGGGGACAAGTGAGGTCTAAGATTGGGGGGTTGATACGTCCATTTTGCATCACTATTTTGTATCATAATTTACTGTTATTCATCGATATATTTCACATTTAGAGATGATACTTATGTTGTTTCCTCTATTTTTACATGTTTGATGATCATTGGAGGATTTGCTATCGGAGTCAGGATTCTGCTGGAAAAAGAACCGTCAAGACACCATATTTCAGAAGATCAGGAAATTCCAGAAAAATACCAGGAAATTATATTTTACCAGAACACTGAAGAAGCCAGAAGGAGAAGGCGAGAGGAGAAACAGGGCGGGCTCACCACTAGGGGGCGCGGGCCCACCCCTGGCCGTGCCGGCCTGTGGTGAGGCCACCCTGGCCCACTTCTGCCATTGCCCCTTCACGTATTTCATCGTCCCCAAAAACCTAAGTGAAGGGGGGCTCAGAGATAGACACCGCCGCCTCTGCGGGGCGGAAAACACTAGAGAGATAAAAGCTCTCCGGCAGGCAGGAATCTACCGAGGAAATTCCTTCTCGGAGAGGGGAGATCGTCGCCATCGTCATCACCATCGCACCGGACTTCATCGGGATCATCATCATATCCATCACCAGCACCTTCATCTCCACCATCACCATGCCATCCCGCTGTAACATCTTGAGTTGAATCTTGTTAAATTCTTAGGGGAAACTTTCCCGGTGTTGATTACTCTTGTGGTTGATGCTATTGAGTGAAACCATTGAATTAAGGTTTATGTTCAGATTGTTATTTATCATTATTTCACCTCTGATCATGATCCATATGATGTCTTGTGAGTAGTTCATTTAGTTCTTGAGAACATGGGAGAAGTCAAGATGTTAGTAGTGGAATTATGTTAAGTAATATTTAGTGGTTTGATATTTATTTGTTGTGGTGCTATTTCACTAGTGGTGTCATGTGAACGTCGACTACATGATACTTCACCATTTATGGGTTTAGTGAGATGCATTGTGTATTTGGCTACTAATTGTGGGGTTGCTGGAGTGACAGAAACCTAAACCTCCATTAGGAAACCATTGCACCAGGGAGCGTAGGATCTTAGAGTTTAAGGCTATGGTTAGATTTATCTTAATTACTTTCTTGTATTTGCAGATGCTTGCAAGGGGTATAATCACAAGTGTTTATTTATCCTAGGAAGGGTAGTGCGCTAGCACAGGTTCACCCCCATAACACTTATCAAACTAATAAAGATTATTTAGTGGCATGAAGCGAAAGCTCTTGACAGAAACTCCCGTGTGTCCTCGAGAACGTTTGGTCATCATAAGTTACACAACCGGCTTGTCCTTTGCTCTAGAAAGGATTGGGTCATTTACTGCAATTATTATTAATGTCTTTTATTTACTCATACTTTATTTATTTGCATTACCAAATACCCCTGAAAACCTGTTTGCTTGTATTTACAGTGAATCCTTGATCAAACCCACTTATCAACACCTTCTGCTCCTCGTTGGGTTCGACACTCTTATTTATCGAAAGTACTATGATACACCCCCTATACTTGTGGGTCATCACTTGGATTGACTCAATAGTGTCCGAGTTTGAGCCAAGTTGAGCCGAGTTCTCGAGTACTCTCTCCGTTTATAAATATAAGATGTTTTAGCTTTGTGAAGCAAATGTATCTATATATCTTTTAGTGTGTAGGTTCACTTGAATATATACACTAAAAGTGTCTAGATACATTTGCTTCACAAAGCTAAAACATCTTATATTTATAAACGAAGGGAGTACTCATTAAGCTCACGAGTTTCGAATTTTATTTCCACTCCTAGCCCGAGCCCACACAAACCAAGGTTTTGTGGCCGACCCAAGGGTGCCCTCTATCTTGCGGAAGCCTTGGCGGGAGGGAACTTCTATAGCCTGCCCACCTCCGAGCTCCTTTGTCGCCGCATGCTGCCTCGGATTTCGGTCGCCCCGTCTCTAACGCATGTCTGTGCCTGAGAAACTTCATCGCACCTGCCGTCAACCGCTGATTATGCCTGCCACCATGAATCGGCCGCGCTAGTAGCTCCTTCCTTGTCGCATCTTTTTCACCAGATGTTGGTTCGTCATGGACCCGCCGCTGGTCACGATGGCCAGCTAGACGATGGTTCTTCTTTGAGCCCATTGATTCTTGGGGTAATCTACACTGCCCCAATCTCTTTTCTAGGGTTTCTAATTTGTTCAATTTCATTGATTTAGCTCGATTTATCTCGGTTTCTTTGCAATATGTGGTCTAGTAGGACTTAACTGACATGGATTATGCCCTGATACTTGTGAAGACTAGACATTTGGCGGGTTAGTGGTCAATTGTGAAGACATTTGTCACGTGCACAAGCTTGAGCGATCAAGTATGTCACCTTTGAGGGAACCAACACAGAGCGCTACTTCTACATATGCTCGGTACAGAATGTGAGTCAGTTTCATCTGAGGAATGATGCATGCTTCTAGTAAATAGATGTTGCTTGCTAATTTAGATTAGTCAAATTCTTGCAGAGAGTGAACAATTTTGGCTTTGTTACTTGGGTAGATGGACAATTGCCCACAACATTCCAGAATGCACTATCAAAAGTCTGGGGAATGTACTAATTCAAGCAATAGTGCTAGAATTGATGACGAAAATTAGCATGCTAGCTTTGTGGAGGAGCTATCTAAAGAGAAGAACAAGATTGAGAAGAGATACTACAATCCCTTAGCTGATGTGAATAAATTCACAAATGAATCTGAGAAAATAGTGTCGCAGAAGAACTTCCACAAGATTAAGGAAAGATGCTAAAGACGAGGCTGAGAAGGAAGAGCCAATAATGTACTTTGTTGTGCTCATGGAAGAGAAGGAGAAATTGAAAGCCAAAAGGGAGGCTTTGAATGAGGAAAATAAAAGGCTTGAGTACATACTCTCTGATTTTCTTAAAGAGTTGAAGATGATCAATAAAATTTGTTATGAGTGATTTGTTGGTATGCACTACTTGTAAACCACTTGTTATTTAGAGAGCCATTTGGCTCAGTATATCTACTTTACCTTGCTGAAATTCCGAAAACACATCAACTTACGCTTTTGCATGAGGTTTACCGCCAAATAGATACCGTAAATGTAAACAAACTGAATATTTAGCTTCACAGTCTCCATATCAGGTATTTGTTCGGCAGTAGCCTGTGCAAATCAGTAAATGCATTTTTTAGCGCATCGTATATGCGTTTTAGGGGTCCATATATAAAGGGTTAAAGCTTCAAAATAATATGAAAAAATAGACAGAAACAATGTTGTATTTTACTAACACGCAAAATCTCAACTCAAATTACCATATATTCAGGCTGAGAAAAAGATAAAATTTAATAGATTTGTGAGGTTTTGAAATTTTCCACCTTTTATCATTTGAGACATTGTATTTTTTTATTTTTTTATCCATGAATATAAGGTATTTGAGTTGAGTTTTTGCACATTGGTAAAGTATGAAATTATCTACATCTAGGTATTTCTTTCATATTTTAAAAAACCTTCAAAATATTGTCTTTATTTTTAAAAAAAGAAGTCTTCATGAAGCCCAAGCTCCATTTGTTCACTCCCCATATAGAATGGCCGACGGAGCCTAGTGGATTGTCCCTTATTGATAAGGGTTGGGCTTCGTTTGGAGCAATAATAACATAGAAAATTGATGGGAGATAGGAATATGAATCCTATATTCCTTCTGAAATTCCCATGGAATAAATTGTTTTCTATGAATTTTGGAGGAAACAAAACATGTACCTCGTGTTCTTTTTTATTTGAGTCTATGAATTCTGTGATTCTCCTAAGTGAGATCCAAATGCATACATTCTTTCCCGTAGGAATTCTTGTTACATAATATCTTGATTCTTTTTTTCTATTCCTGTATTTTGACTTTTTGAGTTCTTGTGTTCCAAGAATAACATTAATTCCATGCGGCAAAGTGCAAGGATAGAGAAAATAATATCTTCGTAAATCTACATATAGTCTCTAGGATCTTTACAAGAGGTGATTTTTCCTCCATAGGACGTCGTCTACAATTTAGGGTGTCTTCGTTTACGGAATATGGTTTGTGGGATGAGGCATCCAAGCCCTAGCTAGGGATAGTTTTTTTGGTTGGTTGAATGAGTAAGATGAGTCGGATTTGTGTGTTGGTTGGAAGGATGATAAGTGGTTACAGATAGCCATATGTGTGTTTGGTTTGAGCTATGAGGAGTGAATATGGTGTTATCATGTCTCGTGATGGTCTTTTGTCAATTTTAGCATCTTCAATGCATAAGATGTGCACGCCATTTACTAGCTTGGATAGATTCCTCATGCCAATGTGTCCAAATATTCGGTGTCACAACCACCCTCTGGACGCTTTAGCAACTAAGCATTACTTGAGGACATTCCAAAAATTCAACAAGATAGAGATTTTATTTCCTATAAACTTTGAAAACTAGTGACCAATTGTCATTCTTAATCATTGGATAGTCATATCTAGTGAACAAGAAAAGATCAATTGTGCAACAAATAGAAGATTGAAACTTAAAGACTGAACATGCATAACATTGGTAATAGAGTTATTGCATTAAATAGTCATCTTACCCAAACTTAATAGCTTAGACTTATCTCTGAATTTGATGTGTGTTGGAACTTTGGAGATATATAGAAACAAAATTATCAATCATCCATTGCTCCCTGGTCATATTGTTTGTGCATCCACTATCCCATACCCAACTATTTCCACTAGAGGTGTAGTCTTACAAAATATATGACTTGTTTATAGGTACCCACGTTCTGTTGGATCGATTACTGTTAGCATTTCAAACCACATTAGAATTCCTAATAGTGGTGTTGGGCTCAAGGCTAGGGGATGTCTGATTTCTTCACCAGATGCATCTCTTTGATGCTTCACCAGAAGCCTTGTGCATTAGATGCATCGATAAACTTCACTATAACGATCCTTGCTTACTTGAATAGTTTTATCTACAATAATGAATATATGGGGTTGTTTCTACACAAGTATCTTGTGTACTCAGTAGATTATAAATACTTCCCTCTTCCAAGCACAAAATTTGTCTTGGATATGCTTAGGTTCCTAGTATGAACCACAAACATTTTGTTGGCGCTTGCAACATATGTCTTTATTTCATCGGTTTCTGTTCTAATCCTAGAGAATCTCCTTAACAGAATCACGACCTTTGTTACAATTCAGCAAACCAACCTCAACCACTGTCTTCAACCTACGTTATCATTCATGGTAGTTATGGTCTCCTCAAATGAGGTGCTAGAAGAACCAACTACAATGTTTGTAGGAGTGGATGACTCAAAGGGACGCTTTAGTGGGTGCTATACAAGTTTTGTGTACATGATTTGATTCCGCCAAACCTTCCGAAGAGCACCCCCTCTTGATAGTATATATTCCTAACAAGTCAAAATAATGAAAAATGTTGGGATTATATCTCTTTTCTTTTTTTCATCCCGAGGGATCCCAAATATGTATCATTCCCATGATGCCTATGTTAATAATATGCCCTAGAGGCAATCACATGTGATGATATTTTTAAGTGTGTTCATAAGTTTTGAATTGGCATTGGATAAATATCAGTTATATGTATCATTGTATATGTGATTCGGTTGTGAAACTATCTGTTGTATGATGTTTGTTCTAGATTGTCCTTAATCGTCAAGTTTATACTGGCACACAACGTAGACTAACGTGTAAGTTCGCTAATGCCCGGTTCCAGACTTCCACTGGTCATGAGCATGGTGGCATAAATACGACTCACATCGACTCCTGATAGCCGTGCTTCCGTAGGTTCAGTAAAATGAAATATGCATTGCTGGCCTTTTGCTGACATGTTTTTGTTGCTATAATACTGGAATCCCATTTGACATGTTTTTTGTTACTATAATAATGGAATACCATTTTGTTCTTCAGAGTAATATTCTCATGCATAATTCATCTTCTTATTTCAGGCATTTTATTCCGAAGCACGCATTTGCATGTGCATGTTTTATATGCAATTTGACGTAGGATACACACAAAAACTTCACATGTACAATGGTAAGGATTTTGTATGTTGGTGCTTCCCAGATTTTAATAGCGTACACACCTTGAAAACCTTATTGTTCGGCTGTTTTTTTAGAAGGCTTCCACATACAAGAGTTCTTTGATTGAGCTCGCGGGTTTGTCATCGGATCAGATATGCAAATTACCTATGGTATTACAAAAGGGTAAAAACTTAGATCATCTTCGTCTTCTATACTGAAATGTCACATATATCAATGCATTATGTTGCTTTTCTTGTAGAAGCCATATTGCCAAGCGATATCTTTGGAAGTATCGATACAGTGAGGGATTTATTCTGAATTTATTCTCATTTTGTTTCATACTTTAACATGGGCACATATCTAGAACCTTTGCGTTAGTTTTCTTTAGTCACTTATTAAAGAGTTCATAGTCATATTTGTCCAGTCTGTTTCCTGAGTTATACGATGATGTCGATTTTTTTTAAATATAGTAGGCCATGCTTTTGTTGTTCGATATCATGAAAGCACCACAAGAGCAGGAAGCGCTCGATATGTCCCTGGTTGACGAGGGCTAATTCGACAAATGTCCTAGATGAAGGACTTAGGATCGGGGAGATAGGGCGTCGGATGAACTCAAAGGTAAGGTTAGTCGAAATAGGTGTATATCGAAAGTAAACTTGGGTGTTGAACCTAGCTTGCTTTCAATCTGCCCTACACCGTCCCCTCCTGGCCCCTATATATAGGTGGCCAGGTCTCGGGGATCAGGTAGGGTCCGATACAGATTACAATATCGACATACGGTAAGAACTCGTATCTCGACTATCATTACAATTGGGCCTAGCTTAACGGGCCTTAGGGGTACTCAACTAGCGGGCTCTATTAGCTATACCCTTGTTAGTAGCCCCTGAGATTCTACCAGAATTGCAGATTCGGGTTGAATCTCTAATCTTTAAATCTTTGACTTGATCAACTCTTCGACTTCTTCATATTTTCAAATCTTCGATTTGGTCGTTCGACTTATTTTTATGATAATATTTCGCAAGGGGTTTTGATGAACAAGCCTGACAACTCTGACGGATCAAGAGGTCAGTTAACTACCGGAACAGATACTTGCCACCTACTTAAAATTCAATTCCCTTGGATTTGAATTCGGGATACCGGTCAAACCCACTCTTTTGCCGCATTTAGGACTTACAAAGAATGAGTCCCAGTGATTCTCAGAGTACCCAGTGCGTCCACCAGGATTTTCTTCACGTCGTAGACACGGATACATACCAGTAGAGCGCATCCATGTGCGTATACCAAGCCACACAGGACGGATCCCGGGGTCTTACCTTCGTGATAAATTACGACATTCGAGTTTCGTTGCGATAACGCAACTCGAGAATCACATGTCGCAGTCAAATTTTGACTGAAAATATTCGGGTTATACAACCATAAAAACTCGCTCCTGATGGGAGTAACAACGTTTCATCGCATATTCCTTCACTTTTCATGCTCCAGTGCTTGTTAATAAACATCGTCGGGTGCGCGCTCAGCGCTCCCGATGGGAGTAGCCCCCGAGGCTATAGTCGAATAAAACTGTGTTTCGAGTATAGGCTCAAATATAGTGTTCTCCATCACCATACTTCAACTCGACATTGTTTGGCGATAATTTTGTCGGGTGCGCGCTCAGCGCTCCCGATTAGTAGCCCCTGAGGCTATAGTCGAATGCTTTCGGGTATAGTCGCATCAATTGATTTTTGCATTATCCGCGCCAACCTTATGTCTTCTTTGATGTCGTCCTTTATTCGGAAATCACCATATTCAATATTCATCAAGTATATGCATCTGTTGAATTTGATCTTCAATTGTTTCGTCTTCTTCATGACGTCAGTGGCCAAATTTTAGCTCCTCTACTGACTCACATTCAAACTCTGAAAGGAGGTAAAGGAGGCGCATTGTCGGGTATTCAACTCATGGTGTTCTTTGTGCAACGTCGAGTTCAACCCCTGCAACATCGCCTTACCAAACTTTGGAGCTACTCTGGCTTGGAGGATCCTTCTCGCATCTCTGAAGATCTAATAGAGAAGCAAGATGTCGACAAGCGAGTTAGGAGCCGCACCAAGCTCACCAAGGACCATGCGGTTGCTGAATTGGCCGCTGGTTACTTCGACTCTGTGCACCCCCTACCCGAGGTATATATTTGTTTGCTTTGTATACTTTTTATCGAGTTCATCGGCTTCCAGCTATGTTCAATCCTTGTATCGATTACTTCTCTGATTTATTCGTTTATAGGACCACCTGTTCCTTGTCTCACGCCCCCACCTTCCGGAGGAAGGGCCTCTTCCGGCTGATCTGGCCTCTTCTGTATCTAAAGCCCCCGAGGCTGAAGAAAATCAGGACGGAGATGATGCCAAAGAATCAGAAGAAAACACCAGCTCAACGACATCGCCTCCTCCTACGCTCTCTGAGGACACTGGTACGGACAAGAAGAGGAAGCGTGTCGACGACTTTACTTCTTCGAGTACCTCTCTGCAGAGAACAGCGGCTAATAAAGCCCCTGTTCTAGAAGAAGATATTGAATATTTTGACCTCCTGGCATCGTAAGTGTTCTTTGAGTTCTGCGATTGCACCGTACTTGCCCTCTTTCTTTCGTGTTGTACATAACTTATTTCTTCTTGTAGTGATGACAAGGAGCCGCCAAAAGATACTACGGCTGCTCCTTCGACTCCACCTGTAATTGCTGATGAGCCTTCTGTCCAAGAGATTGCGCCGAGGACCACCAGGGCTTCTGTCAAGAAGTTTCCTGTGGCCCGAGGCAACAAGCGCTCGAAGAAGGCCAAGGAAGCCGACGTTTCTCTTGAAGCCCATGAATCCGCGGTTTCCCCCGATGATGTGAGTGAATGTCCTTGACCTATTTTCCTTGCATAAACTATGCTCTTACGCGTCCTGCTTCCCAGGCATTGTTGAAGAGATTTGTCGCCTTGGGCACTGAATGTGCTGAGTACCTAAAGGTTGCGAAAGCTTCCGAAGGTGAGCTCGACATCCTGTCTTTACTTTTCCTCTATGCTTCTTTTTGTTGTTTATTTGACTTCCTTTCTATCTTTGCTGGGCTGCAGATGCTCTAGCAACGGCCAATGCCCGCATTGCATCGCTGGAAGCCGAGCTCAGCGCTTCGCGGAAAGCCTAGGATGTTGCGACCGCCGCCAAAGCAAGCGCTGAGAAGTCGCAGAAGTCAGCGCTGGCTAAGGCGAAGAAAACGGAAAAGGCTTTGGCCGATGCTAACAAAGAGCATTCTCAGCGAGAGCAAGCCGTGACAGAGCGTCTTCGCATGATGTCTGCTGCTGCTGGAGGTAAATACTCGCCTTGTCCTCTTCTTCGACTTCTGTTGCATTCTTGCACTTGCTAATGCTTTCCTTTCCTTCTTTTCCTTTGTCCCCTTTGTTGTGCAGGATTTACCGGGGTGTCTTTGTCGACTCTGCAACAAGGCGATGATCCTCTGATGACCGCGGTTAACTTACTCGAAGCAAACTGGATATCTATCCAGGAGATCGTTGAGTTGGTGAGCCGTGTTCTAACGCGGATGTTCGTCGGGTTGTGGCCGAAGAAAAAGGCGGAGGTTCCGAAAGATGACTTGAAGAAACTTGCCAAAGCCTTCGATACGACTGACGACCCTATCCTCCAGCCAAAGGGGCTTTCTCTGAAGCGTGGTGCTGAGGGTGCTATCGCACTTTCTTATGCACATGGTGCAGATGTCGACTGGGAGAAAGTGAGCTCTCCTCATGGCCGCACCCGCTCTGAGTTAAAGGCTTTCTTCGAGAAGGCGAAGAAGTTGGCGCCCGCCCTGGCGTCAATTATTTCTCCTTCGGCGGCTTCCACGACATCTACTGCGCCAACTCTAGCAACGGAAGAACCCGCGCCTCCTTCAACTGTTGGTGATGAATTTACCATGCCTTCCTCTGCCATGAAGCAAAATGATGAGGTGGCGTAGACTCGGCTTTTTTGTAGTTTTCAATTTCTGCTTTTGATGTAAAAACCTTTAGTTGCATGCAACCCGAGAACCTTAGTCAAAGAGTTTGCATTTATGTAAATATGCTTCTTTTCTATGATATGTTGTGCTAGCTTCTGAAATGTTTCTCCTTTCTTTTCTTTTTGACTTCCAGTCTATGCACATCAATGATCCTTTGAGTCGTGATCCTGCTCCTTCTTCTGCCCGCGCGTTCGACTCTAAGGTTTCGTTGCCTCCTCGCCGCTGCTGTCAATGCGCAGAATATTCTTCAAGGATTTCTTATCTTGAGACTCGCTTGACTTTGGCCAAACGCCAAGCACAGATGGCTGTGGACAAAGCTAGCAAAGCTTGTGGTTTGATGAAGCAGATATCTGTTCTTGATGATAAGGTGTCTAGCCTGATGGCAAAGATTGTGCATCATGAGGAATGCAACTCTTATGTCCTTGGCATTATCGAGTCTGCCTGCGAGATGTTGCGATGTAAGATTCCTTTCGACTTCTCTTTTTTCCCCTTTTGTCCCACTGCTATTTTGTGATATCCTTTGCTATCTTAGGCACTTGTTTGGATTTTGCTGCTGAAGATCGTCGGGTTACCGAGCGAAATGTGGCTCTAGAAAAAATGTCAGCGGGTATTGAGACTTTGTGGTCTGATCCTCGACGCTAGAGTGCTATCGTATTGCTTCAGGACCGTGCCCAGCATATTGGCGAGTCAGTTGATGGTTGCCGAAGAGCTCTCATAACTATGCATTCTATTATGCTTCCTCGCAATCCTCTGCCTGGAAGTTTCCCACTGCTTCTCGATACTTTTAGATCCAGCCAGCGCATTCATCGATTGATAGAACTGAACTTAGTGGCAGGTGCCAATTTTTCTCTTGGGTGGATACATAAGTGGCACCCAAGACTTAATTATAGCTCTAAGTCCCTGAGTTTGGCTCCTGGTGGAGCTAGCCTGCGAGTACATGTGGAGAATACCTTGCAGCCTGCTCGAAGGATTATAGCTAGGCTGCTGCAAGCGGATGCCGCGTTTTTCCGCGAGTATCACTATTTAGATCCTTTAGGTGTAGATGATTCTGATAACCCGCTATTGTAATACTTGTGTATATGTGGAACGCGAGAGTTTCTTATTTCGCGACTGTATGTCTGAAATTTATCCTCAGAGCGTTTTTGTATGATTCATGCGTTTGCCGTATTTTCCCTTCGAAAGACTCGTAAACTCGAATATGAGGAACGTTTTGTCTTTATTATACTTGTAATGTAAGATACATGGGGTGACCCAAGAGATCCGGCCTATGACCTGTGTTCTGGATCTAGAGGGCATTGTCCCTGGTATAACTCGTGGCTTTTACAGCCTTATTCTTCTACTTTACTTTGTTGTTCTTGATGCTCATACCATCGTGGCCTTCTCTTCTTCTTCTGTAACTGTGTCTTCTCCTGATGCTTCTACTCGTGGTTTCTTCGTCTCTGGCTCCGCGGCACGTCCTTCGGGTAGCTTGACACCTTCCGTAGTCGTGCTTTTCACCTTCTCTGCATAGTTGGCTATCATGCCAAAGTTTTGTGCCATCTTGTGGAACTCCTTGTCACAGAGGTCTGAAACCTCAAAGCTTCCCTTCACTGTGATTATTCCCTTTGGTCCTGGCATCCTGAGTACTAAATATGTATAGTGAGGCACTGCCATGAATCGTGAAAACGCAGGTCGCCCGAGGATCGCATGATACTGAGATGGCCAGTCCATGACCTCGAAGTCTAGCTTTTCTCTTCTGTAGTTTTGTCGGTTGCCGAAGCAAACGTTGAGTGCTATCCGCCCTAGTGGATAAATGGCACTTCCTGGTATGATTCCACGGAAGGAACAATATGTTGGCTTCAGGAACTCTAGTGATATATGCATTGCTCTGAGCGTTTTCGCGTATATCAAGTTAATTCCGTTTCCTGCGTCCATGAATATTCTGTCGACATCGTATGCGCCGATTTGAGCTTTGAGTACCAAGGGCACGTTTCTCGGCCGAGGTACTGTTATAGGGTGATCTTCCCTGTTGAACTCGATTGGTTGCTCTGACCAATGTAGATATTCTGTTGTAGCTGGAGGTGAAGTGACTGCTAGATTGACTTGTCGAGTAATACTCTTTTCCTCTTTGTTTGACTTGGGCACGGGTTGTATCATTGCTGTGATGTGTCCCTTAGATGGAACGTACCCTTCGTCGTCGTCGTGTCCCTGGTTTGGCTGGTCTTGTCCTTGAGGGGCTCCATTGTTCCCTTGTTGATTTGTGGGAGGTTTGTTGCTTCCTTCGTATCCTTGTCGCCTTGCTTCGGTTTGCTTGTTTAATGCTGCCTCTTCTAGCTTCAAGAATGTTGTGCAATCTTTCATTGCATGCCTGGATACTCGCTTTCCATCGACGAACGCTGAGTGTATATGACAAGGTCCGTTTAGCATGTCTTCTGGCGACGGGTTATATTCTCTGGATTCTCTTGTGGGAAACTTTTTATAGTCCTCTTTCCCGTAGCTTCGATATCCCGAGCTTCTGCGATCACTTCCCTGATAGCTGTTGTCCTTATATCCCGCTGCTACTTGGTTGTGGGAGCCGTAGTTGTCGTAATTGCGGGACCATCTTCTTTGACTTCCATATCTGTTTCTTCTATCGTCCTCTGGGGATTGTGTCCGCTTGTTGTTGCATGCGTCTTCTCCGTCTGCAAATCTGTTTGCTACATCCATGAGGTCTGACACTGTTTTCGGCTTAATTCTGCCCATCTCTTCGACTAGGTTTCTTCGCCTTAATCCAATTATGAACACGTCTATTGCTCTTTCGTCTGAAACTTCAACTGCTGAGTTTTTGATAAGACTCCATCTTTGGATATATGCCCGTAAGGTTTCATCGCGTTGTTGCACACACGCCTTAACTTCTTCTATTGATGCCGGCCGCTTGTATGTCGACCTGAAGTTGCTTGTGAATTGCTTCGTGAGGTCTTCCCAGCTTCCAATAGTTTCTTTCTCTAGTTTGCTCAACCATGACCTTGCTGCGCCGGTGAGGTGTAGTTGCAAACTTTGCATTGCTGTTTCTTTGGTTCCTCCCAATATTTGTACTGCTTGCAGATAGTCTGAGAGCCATGATTGTGGTTCCTGTGATCCGTCGTACTTTTGTTGATCATGAGGTAATTTGAACCCCTTGGGTACTGGTGTAGTGCGAACCCTGCGGGTAAAGCACGATGCTCCCATCTCCTTTTCGTCGTCTTCATAGTCGCGCTTTCTGTTTGGAGATCGAGATCTTTGGGTTCCTCCGTGTTGTCTTGGTGATGGCGATCGAGATCGTTGATTACTACTTCTGTGCTGAGGACTATTGTGACGGCGAGGTGACCTTGGCTTGTGTGCTTCCTCTTCTTTTGCTGATAGCTTGTGGCCCACCATGTTTAGTCCGTTCAACGCTGCTCTATGCATGTGCTCCCTAGGATCCCCTGGGCTTGGTCGAGTTGTAAGCAGATATGCTTGTGCTGCCACTAGTGCTGCTTCAGGGGTTTTTGGTACGATGTTCCCCTGCTCATCGACCGATAGGAAGGACAAGTCAAGGTTTTTGGAGATGCTTTGCCTTTCTGAGTACTCGAGGTTTTCGTATCTTGAACCATGTCGACGATTTCTCCTTGCGTTAGTATGTGACGCGTCGCTTCGCGCTCTGCGAGCGGCGTTGCTGGCTGCGATGGCTGAGTCTTTTCTTTTTTGTATCTCTATTTTGTCCTTTGCCAGTTGCTTTGCCTGTTGCCTTAGGGCATAGTGATACCCCAGGAGCATGTTCTTGCTGGAATTGGATGGTATTGGTGTGCCGTTTTCCACAGCTTCCCTTATTATTCTCCATTCGTCGGCTGATAGTCGAATTTTTTCCCGGGTTGTGAGGGATTCTGTTGTTTGCCCTTCTGCTAGATGATTTGCTCCTCTGTCGATATTTGCTGGGTTTAACACTGGATTGTTGTTTTCGTCGAATTCTTCTGAATTGTCTCCTACAATGGCGAGCACCTGGCATTGTTTGCCGATGTTACTATTAAAGCTTGAGAAGATCGAGTCACCATCTTCAAAAAGCTCTAACCCTGTCTTCCACGTATCTGTTGACTTGTTTGAGATATCATCGTGGCAGATCATGAGATCTTCAAGTTGGATCCCTACGTCGAGATTTTCCATTGCTTCGTCGTCTTCTGCGATTTCTCCTTTCTGCACTTCTCCTAAGCTGACCGGCGAGTTTACCTCGCTGGAAGAGCCTTCAGAATATTCCATCATTGCTACTGTTTCGGGCTCGCTTGCCGACGGATCTTGTTTTGTCGGGTCTGAAAGGCGAGATGAACCTGACGGCCCGATGAAGATGCTTAAACTTCCGATTGTCAACTCCATCTCCTGATATTCGTCGACTTCTGTACTGCTGTTGGCTAAAAGCAAAAAAGCCGTCGAATTCATGATTCCAACGCCCAGATCCCCACGGTCGGCGCCAATTGACGAGGGCTAACTCGATAAATGTCCTAGATGAAGGACTTAGGATCGGGGAGATAGGGCGTCAGATGAACTCAAAGGTAAGGTTAGTCGAAATAGGTGTATATCGAAAGTAAACTTGGGTGTTGAACCTGGCTTGCTTTCAATCTGCCCTACACTGTCCCCTCCTGGCCCCTATATATAGGTGGCCAGGTCTCGAGGATCGGGTAGGGTCCGATACAGATTACAATATCGACATACGGTAAGAACTCGTATCTCGACTATTATTACAATTGGGCCTAGCTTAACGGGCCTCAGGGGTATTCAACTAGCGGGCTCTATTAGCTATACCCTTGTCACTGGTCATGGTAGAAGGGATGGTCGAGGGTGGAATATGTGTTAGGTTTTTGATTGATAGACCCATAGACGGATCTGCACATGGTCATGGGTGTTCAGTGAACACCCAAATTTTTGTGCAAAAAATTAACCTATGTATTACTAGTGGTAATTCCCAGTATGTTTACAACGTTTTCTTGTCCAAGTTAGGCTAAAACTTCTAATTACTCTAGAAGATATAAGGTCCTGATTTCCATGTTCATGCGGCCCAACTAGCTGCGAGCAACACACCCAATGGTAGCAAAGCAGCAAGCCAGGACTACAACCACCATGACAAATCGAAAAAAATCAAGGAGCTGAGTTTTTTGAATGTTAGCAGGAGAGCTGCTAAATTCATTGATTAGAAAGGAGTTTTACAAGCGACCCCAAAAATGAGGAAAAAATACAAAGAACCCCGGCGAGACAAGCCTCAACCAGGATCGAAAGGGAAGGAAGCTCCTGCCAACTTCCACATCGTGGCCTCATCCCGTATTCTACGAACTAAAGAAACAATCGACATCTCCTCATGCTCAAAAATGCGCCTATTACGCTCCCTCCAGATTTCCCAACTAGCTAACAGAACGAGGGACTGAGCACCCTTCCGATGGGCTTCCGAGGCACCTCCAATACAACAATGTAACCAATCCCTAATACATGTGATCTGGTTCCAAGAATCTGGGTTCAACGATTGCAACCGAAAAAGATTTGCCAGCTCCTCCCAAACTTTCCTTGCCCAAGTGCATTCTACCAACAAGTGCAGCGGCGTCTCAAGGTTACGGAGACATAGCTGACAAAAATATTCATTTTCCCATCCTCTTCGCTGGAGAGCGTCCGCCGTCAGAATCCTGTTCAGCTCAGCCGTCCAAAGGAAGAAGCGACACTTCCCAGGCGACCACCCTTCCCATAACATTGGCGCAATGTCAGAGGAAATCGACCCTTCAAATTGTAACAAGTAGGCCGATCTAGCTAGGAGCTGAGTTTGAAATCGAGCTGCGAGGTGGTGCCCCTGAAGTCGTACCGGACGTAGGAAAGAGCATACGTAGGTAAACGTAAGCACGCTCTGTTGGCGGTGGCGCAAAGCAACAGACAACTAGGGCGTGTCACTCGCTCTCCCTCCACAGTTTTGAATTTGAAAAAACAGCAACGTCTCCCTCCATCCTGCTCCCTGGGCCGCACGCCGCCGGCGCCGTCCGCCGCTCGCTGACGTGCTGCTGCCGCAGGCGACGCGCACGGCCTGGTCCAGCCAAGCCCGGCTAGCCCCAGCCCGATGTCACGTCCGACGCGCCGAACCGCACGGCCGGGCGCGTGTCCCACAGGGCCGGTCGGTCGGTCCGTCGGTCAGTCGGTCAATCCCCCCAACCTGGTCTGGTCCCCTCGATTCGCAACCGACTCGGAGCCACCACGCCCGGGTGCGGCTCGTTTTCCCTTTTGTGCTCCGCTCGTGCGCCCCTCCCCGTCATCAGCCCCCTCCTCCCCTCTCTCTCACGCTCCACCCCGCCGCCGCCGCCGCCGCCGCCGGTAGGGTTGCGAGGCCGATCCACCGATCAGAATCCGTCCCCAACTCCCCCCCCCCCCACTCCCGCGCACTATCCCCGGCTCCGCAGATTCGCCCTAAACCGTTGTCCCCGGCGGCGCGCAATCCCCGCATCTGCTCCGCGCGCCGCCACGCCACGCCTCCCTGCCGCGCGCCCGCCTCCGTCGGGGTCTCGGCCGGGAACCACTTCTTCTTCATCTCGCGGTGCGTATGGTTACGATACCCTAGACGCTAGGGTTTTTTCGGCCACGCGCGGCGTGCGATGGCGGAGGTTTCTCATCGGATGGTCCAAGGCCGCGCCTCGACTCCTCCCGCCGAAACGGCGAGGGAGGGGGGCGGGGCGGAGATCGCCCTTGCCGGCGAGCCGGCCGCGGCGGGAGAAGCGGAGAATCCGAATCCCCCTGCCGTGTCGCCATTGCCGACCGAGGGCAATGGGGGCGACGTCCTGGACAAGCAGCGGGACGGGGCGGCGCCCGCGCCGAGCGAGCCCAACGTGGATGCGGACGAGGCGCCCTTGGCCAGCGAGGGCACAGAGCGCCAGGCACCAACCGAGTCCAAGGCAGAGGTGAGTGATGTTGGCGTTCTGGAGAAGCAGCAAGATGTGGCAAGCGAATCCAAGATGGAGGTGGATGAGAGCAGCGCTCCAGAGAAACAGAATGCCGTGTTCGTTGCGCCAAGTGAGGTGAGGATGGAGGAAGGTGACAGTAGAACAGTGGACCAACAGCCCAACACATCTGACGGCGGCCCTCAGGTCAAGGAGGACAAGGAGGGGGAATGCTTGGTGGGCCGATACGTCAGCAGGAGCGCTTCAGATGATGGAGCGATTCGCCTTGGGAAGGTTGCATCCTATGATGGCAGCGCTGGGGTGTACAATGTGCTGTTTGAGGATGGGCAGGGCGAGGAGTTGGGGCTTGCTCAGCTCAGAGAGGTGCTTATGGACGATGAGAATGGTGCGTCTGGCATGAAGGTCAGCTGCAGGAAGAGGAAGCTGGACTTGCTGGTTTCACCAGGGACAACTGTCAAGCAGGCGAAAGGGCCCCCAAGTACTAGACAGAGGGTTGATGCGCGCGAGATGCCGGCCAGGCCTGATGTATTGCAGCAGACTGGGTGTGATCCCGATCTATCCGGGAATGCAAAATCTTCAAGCAACTCATCAGATTTCACTAAGGCATCGCCGGCTGTGCCGTGCCCGCCGGTGAAGGGCCCCGAGTTGCCTCCATCATCGGCAGACATTGCTGTTCCAGAGGAGTCTATAAGTCATCTGTTTTCTGTTTACAACTTCCTTCGATCATTCAGTGTGCAGCTCTTCCTCAGTCCATTCGGGCTTGATGATTTTGTTGCATCCATTAACTGCACCGTGCAGAATACATTATTGGATGCTGTACATGTATCGCTACTTGGGGCGCTGAGGCGGCATCTTGAGACTAAATCATCTCACGGATCAGAACGTGCTTCAAGTTGCTTGAAGTACGTAGTCTATTTGCCCTTGCTATACTAGAATAATTATTTTCATGAATGTTGTGCTTTGTTAGTTCAGTACTGATTTTCCCACTTTCCCTGAATCATGCACAGGTATGTAGATTGGGCATTACTGGATGCGTTGACTTGGCCAACTTTCTTACTGGAGTACCTCTATCTAATGGGTTACAGTAAGAGTCTAGGGGGGAAGAGTTTTGGCAGAACCCTCCTAGGCATGGAATATTATAAGCTTCCTGTTACAACGAAGCTTAGGCTCCTCCAAATACTCTGTGATCATGTCACTGAATCAGTAGAAATCAAAGCTGAACTGGAGGCTCGAGAAGGCTACAATGAGGAAATGGAATATGAGGAGGACTCTGTTATTCTGCCAGAGGCTGGGTCAAGAGCAGTCCTGACTAGAGCCTCAAAAGCTTCTGTGTGCGAAAAGAACGAAGGTTTACAAAGCTCCGAAACTGCTCCAATTGTGACAAACCCAGAAGCTGTTTTACCGAATGCTTCTCAGGACGGCAACAGTGATGATTGTCGAATATGTGGAATGGATGGGACTTTGGTATGCTGTGATGGCTGCCCATGGGCATACCACTCAAGATGTATTGGTCAGAACAAAGCGTTCCTGCCCCAGGGGCTTTGGTTTTGTCCGGAGTGCGTGGTTAACAAGCTTGGACCAGCTTCTTCAAGAATAGAGCGTGGGGCCAGAGGAGCTCAAATGTTTGGGAGTGATATGTGCGGAAGGCTCTTTCTAGGATCCTGCAACTATTTGCTGGTGTAAGTTTGTACATCTTAATTCTACACTACCTTGAAATTCATTTTGCATCTCCATTCTGCTATTGAAAAATCCTACAGACACATTCTGAATATGCATTTTATATCATGAAATAATGATAAGCATGTCAGCGGTAGAAAGTCGGATGCTATAATAACAGGGCAAGTTCTCTGGCATCTTATGTCCTTATTCTCATGAAGTCCTGGTGCTCACTTTGTAGCGTTAACACTCTTCTACCTGTCCTGGAATTATAGTTGTATATGTATAGTTCCTCTAATGTTAATTCTGCAAAACAATGCAGGATTGGAACATCTATGGATGCAGAGTCATATGCTAGATATTACAATCAATATGATGTAGTCAAGGTCGTGCAGATACTTGCCTCTTCAGATGCATACACAGATATTTGTAGGAGAATGACAGAGTACTGGAAGCATCTGCTTTACTGGAGGCATCTGCTTGATATATCTCAGAATGAGAGATCAGAAATAGGTAAAGAAGCTGGTGCAAAACTTACCGCACAATCCAATACATCGTCAAGTGTTACTCCAATAAAATCAGGGGTTGGAAGTGTTCCGATGACAATGTTAACAGATGGCGTGGACAGTAAGACAGTAGTAATTCCTCAAATAAATGTGCAGCATGAACCTGTTGCCAAGCAATCTACAATATGCTCAGTGGAGCACCTGGAGAAACAAAAATGCATGATGACTAATGTAGGTGCTGCCACTGAGAAGAACAATGGAGTATGTATGAAAATTCCATTAGCTCCGAAGCACATGCATTATACTCCCAGTAATGGAGCTTTTGAACCCGCTGGGATATCCTCAATTTCTCATCAGAACGGGCCTGTGGTAACAGGTGTGTCTAGCGTAACGCGCGCACAGCCATCACATGGGTTAGTTCGTCCAGACTTCTCCGCGAGTGGTGGCAAGTCTGCAAAAGTGTCATTTTTTAAACCTCGGGCTTACATGAATCTGTACAATCATGGCAATGTTGCAGCATCTGCTTCCACCAGTCTAGCTCTTCTTACATCTGTTGAAGGTAAGGTTTCAACATCCCAAATGACCACTAACCTAAGGAAGAAAATGGCTGCTGACTATGCTCTACAAGTGAAAGCATTTTCCTCGCCAGCTGCACAATTTATTTGGCCAAGTACTGAAAAGAAAATTATGGAAGTTCCAAGGGATAAATGTGGTTGGTGCCTTGCCTGTAAAAGTTCAGCATCTGGAGGTAAAAAAGGTTGTTTTCTTAACTTGGCCACTGCAAATGCTGCCAAGGGATCTGCCCGAGTTCTTAGTCTCATGCATGTAATAAAAAATTCCGAGAGCCACTACCCCAGCATTGCTGCTTATCTGGTGAACATGGAGGAAAGTTTGCGCGGCCTTTTAGTCGGTTCACTACAAGACATGCAACAGAGACAACGCTGGCATAAACAACTACAGGAAGCTTCCAACTGCAAAGCTGTAGTACCCCTCTTGCTTGAAGTGAGTTCGTGTTTCTTGAAGCATTCCTTTGAGGCTTTTGTATTTCCCAATAATAAGTTTGAAACAGGAAGGCTCTTTAGCACATTGTTAATGGTCATAGTTTTGTTTAGTTATTTTTTTAATATAATACAAAGTAGATTACTCAAAGCATGTAGCATTTATATTGTTAATTGGCATGTAGTGTAACTATATTCCGTGCTAACTACTTCTTGGGGGGGGGGGGGGGGGGGATTAAATTTGTTGAAATCCTTTGCAGAAAATTGTTGCAGTAAATGACAGTGATCTTTTCGTATCTTATAAATGTTGTCTCATGTTGATTGCAGTTGGAGAGCAATATTCGTTCAGTAGCATTTTCGCCAAGCTGGACGAAGCTATTAGATGACTGGCCTTTGGAATCTCCTGCTGCATCTATGGGCACATCCCATCCTGCAGCATACCAAAAGCGTGGAACTGGTGGAAGGCGAGGCAGAAAACGATCATTGGCGACTGAATCTCCTGCTGTTACCGACAATGGCAAGAGTTGGAAAAAGGTTAACTGGTGGAGTGGAGGAAATATTTCTAAACGTATTTTGCAGAGGGGGGCTTATCTTAGTTCGGCCATAAGGAAAGCTGCTCGTCAAGGTATTTGCACATCTTTGAGTGTTGCTATTATTTAAATTATTTAGTATTATTGTTAGTATTATTGTTATTGTTATTGGTATTATTACTATTCCACCTATGTTTCTTGACAAACAGAACAACTTGACGTGTTCTTTGTTCACTAGGTGGTAAAAAAAAGGTAGCAGGTCTGTCTTATCATGATTGTTGCAATCTTCCGAGACGAACTCGACAATTTGCTTGGAGAGCATGTGTTTGTCTAAGCGAAAATTCATCTCAACTTGCTCTGCAGGTTAGCACCTTCTATCATTATCTTCTAGACAGAGAGAGTGTTACATTCACCTATAGTTTATCCACAATCTTATTATCGATCTTTCTCAGGTTAGATGTCTTGATGCCCATATAAGATGGAAGGAATTTGTACCTCCAGATCAAACTCTTTCAGATGGAAAAAGTTCAGATCTTGACTTCTATGCTCTGAGAAATGCTGTCCTTTGTGATAAAAAGATAGTTGACAATAAGATAAGATATGCACTTACGTTCCCCAACCAGAAGCATTTCCCTGTCCGTGTAACCAAGAATATTTTGGAAGCAGAAGATAATTCGAATCGGAAGTGGTTTTCTGAAAACCATGTCCCGCTGTACCTGGTCCGAGAATTTGAGCAGAAACTTGGGGTTACCTCCTTGCCTACTGCAGGAATAGTACAGTACTGTTCCACCAATTTGTACCAAAGGCGAGTAAAAGTATCAACCGGAGATGTCTTTTCTTATCTCTTTCACAAGGGGGATATCTATCCCTGCACTTCATGCAAGAAAGATGTTCCCTTCAGGTTTTTTCCTTCACTTCGTTGTGCTCATTCAGTTATTGGTGTTATAAGATACTGACTTTTTCTTCACTTCTCATATGTGCCTTTGCGACGAATCACATGTAGGCATGTTGTAAGGTGTACCTCTTGTCAAGGTATGGGCTGCTGACACTACTAAGTCCCTCTTTTCTTCTTCTTTCTCATTATGTAGTGAAAAAGATAATTAATCATTTTCTGAGCTGTCGAATACTTGGTTACAATAGTGCTAACTAATTCATACTATTTATCAGGTAATTGTCACAAGGAGTGCACAGTAAGATCTGTTGGTGGTGAAGGAGGCAATGGTGCTTCCAGTTTGATATGCAAGTTATGCCTTCAGAAGCGTAATCTTATCCTTACAAATTACAGTACAGATGCAAGATATGTCGTGCCTCAAAAGAAGAGCACTGGCCAATTGCCAGTGAGTGCTCCCAAAATAATCTTCAAAGTTAGTTCTGCCCTGTCTGCTGAATCAGCGGTGAAGGTTCAAGCCCAGCCAATAGCTAAGGCCGAATCCCAGCCAGTTGCTAAGGTGCAAACACGTCCATTTACAGAGATGAAACCCTGGTCCTCTTTTAGTGTTGCAGCATTGCAGGCTAAGACAAAGATTGAAGCTAAAAAATCCGAGTCAGAGAAACCGAGGAGGAAACGTAGAAAAACTCGGGAGATCAAATACTTTGGTCTCTCTTGGAAGAAAAATAGCAATGACAATCGTGGAAGTGATTTCAGGGCGAATGATGTAATCCTAAAGTGTAAGGATGGTATTGGATCGGCAATAAGACCGACTTGTTGTCTCTGTGGAAAAGCTTACTGTCCAGATTTTCTATATGTCCGTTGCGAGCAATGTAAAGGTAACTCGATTCGCCATAATTGTTACTTTAAGCTATACCTCTGTGTTATCTGTTAGGTTTTCTAACTTCTGACGTCCCCCTTCATACAGCTTGGTTTCATGGTGATGCCTTGCGACTTGAGGAAGAAAGAATACTTGATGTGGTTCAATATCGATGCTGCAGATGCCGAAGGCAAGCCATACCAACATGTCCTCATTCGGATGATTATGAGAAGCCTGAACCAGAATTCAGTGAACAAACAGTCGCTACGTCGTCCCAATCAAGCATGCTATGCAGCGAGGACACTGCTTCTGGAGCAGATCAAGATCCACCTTTTGCTTCATATGGAATAGTTGAACCGGCTGGGGAAGAAACATTTGATGCTGATTTATCAATGAACGTGGCGAGATTCACCCCGGGAACTAATCAGAAGCTTTCCATAAGAAGGCCACAAGGTAAAACTACTGGATATGTTGATCGAACTGGTATACCTGTGAATGAGTACCATAATCAGAATCAACCTCCAGTGGATGCAAACCTCAATTTCAGTCATATGGACAAATTTTCTTTGTCAGAGCTTGACGGTGTGGATGATTCAGAGCTACCAGACTGGGATCATTCCCAGGGAAATGTGTATGCTCCCCCGCCCGATTACACTGCTAATTGTCAGTGGAATGAAGCAAGCTGTGGCAGTGCTGCAACTGGGGATCTTGAACCAGAAACTTTTTTCCCTTTAACTGGCATGCTTGAGGCTGAGGATGCACGTTTTGCTAATACTTTTGGGATGTCATCTGGTCTGCAAGATAATGGTAATTACACAGGAAGTTTCAACCTAGAGCCAGTCAGTTTTGATGATGTGGATTTCATGATAGAAGATGGGCCTTCAAATATGCACTTCCCAGCAAATGACCCCCCTCCTGTCGATGTACCATGTACCAAGTGCGAGAGCTTTCAGCCGCCACCTGATCTCAAATGTTCAGTCTGTGGCCTGCACATACACCGTCAATGCTCACCTTGGGATGAAAGTGACCTGACTGCTGAGAGTGTCGACTGGGCCTGTGGTGCTTGTCGGGAGTGGCGATGACGAGCTTAATCGTTTACTGAATTAGCACATCAACATCTGCTACTTGCAATGTCTCAGGTAAACAGTGTGTCAAACATACTCTCTCAGGACCAGCCTGATATCTGTAAACACGAATCAGATATATTGTGCCTGATCATGCTTTGGTTTTAGGTTGGAGGTATCTCAGGAAGGATAGTGAAGAAATCTTGATGGAAAATTCCACATCCGGATTGTATGGAAAGCTAGCAATTATCGGATAGGTAGACATACTTCTTCGGCCATCATAATGTTAGAATAGCATTTAGCAACGAGCACAGCAACATCGACACTGTGAATATAAAAAGGATGAGTGATTGATGGCCGTTTTCCGTTCTTTATGTGGGGTTTATTTGGAGGAAATTCATAGAAATAGGATGCTGCTAGCTACAGGTTGTATGGAACTACAAAGCAATTCCATTTTCCTGTGATCATTGCATTGTCTTGCGTGCTCTTCTTCTGATCATCAACGGTGCAACCTTTGGCCAGAATACGGATCTGCATGTTTTTTTTGAAACGGGGACGGGGTCTGGAAAGACTCCGAAACTGCTTCAGTCAACCTTATCGGTTACACATTTGCAAAAAAGCCCATAAGAAAAGAAAATTACAATCAGCCCTGCACTTTGCAGAAAGGACCTCAGATCAAGTTCAGAAACGCGATCTGGTCCTTGAGTTCCTCCTCCAGGATTCCGACGAGGTCGCTGAGCACAGTCACCGCACCACCACTGGGGAACAAGCCAGAGAGAGCGGTGCCCTACACCATTTGGTCCGGCCGGGACGACGGAGCATGCCTCCGTAAGCCGTCGGAGAGAAGCTCCCGCGAAGCTTCCAGGCAGACGGAAGCAGACGCATCCACCAAAACAGGCCAGACACCACCATGTCGTCCAGGGGAGAAGGGGAAGCGGAGCTGCAGGCATCAGCGAGAGAGAGATAGAGCAGCCTCCACGTCGAGCAGAGAAGGGCTCCACGCCTTGCCACTCTCCCTTGCTGCCACAGCCGGCCAAGAGGGCGAAGCCACGAACCAGCTGCTCCTCCGCACAACTCCTCCTCGCCACCACGGCCGGCCAGGAGAAGCGTGACGGAGCAGCATCCCTGCACAACGGAGAGGCCGACGACGCCATCGGCTTATTGGAGCGGTGTTGGTCAGCGGCGCCATGGCTTGCTTCACCGGAGAAGCACGACCACAACGAAGGCAACCCTAAGGCTCAGATCTGGCCGTCATCGGGCATAGAGCCAACACAGAAACCTACAACTACGGTTGCCAGCACCGCCCCACCACCACTCTCGGCTGGCATCGCCGGTGAGAGCGACAACAGTTTGGACCAGCTCACTCGGGCGCTCTTCAGGTTACTGTAGAGAAGAGAGAGAAAGGAAAGAGAAGAATTAGTCGGAAAGTGGTGAATACGTGTGCATATGGCTCTGCATGTGTTAGGAGCTTTTAGACCTGGGGGCATATGCTATGAACTAGCCCCAACAGGTGTACTAATGCACTAAGCAACATAAACGGTCAGATGTAAAATAAGAGCTCCGGATCAATGCGGATCGCAGGTACTCACTGCCAGGTAAATCTTACGTAAAGGCCCTCCTTTACTGTATATTCCTAAAACGCCAACGGATTTGTACTCCCAATCTCCAGTCCACAGGAGACGGCGGCGCTAATCCTAGCAAACTCCGCCGCGCCCCGTCTCGTCCCAAACGATGGCCTTGACCCAATCTCCTGTCCTTGCACGAGAAGGCTGAGCTATTCCTAACAGGGCAGGCTTCATCGCGCGCCGCCCCCAACGACGGCCGCGGACAAGACACCAACCTGTATTCCTACAGATCGAGTCTGTAGTTCTTGTTGTCGGGTCGGGGGCTGACGGTCGTCTTCGTGCCGGGCTACTAGCTGAGCGTGGAGCGCTCACGGAAGGTGCAGATCAGCGAATCGAAGGCAGTAGCTGCCCGGCCACCGCCGTCTTTGCATCTGTTCTTGCGATTCCACGAAACGCTCCAGCCTTACCAAATAAGAAAGCGTTTTTTTTTTTGCGAATCAATAAGAAAGCGATTACCTGCATAGCAGATCAAAAGTATTAGCTTCGAGTTGCCTACAGCTATTACAAATGCATTTTTTCCTGATGCGGAGAATTTACTAGTGGATCGTCGGCATGTGGAAGAAGATAATGATGAGGGGGAAGATAATGACGAGGGGGTTTCTAAAATTCGACAGGTTTTGTTGAGGAGACATGTAATTCGGGGGGCGTTTTCTCAAAATGGACAAGGGCGACCTTTCCGCGTTAATCAGGACTCTTGGTCAACAATCGGACGAGCAGCCTGTTGCCTAGTACATTAGTACACCTAGTGAAGCTAGTTCACAGCATATGCCCCTCACCTGCTCTGTGCATTTGGTTTACTCGGTCAGGGAGCATTTTAGGGACCTTGGCATGTTCTTTTTGAGAAACCGCATTTTTTGAGACAAGAAACCTTGTCGGTTTTATAAGAAGAAAAAAACTGGTTGTCATTTGGTTCTTTTTGAGAAACCGCATTTTTTGAGACAAGAAACCTTGTCGTTTTTTTAAGAAAAAAAGAAACTGGTTGTCATTTGGAGAAGGGAGAAAGAGAGCCGGCGTGATGTAGCCGCGAGCTTCTGCTGTCGAAATTGATCGACGCACCTTGGCACGAGCGAGCCCCTTTTTTCTTGCAAAATTTGGAAATCAAACTTCTGGGTCTTGACAAAATCTGCCAAAAAAAATAGCTAGATATGTACATCATGATTATAGGACAGGAATTTCGTTTACAAATACCTTGTATTTTTGGAAATACAAAAATTAGAAGTTACTGAAAAAAACTTATTTTTCCTATATATAGTTAGAAATTTGTTTTTTCTACAGCCTAAAATAGAACGAGTTTTCTATAGAGACTTCGCACGGATATACGGACCATGTACTCATATTCCCGAAACATATTTTGGATTTTTTTGAAACTTCGAAGTAGAATTTAAAATGTTTGGGAAGGGACGCTCTTTCCCCAAATAAAAAAAAAACAAAAAAGAGAGGCAGACACGCTCACTCCCTCGCCCGGCCGCCTCGTCACTTCAGCCAGCCACCTGCGATCTGTCCCACGGCGGCGATGGCGCTCTCCTCCTCCCGGCCGCAGCACCTCCTACGCCGCTTCCACGCCTCCGCCCAGGCTCTCGCGCGGGTAGACCCGCACGAGCACTCGCAGCCAAGCGGCTACCTCGGGAGCTGGGGGCAGTCCGCCCCCACCACGGGCGCCGCTGGCGGCGGCGACACGCGGCAGGCCTGGGCGAGGCTCGAGCGGCTGCGCAAGGGGTACGCGCGCGACGTCGGGAAGCTGCGCCGGCAGTACGCCTACGAGGCGCAGCTGCTGGAGGCCGAGCGGCAGCGCAAGGCGGAGGCGCGCGCCGAGGCCGTCCGCGTCGCGAACGAGGAGCGCAAGGCCGCCAAGGCCGCCGCCGCGCAGACCAGGGCCGCCGAGCGCCGCGTCTTCGAGCTCGACTTCCGCCAGGCCCTCGTAATGCGCCCTCCCCATCCTTCGTATTCCCCTGCTCGCACTGTTTCATCTATGCATCGTACTTGTTCGACGGATTGCCTCGTCCATTTAGCTCTAATGGAGAGTGCTAGTATATTAGTACGAATTATCATTGCCTTCAATTTCCATAGGATTTTCTCAAGAGAGACAAAAGCGCACCTTATTTGTTTGTAGAACTGCCCATGACACCCAACATTTTTTCGCTAACTAACGTGATCGTGCCCAATGAAATGCATCTTTAGGCTAATAAAGCTTAATCCAGATCTACACGGAAGGAAAATATCCCAATAAATCACATTCAATGATGTGCAGATGAAAGAAAGAGCACAGAAGCTGGAGAGCTGGAGGAACAAGGAGAAACTCAAAGCAGAGAAGAAGACGGACCACAGGGAGCTCTTGCGCAAGCAGAGTTCTCTCTGGATCTCCGAGGATAAAATGGAGACCAAGATTCTCCAGGCTATCATGCATACCACGCCACTCTAGGTTCATGCTTTGTGAGGTCAGTTCAGTTTTTATCTCTCTGGTTTCACTTTCAGTTTATTCTGTAACCAATTAACCATTCATGTTGTTTCCGAATCACCTCTCTAATATTTTGCCCAAATAGCACTACCTAACTTAATTTAACAATTACTCCCTCCGTTCCATATTTATCACTGATTTGTACTAAATCAGCGACAAGTAATATGGAACGGAGGGAGTAATATGCAGTCCAAAATTCTGGACCATTTACAGATTTGTAGTGTTTGCCTTGATCCTGATGGAACAGTAATTTTGCACCAAAGATGTGTCTATTTTAGGCAATTGAGCTTACTCAAGAAGCAAAAATGACAAATAAAGGATTGATTTTGTTCCCAGTCATGTTCGCCTGTATAATCTATTTTACTGACAATGAGGAACGAGATCCTCAAATTCAAGGTATAAATATTGTGAGTTTTCGGAAACCCTATGTAGTATTGCCTTCTAGTCCAGGTTCCAACAATTTTTAATACTCCCTCGTTCCATAAAAAACTTGTTGCTATATGGAGTAGAACTTAGAACTGTACCAAACTTGCTGTGAAACAATAGCAAACTTGCGGTCAATAGATCCAAACTTGGCAAGTTATATAGGTTTAGATAACCCTACCAATGTGGCGTGTAGCTCTTGGATGTAAAGTTTGTTCCAAACCCCGCCCACCAGGTTTTATAAGTGAACGTCTCGGATGTCCAGCACTGAGACAAGCTGCATATCCTTTAAGCTTCCTAAAAAGTTTAAGAGTTTGTAACTGTGATCAACAGTAATTTGAAGCATGCTTTGTGGTATGACTGTACAATAGGATGTCCGAAAGTATATAGATGTCGTGCTGTTGATCCCAAGGTTTCCTAGGGCAGCAGATGTTTGGCTTTGGATTATCTCAATGCAATTTTGGCGCAGAATCTCTAGCACGAGATAGCCCTGGCAATTACATAATACTCTCTGTCGACTATGTTTGGCGCATATTCTTTTTGTGGTTGCATTGCATCTTTGTGATACCGACCATACTTTGATGCGTTTGCTTTGAAATAAACTATGTCCAGGTTCTTCCAGATACTGATCCATATCAACTATTTTCCTTGGTGTAGGTCTGCGGAAGCTAGACGATCTATCCTGGACAGTAGGAATGAAGCCTCTTTGCCATTTCCCTCTTAGAAACTGTCTAAGAAATAACAACAGTGGATCAGAATTCAGCTCTAGTCTCAAGTTTTCTGCTCATGAACTTGTCCTGTAATATTCATATTCATCTAAAAGACTTGTGCTGTAATGCTTAACAGCCTGCTCACGTTGAGTTTCAGAATTGGTTTTCTTCACAGAAACTTTTCCCAACTTTGATACTAGCATCTGCAGAAATAGCGACAAGGATTTGCTGGAATCACCAGATGTATAGCGTCGCACATTTCCTACCGCACAGCGAGGAAAAATGGATTAGAAGTTTAGAACGTCTCACGTGAGACAAGCCACCCCACCATGCGTAATGCGTATTACACCTACACGAGTTCGTTCACTTGGCTAACGATGGGACTCGGTTACCACATAACCAATGGTTAGGTTAACCGAACCCAAAAAACAACCCAATGAGCCTTTGGTTTAACCTGAAAATGCAAATGGTTATTTAGGTTCGAACCTCTTTTCCCAAGGGTTATCCATCACGCATCTACTCCCTCCGTTCGGAAATATAAGATGTTTTAGTTTTATGAAGTGAATGTATCTAGACATCTTTTAGTGTATAGGTTCGCTCGAATCTATATACTAAAAGATGTCTAGATACATTAGCTTCACAAAGCCAAAACATCTTATATTTTCGAACGGAGGGAGTAATTCTGAGAGCCGCCTGCTTTCCTCTTGACTTCCGACCACCACATGGCCGCTTTTCAGCCTGCCGACGAGCCACCCATCTACCCGCCACACCTGTTCACGTTCAGGTGGACAGGCCGCCAGCCCGTCCGCCCCTTCCGCTCCGTCCGCGAACGTTAATTAGCATGCTTAGCGGCGGCCGTTTCCGCTAATTGCACTGGCCAGTGGCGGCTCTAGAAAATAAATTTTGGGTATTCATTGTAATTTTCTTAATGCAATATATGAACTAAAACAACTCATATATATACATATATAAGAGACAACCATAATTTTGGTACAACAGTGACAATTTTTGAATCACAATATATAAGAGATAAGACCATAATTTTATAACAATTATCAATACTACAATAACAATTTGCATTGTGGTAGTACCTCTTGAGTGAAGAATCGATGATATCGCCAAACAATATCAATATAATTTTGATATTGCCTTGTTGGAAAAGATTGATGATATTCTCATCCTTTACTTTTATTTTTTGAACGGACTGAAGAATTCTCTCTCAACAAATGTAACTAAACAATTGTTCAAGTCTTTTTTTTTTTTTTTTGCTTTTGAAGCCTTTTCGAACAATGCAAATAAGCTACTTTCAGCAGCTCTCTTCTTCATTTACATTGCAAGAAATACAAGATGAAAATTCAGGAAATTAGTCAATTAGAAGCTTGCATCTGGCAATAATGGCATATAATTTTTTAGATCTGCTACAGCCCTAAACAGCTAAATTTCTAATCTGCTAGACTAGCAGTCTACTACTCCCTTAAACAGATAAATTTCTAATCTGCTATCGCTTATCTGCTAGCAGATATGGCTGAAATCTAAAGAAACTAAGAGGCTATGGGCTAGATGATTACCGATACTCAACTTTTTGCTCAAAATTATGGGTATTCATTAGAATACACATGAATACACCTAGCGCCGCCAATGGCACTGCCCGCTGCGTCCGATGGACAAAATGGACAAGCCGCCCACTGCGATGCAGCTAGCTTCAACTACAGTACACATACTCCTTCCTTCCGTTTAGAAATATAAGATGTTTTAGCTTTGTGAAGTGAGTGTATCTAGACATCATTCCGTGTATAGATTCGAACGAACCTATACACTAAAACATGTCTAAATACACTCACTTCACAAAGCTAAAACATCTTATATTTCTAAACGGAGGGAGTACGTTTTACGTCACGCGGGCAATGATTCCCTGGAGTGAAGACACGCAAATTAAAAATATGCATACTTGCGATGTGGCTAGCTGACTGATGGCAGTCGAATCGAATGCGGCGGTCGGGCGTCCGGGCAGAAGCCAGTCGAATCTATGCTAGCTGCGACTCCTGGTGGACGGACATGGACAAGAGGCGGAAGAGACGTCCGTTTCCGCCAGGTGCACTTTTGCTTCGGCGGCCCGTCCACCAAGCCAAGTAGGTCTTTTTAGCGGCGCGGATGGAGCGGACGGGTGGACGTCCGTGTCCACCTGCAACCCTAACACCTGTCCATCTTCATGATGTCTGGCTCCATCTCATCATCTTGCGGTTGGTGAGGTCCGCCACAACGTCGACGGCGTCTGCCAGCCCCTGAGCCCCAGCTCAGACCACCGCGTCGTGCTCCGCCCAGACGGGTCACGCAGCACGACGCTCTCCGGTGCGTCGTAGTGCAGCTCCTTGTTGGCGCCCAGACCGCACTCGTGGACCAGGTTGAACGCACGGCAGATGCCTGTGGCATGGTGGTGGTGCCTGAAGAGGCCGGCGAGCTGCACAAAAGGTGCCAACACTGTCGGATGCCGCGCGCGGTGACTAGGGCATCTTAGCGGGGCCGCTGCCGGCGTCGAGGCCGACCGTGGGTGTCCTGAGCGCGGTCGCCGTCGCTGCCAGAAGGCACGTTCCTTAGATCGCCCGTACCTTCGGCGACCTCAGCGTTGCACTCAACGCCGGCACAACCATATACTGGTCAGGCCACCACTACCTTGGCGCCGCACGCGAGCGATGCGAGTGTCAGCCAACATGACCCAGTCTAGTGAACGTTTGTAGAGTTAGTTAGCTTCTCGACTCTCGTAGCCTTCTACCACCATCTAGCTTAATTGCAGGTTGTTAGCTAGCTGCTAGGAGATTAATTAGCCTCTAACGAATACTCGGTACATGTATATAAACATTCCTTGATGATTAGTACTACTCGTGTTGGATCACCCGTTTTCTCTCATCTTTCACAGCGAGTATTTGCCATATGCTAGAACATGGTCTTATTTCCTAACAAGTTGGGTCAGCCAGCTTATGAAATGCTAAGAGTGGTTCGAACCTTAATAACCATTGGTTAACCGTTTTTACCCTTAATGACCTAGTGGTTAACCTTTTTTACCTTTCCCACAATATGGTTAAAAAGGTTGGAATTCGGAACGAAAATGGTTAACCAAATCCCATCATGACACTTGGCACACGTCTAGTCTAGTCTAGCCGTCTAGGAGTAGGAATGGTAGTCTTGAGGACAAAGCTCCCATGAAATTATGTTTGGGTGCATATGCGCGCTTTGGCGTCTACGTTGGTTCTCCCCTTGTCCATCTTCAGCGGGCCGACGCAAACCGGCGACACAAACGGTCTGTTTGCGTCGAGGTCCGGATAGAATTTGCGTCGCTGTCTGGCCTGCCAAATGAGGACGCGCAACGGCGAGGCGGGGGAGGATGTGTGGTGTTTATACAGGCCAAGCAATCTACTGCCACGATTTTTTGTGGTCATATGGGCACATGACCTTAAGGGGCACTATGGGCGCTGACTAGTCCAAGCGATTCATATATAAGTTTTCTGTGGCCATATGTGGCCACATAGGCCATATGCCCTCAGGGCATAGCCACAAAAGATCCCGCCAGTGGATTGTTTTGGCACATGGGTGGTCACGCGCAGCCCGGCAACACCCGGGGCTGTCCGCCCATGTCCATGCCGACGCAAACCTGCCCCAACGCCAAGGATGCGTCGCATCGGACACGTCGGTCCGGAAGCGTCGCACCGCTGGAGCATCGCGCGCTGGTCCGCCAGTCCGCTCGGATAGGCGCGGGCGCTTTGCGTCGACCCACTGGAGATACCCTTAGGTCCTCCAGTCAGCTGCAAGAATTCAATCCCTCCTCCTCCTTCTCTCCCAGATCAACCCTGCCGGCCGCCGCCGTCGCCCTAGGGACCTATGGAGGCGCCCGTCCACCACCACTGTGGCACTGCGAGGGAATTGCACATTCCATCAGATCTTGATCATAGCATTGCACAAATTACCACATGGACATTTTTTTGCATATTTCAGTAGGGCTTGTTCTAATTAGTGCAAGGAAGTCTAAAACCCTCTTAATAGCTAGCCTAAACAAGATTATGTTTGCAGCACTTGTGATCCCACTGTATATAGTGGGGTGTTAATGGAGTGAAGATTTTTGGCTTCTGGGCACCGGTGATTTCAATGTTTTTTCAAAAATTACATTTATAAGTTTCCAGCACTTGTGATCCCATTGTATATAGTGTGGTGTTAATGGAGTGAAGATTTTTGGCTCCCGGGCACCGATGATTTCATTGTTTTTTTTTCAAAAATCACATTTATAAGTTTCCAACACTTGTGATCCCATTGTATATAGTGTGGTGTTCATGGAGTGAAGATTTTTGGCTCCCGCGCACCGATGATTTTATATTTTTTCAAAAATCACATTTATAAGTTTTAAAAATTCTGAAAAAATGACATCTGATAAAAAATGGAGATGTGAAAATATGCATACTCACATCTACATGTTTGTCATATTTCGGAATACAAAGTATTTAACATTGATATTTTGCGCGTATATGGGATATCCAGATTTTTTTCTTAATATTTTTGAAACTCATAAATATGATTTTCAACTTTTTAAAATCATGGAATCACTGCTGCTCGGGAGCCAAAAACACTATTTGGCAATTAATATTTATTGTCTCCTCAATTATTTCTCCTTTTATGGCTGCACTACATCAAAATATTTTGGCATGAACCGGGCGTTCTTACTTTTGCTGCTAAGCTAGATGTTAAGGGGGTTATTACTTCCTTGCAACTAATTAGAACAAGACATGGTGAAATGTACACAAATTCTATCCATATAGTGATCTGTGCAACGCTATGAACATAACATGGTGGAATCGGTAATTCCCTTGTGGCCCTGCTAAAGCCCAAAAAGGAGCTCACATTGGAGAAATGCGCTATGGAGAGCAAGAAGTGGGCCGATCGAAGAGAGCGGCTAGGGTTGCGGCCAAAGTCGTAGCCGCCGTCAAAGTTGCAGCCATAGAATAGCAAGCCGCTCTGTAGGCTCGCGCCAATGGCGACGCTCTCGCGTCGCAAGACGCGCATCATGCCCTTTCGATGTTCAAGGAGGAGGCACTCAACACCGCCATGGCCAACATAGGCACCTCCTTCTTGGCCACGACGTCGAGCTCAACCTCCTAGGCGCATCGACGGCCTCACCCCATGTGGCCCGCTGGCTCATCGGCGTCGCTGATGTACGGGCACCTGCCCGGAGTCGCCCTGGCACCATCCCTGCTTGGCAACTCGCATGACACGTCGCCAGAGATAGGCGAATCCGTGCAACCCATCCAGGTGCCGCTTGTGCTTGAACTCGATGCTACACCGGTGGGCGTCGAGTCATGGGTGATGCATAATAAGACCCCATGGACAATCCCGCTGGTAACATCCTTGAACCCCGCCAACTGTTTGGTGAAATGCTGGCCCCGACGCCGTCTGGCTTTCCAACTTCCTCTCCTTCCATAGGAACATTGAAACATCTGCAGAAATATGAAATTAAGCATAGGCGTACTATGATGATGATGATATTGTGATGGCGGACATGATCAATGATACCCAACAAGAGAGTCATCAAGGGTCGCCACTGGTGAGGAGCCATTGTTTGAAGATGAGCTCACGCGACAAGTCTTAACACAATGACAAAGCAAGAGAATCGGAGCATATACAAAGGAGGACAAGTTGCTTTGTAAAGCTTGGATGATAATTGTTCAAGACCGAATTTGTGGTACTCAGCAAAAGGAGGGGCATATTGGAGGAGGGTGTAAGAGTACTTCCAGCATAGACGCTACGTGCCCTACAATTTTGAGAGTAATTAGAATGATAAAACTCTTCAAAAGAGGTGGTCATTTATCCTGCGGAGTACAACAAGTCTTCTGGTGCGTACGATCATGTTCTCAAACGGCCCGTGAATGGTATCGACATCAAACACATGGTACAAACTAGGCTATTCTTATTATGTTTTTTTTAATTGCTATGTACCTATGTGCTTCTATATTATTGCTTTTGATCTGTATGAATAGGTTTTGCAAGCTTTGTATTTTTTTTTGTAAAACCGGGACCAAAAGCCTTTGCACTTTGAGTTATTGTTGGAAGGTGATCAAAGAATTCCCCAAGTGGAAAACTCTCTACAAATCACTCAACAAAGGTGGATGGAATGGTTCGTCCCAATGATAGAAAAATGTGGATGATTCAACAATCATCGATCTTGATGAGGCCACCCCAAGCACGACTACTGGGCCGTTTGGCCAAGGGGACACAAGGCCTCTAAGCAAGAGTTGAAGTGTGAGGCTTCATCATTAACACTGCAAGATACTTTGAAGGAGTTGATTGCTGAAAGGAGGTGTCATTTTCCAAGAGGGATATGAGAGGAAGCGCCTTGAGAAAGAAGAACAAATGAAGAACAATCATGGAGTAGAAAAAGGAAGCACGAAATTGACAATACCAGTGCCCGCACAAGACTCAAAGAAGTTGATCTCAAATAGAAGGAAGTAGAGGTACTCACCGAGGAGAGCCGGATCATGGTGGGGTTGACTTGAGCATCATGGAGCCGACTAGAAGGGCAAGGTTCGAGAAGAAGCAAAAGATGATCCAGGATCGCAATGGGTGATCTTGTAACATAATCTATGTCATTATGTGTGTTGATATCATTTTGGTACTTTGGTGTATACTGACACGACAAATTAATTGAACTTATAATTAGTTTTATTTTCTACTATTTCCATTTTTGTCCCTCTGATTTCTTTGATATGGCAAAAAGAGAGAGCATGGCCAAAAACCCACCAAGCAGACCAAATGGGGGAGGAGGAGGGGTCACTGGAGGACACAAGTCTCCAGCCTATTCGTGGGAACCCCCACCCCAAACGGACCACGGGAGGACATGCCTTCCAGCCTATTCGTGGGCACCCCAAAGGAAACTTTTGGTGTACAAAATGGGGTGCCCCGTCGAAGATGCCCTAACCTTCTTAGACAAACATAATTTACAAAACTATAGGGACAATGTAGATGATGAATTCTATTCAAGTAAAAAAAGGGTTGTACAAAGATAATGCACAAAGGGATACAAACACCTAGGATAGAAGGAGTAAAAAAATTACTTACAAAGCGCTCGCCGTGTGAAAAATGATAGATCTAGCCTTTTTCTGAAATTTTAGAACAAAACAATCCAGTTCTGAACAAGATTCAAGCTCGAGCCTTTGGCAAGTTGCTAACCCATAGTGTCGTGGTTAAATTGCATGAAGCCGTTGCGGTGACCCAGCACACCACTGCATGTGTAGTGTACAAGTTGTTGATATAATACTCACGAAAGTCCCCTTACGTAAATATCATATCCCTCAGAGTGGTACAACAAAAACATTGCGGGTCCGCAACTTTACGTGTTCATAGATACCAACCAAAAGTGTATAAAATCTTCGAGATCATCCTCGGTCCATTGAGGAGTCTCATTTGTAAACCATTTCAAACTAGCAAATCTAATTAGTAATGACAGTATAAGGCATAGCACCATTACGAGCATGGCTAACTTATTTATGAACAGTCGCTAAGCTCCACTAACTATTCTATAATTCTATGCTTTGGTGTCCAGTTCCTCGTCGCTAGTACCGTAAACGATACTGTAGTCAACTCCTTCTACTCCTCCGGAGAGATCCGGATCCTCGTAGTATTGTTCCTCACTATCATCAGGAACATCTTTACTGTTCTCACAATCTAAAGCAAGGATTTTCGAGGATAGATTGAGTACAGGCGCACTCAGCAAGTTCTATGGAAATGGTGTATCGTGCTAAAAACAATAGCTTGGAATAAGAGAATTCCAAACATATACAAGTTTTGGAAAACAGTTTTTGTTAGATGAATCAAAGTTTTAATTTCATAAAAACTATGTTCATCAGTCTTTGCGGGTTGTTAGAATTTTTATAGTTCCTTTCCACGCGGCATTTGCAATTCCTTTCCCGGAATAAGGAGTAACATTCCACAATTCTATGCACTCTGCAGAGGTGCGCTAATTTGCCCACAAATGTCCTTGGCCCTATTGCCAATATCATACTTCCTATGGTATGAGGCCAGTTACCAAGTATAGCCAAATCATGTCGAGCACAATCTAATTCCGTAATCCACCTTTTGTAATTAATCTAAACCTTGGTCCAAACCAATTACCCTCTCCGCTAGAAGACATTAACCATTAATATGTAGCACAGAGCAGGGACGTTTATCACGGGCTCCCACCCATTGATTTTCCCCGAAAGGAATCTCAATCCGGCTATGCCTCCGAGGATATACGAAACTCAGAAGTAACTTCTGATTCGCTTGTCCCATACCAAGTTCTGTGGTCAGCATGATTTATGACGCTTTGGAATGACTGATAACAGTTGTTATTAAATCCTAGGTATTCTCAATATAATGGAACCTCCACCATACGATATTCCGTTCGTACATCTAATCCGTGGTTCTATCATCCACCCATTCTTTTGGAAGAAGTATTTTGATGCAATTGGTATGAAATACTACGCAATTGGGTACTTATGAAAATAATCAATAGATATGAGCAAGATGAACTTGCCCGACAACTGCAAGATAATGCAGTTCGAAGGTTTTACTTGACCCTGGACCTCGGGGTTCTGAAGATTTACCATTGTCCGAATAGAAGACAATGTTTTAAAATCCAAATGATTTGAAAAAGATTGCTTGAAATAATAGTTCTGATAAACCTTTCCATGTGTTTGAGTGATTTGTTATTTGAGTTTATTGTTGCTCATATGAATTTTCCTTTAGAATCTTCATATGAATTTCACTTTAGAATGTTCATATATCCGAAAAACTCTTTCATTATTCACAAGGGATATACTGTTTCACTATAGAACGACCCACTGAACTGAAGCACATCGTTGATCGAACAACCGAATAAGCTATGAGCCACCAGAAGGATCGCGGATATCCCGAACTCTGTGAAAAATCTTTCTATGCCGCAAAGACGGATATATTGCAAACTCAGAAGAAGTTCCAAGATGTTCTTCTTAAGTTGATTTATATTCTATTTTGAATATGTTCATACTCAAAATGGTATTCTTTAGTTCAAAATAATATTCTCCAAAAATTTGGAAAGTATTATTCTTGGTTTTTTTTTCTTTTGGTACTTTATTAATACCCAAGACCTTTATCAAAGACATAATTGAAATTTTGTTTTTTAAAACTTCACACAAGTGATATAAAATATTTGAATAATTGTTTAAATTATTCATCTCATTTATCAACAAAACAGTGGTTAGAAACTTTTATTACTAAAATTTCCATTTAATGACATATTTGAGTTAGTCATATTTTAGCTTTCCAAAAATATTTTTTTCATAATTTTTGGAGTGCTAAACAAAAAGTAATGGCATCTTTATAGTTAAGTCCCTAGGATTAAAACAATTTATAGAAACCCCCCAGGTGGGACCCACTGGTCAGACCCCTTAGACAAACCGACCGAAACGGTTCGGTCGAACCAAACCACTGCACTCCTCCCCCTCACTCTCTCTCTCTCTCTCTCTCTCTCTCTCTCTCTCTCTCTCTCGTGATGCCATGGTGACCGAGTCGCCGTCACCGTCGTCGTTGTTCCCTGGCTGTCTCTGACACGCTCCGGCCTCGTTGTCGCCTCCAAAATGTTCCACACCCTCGACTTGGCCTTCTCATTGAGGAAATCGAGCTAGGGTGCTCGCTTGCTCTCATGCGCGATCTCTTTGATCCGCTAGGGTTAGGGTTTCGAGTTCGTCATCTCCGACGAGCTTGGCTTCACCCCACGGCTAAGCTGGCTTGCTTAGCCTCTGAAGGTGACCTAGGGTCACTGGCTTGGGTTGCATCGAGGTGTTCTTCCTCGATGACCTAGGCCATGGCTTCTGTTCCCTCTGCCTCATCTCCAATGGAGCTTGGCTCCATGAACAAGTAAGTGTGCTTCACTCTTCCCTCTCTCATGTGCTCTACTAGTCCTCTAGCTAGCCCCTTGGTTTCCTCCTTGATTTCTACCAATTTGAGAATTAGGGTTTCGGTGTACCAAAGCATTCCTTCAGTTCATGCATGCTCTGATGCTCTAGCATGATCTAGCTACTGTTATTATGTCTACTGGTGATCTAAGCTTCCTAGAAATGCTATTTTGAGCATGATTTGGTCACTTCTCCAAATATGCTCTGAATCTTCACTGTCTCTGATAGTGTCGAGTTCACTGACAGTCAAAGTGCTATGTGTGTTTCCTATGCTTTCATTCCTCTCAGTAATATACTTTCTTGCTACTGGTACTAGTGCTTGATAGCTTGTTTGAGCACTATGAACTCTGAATATTTGATTAGTGTTCTGTCAGTTCTTCAGTTAGACACTTTATTCAGAATACTTGGCTTGAGCAAATGCTCATACACATGTAAGAAAAATACATCAATTGTAGCTCTTAGAGCTTGCAACAATCATTTCCTTCAAATGATTAACACAATAATTTTCTGAATCTTAGGATTCAGAGACCTAGATGCAAGTGTGTTATAGGTTATGATGATGAAGTAAGTGAATTTCGTCCTATATATAATCTGGTTATTTGGATTTGGCCACTGCCCTAGCTAATTAGGTTCAGAACCAAGTTATTGAACTTAATAAAGATGGATTCCAAATCAAATAGTTGACCCTGGGTCAAGCCAACATTTTAATCCTAACACAAAACTTTTCTTAGTGTTTTCGTCTTGCAGGTTGAAGAAGATCAGAAGAAGAAAAGATCAAGATAGTAGATAGGCTAGTTAGGGTTTTTCTTCCTTTTTCCTTTTATTTTCAGATTTTTGTAATCGGACCACTATGTGGTATGTAAGTATACATATGTATGATTCTGTTGAATAAAGATTCTTTTTATCTTTCATATGCAACTTGTTTCATATTTTTCTGATTCTTATTTCAATTGTTATGAATATTTGAATTTGGCCCTAATTATCCATTTATGAATTATTTTAAATCCAAAATATGAATTTGGACTCAAACAAACAACTTGATGATCAAAGTGGTTTTTATGAAGTTACAAACTTCTTTTTAATGACATGTGTGAGTTATAATATTTATCCCCCATACTATGCTAAGTTCAAAATATTTTAAATTTGAAATTTGATTCAAATTCTAGAGTTTACATATGACCTTAGTCAAACATTACACTTTGAACCTTAACAAAATAAGTTTTTATAAATCCACCTTTTTAACGGACTGAACTGCAAATCACAATTTAAAACTACCCCTTCCCCAAGTCCTATATGTCGGGATGTTACATCCTCTCCTCCTTATAAGAACTTCGTCCCAAAGTTGCCGGAACTAGGTACCTAAAGAGATAAGGATAATCCCTGCGTAAATCGTCCTCTTTCTCCCTTGTGGCTGCTCTCTCGGGATGGTGCTTCCACTGTACTCGACAATATTTTATTGCCCTATTTCTACATTTTTTCCACTTTTCATCCAAAATCTTTGTTGGTTTCTCCTCATAGGTCAAATCTGGCTTAAGTTCTAATTCTGTATAACTCAAAGGTTCTTCTGGTACTTTCAAACATTTTTGTAATTGCGAGAGATGTGAAATACATTGTGAACTTTCATTGGTAATTCCAGTTCATAGGCCACTGCTCCTTTTTGACTCAAAATCTTAAATGGCCAGAACTCACACTTGCTAAACTTAGCATAGAGTTGATGTTCTCTGAGTGTTTGCAAAACTATTCTAAGGTGGCTTGCATGTTCTGCTTCATCCTTGGAATACACCAGTATGTCATCAATGAATACTATGATGAACTTATCCAAATAAGGCATAAATATCTTGTTCATCAAGTTCATGAATATTGCTGGTGTGTTGGTTAATCCTAATGGTACAACCAAGTACTCATGGTGTACATATCTTGATACAAATGCTGTCTTTGGAATATCTTCTTCTTTGATTTTTATCTTATGGTATCCTGATCTTAAGTATATTTTGGAAAAAACTCCAGCTCCTTTGACTTGATCAAACAAATCCTGGATTCTTGGTAACGGATACTTGTTTTTTATTGTAACATTATTCAAATTTCTATAATCTCCGCATATTCTTCTACCTCCATCTGTTTTGTGAACAAATATTATAGGAGTTCCCCAAGGAGATATGCTTTCTCTTATGAATCCTTTCTCCTCGAGTTCATCTAACCGAGCTTTGAATTCTACTAACTCCTTCGGCCCCATTTTATATGGTGCTTGAGCTATCGGTGATGTTACCGGTATTAAATCAATTGTAAACTCTATCTCTCTATCAGGTGGCATTCCTGGTAACTGATACGTCCAAAATGTATCTACTTTTCCAAACACTTTTGCTATTGTTTCTCCTCTAATTTGTGTGTTTTGAATACAACTAACACAGACTAACGCTGTTTTCAGCAGAATTGCTCTGGTGTCTCATTTTTGTGCAGAAATCTGACTTTCAGGAAAAATCCCAGAAAATACTGCAAAAATTCTATTTTGCCAGAAGACCCACAAAGCCAGAAGGAGAGATGAAGGGGGGCAGCAACCTGGGCTCACCACTAGGGGGCGTGGCCCAGCCCTGGCCACGCCCACCTGTGGTGAGGCCGCCTCGGCCATCGCCTCGACCCCTCCTTTCGCCTACATATACCCTCTGACCTGAAAACAGTGGGGGTTCGGCGTTTTTCCCAGATAGACTTCCGCTACGCCGCCGCCATCAGAAACCACAATTCGGAACCAGAAACTCCGTTCTGGCACCCTGCCGGGACGGGGATTTGGAGGAGATCTTCATCACCATCATCACCGACGTCTCTCCATCACCCATCCATGACTCCCCCATCCATGTGTGAGTAATTCCCACTGTAGGCCAAGGGGATGGTAGGGATTGGATGAGATCATTCATGTAATTTGCTATGAGATTGTTAGGGCATAGTGCCTAGTATCTTCTATTAGTGCTTATGACATTATTGCAACTTGTTGTGCTTAATGCATGTCACTTTGGGCCCGAGTGCCATGATTTTAGATCTGAACATGTTATTGTTTCTATGATGACACTTGTTGTTTATGGTCTTACCTACAAGTTGTATACACATATTGTTGTCCGGAACCCGAGGCCCCAAAGTGATAGAAATTGGGATAACCAGAGGGGATGGCTATGATGTGAGGATCACATGTGTTCACCGAGTGTTAATGCTTTGCTCCGGTACTTTATTAAAAGGAGTACCTTAATTACCAGTAGTTTCCCTTGAGGCCCTGCTGCAACAGGCTGGTAGGACAAAAGATGTCATGCAAGTTTCTCATTGCGAGCATGTACGACTATATACGGAACACATGCCTATGATTGTTAGTACTAGGATGCTTTATCATTATTTATCTGCAACTGCCCATGTCTCACTAATTTCATGAATTATCCTATCCATGCAACGCCCGTACATCCATCCCTATGCCTACAGTATTTCATCCTACTGTTTACTGTTGCTACTGATAAACCGATGCGAGCAAGTTTGTTTCCAGGTGCAGCTGAATTGACAACTCATCTGTTAAGGCTTATAAATATTCTTTGGCTCCCCTTGTGTCGAATCAATAAATTTGGGTTTTACTTCCCTCGAAGACTGTTGCGATCCCCTATACTTGTGGGTCATCAAGACTATTTTCTGGCACCGTTGCCGGGGAGCATAGCTTTATTTGTAAGTTCACTTGGAATTCATATTGTTCGCTGCAATCCTTTCATCATGGGTAAACCTCGTGATCGAAAAGTTCCTATATTGCTATCCACTACAAGAAGACGTACGACTTTGAACACTTCTGTTGCTCTTGATTCACCATCTGTTATGAGTAAGTTGCTTACATCACCACATGCACATGTTATTACTACTACTTCTACTGAGTTTGAAAATGCCACTGATAATTTAGATGATGCTTCTACTGTGCTTGATGAGAGTGGTTCACTAGGTTCCTTTTTAGATGCTACAATTGCTAGAGCTAAGTTGGGAAACACCATTGTTACACCTGTTAGTTTACCTGAGTCTAGGGAATGTCCTAGTGATGATTTTGATGATGCTTATATTGAGCTTGATGATGATTTTATTGCTGAAGCTTGTGCTACTCGTGATGCTAAAGCTGTTAAGGAACTTTTAGCGAGACGTGCTGTTAGATATAAATTGTCTCATGATCCTATGTTTGCTGCTTCTCCCATAGATATTAGAGACAAGGATTATGATTTCTCTTTAGATTTATCTTACATATCTATTGTTGAGAAAGAGCCTTTTTGTGGTACTGAGAATGAAAGTGCTATGGAGCTCATGAATGAGCTTTCTACTTTGAGTAATTTGTTTTCTGATGATATTAAGCTTTGCACTTACTTTGTTGCTAAGATTTTTCCTTTCTCGTTGAAAGATGCAGCTAAAACTTGGTTTAATAGCTTGTCTCCTGGATCTATTCATAGTCCCGTTGCTTTGGTTAATGCTTTCTTTCAGAAATATTTTCCTGCTAGTGCTCAACATGCTGCTGTGCAGAAAATCTTTGATTTTGAACAGGGAAAAGGAGAGATATTGCCTGAATCATGGACAAGGTTTTGTTCTTTAATTAGAGCTTTGCCTAAAGAGCCATTGCCTAAAAATGAACTCCTTGATATATTTTATAATGGACTAACTGATGAATCTAAGTCATATCTGGATAGTTGTGCTGGTTGTGTTTTCAGGGAAAGAACTCCGGCTGAAGCTGAAGAATTAATGGCTAAAATAAGCCGGAATCATGATGATTGGACTCTAGTTGAGCCAACGCCAGCACCAACACCTGCGCCAGTTCCAGAACCGACACCGAGGAAGAGAGGAATGATTGAATTAAATGATGAAGTTATGAAGGAAGCCAAGAAATCTCTTAAGGAGAAAGGTATTAAGGCCGCTGAGGTGAAGAATTTACCTCCTATAGAAGAATTATGTAAGCCAATCCCTCACTCATCTACTATTGAGGTACACTCTCTCCAACGCTTTGATGATAGAGATATTCCTTACTCTAAACCGCCTGATCAATGCTTAGATGAGTTAGATAATTTTATTGTTAAGCAAGATAATTTTGATAGAATGGTGCAGAATCATTTGTTGGAAAATTCTAGAGCTATTAACAAGTTGCAGGATATTGTGGAGAGAACCTCCAATGATGTGAAGATACTTGTTAAACATTTTCAAATGGTTCAGACTCAAATTGATCAGCTTACCAAGGTGCAAAAAGATTTGCTTGTTAATGTAGCAAGAGAAAAACAAGCGTGCAAAATACGCACAAGAGGAGGTGCTACCACTCAAGACCCCTTATATCCCAAAGGACATCCTAAAAGGATCGAGCAAGATTCTCAACACACTTCAAGAGATGATATTCCTTCCAAGAATAAGAAGAAGAAGAAGCATAAAACAACTATAGAATCCTCTGAAGCAGGTAAAGATCCTAATAGTGTTTCTATTTCTGATGCTGAAATTGAACCAGGTGATGCTTCCGATAAAGAAGAAGTGGAAGAGGAACCAGAAAAGATTGATAAGAATGCAAAGTACACCAAAGAAGACTTCATTGTCAACAAGCATGGTAATGAGAGAGAACCTTGGGTACAGAAACCAATGCATTTTCCTGGTAAGAAACACAAGTCAAAGGAAGAAGAACACTACAACAGGTTTTGTGAATGGATGATGAAACCTTTATTTTTGCAAATTCCTTTGACTGATGCTATTAGAATGTCTCCTTATGCAAAGTATATGAAAGATATTGTTACTAATAAATGGAAGATTCCTAATGAGGAAATTTCCACCCTACTTGCTAATTATTCTTTTGATGGTAAAGTTCCGGAGAAGCTTGGAGAGCCAGGTATACCAACTATTCCTTGCTCCATTAAAAATAATTATGTTAGAACTGCTTTATGTGATTTGGGAGCTGGAGTTAGTGTCATGCCTTTTTCTCTTTATAAGAGACTTGATCTAGAAAAATTGGTATCAACTGATATATCCTTGCAGATGGCTGATAAGTCTACTACTATTCCTATTGGTATATGTGAAAATGTTCCAGTTCAAGTTGCTAACAGTTGTTTGATATTAACCGACTTTGTTGTGTTGGAAATGCCTAAAGATGATAATATGTCTATTATTCTTGGAAGACCTTTTCTAAACACTACAGGTGCTGTTATTAATTGTAATCAAGGAAAAGTAACTTTTAATGTCAATGACAAAGAGTGCATGGTCTATTTTCCCAAGAAGGTTGATAGGAAGAATGCTCTAAATTCAATCAAGAATGTTGAGACCATTCGAGTTGGTCAAATTATTTGTTCAGAGCGAAAGCCCAAGGAAGAATATAAAATTGTTATGATTGGGACTATGCCTATCAAGGTCGAGGTAACATAAGCATATAGTGAAATGTAAAGTTTTGCCTCATATAAAGTTAGTTTGGTGACAAGACTTGATCAACCTTGTTAACAAAGTGATTTTATATGAACGAAACTTCGTTTTCACCGCATTCACTTTACCTCACTTATATTTACTTGTTCATTTATTTTTGTTCCCTTTGTTAGTTAAATGATTAGAATATTTTAGAGCCACTGCATACTTAATTTTGATTTGCTTTCTACCGCTCCACCGTTGTTTTCCCGAGTTTTATTCTCCTATCATTTTTTTGAAAAATCCTCGAAAATAAAGTTTCTCGAAAAATTCTAGAAAAATCTTTTTAAATTTTTATGTCAAAACTGGGGCAGAGAGGCACCTGTGAGACCTCAGGGGGACCTACCATGCCACCTCACCACCAGGGGCGCGGCCCAAGCCTGGCTGCGCCCACCTATGGTGAGGGGGGCCCGTGGCCTCTCACTTATCTCTTCCTCCCCAGCTCGTTCTCTCTCCCAAAAACAATGACACACCTGCTCAAACCCGAGTTCTTCTGCTCTTCATCTCGATTTTTCGATCTCCTTGCTCAGACCATCATTGTTGCTGAGATTTGGAGCATTTGTTCTCCGGTATGTGACTCCTCCGATTGTCCAAGTGGAATTTTGTTTAGTAGAGTATTTCTTGAGTATTTTAGCTCTATAGGTGACAGGTGAAATGAGTTTGCATGCTTGTCCTATTGCTTAGAAATATTATTTTGATGCATGTTAGCCCTCTAGTAACTCCCTATAGTAGTTTCCTACATGTGTTTGTTTCAAAATCATATTTTATGAGGTTGTTAAAAAATTTAGAAATGGAGGAGAATGCATACCAACTTTCTCAACATGAACTAGAAGTGCATGAAGTCATGAGAGTTCACCATGAAGAGAGGGTCTTTCCCTCAATCTATCCATGCTCAGAGTTCATGAATGCCGCCGGAATCCAGCAGGACTTCCAAACTTTACTCTCTAATGTAGGATTGGAACATTTTATTAAGGGTGAACCACCCTGATTTGCTAAACTAACAATGTCTGTGGTGCAGGATTTCGGTTTCAGTTGTTCCACATCTAACCCCATGGTTCATTATAAAATCTACAATAAATCTGTGGACTTGCCCTTTGATATTTTCTGTGCAGCCATTATAGTACCACAGTGGGGATCACGCGAAAGGATAAAGGAACAACCTAAGCCATTGACGGACCTTTATGAGGAGATTTGTCAAGGAAGAAGTTTCTCAGGAGAGGATGGTAAAATTTGAAATATTTATCTTCCATCCATTCGATATTTTGCCTACTTTATTACCAAATGTTTCCTTGCTAGGAAAGTTGCAAATAAGTTGTCCTCCTGTGATCTAGCTTTTATTGCTGCTGCTTTGAGAGGTGATAGGACTTACAATTTGGGTGCTTTAATAGCTTTTCGTCTAGATGCTAACCATAAGAAAGGAGGAATCTGTGGAGGTCTTATTGCTTCATGTTTGTTAGCTTTGCATGGTGTAGTACCTCATATTTTAGATCTTTAGTTTCCAGTGGAGAGGCTTGATCTTAATTCTATGATACATCATAAGTTTGTTTCTCCTAATGCCTGTTTGACTAACTTGGCGTTTGAGATTACCTTTTTCAAGAAATCTACCTGGAAGGTAGCGAAGACTGATCGGTCAGTCCATTTGCCTGCACCTCTTTTGTTTAACCTTGATCGCGGGAATGGATGGTCACTCACAGAGGGTGAGCTTGATGCATACATGGAGGAGAACCCGCAACCCATGCACAATGAAGAGGCAACCGAGGAGTCAGTCCAGCCCTCTAACATTGCGGAGTTTCCATACCAGCAGCCCTACTATGATTATACACCATCTGCTTCATCTTCACAGGGGCCAAGCTACTACTTTACCAATGATGACCCACCAGCATGGGGCATGTTTCCGAGACAACATTGATCTCCACTTAGGCCAAAAGCCTAAGCTTGGGGGGAGGTACGCTGACTACTCACTCATCTACATATCATATTTTGTCGGTACTTTGTATATCCATGTTTCGCTTTCTTTATTGTTCTTGTTCTTATTTCTACTTTCCAAAACACAAAAAGACCAAAAATATTTCCATATTTCTCTTTGTTTGCCTTTTTTAGTTTGCTAGCTTTGGTTTGCTTTACTTGCTATTTTCGGTTTGATATTTGAAAAAATCCAAAAATATTTTGCTTTGTTTGCTATTTCCTTCTGTTCTTGTTTCAAAAATCAAAAACCCAAAAATATTTGTTGTTCTTCTTCGGTTTTGTAAAATTGTTGCAGAGTTCAGTCTCCCGTGACTCCATTGGAGCTTGGTATTCACTTTATATTATTCAAGCCACACGAGTGAAAGGCAATAATGATGACATACGACAATCCGAGATGTGGTAAGAGGCTGGTATGAACTCTATTTGTTTTCATTTTTGTACATATACTCGTCTATGTGGACATGCTTAGTCAGTTCATGTAAGGTATATGTTATCTAATGGATGCTTTGTCTTGCTCTCATATGATTAGTTCCAATTTACTAATAGTTGGTAGCATGTCATGTAGACGCTTGCATGCATTGTTTTATTCATAATATGGTATATTATTGCGGTATCCTCCTCTGAAAGTTTCATTTGAATCGACTTGGCACATGCTCAAGCATGCATATGACTGAACAAAAAGTCAATTAAGCCTCGATGATTTACTTTGTCTCAGAGTTCTTGTATCATTTTTATGCCTATATTAATTTTGTTTTGTCGCAAGCATGATTATAACAGTTATTGCTCTCTCGATTGTCACTTCCCAGTCTTTTGCTAGCCCTCACTTGTACTGAGAGGGAATACTTCTCGTGCATCCAATCACCAAAAACCAAGTCTACCAAAGAGTCCACTATAAATTCCTATGCATGGTATTTGCAAGCCATTCCAAGTAAATTTTCATGTGCTACCTTTCAAAACTTTCAACTACTTCTCATTTTATGCCACTGTTTTTAGCTCATGGGGACGTAGTGGTCGGAATTGCTATCTTCCATATTAAATTGAGTACCCCTCGACTAGGCAGCTTCATCTGCTCGTCATTAATTTTGCAAGGGAGCTGGTCAGACCATTATAATCTAATTATAAAAAGAAAGAAAAAAGGCACTCCTCCATGGTATGTGAAAGTTGGTGGGCACCCGATGGAATCGGTTAGCCATGGTTTGAGAAAGGAAAAAAGGTGGGGAGGAGTGCCAAAGCTTTATAAAAGAGCACCAATGTGCCAAATTTTCAAAGAACTCGGAACTGCTCTCACTTGTTTATTATGGAAGATAGCAAGTCCCCATTGCCAGTCGTTGACATGAAACAACCACCTCTCAAAATAAATTTGTATCTCTGTTGTACAAATGAAAAGCTCTAGCACATGTTAAATCACTGCTTCCCTCTGTGAAGGGCCTTTCTTTTACTTTTATGCTGAGTCTTTATCTTCTAACTTTTAAGCACCTTCTTGAGAGCATAGCTGTTATTCTTAGTGTAATGTGCTTGTCCCAGAACACGGTTGATTGTGGTATAACTTTGATGCTTGTATCTTTGATATTTTTACTTCTAGTCTTCCTTTGGGCTTCAGAGGTGCCTCAGCATTTATGTTTTACTCCACAAATAAAGGCAAGCGGGATACCACTCTTCCATATCGTTTATGCATATTACAATCTTGTAGCTTCTTATGTTCATGTTACTTGTTATTAGTGCATTGGCACTCTTTCATAGCTTGCTTGACTATGAGGTAACATTAGTTGCACATTTCTTATTATGAATTGCATGAGTACTTGATCATATAGTTAGTATATATACATCATATGAAGCAAATGTATTCATGAAAGTTTCTTTTATCGCTCTCAGTTGTTAACTGAATTGCTTGAGGACAAGCAAATAGCTAAGCTTGGAGAGAGTTGATACGTCCAAAACGTATCTACTTTCCTGAACACTTTTGCTATTGTTTCTCCTCTAATTTGTGTGTTTTCAATACAACTAACATGGACTAACGCTGTTTTCAGCAGAATTGCTTTGGTGTCTCATTTTTGTGCAGAAATCCGACTTTCAGGAAAAATCCTGGAAAATACTGCAAAAATTCTATTTTGTCAGAAAACCCACAGAGCCAGAAGGAGAGACAAAGGGGGGCAGCGGCCTGGGCTCACCACCAGGGGGCGCGACCCAGCCCTGGTCGTGCCCACCTGTGGTGAGGCCGCCTCGGCTGTCGCCTCGACCCCTCCTTTCGCCTACATATACCCTCTGACCTGAAAACAGCGGGGGTTCGGCATTTTTCCCAGATAGACTTCCGCTACGCCGCCACCATCAGAAACCGCAATTCAGAACCAAAAACTCCATTCTGGCACCCTGCCGGGATGGGGATTTGGAGGAGATCTTCATCACCATCATCACCGATGTCTCTCCATCACCCATCCATGACTCCCCCGTCCATGTGTGAGTAATTCTCGCTATAGGCGAAGGGGATGGTAGGGATTGGATGAGATCATTCATGTAATTTGCTATGAGATTGTTAGGGCATAGTGCCTAGTATCTTCTATTAGTGCTTATGACATTGTTGCAACTTTTTGTGCTTAATGCTTGTCACTTTGGGCCCGAGTGCCATGATTTCAGATCTGAACATGTTATTGTTTCTATGATGATATTTGTTGTTTATGGTCTTACCTACAAGTTGTATACACATATTGTTGTCCAGAGCCCGAGGCCCCAAAGTGACAGAAATTGGGATAACCGCAGGGGATGGCTATGATGTGAGGATCACATGTGTTCACCGAGTGTTAATGCTTTGCTCCGGTACTTTATTAAAAGGAGTACCTTAATTACCAGTAGTTTCCCTTGAGGCCCTGCTGCAACAGGCTAGTAGGACAAAAGATGTCCTGCAAGTTTCTCATTGCGAGCACGTACGACTATATACGGAACACATGCCTATGATTGTTAGTACTAGGATGCTTTATCATTATTTATCTGCAACTGCCCATGTCTCACTGATTTCATGAATTATCCTATTCATGCAACGCTCGTACATCCATCCCTATGCCTACAGTATTTCATCCTACTGTTTACTATTGCTACTATTAACACTTTTATTTTACTACTGTTGTTACTATTTCACTACTATCACCACTATAAAACTGTTGCTACTGATAAACCGATGCGAGCAAGTTTGTTTCCAGGTGCAGCTGAATTGACAACTCATCTGTTAAGGCTTATAAATATTCTTTGGCTCCCCTTATGTCGAATCAATAAATTTAGGTTTTACTTCCCTCGAAGACTGTTGCGATCCCCTATACTTGTGGGTCATCAGTAACTCTTGTGGAAATACATCCTGAAATTCTCTCACCACCGGTATATCCTCTATGCTGTTTTCTTTCAGAGCATTCAATTGTAGTTCTGCCTCTAAATGAGTGTTTCGGTCTACTTGATACACAACCTTTCCTCCAATTGGGTTCTTTAAGGTTATGGTATTTGGGCTCCATGGATTACTAACCAATCCATTCCCAGAATGATTGCTATATCGCTCATGAGTATTACGAATAGATCCGCATAGTACTCGTATCCGCAAATCATAAGGACTTGCTTTAATTGTTGTTGAGTTACTAATACCGTTCCTCCAGTAGATAATATTGTAATAGGTCGATCTAGCGGTTTGCACTTAAGACCGTATGCGTCTATGAATTCTTTGGTAATGAAAGACGTCGTTGCCCCTGTATCAAACAGTACTTCCCCCCATAGGTCATGATATTGAGTGTACCTAGAACTGCCTCCTCTGAGTGTATTACTTCAGCCACGCTGGTACAGTTCAGCTTTCCATATGGTTTACCCTTGTTGTCTCCAGGGTTCCTTCCTTTGGAAGCTGCGTCCCGATTGATGGTCAGTTTTCTCCCATTGGTGGAGTAAAGGTTTGTTTATTCGGACAACTGGGTATCATGTGTCCCAGCTGTACACATCCATAGTAGATGACTTTGGGTTGTCTGCATTCGGATTTGTAATGTACCTTAATTCCACAGTTGTGACATATCACATTGCTCTTTGGATTTGGTCCTCCCCTATTTGGATTAGGGTTTGGATTTCCGGGCCTTGGCCTGGGTTTAAAGATCAGGTTGGGTGTTGGTTTCGATCTGGAAAATGTTTTGGCTCAGTTCACGCTTTCTTCCTTCGTTCCTCTTGGACGAACATGTAGTCATCTTCCAGAGTAATGGCTGCGTCAACTAGTTCTTGGAATTTATGATGTCCAGTCAAACGCAACTACATCCTCATATACGGGTTCAAGCCTTTCATGAACCTTTTCACCCTGTTTTCTTCTGTATCTACCTCATTAGGTGCATAACAAGATAGTTCACTGAACTCTCTAACATACCAAAGTATTGGGAAATCATTTTCTCGGACACTCTCAAATTCCCTTCTCTTAAGTTCCATTATACTATCGGGAACATGAGTGTTATGAAATCTTTTTTTAAAATTCTGCACAAGTGATTGCTGACCCTGGTGGTTTCATTGTTAGCACAGTTTCCCACCAACATGCAGCTGGTCCTGTTAACATGTATGAAATGTACCACAGTTTTTCCTCATCGTTACAACCGACGGCATCTAATTTCCTTTCTGTATCTCTTAGCCAATCCTCGGCATCCATAGGTTTTGCGGCAGATGCAAATGGAAGTGGCCTTGTGTTTTGGAAATCTGATAGACTCACTACTCGTCCTCCATTATCTTGTCCTTGTTCATGGTTTTGTGACATGATATGGTGCATAAACTTATTTTAGACTTCTTGGTCTCGCTGCCTTCTTTCTTCTACCAGTTGCATATACTGCATGAAGCTTTGCTCTGACATGGGCTGTGAAGAGGCTAAAGCTTGACTTCTAGTTGTTGCCTCTGCATTTTCCTTCTCTCTAGCTTCCCTAGCTTTGAGTTCATTTTCTGTTTCTACTCGGTCTCGTGGCATTTACCTCTAGACCTATTGCACTTACGTCAGAACACCTTGTTGCATCATGCAAATGCATAGTGGGTTGTTCGTTTTCAATGCACAGTGCTAGCTCACACAATAACTCAAAATCCAAAGAAATCCCAAATGTTTGCAAATCATTCACAAAATCCATAAAGTAAACATTTCAGATATACTCATGCAAATGAACATGTACCATGTATTTACATACATTCTATACAAATATCCACATGACATGAGTCGTAGCTCAATTATTCGGCTCACGGGCCGCACAACACACTACTATTCCAGATACTCATGTAACTCGTGCTACTACTACTATAATAACCTATAACTGATCCAGATGACTTAGTCGCTCTCATAGTACCTCCCTAAAACATAACCGTTGAAGCGCGCAGACCTCCTAAGAGTGTCTGGTAGAACGACTGGCTCGGGCAAATGTATAAGTTGGGTCCACTACCGGTTCCTTCTCCATCTCACTTCCCGCAAAGAAACTGTCCAGACTCTGGAATATCTCTTCCGGTATATCATTAATGTTACGAATGTGCATACTTCCTCCTGCATCAAACTCTAACAACCAAGGTTCCTCCCTCTTCATATCAGGATAGAAAGGACATCCATCTTCCGTGTAATAACAGGTGAGTGGCATCATCTCCTCATCACTACTCCTGCTCTGGTTAGCAGTAGCCTCCTGACACGACTGCAACGCCTCCAAACAAAGAGCAATTTCTGCCCTAGACTCCTCTAAATCCATTCCTCCTTCCGGAGCACTTAAATTCAGTTGCCTTTAATATATCACCTGCCACTGGGTCCTACCGACCCCCGGTTCTACCTCAACATCATAACGAGGTAGATCCTCGTCGTCTGTACCCCATCTCGTAGGAACAATGGGCTCGTATGTGTCTGGCACTTCCCAACCATAGTCATTGATGTGGTAGCCTTCTCTAGATACGAAGGGTTCGTAAGGTGTAGGCGACTCCAAATTTGACTCTGCCACGACACTGTCTTCTACTATGCCATCTCCTAGATCTTCCTCTAACTCTTCCTCCATAGGCTCTTCATCCTCCAGCTGTGCCACATGCGTGCGCTGATACTCAACCTCTTGTGCGTAGAGTTGATTTTGACTTACTACTAAGTCCTGATCAGAAAACTCATCTAATAACTGCTCGTAGCCTGACACATAATTGATGTGGAGCAGATAGTAGATCTCTAGCAATGATGTACAATGATCCAGATACCGCACCGCCATCTCGTGTGTGTCCCTAATAAGAGATCTGATCCCGATTCAATGCCTCCTCAAGATCACCACACGGAAGTCATGAAGATACTTCCCGCTAGCTTCTTGGCACCATATCCCCGGATAGCAGTGATAGCCTCAAACAAAGCTGTCTCCCTAGCCACTCAAGATATTCTAGACTCTCCATAGGGTAGTGAATACCCCGATCCTATTTCTTTTGGTAACTGAACAGACACTCGATACTTAACCAGAATTCTTCCATCGGAATAAGCAAACTCTCGTACAAGTACCTTCAGGGAACAGTTCCACATCACTAACAACTGCTTTAGGATTTCATCAAGACCTCCATGATAGTTAGTCAACCAAGACTCTGCCACAATCACGGTCCAATCATGCATCTCACCCATCTTTCTGGACTATAAAGAGAAAACACAACAATTTAGCAAACCTTGCTAAAGTAAGATAAATAATTATAGCACTAAGTATATGACCGGAATATTCACATTTGAATACCCATCATTTTCCTTAGAGAATTTCTTATCTTAACAACTCTCGGCTCCTATAGGCTATTTGCGTTACTAGGTTGTCCAACTTAAGGTCAAAGCATTGCTCTGATACTAGCTGTGGTGACCCAGCACACCACTACATGTGTAGTGTACAAGTCATTGATATAATACTCATGAAAGTCCCCTTTTGTAAATATCACATCCCTCAGAGTGGTACAACAGAAACATTGCAGGTTCGCAACTTTACGTGTTCATAGATACCAACCAAAAGTGTACAAAAGCTTCGAGATCATCCTCGGTCTATTGAGGAGTCTCATTTGTAAACCATTTTGAACTAGCAAATTTAATTAGTAATGGCAGTATAAGGCATAGCACCATTACGAGAATGAGCAACTTATTTATGAACAGTCGCTAAGCTCCACTAACTATTCTATAATTCTATGCTTCAGTGTCTGGTTCCTCGTCGCTAGTACTGTAAACAATATCGTAGTCAACTCCTTCTCCTCCTCCGGAGAGATTCGGCTCCACATAGTATTGTTCCTCACTATCGTCAGGAACATCTTTGCTATTCTCACAATATAAAGCAAGGGCTTTCGAGGATAGATTGAGTATAGGCGTACTCAGCAAGTTCTATGGAAATGGTGTATCATGCTAAAACAATAGCTTGGAATAAGAGAATTCCAAACATATGCAAGTTTTGGAGAACAATTTTTGTTAGATGAATCAAAGTTTTAATTTCATAAAAAATATGTTCATTAGTCTTCATGGGTTGTTAGAACTTTTGCATAGTTCTTTTCCATGCAACATTCACAATTTCTTTCCTGGAATAAGGAGTAACATGCCACAATTCTATACACTCTACAGAGGTGCGCTAATTTGCCCACAAATGTCCTTGTCCCTATTGCCAATATCATGCTTCCTATGGTATGAGGCTAGTTACCAAGTATAACCGAATCATGTTGAGTACAATCTAATTCCATAATCCACCCTTTGTAATTAATACAAACCTCAGTCCAAATCAATTACCCTCTCCGCTAGAAGACATTAACCGTTGCTCTGTAGCACAGAGCAGGGATGTTTACCACGGGCTCCCACCCATTAATTTCCCCCAAAAGGAATCTCAATCCAGCTATGCCTCTGAGGATATATGAAACTCGGAAGTAACTTCTGATTCTCTTGTCCCATACCAAGTTCTGTGGTCAGCGCGATTTACGGCACTTTGGAATGACTAATAACAGTTGTTATTAAATCCTAGGTATTCCCGATATAATGGAACCTCCACCGTACGACATTCTGTTCATACATCTAATCCGTGGTTCCATCATCCACCAATTCTTTTGAAAGAAGTATTTTGATGCAATTGATATGAAATACTATGCAATTGGGTACTTATGAAAATAATTAGCAGATATGAGCAAGATTGAACTTGCCTGACAACTACAAGATAATGCAGTTCAAAGGTTTTACTTGACCCTGGACCTTGGGGTTCTAAAGATTTACCATTGTCTGATAGAAGACAATGTTTTAAAATCCAAATGATTTGAAAAAGATTGCTTGAAATAATAGTTTTGATAAACCCTTCTCGTGTGTTTGAGTGATTTGTTATTTGAGTTTCTTGTTGCTCATATGAATTTTCCTTTAGAATCTTCATATGAATTTCACTTTAGAATGTTCATATATCTAAAAAAATCTTTCGTTGTTCACAAGGGATATACTGCTTCGCTATAGAAAGACCCATTGAACTGAAGCACATCATTGATCGAACAACCGTATAAGCTATGAGCCACCGGAAGGATCGTGGATAGCCAGAACTCTGTGAAACATCTTTCTATGCCGCAAAGATGGATATATTGCAAACTCAGAAGAAGTTCCAAGATGTTCTTCTTAAGTGGTAGCAAAGGCTTGGAAATCTTCATGCATCCCCCAATATTGAATGACTTTGGGGTCTGGCCACCTCGTGCTATGAACACGAAGTGACTCTGCTGCGAATAATGCATCGTCTTCCCACTGATGTGCTTCCTCGAGGTTGGTTGACACCCTCGATGTGCCCCTCCTTGTCCTAGTAGACATGCTGCTTAAGAGTCCTTTTCCTTTGAACATGATGAACACCCAGGGCTGGTTTTCTGGGGAGAGGGTGAACCTGGGCACTTGCCCCTCACCTAACACCCCATGTGGGCCCAATGAGCATGCCCCACGTGGCCAAGGAATCTGGCCGCGTGGGCTCTGCTCTTTTGGCCCCTGGTGGTCTTTTGGTTCCCTCCTTTTGACTGATGGTCCCTCTAGTAAAGTTACTAACCCTTAAATTTTTCTGGATTGTTTCGAGGAAATTTTATGTATATAATTTTTCAAACTTCATATTCTGTTAATTCACAACCCTGGAATAATTATGTCTATGCAAATAAAATATAAATCTAAGATGAATAAAATTAAAAGCAACTACAATATTTATGGGAATCAAGTTTTCATCATTCCCACATTAGTAATAAGGTTGATCAGGTCTCATTAATAATATGGCAAAGATAAAATATATGATTCATTTTTTAATTTAAAGAGAAGATGCATACTAATGTTTTTCAACATTTAATATGACAGGCTACTGCTCCTTTGCTCCTTCGCTTCAGGCCTTGCCCGCGGAAGGACAATCTACTTTGGAGGATCTGGCTCATCATGCTAGCACCACCGCGCCTGGCCTCGCAACCCCAGAGGGTGCTGTGGATAGCTTGGATGCTGAAGTGGTTGTCAACACTGGTACCATCACCCCTTGGACTGCACCTCTGCCGCATGTCCTTGAACCGCGTCGCAGCTCCCATCTTGTTAACTCTGAATCTGCCAACTATGTCTCTGTGGTCGACCGTGCTATGGCCAGGAAGAAAAGCAAGATGGAGGGTTCGGGCAAATCTGATCACTGCCGTTTTGGTGAGCTCCCTGCTGAAGAGCTCATTGCTGTTGTCGTCGAGGACGGAGCTCGTCAAGGACGGAGCTCCTCTGCCTGACCAAGATGTGGGACTGCTAGCTGCTGCTTGTGACATCGCGCTGGCTGAGCTCGAGGAGGCCCTGACCTCTACCCTGGAGTTTCCAAGCTCCCCATGATCTGCTCGTCTCTGCCTCATTCTGGCCCATGGGCCGTTTTTGCCGTCCTCCACCATCGCTGGACCGACCTGGTCTTCTTCCGCTGCGCCTCTATCATCAATGGCTCCTCCACAGTTGGGTGCTGGTTCTCCAGCCTGCCTTCTTTATAGGCCTGTTCTGCCACTGGCGCTTCTGAAGATGTTTTCTTGTCATTTTTTTCTTAATTCTATTCGGCCCTTTGCTGGCTTTGTAACCTGCTTAAGACTTATTCCTGTAACTTATTTAGCTTGAGGCGGCTTAGAGTTCTTATTCTCCCTGGGTGTTTATTTTGTTTCCCATGTTGATTAAACTTCATTTTGCTTCTTGGAATGTTAGAGGTCTCGGCCATCGATGTAAGCATGACGATGTTCGGGTTGCCCTTGACTCCTTCCTCCCCTCAGTCCTTTGCCTCCAAGAGTCTAAACTTACTTACATCTCCTCTTTCTTTGCCTCCTCCTTCCTCCTGTCCTCTCTCCACTCTTTTGTCTTCAAGCCCTATATCGGTGCCTCAGGTGGCATCATTATGGCTTGGGACAATAATCTACTCGAACTTCTCTCCCATTCCATTGATGAGTTCTCCGTCACCACCTCCTTTTCCTTCCGCTCCGACAACCTTAAATTCTCTATTATTAATGTGTATGGCCCCTGCACCCATGCCTTAAAATCTCAATTCCTGCCCTCCCTTACCTTGGCTTACTCAACCCTCGCCTTTCCTGCTACTATCTTGGGTGACTTTAATCTCATCCGAAACCCCCAAGAAAGATCTAATGACAATTTCAACACCTCCAAAGCTGCCATTTTCAATGATTTCATTAACACCTTGGGGCTGCTGGAGATCCCCTTGCTGGATCGCCAATTCACTTGGTCAAACCAGCAAGACACCCCCCCCCCCCGATCTTAGCTCGCCTAGATAGGTTCCTAGTCAATAGTGCTTGGAGTCTTGCCTTTCCAGATTCCACTCTAACTTCGTCCGCTCGCCCTATGTCTGATCACATCCCTATTCTTCTTGAGGCTTCTTCCAAAGTGCCTCGCAGCACCATATTCCGGTTCGAAAATTCCTGGCTTTCTCACTTTGACTTCCCTCCCATTGTCTCCTCTAATTGGGATAGTGTGGGCCCTTCACATGACCACCTATCTGTTATTTGTCGTTTATCAATGCGACTTAAATGCATTCGCTCTGCTGCTAGAGCTTGGTCTCGGGCCAAAAAACTCCCCTCCATCTATCTCATCAATTGCCGCACGGTCATTGCCCTTTTTGACAAACTGGAGGAAAACCGCCTACTCTCCCCTCTGGAGAACCGCCTTCGCTACCTAGCTAAGCTTTCCGTCAGTAAAAAATGCTGCTCGCGCAGCCTACTGGCGCTAACGTGCTAAGATCTGCCAATGCACCCTTGGTGATGAGAAATCCCACTAATTCCATCTTTGTGCCTCTGCCCTCTTAAGGAAAAATCAAATTAAGGTCCTTGAGGACACTGACGGAAATCCAATTTTTTTCCCATGACGCCAAGGCACACCTGCTTCATGGTTTTTTCAAAAATCTACCGAGTCTTCCTCGCATTTCCTGTGACTGCTTAGACCTCTCCTCCCTGGTGGCCTCTACTTCCCTTGACTCCTTAGAGGCTTCCTCTCTTGCCCAGCCTTTCACTATGGAGGAGCTTCGATTGGCGGTGCTGTCTATGAATGATAACTCCAGTCCTGGGCCAGATGGGTTTGGGCCTGCTTTTTACAAAAAGTTTTGGGATCTTGTTAAAATCCCACTTTTTGAGTGCTTGCAATGCTTCCATTCACTCAACACCGACCTCCGCCCCATTAATAAATCCTACATTGTCCTTCTCCCTAAGAAAGCTGGAGCCAATACTCCTGACAATTTTTGACCTATCTCTCATCAAAATAGCTGCCTTAAGTTCCATACTAAATGCCTCCCCATTCGGCTTCGACGGCTCATCCCCTTCTTTGTTTGCCTGGAACAAACTGGCTTTATCTCTGGGAGATCTATTGCTGAAAACTTCGTCTATGTGACTGACCTTGTTCAAACATGTCACAAGCGTTCGGCTCCTGCGGTGGTCTTCAAGTTAGATTTCTGGAATGCCTTTGACTCCATTAGTTGGGACGCTCTTGATCGAATTCTCCTGGCCAAGGGGTCTCCCCCCCCCCATTTGGCTAGATTGGATCCGCATGCTCAACCAATGTAGCCAAACTGCGATCCTTCTAAATGGGATTCCTGGATGTTGGATTCAATGCCGGAGGGGGCTCCGACAGGGCGACCCCCTTTCCCCTTCTTCTTCAACATCATCGTCGATGTGCTTCAGCAACTTCTGCTTCATGCCCCTCGCTCTGGGCTTCTTCTCCACCCCCTTGTTGATGATCTTCCTTTCCCTATTCTCCAATATGCGGATGACACCCTTATCATCATTCGCGCCATTCTGGGACACGTCGGTAACCTCAAGGCCCTTCTTGGTGACTTCTCTGCTGCCACGGGTCTCGATATCAATTACCACAAAAGCATCTTTGTTCCTATAAAAACTGAACCTGAAGTTTCTAATGCCATGGCCTCCACCTTCGGTTGCGTCGTCTCCTCCTTTCCTCAAACCTATCTTGGGCTCCCTCTCTCCACCCACAAACTTCGTTTTTCAGATTTTGCCCCCATTATTTCTGAATGTGATATGAAACTTTTGGGGTGGCGTGGCCGTTCCCTCCTTATTGGCAGTCACCTTATTCTTATTAAATCGGTTCTCTCCTCCATGCTCTCCCATGCCATGGGCATTGGTTTGCTTCCGGTCGGAGTCGTTGACGCCTTCGACAAAAGAAGACGGGCTTTCTTTTGGATAGAGACGAGTCTTGCTCTGGTGTGCAGTGCAAAGTGGCTTGGACCGAGGTCCGCTCCCCAAAAAAAACTTGGTGGCCTCGACATTATCTCCATCCCAAGCCAAAATTCTGCCTTGCTTTCTAAATTCCTCACTAAACTTCATTCAGACTCCACCGCCCCTTGGGCTAGCTGGTTCCGTCGATCCTATGGATGGAGCCCCGACAAACACCTTGGTGACCACACTCGTTTCGACTCCCCTATTTGGAAAGGGATTCTTGCAGGGATCCCCACCTTTTGCTCTCTCTCCATTGTTAACCTTGGTAACGGAACCTCCACCTCCTTTTGGTTTGACTCCTGGCATAACTCCTCCCCCTTGAAGGATCAATTTCCCGCCTTGTTCTCTCACACCTCCACCCCTCATGCCAATGTTGCCTCGGTTTTCCGACTTGGGCTTACGGCTTCCCTTGTTCATCAGCTCTCTTCTGCTGCCGCCTCTGAGCAGGCCTTGTTGGACGCCAGCCTTGCGAACGTAACTCTCGGGTCTGATACCCCTGACAATAGCCTTTGTCGCGCTACTAACAAAAGCCTCTCGAACAAAGATTTCTACTCCTTTACTTTCAGGCATATGCAGCAGGATGACAGGGCCCTGAATATTTGGAGCAATGTGGCCCCGCTCAAATGCAAGATTTTCCTTTGGTTATCTCGCCGACATCGACTCCCCACCAATTCGCGAAGGTTTTGCCATCAACTTGCTTCCTCCGCCAAGTGTCCCTGTTGCAATCTTGATGAAGACACCGACCACCTTCTTGTGGCCTGCCACCGGGCTGCTGAAGTTTGGGCTTTCTTCCATCGGACCCCCATGCCCCTAGACTGCTCGGCTGCTGACACGCTGCTGCATAATACCTTGTATTTTGAGGAAACGACTATCCCCTCCGCTATGGCCTGGAACATCTGGAAGCCACGTAACGCCATGGTTTTTGACTCCCGAGATGATCCGCTTGTTGCCACGGTGAAAAAGTGCATTGATGACCTCCGACTTTGGGCTCATCGATGCTCAAGGACCGCCTCTAGTGACTGTATTCTCTCTTGTTGTACCCAGTATGATCCTCCCTGATCACTGTTGTTGTTGTTGTTTTCTTTTCTTCTTCCTCTCTCTCCCTTGTTGTAACAGCACTATTATCAGTTTAATATAGTTCAGGCCGGCGTAAGCCCGCCGTAGTCACGGTCAAAAATAAAAAATCCATATGACAATGAACCTCATGTTGATTGCATGTCAAATACTTATGGTTTTGGTTTGTTTGTACAGACTATACGACAGAGTTTGCTAGCTAGTAATGGAAAGCAAGATTAGTGGAGAATCAATATAATTAATTAATTGACCTGATACTATTTCCAATGCATAGAACTGCTAGGTATTTTCTATTAGAGCATGCTAGTAGTTTTCAGGAAATTAACAAAACAAAGCATGGAAACAAGAACAGTAATAGAGAGGTTGTACAGTCCACATACCATTTGTTTACCATCAATTGTGACTTTCCTAAAAGGATACCACTCTGAGTTTGCAATTTCAGCTTGCCATTTTGAACAAAGCACAGTAAAGTTAAATTTCGCATCCTTGTGTGATGGATTTTTTCTACAAGCATTTGCAAATGCTTTGGGGTCAAGCTCACCCATCTTTTTGAGAACTATTTGCGGCCGGCCCTTTGTGGGTTTCTGGAAGGCCTGCGAAAACTGCAATAGAATCATCAGAAGTAAAATTGAGTATATACAAATATTGAGATATATTTTAGAAGTATGAAACACATGCATCCATGAAGGGGGCAATTGGTTCCCTGGTTACCTCTGTGAGCTTCTTCCGAACACGTTGCAACTCGTCATTGGTTTCTCTTTCCTTGGTAACCAATGCCGCCCTGGAGAGAGACTCCGCTTGCAAGTGGCTATCTTTCTTGCTAAGCTGTTCTGTTCCCGCATCAAGCTTGCCCTCTGGACCATCTTGCTCACCAAGCTGTTCTGATCTTGCATCGAGTTTGCCCTCTTTCTCACCAAGTTGTCTTGATCTCGCATCAAGCTTGCCCTCTTCCATATCTCCCTCATCGATTATCAAGGATGCCGTATCAATTTTCTTGGACCTTGCTTCAATCTCCTGCATGTGAGACTCCGAGCAACACTTCTGTTTCTTCCTGACTCCCAAATAAATTTTCTTGGATGCCATGTCAATCTGCTCGGAGCTCGATTCAGCCTTATGGATGCCGGACTCAGAGCAACGCTTTTGGTTCTCCTGGATTGTTGCTCGATTGCTTCCTTGTTCCATCCGGACGCACAATGCCGTGGGTGCAGCTGCCACAGACGGCTCTGGTGGCAATTGGAAGAGCTCCGGGCTCTCCACCCAGATGAGCCTCTGTAGGAACGCGGCATAGTAGCTCACCCGGTCAGTGCTCTCACTCTGAACCAGGTGTTCCATCTCCTCCTTCACTAGCTCCCAGAGTATCTCTGTCATATAATCTGGACCACGCTTCACATTCTGCACATAGCAGATGCTGGGCAGACGGCGGTTCTCGTGGATGTAGACCTTGGTGAACTCTCTGGAGGCGGAGGTCACGGCAGCCCGGTCCGCGACGCTGCCAGCCGGTGTGCCATACGGAGGTAGGCGGAGCGCCTTGGCGAATGCGCCGAGGGAGACCTCGACTTCCTTGCCACGGACGGAGCTCCAGCCGCGACTGCTGGAGTAATTGGCGATGAGCTCGGCGACGAGGTCAGGGCGCGGGATGCCGGAGGAGGGGAGGTCGAGGCGGACGAAGTCGAGGAGGCAGAGGGCGCGGAGGCCGGCATCGTAGTCGGCCGACGGGGCCGCGAAGGGCTGGTCAGGGAGGCAGAGGTTCGCGCGGACCCGCTGGAGGCGCCGCGCCGCCCCGATCGATTCCCCCGGGGCACTGGATGACGCCTCCTTTCGGTGAATGTCCGGATCGGCGTCGGCGGGAGCTGCGGGTCGCTGGGCTCCGGCCATGTGAGGGGCTTGCGGGGAGGACGGAGGTGGAGGCGGAGCCGAGTGGTCGGGCTGCGCCGCCTCGATCTCGATCGATTCCGAGGCTTCGGGTGGCGCCTCCTCCAGGGGAATGTCCGGATCGGCGTCGGTGGGATCTTCGGATCGGTGGGTTCCGGCCATTGGCGGCGGCTTGCTGGGAGGAAGATGGCGGAGGAGGGGAGGAGTGGTGGTCCACGGCGCGCCGCCGCAGTTGCTCTCGGAGGGGAGGAGGTTATGGATAAAATGTCCCCAGCTCGTTTCTTTTTTTTTCTTTTTGATTGACGGTTTCGCCCCGTCGTCGTCCCAGGACTCGGAGCACGTCCTCCGCTGCCTGAGCGCGCAAGGCTGCCGTTCGGGCATTCGTGCCGCTCTGCCTCGTGCCCACCCGCTGCAAGAACGATGCCGCCGGCGCCGGCGCCGGCGTATGCCATCGAGTCCTCGCCGCAGCCTTCAGGACCAAAAACCGCATCTCCGGTACTCGTCGTAATTCGTGATCAACAGTTCAACACCTTCTTCTCCCTCTCTCGGTCTGAGCCCCTCGTAGCTAATTTAGACATTGTTGGTGCCCAGTTTCAAGGTGGCTTTCTGCTCCCACCGAGTCTTCGACATAATGTGTTAGAGGTAACGCGGACGCAGCTCTTGCTAATTCAGCATGTGATAGTGAATCCATTAAACTAAAAAGCCAATTCTTTGCGCCGTAGTTGCCTCCATGTGTTCAAGCAAAGATGGGCCAACTAGCACCCTGGCCATATTACATTTCATTTCACAAGGGAGTGCTTCCATGAATCCGGCGATCCACACAAACTGCAAGAATTGCTTGTGGACATATGTCGATGATTTAGCAAGTCAGCCGTTGGAAGAGATTGTTGAGCCAGTCTCCAAAGGAAAACTCTAATCTTAGAGAGTACCGGGGTTTTCTAAAGACTGGTCCACTCTTTCTCCTCTACCTTTGAACTTGAAACACTGTATTTCCTTCAAAATAATTTTCCCGGCTTATTTTTAGGTTGATCATCATGCGGTAGGCAGACCGCGCAGAAATTAAACCTTTCCTATCAAAATTCCAGGCTATAAAATCAGATTGACTTCTTGTAGATAAGGGAAAACACATAATAGCGGCAACATCAGNTACTTGATGCCAGGCATTAATTACATATAATTTTCTTCCTTATTTGTCCGAGCTGAAAAGTCCATAATAACCCCATTTGGTTATTTCCCTTGTTTGGTCCAGTCTGGGTAACCACACGAGCGCGTCCGTGCCTGAGGATGTTGCGTCTATCACCGAGAAGATGACAAACAGTGGCGGCCGGGGCGAGGAAGTGATCAACAACTTGAGCCTCGCGCCGCCGGCGCCCGCTCATCCTGTAGTGAACAACGACCCGTCCAGGGCGATGGAGACGGAAGGGCTACAGCTGAGTTTATTCTCAGACCTGAATTGTGAGTAAAATAATTATTCTGTGAAATATGATTCGTAAATATGATAATTATTCTGTATCAGTAAACTGCACGCGTTCATGCAGTTCCGCCTGTGGATGCGCCGGTCGCGCCGCCGCTGCCTCCGGCGCACGAAAGGGAAGAGTACATCATCGCGAGATTCAGCGAGCTCCAGCAATCCGATCCAGAGGAGGCGACGGAGATCAGAATGCCGCAGCAGCAGCAGCAGCAGCAGCAGCGGAGGGTGGCGAGCAGAGCGGAGGAGGAGCGAGAGAATATCCGGCGGTACGTGCGCGCCGCTGCCGAGGACGTCGACGAGGAGGTGAGGAAGGCGTACCCCCTGCTCAAGAAGTTGAGCCGCAAAATGAAAAACTCCGATCCTTCGACGGCCTATCTAGGCTACATATATCAGCGGGTAAGCTTGCAAGTCGATCTATGCTATACTATACTATACTGCACAGGTGTGCACTGTGCGCATAATCAAGTGGTCGTGTGCCCTTTGTCTTTTGATGATCGATGCAGATTAAGAACCTCAATGGGAAGATCCAAAAGCGCGAGGAGGATTCACGCATGCATTGGGGGAGTCGGCTGTCCAGGATTAGAAATGAGGTGGATATGTATCTGAAAGAGAAAAGAGACTTGTACGCCAAATTTCGGAGCTTGACGCCGGAGGAAAGGAGCTGCCACGACCTGCTTCCTCCCTGGAGAAAAGACGACGACGAAGCTGGACCTTCCGGTGGTAGCGGCGCCGCTGGTGCTGCCGTGGCATAGACTCGCAATCATAACCATTCCATTTTCTTTGTCTTGGGCTGATGGGCATGATGTGCTCGCTTATATACTAAAAACATGTCGGTATGTGGCATGTAGAACAATCAAATTGTGGTTGCTATCTTGCAGAACATGCGATTTTATATACTTTGTTCAATGTTGCTATCTTATAATATATTGAAGTTGTGTTATCTTTTATGCCATGCAATTAATACAATTCGGCTAGTGTTTTATGTGTTATAAAGCTCGCTAAGTCATAATGCACCTGCGTGTATATTCTTCCTACATCTTTGAAAGTCGATGTTTTGGACTTTGGTAGTCTCCAAAAATTTCATATTGTGAAAGTTGTGTCTACTATATTGTAAAAGCAAAATATAGGATGCTCTTTGAAATAAAACATTAATTCATGCTATCATAATATATTGGACTGTGAACCCGTAAGTATAATTGTAAGCAGGAAACACCAACTTAAAATTACTAGATGATACCCCGCGCGTTGCTGCGGAAAATTTATATAAGATCATCTCATATCACCAATATTGTAACTAACGGTTTAGCACAAATAAAAGAGTGTGTCACCACATAGATTCACTTGGCAGGTAATCCAGTTTATCAAGCCCAATTATGGAAGGCAGCGCAATTTAGATCAGGGTAATCTGTTATGAAGTTTCGACTAATATTAACATCATTTCTTTAGTTACAGTCAAATTGCAAGAAAATGAAAAAAAAGGATGGGCGTATGTCAGACTTTTTGCTTTTTAGCAGAAGTCTATAGACGATCAAATAATAATTGAGCTAACAACAAAGGGCACAACATCTTTGAAGAAAATTTACCACTAACTTAGGGCCAACTAACTTAGTTCCGCCTCATTTCATATAGATATGAAATGAGGCGGAACTTCAGATGTAACACCCTCGTTGGCATAATCTAGAATGAGTACACTGCTAATAAGTAACGAGGATGAATCTGTATGAGCGGCACATTACTGTGGTGTTTAAAAGGATTACTGCACAAACAGTAGGCTGGTAAAAAAATACTACAGAGCGAATCTGTAAGCCGAACATGCAGTGTATCAAGGTCAAAGAAAGAAACGCGGCATAGTAGCTCACCCGGTCAGTGCTCTCACTCTGAACCAGGTGTTCCATCTCCTCCTTCACTAGCTCCCAGAGTATCTCTGTCATATAATCTGGACCACGCTTCACATTCTGCACATAGCAGATGCTGGGCAGACGGCGGTTCTCGTGGATGTAGACCTTGGTGAACTCTCTGGAGGCGGAGGTCACGGCAGCCCGGTCCGCGACGCTGCCAGCCGGTGTGCCATACGGAGGTAGGCGGAGCGCCTTGGCGAATGCGCCGAGGGAGACCTCGACTTCCTTGCCACGGACGGAGCTCCAGCCGCGACTGCTGGAGTAATTGGCGATGAGCTCGGCGACGAGGTCAGGGCGCGGGATGCCGGAGGAGGGGAGGTCGAGGCGGACGAAGTCGAGGAGGCAGAGGGCGCGGAGGCCGGCATCGTAGTCGGCCGACGGGGCCGCGAAGGGCTGGTCAGGGAGGCAGAGGTTCGCGCGGACCCGCTGGAGGCGCCGCGCCGCCCCGATCGATTCCCCCGGGGCACTGGATGACGCCTCCTTTCGGTGAATGTCCGGATCGGCGTCGGCGGGAGCTGCGGGTCGCTGGGCTCCGGCCATGTGAGGGGCTTGCGGGGAGGACGGAGGTGGAGGCGGAGCCGAGTGGTCGGGCTGCGCCGCCTCGATCTCGATCGATTCCGAGGCTTCGGGTGGCGCCTCCTCCAGGGGAATGTCCGGATCGGCGTCGGTGGGATCTTCGGATCGGTGGGTTCCGGCCATTGGCGGCGGCTTGCTGGGAGGAAGATGGCGGAGGAGGGGAGGAGTGGTGGTCCACGGCGCGCCGCCGCAGTTGCTCTCGGAGGGGAGGAGGTTATGGATAAAATGTCCCCAGCTCGTTTCTTTTTTTTTCTTTTTGATTGACGGTTTCGCCCCGTCGTCGTCCCAGGACTCGGAGCACGTCCTCCGCTGCCTGAGCGCGCAAGGCTGCCGTTCGGGCATTCGTGCCGCTCTGCCTCGTGCCCACCCGCTGCAAGAACGATGCCGCCGGCGCCGGCGCCGGCGTATGCCATCGAGTCCTCGCCGCAGCCTTCAGGACCAAAAACCGCATCTCCGGTACTCGTCGTAATTCGTGATCAACAGTTCAACACCTTCTTCTCCCTCTCTCGGTCTGAGCCCCTCGTAGCTAATTTAGACATTGTTGGTGCCCAGTTTCAAGGTGGCTTTCTGCTCCCACCGAGTCTTCGACATAATGTGTTAGAGGTAACGCGGACGCAGCTCTTGCTAATTCAGCATGTGATAGTGAATCCATTAAACTAAAAAGCCAATTCTTTGCGCCGTAGTTGCCTCCATGTGTTCAAGCAAAGATGGGCCAACTAGCACCCTGGCCATATTACATTTCATTTCACAAGGGAGTGCTTCCATGAATCCGGCGATCCACACAAACTGCAAGAATTGCTTGTGGACATATGTCGATGATTTAGCAAGTCAGCCGTTGGAAGAGATTGTTGAGCCAGTCTCCAAAGGAAAACTCTAATCTTAGAGAGTACCGGGGTTTTCTAAAGACTGGTCCACTCTTTCTCCTCTACCTTTGAACTTGAAACACTGTATTTCCTTCAAAATAATTTTCCCGGCTTATTTTTAGGTTGATCATCATGCGGTAGGCAGACCGCGCAGAAATTAAACCTTTCCTATCAAAATTCCAGGCTATAAAATCAGATTGACTTCTTGTAGATAAGGGAAAACACATAATAGCGGCAACATCAGCAGGTAGGAAGAATTCATGCAACCTTGCTTCATTCCAGCTAGCATGGTTCGTCAATCATTTCACTAACCATTTGTGGAGGGTTTGCTTTAATCGCAGTGATTGGCCGCATATTATTGTCATAGGGAATCTAATTGTCCACCCAAATCTTCGTGGATCGCCCATCACCAATACGACGGATTAAGCCTTGGGCAAAAATATCATGACCATCTAGAATATATCTCCATATTTGGGATGGTTTAGGACCTAAAGAGGCTTCCATAATTCAGAAATCTAGAAAGTATAATGCCTTTAGGATCCTAGCACTTAGAGAGTTTGGTTCCTGACGAGGGTTAACTCGACAAATGTCCTAGATGAAGGACTTAGGATCGGGGGAGTAGAGCGTCGGATAAACTCGAAGGTAAAATCAGTCAAACAAGGTGTGTGTTGAAAGCAAACGTACGAAATAACTTGGCTTGCTCTCAATCTGTCCCTTACCGTCCTCTCCTGGCCCCTATATATAGGTGGTCAGGTCTCAAGGATCGAGAGGAGTCCGATACAGATTACAGTATCGACATACGACATGAACTCGTATATCGACTAGTATTACAATTGGGCCTAGCTTAACGGGCCTCAGGGGTACTCTAACTGACGGGCTCTATTATCTATACCCTTGTCAGTAGCCCCCGAGATTCTACCAGAATTGCAGATTCGGATTAAATCTCAGATCTTTATTTCTTCGACTTGATCAATCTTTGACTTCTTCATATCTTCAAATCTTTGACTTCGAGTATCTTTCATTAAACTGTCTCGCAAGGAGTTTTGATGAACAAGCCTGACAACTCTGACGGATCAAGAGGCCAGTTAACTGCCGGAACAGATACTTGTCACCTACTTCAAATTCAATCCCCTTAGATTTGAATTCGGAAAACCGGTCAAACACATTCTTTTGCCGCATTTAGAACTTACAAAGAATGAATCCCAGTGGTTCTCAGGGTACCCAGTGCGTCCACCAGGATTTTCTTTGCATTGTTGACACGGATAATTTCTAGCAGAGCGCATCCATGTGCGTATACCAGGCCACACAGGACGGATCCTGGGGTCTTACCTTCGCGATATATTTCAATCATGGCATTCGAATTTTGTCGCGATGACGCAACTCGATAATCATATGTCACAGCCTTGTTTGACTGTTAGAATGTACAAAATATTCAAGTTATAACTTTCTTTTATTTCGTAGACTTCTCATAAATAACTCCCGATGGGAGTAATCGATCTTTATTTTGTCGACAATGAAGTCGAAGTTCGTTGCCAATGAAATATAGTCGATGACGCCTGTACCGGTCAACAAACACCTGGTCCTTTATTATTGAATGCACCACCAGTGCTTCTGATGTAAGAACTTCCGGATATATGGGCGGTTTATTTGTAGCCAATCGTGGACTTCAATCTCTTTGCCTTCTTTTTATCGACTTATTTTTATCGGGTGCGCGACCAACGCTCCCGATGGGAGTAGCGCCCAAGGCTATAGCCGAAATTTTTCGGATATAGGCTAAAAAATATAAACATGCCTATCTGATATATTACCTTCTTGCGATTTTTTTGGCACGATTTTGTGCTTAATTACTCATCTCTTCTCTCTTTATGATGCAAGCCCCCGAGTCCATGACGAGGTGCGTTGTGCTCTTTAATATATACTGTTTTACCTTATACACGCATCTTTGCTTGTGATACGCTGTCACTTCCTTATCGTCTGTGCTGGGCAGAATAAAAAAACCCATTCGTCTTCCTTCTTGTCATCTCATCTAGGGTTTTTCTTCCTCGCACTTGCCTCCATGGCCGATGCAGGTGGATCACGTCTTAACATCGGCGCTCCGGTGGAAAAGCAAGGTCGTGGCCGTTCGCGCGGCAGTAAGAACAAGTCCACAGGCCTAGCTGTGGGAGCCTCGTCGTCTGCTCCTCCAAAGTAGCGCCCTGGCCGCCCTACAGGGAGTAAGAATAAACCCAAAGTTTCATTTGCTGCACCAGGTCTGAGCTCCCCTCCTCATAATGTTTCTCCTCCTCCTCCGCTCAAAGTGTACTTCTTCTTCTGCATCGCCGGCGCTCAATGCCGCGAGATTCAGCGGGTGCCGCTGAAGTTCACCGAGTTCATGGACGGGCAAGAGCTACGAGAAGCAGTTCTTCGCGAACACTCCGGGGGAGGAACTCCCTATGAGGTAGAGGTCTGGTATGATGGGGATGGCGAGATGTACTTCAAGGGCGGCTGGCCTCAGTTTGCAGAAGATCATGATCTTCACCAGGGTTTCTTCATGATCTTCGACTACCATGTCGGTACGTCAAAGTTTGATGTGAAGATCTACGATGGTACTCAATACCAGAAGGTGTACGAAGCTGAAGTCCATTTTCATTAGTCATCTCCTTATGTAACCTCGTGTTCTGGTTATCTTCTGTAATAAATAGTCACAATGAACTTTTATCTTGTGCCGTCTTTTATTAATAGACCATGGGAACGAATCGTCGTTCTGAGGTGTGCTTTTGATACATTATCAAGTTTACCTTGAACCATGCTTTTTTTGTCGAATATCGGGTTGCGAACAACCTAGCAATATATCTCGAATAATCACAGATACCAAATCTCAATAACTTTATTTATTTTTACTTCGTACGACTCGAGGGTCTGAGCCCCCGAGTGGAAAGAAAAATATGCATTCATATTGTCGAGTTGACCCAAGGAACCTGACCTATGGCCTCATGTTCTGGGTTCAGAGGGTCATATCTCGAAAGTTTCTTGTCGCCATAATTCTCCTATGCATAGAACTATTGTAGTTGCTCTGCATTCCACGGGTTGCTCTCGTCTTTTCCCATTTTCTTGTCTTGTAGTCGATAAGCTCCTCCTGGTATTACCTCTGTCACGATGTATGGTCCCACCCATGGGGACTCTAACTTGCCATGTCCGTCCTGCTTTAATCGCAAGACTAAATCTCCCACCACGAAAGATCGTGGGCGAACTCGACTGTTGTGGTAGTTTCATAGATTTCGCTGGTACTGCGTTGCTCTGGCAAGTGCTACGTCTCTTGCTTCATCAAGTGCGTCGACATCATCTTGAAGTGCTTCAGTAGAGGTTGTCTCATCGTAAGCCGTGATTCTTGGGGCTTCATGGGTGATTTTGACTGGAAGCACATCTTCTGCACCGTGGACTAGAAAGAAAGGTGTTTCTTGGGTAGCCGCGTTGGGTGTAGTTCTGAGACTCCATAGCACGAAGGGTAGCTCGTCTACCCAAGCGTGCTTGGCTTTTTCAAGAGGTTCTAACAACCTCTTTTTTATCCCGTTGCATATTAAGCCATTGGCTTTTTTGACTTGTCCGTTTGTCTTTGGATGCGCTACAGATGCGAATTTTAATTTGATTCCCATACTTTCACAGTAACTCTTGAACTCTTTTGATGTGAAGTTTGTTCCATTGTTCGTGATGATGCTATGTGGTACTCCGAAGCGAAAAACAATAGACTTGATGAAGTTGATTGCTGCTGTGGAATCTTGGGTTGTTACAGGGGCTGCCTCTACCCAATTGGTAAATTTGTCGACTGCTACTAGCATGTAAACATGTCCTCCTGGCCAATATTTGTGTAATTTCCCTACCATGTCGAGACCCCATTGTGCAAAGGGCCAGGACAGTGGTATTGTTTGCAATTCTGCTGCTGGTGCGTGTGGTCGAGATGCAAAACTTTGACAAGCCTCACACTTCCTTACTATATCCTTCGCGTCTTCAATTGCTGTCAACCAATAGAACCCTGCGAGAAAAGCTTTTACTGCAATGGCCCTGCTGCTAGCGTGATGTCCGCATACTCCTGCGTGGATATCTTTTAATATTTCTTGTCCTTCTTGAGGAGTGACGCATCATTGCAGGACGCCCGTTATACTTTTCTTGTATAACTTCCCTTGTAACACGACGAAAGCCTTGGATTGTCATATTATCCTTTTTGCTTGTACTGTATCTTCGGGTAGTGTTTTGTGAAAGAGCATTTGCCCCCATGTGTGGTTTTGGTAATTAATGACAATCCCTATGGACTAATGTTTGCATCGAGTTATATTTGTAGGACTTGTCCGTAGACAACGCTTGAGCCATATGTTGGTTTCAAGGTTGTAAGAAGATGCAAATAAAGAAGCTTATGTGATGATCAAGGAAGTTGAGCCTATAGAAGACATCATCATTATGAAGGAAGAAGATGAAGTCCAATGTTGATCAAGTCGAAGCGCAAGTTCAAGATAGGCATATAGAAGATATCATTTGCTTGAAGCTCGGTGTCCATTTGGTGTTAATGGACATGTGAAGATATTTCTACTAGTGGCTCTCCCATAGTGAAGTATGGGGGAGCAATCCGCAAGACTTCACCGAGCAAGCGCAATCAAGAAAGGTAGTCCAACTTGAGAAGATCAAGATCGTCACTATCTAGCTCAAGTGGAAGGCGTAAGGCAAAGGTATGATCTTGATAGGGTTTCTTTCTTACCGGTCTCATAGTGTTTGGGAGACCGGGTTTTAGGATCGATAGCCGTACTATCAAGAGGGGCTCTCGAGTAAGTAACTTATTCGTATTGTTCAGAGAGAGCTCAAACCTTTGCATACTTGGCATTATCTTTCTTGGTTCTTATTTGGTTTTTATCCATGTGAGGTTCCAGAGCTTGTGGTTATTTCCATGACAAGCTCTAGCTCATCAAAAACAGATTTCGTATGGAACTCTAATTGCGTTTTTAGTGTTTGAAGGTTTTACCGGTTCATCTTTATAGCTAAGTCAAACCTTTTATCATTTGGTTTCATCCTCCTTTGTTGGACTATGATGTTTCTATGGATGATGGTGTAGAGCTCATCGTGGTGATTCCAACGAGCACAAGATCATCGAAAATGGAGTCCGGATGCAAAAGTTATCGCTGTTTTTGTGTTGCTCGCTTTTCTTGGGCGGAATATCCGGCCCAGTTTTGGAAATATCCGGCCGAAATATCCGGCCTCAAATCTGAGTGACGCGCGCCTCGCCTTTTTCTGGTCCTTAGCCGTTTTTAGGGGTGGCCGGAATATCCGGCCCAGTTTTGGAAATATCCGGCCAAAATATCCGGCCCCAAATCTGAACGACGCGCGCGAAGTCCTTAGCAGTTTTTTGAGGGGGGCGGAATATTCGGTCCAAACTTGGACCGGAATATCCGGCCCCTGCAGTACTGCAACGGCTACAATCCCGGGAGGGGTATAAATACCCCTCCCCTTCTTCAAGCTTGGGTTAGCTCGTTTTTCCCCTCTCTCTCCCTCCATTGTTGACCTTGGAAAGCTTGCCCATCTCTCAATTCCTCCCATGATTCTTGCATATCTTTGAGGGAAAAGAGAGAGGAGATCTAGATCTCTATTTCCACCAATCACTTCCTCCTCTTTGTGAGGGGAACCCATTGGATCTAGATCTTGGAATTCTTTGTGGATTTCTTCCTTTGTTCTTCCTCTCATATCCCTCCATAGCATTTGTTGCTTTGGTAGGATTTGGGAGAGAAGGATTTGAGCACTTTGTGTGTTCTTGCCATTGCATTTGGTGCATCGGTTTGAGTTTTCCTCGAAGATTCGGTAGTGAAAGCTCGTTGAGCTTTTTACTCTTGGGTTCTTGGAACCCTAGACGGCTTAGTGGCTTAGTGGTTACTTGGGGACCTCCAATTGAGTTGTGGAGATCTTCCCAAGCTTTGTGGTGCCTCCGTGGCAATTACTTGGGGACCTCCAATTAAGTTGTGGAGATCTTCTCAAGCTTTGTGGTGCCTCCGTGGCAATTACTTGGGGACCTCCAATTAAGTTGTGGAGATCTTCCCAAGCTTTGTGGTGCCTCAGTGGCGATTCTTGGGAGCCTCCAATTGAGTTGTGGAGATTGCCCCAAGCTTGTACGGGTTCGGTGACCGCCCTCAAGTGTCCCATAGTGGTCGGGTCTTCCATCTTGGTGGGAGGGCTCGAGGAGATTACGGTGAGCCTCCGTGGCGTTTGGGGAGCCTTGTGCCTCCACACCGCTCCAACGGAGATTAGCACTCGCAAGGGTGTGAACTTCGGGATACATCATTGTCTCCGCGTCCCTCAGTTATTTCTATACCCGAGCTCCTTTACTTATGCAATTTACTTTGTGATAGCCTTCGTGCTTGAAGTTATATATATCTTGCTATCTCATAGTTGCTTATCTTGTCTAGCATAAGTTGTTGGTGCACATAGGTGAACCTAGTTTGTTTAGGTTTTGTATGCTTGGCAAATTAAACGTTAGTTTTATTCCGCATTTGTCAAGCCACTCGTAAAGTTTTAAATTGCCTGTTCACCCCCCCTCTAGGCGACATCCTTGTACTTTCATTTGGTATCAGAGCAAGGTCTCTCATTTTAGGGCTTCACCGCCTTGAGAGCAAAGATGTCGGCTAGGGGATTAGTGCACAATGACACCTTTATATTTGATGGCACTAATTATGATATATGGAAAATTTGCATGCTTAATCATTTTCGTGATATGGACCCAAATATAGAGAGAATTCTAGATATGGGTTTCTCTCCTCCTAAGGATTCCCAAAGTCTATCTTTAGAGGAGAAGAGAAACTCTTATCTTAATTCTCGAGCTACTAATGTGCTTGTTGACTTTGTGAGCAATGCAGTTATTCTTGCAATCATGCCTTTCCGTAGCGCTCATGAGGTTTGGACAAAGATTCAAGATAAATATGACATGTCCAACAAGATTGAGGATGATTGTATTCCCTCCACTTCCGGTCATGATGAACTCTCTTCCACTTCACCAAAGTGTAGCAAGACACAAGGTAACTCTATGGTGAATGGTGATGGAAATTGCAATGTTGATAGTAAGCTTACTTGTGATGATCATTCATCTCTATCTCATTGCCATGCTTCATCTTTGGACTTAAACACTTCTAGCACCATAAATGCTTTACATGCTTGTGTTGATAGTCCTTGCATATCATGTGTATGCTCCTTGAACACATCTCATAATGATATGCTTACTTCGTCTTGTTGCCATGATATAAATGCCTCTAGTTCCTCTAGTTGTTGTGTGTCTAACAATGTAGAGGAAACCGGAAATTCTATTGGCCAAGACATGATCTCGCTTGGTGCTTCAAGTATTTATTCATCATCATCAATTGCTTCCCACATTTGCCTTATGGCTAGGGCTTCAAAGGTAACTCCTTCTTTGGAACCCAATATATCTAGTGATGATGAGAATGAGTATAATGAAGAAGAATATGATGATCTTGCTTCTTTATTTGAGAAGAGTGAAATGTTTTTTCATGCTATTCATAAGAATAAAATTGCCTGCTCTTACTTCTATAAGATTTTGGCTATTGCCACCGAGAGCAATAAAATTATTGAGGAGCATGAGGATACCATTTTTAAAATGCAAGGTCATGCCCGTGATTACGCGGATGAGATTGCGGATCTAAAAGAAGCTCTAGAAGAAGAACAAACCACCAAGGAATCTCTTGAGGAGACCTTTACTTTAGAATTATCTAAAATAAATAAATCCTATGATAGAACTCTTGTGGTGGCAAATGATTTTGAAACTAAATATGAAGAGCTTGTAGTTACTTATGCTAAACTCCTTGAGAATGTTGTGCTTCTTAAAAATGACTCTAGGGTCATTTCGTGTGAGCCCATCATTCTCACCGAGTCGCACGAGCAACTTAAAGCTTCAAATTCAAATGAGCTTACTAAATTGTCTTCTCCGCTTTCCATTAGTGATGATGCTTGTGCTACTAACTCTACTTCTTATGAAGCATCCATCTTGAAGGAGAATGTTGAGCTAAGGGCTCAACTTGATTTGCTAACTAGCAAATATGGGAAATTGGAAGAAAATCATGGAAAGCTCTCTAGCTCCCATGAGGATCTTCTAGCTTCCCATGATAGGCTAAAATTAGCTCATGAGGCTATTATGTCAAAGGTAACATCTAGTGAGCCTCATGTGGACATTTGCACTACTTCTCAAAATGCCATATTGCCTTGTGCTAGTCCTAGTAATTCATCCACTCATAACATTGCTACATCTTGTGATGAATTACTTTCCTTTCCTTGTTGCTCTAACAATGAAGCTTCTACTTCCTCTAATACTTGTGTTGTTACTAACCATGTAGAGGAAATCGAAGAGCTCAAGGCCCAAGTCTCTTCTTTGAAGAAAGACTTGGTAAAGAGTCATGAAGGGAAATCCAAACTTGACAATATGTTGAGTGTGCAAAAATCCCCCAATGACAAGAGTGGACTTGGGTTTATCTCCAACAACAACAAGAAGTCCATGATTAACAAAAAGAAGAAGGGCCAAGGACAAGTCAAAGATCCGGCCAAGATTGTTTGCTTCAAGTGCAAAATTGAAGGGCACCATGTTAGATCTTGCCCTTTGAAGAAGAAGGCATTAGTTGAGAAGCAACAAGGGAAGCGGCCTCAAGTTCAAGGGCACGCTCAACCTCGAGTTGAAGAAATGCCACTTCCCAAGAAGAATCAAGCTAATGATCCCATTGCGGAGAAATCAAGTGAGAAGAAGGTGAAGAAAAGAACTTGCTACATATGCCGTGAGAAGGGTCACCTTTCTTCTTCATGCACTATGGGTAACTCATCCAACCCTATCATAATTGATGATGCTTATTTCCTTTGCAAGGATAAGGTTGGCAATATGTTTGCCAAATTTGTTGGTACTCCATGTGGTGTCAAGAAAAGAACCATTTGGGTGGCCAAGCCTATTGTGACTAACCTCTTAGGACCCAACTTAGTTGGGGACCATCACACCAAAACTTGATCAATAGGTGTTTGTTGGAGGGCATTGGAGACTTGGCTATATCATGAAGAATTAAGGGATCTTCATCAATATATTGTCTCAAGTCAAGTCAATTGGATTATCTTGTTTATATCATATATCCAATATTCCTCCTTGCGGTAACATGTACTCAACTTATCTACATTGAAAGTTACTCGCCCCTTTTGCATGTGTTGGTTGTGTTCCATTACATGTGTTGGTATATGTTGTGCTACCTACTTGTTTTATTTTGATTAATCAAGTATATACTTGTGGGTTTGCATACCATGTATGTGTGTTTGTGTTTGAGCCTTATTGCATCTTCGTTTATATTATTTGGTTTTTTTTAGAGACTAATGGACTATCCATTTTGGGGGAGTGATATGCTTTGGCACTTCACAATCCTAAATATGTGTGCACATGAGGAATACCACTTAGTGTTTATATTTTAAATTATCTAGTCTCTATGTGGTATGTCATGCTCATGAGAAATTCAAATTCTATAATGTCCATTAATCATCTCATGTTGGATTTTATTTGCCTCTTGTGAAAATAAATGCTTTATCACATTATGGGGGAGAAATATGCTTTGTGCATACTACAAACCAATAAAATGTGTATATTTGAGGTTGTGTCACATAGTGTTGATATTGCAAATTATCTTTCTTCTATGTGACATATTTGCTCAAACAAGTTTCAATTTGCCAAATTGTTTATTGCTCTTGTTTTGGATCTTGTTTGTGAGATATATTCTTGGTAGGGTTTTCCTAAAATGTGGAATTCTATATCAAAGTTGGAAAACCATTTGCTTCAAGTTATCCTAATCATTGCTTTGCATGATTGTTTAACTATTTGAGTCTATCAAGAATATCTTCTTTAGCATGGTGTTTAATTCTTATCCTTTTCATATGCTTCTTGTTGTGAAGATGATCTTGGATTTATGTGTAAAATACCACCGGGAAATTAATAACTCCAAATACCTCTTGTCCTTGGACAATTGGTACTCTATCATGTGGTATATATATATATTGATCATCTTTTTATTGGCTATTGCTTTTAATTACCTTATCTCTTGCCAAGGAATGTATTTGTTTTAAATTCCCATTGTCTTTCTTAACTCTTGTGATTCCATTTGATTTTGTTGAACTTGTTTTGTGTTATTCTTAATGTAGGTTGAGATGATGATCCCATTTGTGTGCATTTTGTATTTAAATGCAAAATCATAAATAATGCACTAATCTTGGGGGAGCTCTCCTATATTTTCTATAACATACTCTTGCGGCTTATTTCAATTGGTATTGGTTTTTGTTGGAAGACAAATCTTTTTGTTTTTGGTACTTAGTGTGCCATCATAAAAGAGTGGAGAGTTTGGTTTGTTTGTTGGAACCTTGCTCTCTTTGGGAGATGGTTATCTCTTCTCTTGTTTTTGCTCTATATTCTTAAAATGAGATAAGTCATTGGGCATGTGTGTTTTAGTGATCCTTTATGCTCATTGGCGTGTGCTTTGTTCACTTGGTGGACTTTGGAGTCATTTTTGTGTTGAGTTGATTCTTTGATAAAATTTTGGACAACCTTTAGTTCTTCACACCTTTGTGTGACTTCTTGGTCTTCTTAGTGTTTTGTCCAAATTGTATCTCTTTTGGATCTTGAAAGTCTTGTGCATGCATATTTACTAAATGTATACTTTATGGCATGCTTTGCTTTCTTTGATACAATATATAGGGTAAACTCCCATTGACAAGGGTATAGTTAATAGAGCCCATTAGTTGAGTACCCCTGAGGCCCGTTAAGCTAGGCCCAATTGTAATGACAGTCGAATATGAGTTCTTACCGTATGTCGATATTGTAATCTGTATCGTACCCTACCCGATCCTCGAGACCTGGCCACCTATATATAGGGGCCAGGAGGGGACGGTGCAGGGTAGATTGAAAGCAAGCCAGGTTGAACACCCAAGTTTACTTTCGACACACACCTATTTCGACTAACTTTACCTTCGAGTTCATCCGACGCCCTATCTCCCCGATCCTAAGTCCTTCATCTAGGACATTTGTCAAGTTTAACCCTCGTCAATTGGCGCCAACCGTGGGGACCTGGGCGTTGGAATCATGAATTCGACGGCTTTTTCGCTTTTAGCCAACAACAGTTCAGAAGTCGACGGAAGTCAAGAGATGGAGTTAACCATTGGAAGTTTAAGCATCATCGTCGAACCATCGGATTCATATCGCCTCTCGGATTCGACGAAACCAGATCCGTCGGCAAATAAGCCCAAAGCAGAAGAAACACTGGAATCATCAGAAGGCTCTTCCAGCGAGGCAAACTCGCCGGTCAATTTCGACAAAGCACCAATCGTAAAAGACGATAAAATTTAGCAAAATTTCGACTCAAAAGAAATAGCGTATCAGGCGCACATCAACGCAAAGGACTTCGTCGTGGGAAGCAGTGGCGTCTCCAAGGTGCATCAGTTATGCGTCATTATCACTGAAGCAGAAGAAGAAAACAACAGCAAAGGAAATAAGAACGTCGACAAGCAAGTCGACAAAGAAAAGGATCACAACAAAAGGGAAAAGGAGAAAGTCCATGTTTCGGCTGGTGAATGGAGGATGATCAAGTCAGCTATCAACCACGGTACAGAAGTACCCGAAGGATCAAGAAGAGAAGTACTAATGGGATATCAGTACGCATTATACCAGCACAGGAAGAAACTAAGGGAGGAAAGAGATATGGACTTTCAAGATAATAACAGTATATCAAGAGAGGAATATTGGGAAGACTACAGTGAGGATTCAGAGTATTGCAAAGAAAGGCGTGGAGACTGATGTCTATGCACTTTTATTCTTGTAGACACTTGTTGGGCCTCCAAGTGCAGAGGTTTGTAGAACAGCAGCAAGTTTCCCTTAAGTGGATCACCCAAGGTTTATCGAACTCAGGGAGGTTAGAGGTCAAAGCTATCCCTCTCAAGCAACCCTGCAATTACGATACAGAAAGTCTCTTGTGTCCCCAACACACCCAATACACTTGTCAGATGTATAGGTGCACTAGTTCGGCAAAGAGATAGTGAAATACAAGTGGTATATATGATTATAAGTAGCAAACGTGGTGTGAAATAAATATCGCTGCGAGCAAACAAGTAACAAAACAGCAAGTAAACGGTATGCAAAGCTTGGAAACAAGGCCTAGGGATCATACTTTCACTAGTGGACACACTCCCAACAATATAACATGACTGAACAAATAACTTCTCTTTGCTAAGGCACTCTGAATTACTCTCCTATTGAATAACACTAATCATTGTGTAGTGGCTACAGAAGCACCCCTTAAAGTTCATCAAGTACTTGACAAACACCACTCATAGAGATATCCAAATCAAATCACAATTCAAGATAGAAATCATTGCAACTTAAACCAAGTACTAACACGGTGCACACACTGTCAACATTACACCATGAAAGGAGGAATAGATCATTCAAACTATCATAGCAATAATTATTCTCATAATCCACAAGAGATCACAATCATAGCCTAAACCAAGTACCACCAAGATGCACACACTGTCACCGTTACACCAAGGCAGGAGGAATAGATTACTTTAATAACATTGCTAGAGTACACAAAATATCTGAATAATAACATGTACTTGTTCAACATGATACAAAGCTCACGATCACATAAAGATCACATCATGGGAGAGAGAGGTGAACCACATAGCTACCGGTAGAGCCCTTAGCCCCGGGGATGAACTACTCCCTCCTCATCATAGGAGACAGCAAGGTTGATGGAGATGGCGGTGAGGTCGATGGAGACGGCGGAGATGGCGATGGAGACCGATGGAGATGGCTCCGGGGGCACTTCCCCGTCCCGGCAGGGTGCCGGAACAGAAACTTCTGTCCCCCGAAATTCGTCGACGGTGGTGGCGGAGCTGCGGAGCTGCTTTTGGAAAATTGCCGAATCCTTTAGGGTTTTCCATCCCGAGGCTTTATATAGGCGAAGGGGCGATGTCAGAGGCCAGCCAGGGGCTCCTCACGCATAGCTCGCGCGGCCAGGGCCTGGGCCGCGCCAGCCCTGCGTGAGGGCGGCCTATCTCGGCCGTCCGGACTCGGAATCAGGTAAATTTTATGTCCAGAACGTTCGCCGTGAAATTCCCTACAACTTTGTATTTGAAGAGTTTTCCGTTTGACGCCTTCTTCGACCCGTAACGTGACCATCTTCGAAAAAAGTTCTGGTACAGATTTCTGGAAAGTCTCAATTTGATTCCAACAGGATTTCCACTTGTATTCTTGGTAATTCCTACACATCAAAGTGTAAAACAAGAACATTGTGCACTTTTGCAACTATTAGTAGGTTAGTCCAAATAAATCATAAAAGTGTCACAAAGTGTAGACAAAACATATAGCAATTATTGTAAAACAAGCATGGAGCATCAAAAATTATAGATACGTTTGCAACGTATCAACATCCCCAAGCTTAACTCCTGCTCGTCCTCGAGTAGGTAAGTGATAACAAAAGAATAATTTTTGAGGTGACATGCACCTAAACAATCTTGATCATATATGTAAGCATTTGTGAGCTGGGATCATAAGAACTTAAAACATGGGCATGAAGATATAATCTTGACAATAAGAACTTAGCAACCATGTTGTAAACATGAAAAAGAACACAAACAAAAGATCATGAATAATGAAACAATGAAAGTCAAACGTGTATTCAAATCATAAGGAAAAACATACAAATGGTTTTCAGCTTGTCCTTCAAAGAGAGCAAAACATAAATGCATAGGACACCTTCAAGTTTTAGAGGGCGACTAGATACAAGTAATTTAAGAACAAGTGAAACCATAGTCATGAATCAATCAATGAACTTTGGGACAATGCATATCACACTAAGAATGACAACTATGCTCTCTTAATGGTGCATAAAGAAAGAAGGTGGTGACTCAACATAAAAGTAAAAGAAAGGCCCTTCGCAGAGGGAAGCAGTGATTTAAACATATGCTAGAGCTTTTCATTTGTAAAACAGAGAGATAAAACTTGATTTTGAGAGGTGGTTGTCTTTGTCAACGACTGGCAATGGGGTTCTTACTATCTTCCATACAAAAATGAAGCAAGTTTTTGAGAGAGAGAGAAATTGGCACTTTTGTGCTCTTTTTATAAACTTGGCACTCCTCCCCACCTTTTTCCTTTCTCAAACCATGGCTAACCGATTCCATCGGGTGCCCACCAACATTCACATTCCATGGAGGAGTGCCTTTTTTCTTTCTTTTTTCTCTTTTTTTTCTTTTTGGAATAAGCAATATGGAAGATAGCAAATCCGACCACTACGTCCCCATGAGCTAAAAACAGTGGCACAAAATGAGAAGTGTTTTGAAGGTTTTTTGAAAGGTAGCACATGAAAATTTACTTGGAATGGCTTACAAATACCATGCATAGGAATTTATAGTGGACACAATTGCAAACTTGGTTTTTAGGAGTTGGATGCACGAGTAGAGCTCATACTCAGTATAAGGCGAGGGCTAGCAAAAGACTGGGGGCGACCAACTAAGAGAGCAATAATGGCCATAATCATGCAAAGCGACAAAGCGACATTAAAAGAAGCATAAGATGGCATCAAAAGTCAAAAACTAAATGATCATGAAGGCTATTGGCGACTTTGTAAGAGTCTAATATGTGTGAGCATGCGCCAAGTCAACCCAAATAAAGCATCAAGGAGAAAACCAAAATAATGCTTCCATACAATAAAAACAACGCATGATTTTTTCAAAGGCTCATTAAGCAATCTCAGTTATTTGAGACAAGTCATGCTACAGCAAAACCACTAAGCATACTATCAAAAAGACATCAAGCATGACATGCAAAAGCCTAAGCCGCAGTCTACACAAGCTCCTTCTTGTACCACTTTTTTGCATAAAGCTTTTTCTCTTTTCCAACACCATTTGAAAAATTTATAAACACCTCTTTTGATGAAAACCAATAAAGATCAGAGGCAAAAATACACCTTGATGAAGAGATATGACAAGGTCTGAACGCAAATCAAGGTGAAAACGAAAACCAAAAGCAGTAGCAGAAAAAGAAGAACACTCGGTGAACGATAAGAGTGAAAAATGGAGTGTTCTTGGCAAATGAAAAGCGAGTTCATCTCCTCCAAAAGAAACATGATGTGATCTAACCATTTATTGCAGCAAACAAACTAAACCAACTAAGACAACTAAAACAACTGACGCTCCAAGAAAAACACATAGTGCATGAAGCAATAAAAATATAGTGTTTTGAAAGGTGACCTGATTTTTGCCGATGAAGAAGGGGTGCCTCGGGGGCATCCCCAAGCTTTGACGCTTGTACTTCTTGGATATTTCTTGGGGTGATGCATGGGCATCCCCAAGCTTGAGCTTTTGTCCATTCTTCAACTCATCTCATCATTCTCCAATCCATACACTTGAAAACTTCCTTCATACAAAACTAAACACAATTCTATTAGCAACATTAGTGTAAGCATAAAATATATTCAACCTCTTTTAGCTTCAGGTTTCAACCCAAAACCACCACATATATAGCAAATACTACTGTAGCAACTCCCCAAAAAGTTCCATGATCAAAAGAACTCAAAAGAAAGCGATAAAGTGGCAAACACAAATATTGGCAGAAATCTGTCAAAACTGAACAACTGACAAAGGTCGAATTTTTGAGGGATTTTCTGTTGCTCAAATCAAAAGTGTTCAACTAAGAAAAGTTTGGATATAACCTGGGGCATATGCACAAGAAATCGCAGGTCCAAAAGATAAACAGAGAATTTATACGAATTTTTACGGTGCAGCACCGAAAACAGTTTCAGGACAGCAACATCCCCAAATCTTACCTCACTCAAATTAGAGGTTTCTCTTGGCACAAAAACGAAATAAAAAGGATAAGGAGCGGTCATTACAGTAGTAATGACTTCCAAGACTCAAATAAGAGAAAAAGTACTGAAAATAAAACAATGGGTTATCTCCCAAGAGTGCTTTTCTTTAACGCCTTTGAGCTAGGCGCAGTAATTTGCAAAGATGCTCATGTGGGCGCCATATAAGAGCTTGAGGCAAAGGCGCCATATAGGAACTTAAAGCAATAGAGAGCATCAAAAAGCAAATGTGAAAGACATTTATATCTGAACCACTTTCTATGCATAGGAATCTTGTAAGAAAATAAATCAACGAGGCACATAATAGCAAGCATGGATAGATAAAATAAGTGCCACTGCAAGATTTGCAACATAAAGAGGGGAAACTTAATATTGTTGAGATCCATCAAACCATGTTTCCCTCTCTCATAATAACTTTCAGTAGCATCATGAATAGAACTAACAATATAACTATCACATAAAACATCCCTATCATGAGCCACATGCATAAAAGAATTAATACTCACCACAGGAACAATAGTAGTAGGAGCAAATTCAACAGAATAATTATTCTCATCACCATAATTATCGTAAATAGGAGGCATATTGTAATCATAACTAATTTTATCCTCAATAGTAGGTGAACTGAAAATATTATACTCATCATCACAAGCTATAGAACTACTATGTCGCAAAGCATATTCTTCAAACATATCATCATAAGAAGGAACATCACATATGGGAGATAAAATATTATCAGAACAAACTTTCTCCACTAAAGCTGGGGAACTAAAAATATCATGCTTAACAAAACCAGCTTCCCCAAGCTTAGACTTTTCTATAGCATTATCAACAACGGTGTTCAAAGCATTCATACTAACAACACTATTAGCATGCAAATTAAGCGCCAAAGGTTTTTCAATTTTCTCTTCAAACACTTCATATCTAAACTCAGGAAAAAGACTACAGAACTCTTTGTTTTCCATTAAGCCTAACTAGTGAAAATAAAAACAAGAAACAAAAAGATGTAATTGCAGAATCTAAAGGAAATAACTCCGAGCACTCACACAGGAGGATGCGAGTACCTTTTACCTTACCTCCCCGGCAACGGCGCCAGAAAAGAGCTTGATGTCTACGCACTTCTATTCTTGTAGACACTTGTTGGGCCTCCAAGTGCAGAGGTTTGTAGAACAGCAGCAAGTTTCCCTTAAGTGGATCACCCAAGGTTTATCGAACTCAGGGAGGTTAGAGGTCAAAGCTATCCCTCTCAAGCAACCCTGCAATTACGATACAGAAAGTCTCTTGTGTCCCCAACACACCCAATACACTTGTCAGATGTATAGGTGCACTAGTTCGGCGAAGAGATAGTGAAATACAAGTGGTATAGATGATTATAAGTAGCAAACGTGGTGTGAAATAAATATCGCTGTGAGCAAACAAGTAACAAAACAGCAAGTAAACGGTATGCAAAGCTTGGAAACAAGGCCTAGGGATCATACTTTCACTAGTGGACACACTCCCAATAATATAACATGACTGAACAAATAACTTCTCTTTGCTAAGGCACTCTGAATTACTCTCCTATTGAATAACACTAATCATTGTGTAGTGGCTACAGAAGCACCCCTTAAAGTTCATCAAGTACTTGACAAACACCACTCATAGAGATATCCAAATCAAATCACAATTCAAGATAGAAATCATTGCAACTTAAACCAAGTACTAACATGGTGCACACACTGTCAACATTACACCATGAAAGGAGGAATAGATCACTCAAACTATCATAGCAATAATTATTCTCATAATCCACAAGAGATCACAATCATAGCCTAAACCAAGTACCACCAAGATGCACGCACTGTCACCGTTACACCAAGGCAGGAGGAATAGATTACTTTAATAACATTGCTAGAGTACACAAAATATCTGAATAATAACATGTACTTGTTCAACATGATACAAAGCTCACGATCACATAAAGATCACATCATGGGAGAGAGAGGTGAACCACATAGCTACCGGTAGAGCCCTTAGCCCCGGGGATGAACTACTCCCTCCTCATCATAGGAGACAGCAAGGTTGATGGAGATGGCGGTGAGGTCGATGGAGACAGCGGAGACGGCGATGGAGACCAATGGAGATGGCTCCGGGGGCACTTCCCCGTCCCGGCATGGTGCCGGAACAGAGACTTCTGTCCCCCGAAATTCGTCGACGGTGGCAGCGGAGCTGCGGAGCTGCTTCTGGAAAATTGCCGAATCCTTTAGGGTTTTCCATCCTGAGGCTTTATATAGGCGAAGGGGCGATGTCAGAGGCCAGCCAGGGGCTCCTCACGCATAGCTCGCGCGGCCAGGGCCTGGGCCGCGCCAGCCCTGCGTGAGGGCGGCCTATCTCGGCCGTCCGGACTCGGAATCAGGTAAATTTTATGTCCAGAACGTTCGCCGTAAAATTCCCTACAACTTTGTATTTGAAGAGTTTTCCGTTTGACGCCGTCTTCGACCCGTAACGTGACCATCTTCGAAAAAAGTTATGGTACAGATTTCTGGAAAGTCCCAATTTGACTCCAACAGGATTTCCACTTGTATTCTTGGTAATTCCTACACATCAAAGTGTAAAACAAGAACATTGTGCACTTTTGCAACTATTAGTAGGTTAGTCCAAATAAATCATAAAAGTGTCACAAAGTGTAGACAAAACATATAGCAATTGGTGTAAAACAAGCATGGAGCATCAAAAATTATAGATACGTTTGCAACGTATCAGAGACCCAAAACACAACAGGGGGGCGACAGCAAATGGCAGAGAAGAGGAGTACTCAAGGAGCCTTACCCCGCAGCTAGAAGAGGAAGAAATTGACTTCATACAAAAAACACCGGAAGCAGCACTAGTAGCAGCGCAAGCATATTTATTAGCTACAAGACCAGAACCTGGAGACCCACGAGAAGATATGCACCGAGCTGCGATACGAAGCCTCGGAATAGTAGAAGGAAGGATCAGGGAACAAGGTCCAAAGACGAAGTCGATAAATTGCAAGGGAAAGGGAGAAGAGAAGCTCAGAAACAATTTCGAAGACAACGAGTATAGTGAGTCATCAGAAGAGGAAAAGCAACAGAAAAGAAAGGAGGACGCAAGAAGTATAATAGCACAAGCTCGAGTAAATAAATCGCGTTACGCTTGGAGGGAAGAAAACTATGAGGACGACGATAAAAATATGGGTGCGTTATGCTTTACCCGCAGGGTTCGCAAAACACGGGTACCCAAAGGATTCAGATTACCACACGACCAACTTAAGTATGATGGGTCGCAAGAACCTACCCTATGGTTATCGGATTATCTGCAGGCAGTACAGATATTAGGAGGAACAAAGGCAACTGCAATGCAAAGTTTACAGCTGCACCTCACCGGCGCCGCACGGTCCTGGTTAAATACCCTACCCGACGAATCTATCGGAAGTTGGGGGGAACTCGAAATTCAATTTGCGAGAAATTTTTGTTCCACCTACAAACTCCCAGCGTCACTGGAGGAAGTTAAAACATGTGTGCAGAGGAAAGGCGAAACGCTACGATCTTACATACAATGCTGGAGTATAATCAAAAACTCAGCAGAGGACGTCTCCGACGAACGAGCAATAGATGCCTTTTCGGCCGGACTTCGTCGCTCAGATCTCGTGGAAGAAATAGGAAGAACAAGACCCACGACAGTAGCTGAGCTGATGGAACAAGCCAACAAATTTGCTGATGGAGAAGACGTATACAACAATAAAAGAGGACGTTCACCAGAAGTCGACAAAACAAGTAGACAGAGGAGACGATACCGCAGTAGGGACAATCAAGGAAGGCGAAATCAGGTAGCCGCGGGCTACGTGCTAGAAGAAGAGGAAGGACATGAAAACAGGAGGTTTCAGGCTAAAAGAATAGAAAACTCGAAATGCTCCGGCCCTTCGGCCGAGGATATGTTGTACGGACCTTGTCGAATCCACTACGCGTACCTCGACGGAAAAAGAGTCTCAAATCACCAGATGAAGGATTGCAGGACATTCCTAAGGTTGCAGAGTGCCATGAGCTCAAGACAAGAAGGGAGGCAAGGAGAAAAACACAGAAGTCAAGGATATCAAATGCAAAAGTTAGTAAGGCACTTAGAGTCAAAAGTGTACATATCAGCCATGATTCAACCAGTACCCAAGTCGAAGAAAGAGCGAAAGAGTATATCCAGACAAGTCAACTTAGCAATATCATCACCACCAGCCACCACAGAATACCTGCGGTGGTCAGAGCAACCAGTCAAGTTTAGCAGAGCAGACCACCCAAGGAAAGTCCCCAGGCCAGGTCACTCGCCTATGGTTTTAAAGGCACAAATAGGAGGGTACGATATCGGAAGAGTGTTCATGGATGCAGGGAGCGGCATAAATTTAATATACGCCAGAACCCTAAAGGCAATGTGCATATCACTGACGAGTCTAAAGCCAACAGATTGCTCTTTCCACGGAATAGTACCAGGAGCCGCAAACTACCCTTTGGGAAGAATAGAACTCGACGTCTGCTTTGGCAGTAGTGGAAACTACCGAAAGGAGAAGCTGGAATTTGAAGTAATGGACTGGCCATCACAATATCATGCAATCCTGGGGCGCCCAGCATTTGCAAAGTTCATGGCAGTACCACACTACGCGTATCTCACGCTTAAAATTCCAGGACCCAATGGAACAATCACAATACAAGGGAGCTTTGAAGTAGCCAATACATGCGATAGGGAATTCAACAGGATGGCGCAAACCTTTGGCATGACAGTAGAGTATGAGAGGTTAAAGGGAGAAACAGACCACAATGTACTACCCGACGTCGGACGATCCCTGCCAGATCAGGCTTTCGACACGTCTCAGGACTCGAAGAAAATCCAGGTCCATCCTACAGATGCAAGCAAGACAACGTCAATTGCGGTGAACTTAGATCCCGCATAGGAAAGCGCGCTCGTCGAGTTCCTCCGTGAGCGCTGGGAAATCTTCGCCTGGTGTCCATCAGACATGCCAGGGGTTCCCAGGGAACTCGTCGAGCATGCATTAAACGTAGATCCCAAGGCAAAGCCAGTCAAGCAGCCACTACGACGATTCGATGAACCTAAGAGGAAGGCGATAGCATCAGAGTTGCATAGGCTAGAAAATGCCGAATTCATCAGAGAAATCAAAACTTCGAGTTGGGTGTCGAACCTAGTCATAGTACCCAAGAAGAACACAGACGTACAAAGAGTATGTGTCGACTATACATCTCTCAATAAGCACTGTCCAAAGGATCCCTTCCCTTTACCCCACATCGATCAAATAATCGATTCAACAGCGGGATGCGCAAGGCTTTCCTTTTTGGACGCATACTCTGGCTACAATCAGATCAAATTGAAGAAAGAAGACGAAGAAAAAACGGCTTTCATCACACCGTATGGGGTGTTTTGCTACCAAGTGATGCCGTTCGGCCTAAAAAATGCAGGAGCAACTTATCAAAGGATGATGCAAAGTTGCCTCGGGAGCCAAATAGGGCGCAACATACAAGTCTACATTGATGATGTAGTCATCACCACAAGAGAGGAGAAATCTCTAATCAGCGACTTGGCAGAAACCTTCGACAACCTGAGCAGGTACAAGCTTAAGCTTAACCCGACAAAGTGCTATTTCGGCGTCTCAGCAGGACAACTTTTAGGGTTCCTGGTATCAGCACGAGGAATAGAGGCGAACCCAGAGAAGATTCAAGCAATTTTGATAATGGGGAAACCCACGAAACTACACGACGTACAGAAACTGGCAGGACACGTCGCAGCACTAAGTCGCTTCGTTGCTCGACTGGGGGAGAAGGCGCTTCCTTTTTATGCACTTATGAAGAAGTCAGACGATAAATTCGAGTGGACAGAAGAAGCAGACGCAGCGTTTGCACAGTTGAAAAAAGTGCTTTCCACGCCACCAGTGCTGGTCGCACCAAAAGAAAAAGAACCACTGCTATTGTACATTGCCGTAGCCCATCAGGTGGTAAGTACAGTGTTAGTAGTCGAAAGAAGCGAAGAAGGGAAAGCCCATGGCGTTCAGAGGCCAGTATATTTCATTAGCGAAGTGTTGTCTCCAACAAAACAAAGGTACCCGCACTATCAGAAGTTGGCATACAGTGTCTTCACAACCGCACGAAAACTACGACAATACTTTGCGATGCACCCAATTATAGTGGTGAATGAGGCGCCACTGTCGAACATATTGAATAATCCTTCAGCAACAGGACGTGTCTCTTTGTGGGGAATCGAGTTATCTCCCATGGACATCACGTACGAAAAAAGGAAGGCGATCAAGTCGCAAATTTTGCCAGATTTTACGGCAGAGTGGCTGGAGCTACAGAGCACAGGACCACCAGATTTATCCAGTGTTTGGACAATGTACTTCGATGGTTCTAAAAGAGTACAAGGCGCAGGCGCAGGAGTAGTTTTGATATCACCTCATGGTGACAAATTGAAGTACGTCTTAAGGATGAGCTTTCCGCAGGCTTCCAACAATGAAGCAGAATACGAGGCTTTGTTGCACGGCATGAAGATGGCTAAAGCATGTGGAGCAACTCGCCTAAAGATATTTGGAGATTCCAACCTTGTGGTCCAGCAAGTTATGAACAGATGTGACACAATCAATGACAACATGATGGCCTACAAAAATTCGTACCATTATCTAGAAGGAACGTTCGATTGGTGCGAAGTCTCGCACGTAAGCAGGAATAGCAATGAAGAAGCCGACAATTTAGCAAATATCGGGTCACAGTGTTTACCTGTGCCATCCGGAGTATTTTGGGAGGAAATAGTAGAAAGATCAATACAAAGTGGAAAAAGCTCGACTACTACAGCAGGCTCGGGGGCTACATCAGAACCAGAGGAGGTCATGATGATAGAAGAAACATGGATGCAGCCATATCTTGCATACATGGTAAATAAGAAATTACCAGACGATGCAGTGGAGGCCAAGAGGATAACTCGCAGATCGAAAGCATTTGTCGTGTTGCAAGGAAAACTATATAAGAAAAGTATTACTGGCATTTTGCAGCGTTGTGTAACGCCCCAAGAAGGACAAAAAATACTACAAGACATACATGGTGGAATATGCGGCTATCATGCTAGCAGCAGAGCAATAGCAGCAAAAGCTTTCCGAGCAGGATTCTATTGGCTAACAGCCATCGAGGACGCAAAGGATATAGTTCGAAAGTGTGAAGCATGTCAAAGGTTTGCATCTAGACCGCATGCACCAGCAGCAGAGTTACAAACAATACCATTATCTTGGCCCTTCGCGCAATGGGGCCTCGACATGGTGGGAAAGTTGCACAAATCATGGCCAGGAGGGCATGTCTACATGCTAGTGGCAGTCGATAAATTTACCAAGTGGGTGGAAGCAGCCCCGGTAACAACTCAAGATTCTACAGCAGCGATCAGCTTCATCAAGTCATTAGTTTTCCGTTTTGGTGTACCATACAGCATCATCACAGATAACGGGACAAATTTCACTTCAAAAGAATTCAAGAGCTACTGCGAAGGATTAGGGATCAAGCTCAAATTTGCATCTGTGGCGCACCCGAAGACAAACGGGCAAGTCGAAAAAGCCAATGGCCTGATTTGTAGTGGGATAAAAAAGAGGCTTTTAGCACCTCTCGAGAAAGCCAAGAGCGCTTGGGTAGAAGAATTGCCCTCCGTTCTTTGGAGCTTAAGAACTACACCTAATGCAGCAACTCAAGAAACTCCCTTTTTCCTGGTCCATGGCGCGGAAGCCGTGCTTCCAGTCGAAGTTACACACGAGGCTCCAAGAGTGACAGCATATGACGAGACAACGTCAACAGAAGCATTGCAAGACGATGTCGATGCACTAGATGAAGCAAGAGACAAAGCATTAGAAAGGGCTACGCAGTATCAACAGAGTCTGCGAAACTACCATAGTAGTCGAGTTCGTCCACGATCCTTCGTGGTGGGAGACTTAGTTTTACGACTCAGGCAAGACAGCCATGGCAAATTGGAGTCCCCTTGGGTGGGACCTTACATTGTCACCGAAGTAATACCAGGAGGAGCATATCGACTACAAGATAAGAAGACTGGGAAGGACGAGAGCAACCCGTGGAACGCAGAGCAGCTACGGCGTTTCTATGCATAGAATAAAAATAGTGTTATCAGCAATTTCGAGTTAACCTTCTGAAACCCAGAACATGAGGCCACAGGTCGGGTTCTTTGGGTTGGACTCGACAAAATTGTACAAATATCTTCACTTCTTCGCCTTGGGGGCTTCAACCCTCGGGTTGTACGAAAGGAATTCTTATCGTGACTTGGAAGAATTTTTTCACTATAAGGTTGCACAAAGCAACCCGATAAATACTGAAACAACTTGGTTCGCAAAGGAACCCGATATTCTTCTCGTTGGTTCGCAAAGAACCCGATAGATGGAAAAGCATACCTCAAAACAATGACTTGTTTTCTTGGTACTAATAAAAACATCGACACCAAGTGCGAATATTCATTTCAGATAAACATGGTAGCAAGGACATTATCAAATGAAATTACATTAAAAAAACAAGTCCTAGTGGAAGCGGACTTCAAGCTTCATACTCCTTCTGGCAAAGAGTGCCGTCGTAGATCTTCACGTCAAACTTCGACGTGCCGATATGGAAGACGAAGGCCATGAAGAAGCCTTGATGGATGTCGTGGTCCTCAGCAAACTGCGACCAGCCGCCCTTAAAATACTGCTCGCCGTCGCCATCATACCACACCTCTACCTCGTATGGGATGCCACCGCCAGACTGTTCACGGAGAACCGCCTCTCGCAGTTCGCGGCCATCCATAAACTTGGTAAAATTCAGCGGCAGGCGCTGAATCTCACGGCACTGCGCCATGGCAATGCAAAGGAAGGAAAAGATCCGGGGAGGCGCAGCAGGAGCAGCAGGAGGAGGAGCGATTGGACCTAGAGCGACGCCAGTTACTTTGGGCTTGTTCTTGCTACCAGGTGGGCGGCCGGGACGACGCTTAGCCGGAGCGTCCGAAGAAGTTCCTGCGGCGGCCGGCGTGGTGTTCTTGTTCTTACTTCCACGAGGGCGACCTCGACCTCGTGGCGCCACCGGGGAGCCAAGGGTCAGACGAGAACCTTCAGCATCAGCCATGAGCACAAGGGAAAAACCTCAGAAAAACCCTAGATGAGAAAAGAAGATGAGGCGGCGGAGGAGGAATCTGATTAGGGTTTTTTACCTTAACCAGTAGGTGCTTTATTTATAAGCACGTATTATTGGGCCCCCGGGCTACAGCAAAGCCTGCAAACATATTTTACAATAGGAGTTAAATTCTGCGCATAGCAGACGATAATATCAAAGAAGAAAAATAAGAAAAGGAGATTATGCGATATGAAAACCTCGACTTGGACTCGGGGGCTCGCCAACAGTAAGACGTTCACAGAAGAAAGAAGAGTCGAACTTTGAGCCTATGCTTGACTACAAGTAGCCAAACATAACCTCGGGGGCTACTCCCATCGGGAGCGCTGAGCGCGCACCCGATAGAGGATAAGATAATCAATAATGAAGATGCAGAAGGAGACTACATAGTCGATAAAATTGAAGAGAGATTACTCCCATCGGGAGCGAAGAAGATCAATTTAAAATCCAAAATTCTATGGTTTTATCAGTCAGGAACTTGACTGCGACATAAGATTCTCGAGTTGCGTTATCGCAACGCGACTCGAATGCCGTGACTTGTCACAAAGGTAAGACCCCGGGATCCGTCCTGTGTGGCCTGGTATACGCACATGGATGCGCTCTGCTGGTATGTATCCGTGTCTACGATGCGAAGAAAATCCTGGTGGACGCACTGGGTACCCTGAGAATCACTGGGATTCATTCTTTATAAGTCCTAAATGCGGCAAAAGGATGGATTTGACCGGTATCCCGAATTCAAGTCCAAGGGGATTGAATTTGAAGTAGGTGGCAAGTATCTGTTCCGGCAGTTAACTGGCCTCTTGATCCGTCAGAGTTGTCAGGCTTGCTCATCAAAACCCCTTGCGAAAGAATATCATGAAAATAAGTCAAAAAGACTAAGTCGAAGATTTGAAGATAAGAAGAAGTCGAAGAATTGATCAAGTCGAAGATTTGAAGATTAGAGATTCAACCTGAATCTACAATTCTGGTAGAATCTCAGGGGCTACTGACAAGGGTATAGTTAATAGAGCCCGTTAGTTGAGTACCCCTGAGGCCCGTTAAGCTAGGCCCAATTGTAATGATAGTCGAATACGAGTTCTTATCGTATGTCGATATTGTAATCTGTATCGTACCCTACCCGATCCTCGAGACCTGGCCACCTATATATAGGGGCCAGGAGGGGACGGTGCAGGGCAGATTGAAAGCAAGCCAGGTTGAACACCCAAGTTTACTTTCGACACACACCTATTTCGACTAACTTTACCTTCGAGTTCATCCGACGCCCTATCTCCCCGATCCTAAGTCCTTCATCTAGGACATTTGTCGAGTTTAACCCTCGTCACCCATAAATCCTAAATCGGCTAAGATGTGCATGAAATTCAAGTTCATATCTATATGCACATATTTATGTGGAGCTTGTCCTATATATTGTAGTGTCTAACTACTTCGGACCCAATGAGTTTGGGGACCATATTGTACTTGAATTTGTTTTAGGTACATGGAAGATATATTGGTGCTTGTCTCAATAATAAGCATGAAGCGGTGACTAGTTGATAATTTGTGGCAAGCTAGGATTATTGAAGAACTCCTATCTACTACATCCTTCCAATGGTATCTCGGTAACAAGTATCTTATTCATGCATACTTCTCTAGCATCTAACCTTGTGTGGGTCATTTCATGGCATGAAAATCTTTATTTGCAAAGATCTTAATGAAACCTCTCTTTTGAAAATATGAGTAATTTGAGATGAGTGCATATTTTGGGGAATATATAAAATCATGCTCATGATTCACCCTTCCCAAATATGTCTATCTAGCAATTTTATTGCATATCAATTCCTCAAGTTCCTCACATGTGCAATATTGATGAAAGTGCAAATTTAGTTATTTCTTTTGGTATACTTATTCGTGATACTTGTTGCTTTTCTCAAAACATCCCAACTATCTTCTTTTCCTTGTTGATATTTGTGATGTCTTTGACATGTTTGTGGTTGAAGTTCTTCAATATGCAATAAGATAAATTGAACCTTTGGCCATACTTTAAAAGTAAAAATCTCATTGGTATATTGCATGAACTTGTTTGGATATCATGTTCTATTCTTTGTATCTATTTTATGTGTACATATTTCTTTGTGATAATTATCTTTGTGATGTTGTCTACTTAGAAACTTATACACATGAGAGATGATATCTCCTTATTTGATATCTTTTTAAACCTTGTGTGTTGGGATGGAATGCTAAGCAATATCATTCATTGAGGACTATGTGGATGCTCTATGTACATCTTTGTACTAGTCTTATAATATGCTTTGTCATTCCTATCACACATTCATTTGGTTGAGCTGTTTAATATGTTGGTTCCTTATTTGTTGCTCAACCATTTTCTTGATGCAAGTGTTAAGCTTGATTTCTTTTCTATGGTCTCTTGCTAATGGTTCCTTTTAAATGGTATTGAGGGAGTGAGGATTCCATGTTGTGCAAATTGTATTCAAATGCAAACATTCTATCTTGTGCATGTACCTTGGGGAGCTTCCTCATTTCATTTTAAAGCACCATTTTGTGGTTATCATAGTATTTGATGTCACTTGGTATTATTATGTTTTGAATAATATCGAGGGAGTGATGATTCCATGTTTGTGCACCTTATACTTTAATTCAGATAGAATATGTTGTGCACAAACCTTGGGGAGCTTCTTCATATTATTTAGAGCATTGTTTTGGTCTTCTCATAATATCTTTATTTGATTCACTATTTGGATCTTTTGATTGCTATCTTCATTTGTTGGAAGTTTAACCATCATGTCATCCTATTTTGTTTGCAATCTTTGATCCTCAATATAGTTTGATTTCCTCCAAATTCTTGTCCTTGAATTTGAGCATGTGTTTTCACCTTTTTTGTGTCATGCACACCTTGAGGAGGAACTCTCACTATATTGGTCTTCTAAGCCTTTCCTCCCATTTTGGCAATGGATGCCAATGGGGGAGAAGTTTCGAGGGTTTGAAAGGAATTGGGTTTCACGCTTTTGTTTTGTTCTTAAGCATTTGCCTTGCATGCTTTGCATGGTTGAGTATATATAGTGGAAACTCCACCAACAACATTGGTTGGCAATATATGCAATGAAATTCAAGTTCATTCACACGTGCATAGATTGTGGGGGAGTTTGCTCTATATATGATGGTTCTACTAACATCACATACTTTTGTAGTATTTGATGTTAGTGTAACCATCTTAGTCTTTTAAATTCATTATATAAACCCTCTCAAAGAGATTGTCATCAATTACCAAAATGGGGGAGATTGAAAGAGCATTTGCCCCCATGTGTGGTTTTGGTAATTAATGACAATCCCTATGGACTAATGTTTGCATCGAGTTATATTTGTAGGACTTGTCCATAGACAACACTTGAGCCATATGTTGGTTTCAAGGTTGTAAGAAGATGCAAATAAAGAAGTTTATGTGATGATCAAGGGAGTTGAGCCTATAGAAGACATCATCATTATGAAGGAAGAAGATGAAGTCCAATGTTGATCAAGTCGAAGTGCAAGTTCAAGATAGGCATATAGAAGATATCATTTGCTTGAAGCTCGATGTCCATTTGGTGTTAATGGACATGTGAAGATATTTCTACTAGTGTCTCTCCCATAGTGAAGTATGGGGGAGCAATCCGCAAGACTTCACCGAGCAAGCGCAATCAAGAAAGGTAGTCCAACTTGAGAAGATCAAGATCGTCACTATCTAGCTCAAGTGGAATGCGCAAGGCAAAGGTATGATCTTGATAGGGTTTCTTTCTTACCGGTCTCATAGTGTTTGGGAGACCGGGTTTTAGGATCGATAGCCATACTATCAAGAGGGGCTCTCGAGTAAGTAACTTATTCGTATTGTTCGGAGAGAGCTCAAACCTTTGCATACTTGGCATTATCTTTCTTGGTTCTTATTTGTCTTTTATCCATGTGAGGTTCGAGAGCTTGTGGTTATTTCCATGACAAGCTCTAGCTCATCAAAAACGGATTTCGTATGGAACTCTAATTGCGTTTTTAGTGTTTAAAGGTTTTACCGGTTCATCTTTATAGCTAAGTCAAACCTTTTATCATTTGGTTTCATCCTACTTTGTTGGACTATGATGTTTCTATGGATGATGGTGTAGAGCTCATCGTGGTGATTCCAACGAGCCCAAGATCATCGAAAATGGAGTCCGGATGCAAAAGTTATCGATGTTTTCGTGTTGCTCGCTTTTTTTGGGCGGAATATCCGGCCCAGTTTTGGAAATATCCGGCCGAAATATCCGGCCTCAAATCTGAGTGACGCGCGCCTTGCCTTATCCTGGTCCTTAGCCGTTTTTAGGGGTGGCCGGAATATCCGGCCCAGTTTCGGAAATATCCGGCCGAAATATCCGGCCCCAAATCTGAACGACGCGCGCGAAGTCCTTAGTAGTTTTTCGAGGGGGGCGGAATATCCGGTCCAAACTTGGACCGGAATATCCGGCCCCTGCAGTACTGCAACGGCTACAATCCCGGGAGGGGTATAAATACCCCTCCCCTTCTTCAAGCTTGGGTTAGCTCGTTTTTCCCCTCTCTCTCCCTCCATTGTTGACCTTGGAAAGCTTGCCCATCTCTCAATTCCTCCCATGATTCTTGCATATCTTTGAGGGAAAAGAGAGAGGAGATCTAGATCTCTATTTCCACCAATCACTTCCTCCTCTTTGTGAGGGGAACCCATTGGATCTAGATCTTGGAGTTCTTTGTGGATTTCTTTCTTTGTTCTTCCTCTCATATCCCTCCATAGCATTTGTTGCTTTGGTAGGATTTGGGAGAGAAGGATTTGAGCACTTTGTGTATTCTTGCCATTGCATTTGGTGCATCGGTTTGAGTTCTCCTCGGAGATTCGGTAGTGAAAGCTCGTTGAGCTTTTTACTCTTGGGTTCTTGGAACCCTAGACGGCTTAGTGGCTTAGTGGTTACTTGGGGACCTCCAATTGAGTTGTGGAGATCTTCCCAAGCTTTGTGGTGCCTCCATGGCAATTACTTGGGGACCTCCAATTAAGTTGTGGAGATCTTCTCAAGCTTTGTGGTGCCTCCGTGGCAATTACTTGGGGACCTCCAATTAAGTTGTGGAGATCTTCCCAAGCTTTGTGGTGCCTCAGTGGTGATTCTTGGGAGCCTCCAATTGAGTTGTGGAGATTGCCCCAAGCTTGTACGGGTTCGGTGACCGCCCTCAAGTGTCCCATAGTGGTCGGGTCTTCCATCTTGGTGGGAGGGCTCGAGGAGATTACGGTGAGCCTCCGTGGCGTTTGGGGAGCCTTGTGCCTCCACACCGCTCCAACGGAGATTAGCACTCGCAAGGGTGTGAACTTCGGGATACATCATTGTCTCCGCGTCCCTCGGTTATTTCTATACCTGAGCTCCTTTACTTATGCAATTTACTTTGTGATAGCCTTCGTGCTTGAAGTTATATATATCTTGCTATCTCATAGTTGCTTATCTTGTCTAGCATAAGTTGTTGGTGCACATAGGTGAACCTAGTTTGTTTAGGTTTTGTATGCTTGGCAAATTAAACGTTAGTTTTATTCCGCATTTGTCAAGCCACTCGTAAAAGTTTTAAATCTCCTATTCACCCCCCCCCTCTAGGCGACATCCTTGTACTTTCATTTGGTATCAGAGCAAGGTCTCTCATTTTAGGGCTTCACCGCCTAGAGAGCAAAGATGTCGGCTAGGGGATTAGTGCACAATGACACCTTTATATTTGATGGCACTAATTATGATATATGGAAAATTTGCATGCTTAATCATTTTCGTGATATGGACCCAAATATAGAGAGAATTCTAGATATGGGTTTCTCTCCTCCTAAGGATTCCCAAAGTCTATCTTTAGAGGAGAAGAGAAACTCTTATCTTAATTCTCGAGCTACTAATGTGCTTGTTGACTTTGTGAGCAATGCAGTTATTCTTGCAATCATGCCTTTCCGTAGCGCTCATGAGGTTTGGACAAAGATTCAAGACAAATATGACATGTCCAACAAGATTGAGGATGATTGTATTCCCTCCACTTCCGGTCGTGATGAACTCTCTTCCACTTCACCAAAGTGTAGCAAGACACAAGGTAACTCTATGGTGAATGGTGATGGAAATTGCAATGTTGATAGTAAGCTTACTTGTGATGATCATTCATCTCTATCTCATTGCCATGCTTCATCTTTGGACTTAAACACTTCTAGCACCATAAATGCTTTACATGCTTGTGTTGATAGTCCTTGCATATCGTGTGTATGCTCCTTGAACACATCTCATAATGATATGCTTACTTCGTCTTGTTGCCATGATATAAATGTCTCTAGTTCCTCTAGTTGTTGTGTGTCTAACAATGTAGAGGAAACCGGAAATTCTATTGGCCAAGACATGATCTCGCTTGGTGCTTCAAGTATTTATTCATCATCATCAATTGCTTCCCACATTTGCCTTATGGCTAGGGCTTCAAAGGTAACTCCTTCTTTGGAACCCAATATATCTAGTGATGATGAGAATGAGTATAATGAAGAAGAATATGATGATCTTGCTTCTTTATTTGAGAAGAGTGAAATGTTTTTTCATGCTATTCGTAAGAATAAAATTGCCTGCTCTTACTTCTATAAGATTTTGGCTATTGCCACCGAGAGCAATAAAATTATTGAGGAGCATGAGGATACCATTTTTAAAATGCAAGGTCATGCCCGTGATTACGCGGATGAGATTGCGGATCTAAAAGAAGCTCTAGAAGAAGAACAAACCACCAAGGAATCTCTTGAGGAGACCTTTACTTTAGAATTATCTAAAATAAAGAAATCCTATGATAGAACTCTTGTGGTGGCAAATGATTTTGAAACTAAATATGAAGAGCTTGTAGTTACTTATGCTAAACTCCTTGAGAATGTTGTGCTTCTTAAAAATGACTCTAGGGTCATTTCGTGTGAGCCCATCATTCTCACCGAGTCGCACGAGCAACTTAAAGCTTCAAATTCAAATGAGCTTACTAAATTGTCTTCTCCGCTTTCCATTAGTGATGATGCTTGTGCTACTAACTCTACTTCTTGTGAAGCATCCATCTTGAAGGAGAATGTTGAGCTAAGGGCTCAACTTGATTTGCTAACTAGCAAATATGGGAAATTGAAAGAAAATCATGGAAAGCTCTCTAGCTCCCATGAGGATCTTCTAGCTTCCCATGATAGGCTAAAATTAGCTCATGAGGCTATTATGTCAAAGGTAACATCTAGTGAGCCTCATGTGGACATTTGCACTACTTCTCAAAATGCCATATTGCCTTGTGCTAGTCCTAGTAATTCATCCACTCATAACATTGCTACATCTTGTGATGAATTACTTTCCTTTCCTTGTTGCTCTAACAATGAAGCTTCTACTTCCTCTAGTACTTGTGTTGTTACTAACCATATAGAGGAAATCGAAGAGCTCAAGGCCCAAGTCTCTTCTTTGAAGAAAGACTTGGTAAAGAGTCATGAAGGGAAATCCAAACTTGACAATATGTTGAGTGTGCAAAAATCCCGCAATGACAAGAGTGGACTTGGGTTTATCTCCAACAACAACAAGAAGTCCACGATTAACAAGAAGAAGAAGGGCCAAGGACAAGTCAAAGATCCGGCCAAGATTGTTTGCTTCAAGTGCAAAATTGAAGGGCACCATGTTAGATCTTGCCCTTTGAAGAAGAAGGCATTAGTTGAGAAGCAACAAGGGAAGCGGCCTCAAGTTCAAGGGCACGCTCAACCTCGAGTTGAAGAAATGCCACTTCCCAAGAAGAATCAAGCTAATGCTCCCATTGCGGAGAAATCAAGTGAGAAGAAGGTGAAGAAAAGAACTTGCTACATATGCCGTGAGAAGGGTCACCTTTCTTCTTCATGCACTATGGGTAACTCATCCAACCCTATCATAATTGATGATGCTTATTCCCTTTGCAAGGATAAGGTTGGCAATGTGTTTGCCAAATTTGTTGGTACTCCATGTGGTGTCAAGAAAAGAACCATTTGGGTGGCCAAGCCTATTGTGACTAACCTCTTAGGACCCAACTTAGTTGGGGACCATCACACCAAAACTTGATCAATAGGTGTTGATACGTCTCAAACGTATCTATAATTTTTGATGCTCCATGCTTGTTTTTACACCATTTGCCTATTGTTTCGTTACACTTAGTGGCACTTTTATGCATTTTCCAGAACTAACCTATTAACAAGCGCCACAGTGCCAGTTTCCTGTTTTCTGCTGTTTTTGTGTTTCAGAAGTGATACACAGGAAATATTCTCAGAATTGGACGAAACAAGTTCCTGAAGTCTTATTTTTCCCGGAAGCTTCCAGAGATCCGAAGAGGAGTAGGAGGTGGGCCACAGGGGCCCCACACACACAGGTGGCGCGGCCAGGCCCCTGGCCGCGCCAGCCATGTGTGAGGAGGCCCTGGCCCTCCTCTGACATCGCCCCTTCGCCTATATAAAGCCTCGGGACGGAAAACCCTAGGGGATTCGGCAATTTTCCAGAAACAGTTCCGCAGCTCCGCCGCCATCGCCGACGAATTTCGGGGGACATAAGTCTCTGTTCCAGCACCCTGCCGGGACGGGGAAGTGCCCCCGGAGCCATCTCCATCGGTCTCCATCGCCGTCTCCGCCGTCTCCATCGACCTCACCGCCATCTCCATCAACCTTGCTGTCTCCTATGATGAGGAGGGAGTAGTTCATCCCCGGGGCTGAGGGCTCTACCGGTAGCTATGTGGTTCACCTCTCTCTCCCATGATGTGATCTTTATGTGATCGTGAGCTTTGTATCATGTTGAACAAGTACATGTTATTATTCAGATATTTTGTGTACTCTAGTGATGTTATTAAAGTAATCTATTCCTCCTGCTATGGTGTAACGGTGACAGTGCGTGCATCATGGTGGTACTTGGTTTAGGCTATGATTGTGATCTCTTGTGGATTATGAGAATAATTATTGCTATGATAGTTTGAGTGATCTATTCCTCCTTTCATGGTGTAATGTTGACAGTGTGTGCACCGTGTTAGTACTTGGTTTAAGTTGCAATGATTTCTATCTTGAGTTGTTCTTTGATTTGGGTATCGCTATGAGTGGTGATTGTCAAGTACTTGATGGACTTTAAGGGGTGCTTCTGTAGCCACTACACAATGATTAGTGTTATTCAATAGGAGAGTAATTCAGAGTGCCTTAGCAAAGAAAAGTTATTTGTTCAGTCATGTTACATTGTTGGGAGTGTGTCCACTAGTGAAAGTATGATCCCTAGGCCTTATTTCCAAGCATTGCACACCGTTTACTTGCTATTTTGTTACTTGTTTGCTTGCAGCGATATTTATTTTACATCACGTTTGCTACTTATAATCATCTATACTGCTTGTATTTTACTATCTCTTCGCCGAACTAGTGCACCTATACATCTGACAAGTGTATTGGGTGTGTTGGGGACACAAGAGACTTTCTGTATCGTAATTGCAGGGTTGCTTGAGAGGGATAGCTTTGACCTCTAACCTCCCTGAGTTCGATAAACCTTGGGTGATCCACTTAAGGGAAACTTGCTGCTGTTCTACGAACCTCTGCACTTGGAGGCCCAACAAGTGTCTACAAGAATAGAAGTGCGTAGACATCAAGCTCTTTTCTGGCGCCGTTGCCGGGGAGGTAAGGTAAAAGGTACTCGCATCCTCCTGTGTGAGTGCTCGAAGTTATTTCCTTTAGATTCTACAATTACATCTTTTTGTTTCTTGTTTTTATTTTCACTAGTTAGGCTTAATGGAAAACAAAGAGTTCGCTAGTCTTTTTCCTGATTTTAGATTAGAAGAGAAAATTGAAAATCCTTTGGAGCTTATTTCGCATAGCAATGTTATTAGTACGAATGCTTTGAATACCGTTATTGCTAATGCTATAGAAAAGTCTAAGCTTGGGGAAGCTGGTTTTGTTGAGTATGATATTTTTAGTCCCCCAGCTTTAGTGGAGAAAGTTTGCTCTGATGATATTTTATCTCCCATATGTGATGTTTCTAATGATGCTTGTGCTCCCCATCCTTTTAAAATACCTATGAAGATTGTTGAACGTATTAGGGATAACTGCTATTTAGGAGATGGAACTGTCCATCCTGGTGATCATCTGCTCTTTATACATGAATTATGCGAGTTGTTCCGGTGTGCAGGTATTTCGATGAACCAAGTTAAGAAGAAGCTATTTTCTTTATCACTGAAAGGCAGAGCCGAGGAATGGTATCGGCTGCTTAAAGATGGTCCATCTGTTGGCTGGGAGGAAATTGTACCTCTCTTTTATTCTAAATTCTATCCTCCAAGTGAGATTCATAAAGATCGTAATCAGATATATAATTTTTGGCCTCATGAGGGAGAAAGCATTGCCCAAGCGTGGGGAAGATTGAAGTTACTAATGCATAAATGTCCTATTCATGATCTTCCCCGTAATATTGTTATTAATAATTTTTATGCAAGGCTTTCAGGATATTACAAGGACTATCTAGATGCATGTTTTGATGGGTCTTTCACAAGCAAGGATGTTGACACCAAGTGGGATCTGCTTGAGACAATTCAAAACAATATTGAAGGTTGGGATAGCGACAAAGGTAAGGGATCAGGTATGAATTACGAGTTTGATTGCATTAAGTCTTTCGCTGAAACTGCTAATTTTCAAGAGCTTAGTGCTAAATATGGTCTTGATCCTCAAATTATGGTTGATTGCTTTAAAGCCTTTGCTTCCCATATGAATGTTCCTAAAAGAAATGGGGACGTGTATCATGAACCTTTTAAGGACACTTGCATAGAAAGTGATATTGTTGTTGATGATTGCAATAAACATGCTCAAACTTCTAAAAGTACTATTTCTTATAAGCATGTTAATTTTTGCGGAGTACATAGACCTTGTGAACAGAGTTACAACAAGGAAGATTATTGCATCACCCACGCAAATGAAGAAACTACTATGTGGTACAAGGATATAGGTGAGATCGGTAAAAAGGTTTGTGAGCTTTATCCTTTTCTTTGTAAACATTGCGATGACATAGGTCATTTTAATTTCCAATGCTCAAACCCTAATAGTTACTCTTCTAGTAGCTTAAGTTTGTATTGTGATGACAAGATTACTCCTAATCAGCATGATGAGCTCACTTTGTTCTGGGCGTGTGACGAGATATCTAGAAAGATTGCTTTGATAGACATGAATGATGTTGATATTAATAGCACCCTTCGTGGTTGTCGTCTCTATTGTGCTAAAGATTGCCTTGCAAATACTTACATTCAGAATCTTATAAAACTTGATATTTTGCCAAGCTATGATAGGACTGATAGATGTTTTTATCTTATTAATAGAGAGGAGGAATCCTCCAAAGTTTCTTCTGTTGTTCCTGTCAGCAAACCAGATTATGTGGAGAAGATGCCTTTCCCTCCTAGAGAATATGTGGAGAAGATGCCCTTCAAGTCTCTCCCTCCTAAAGGAGAGAGTAAGAAGAAGAAGAAGAAGAGGAGTAAGAGGCGAGAGGACACAGTATCTTCCCCTAAGCGTTATGATCCTGCTATAGATTATGATAATTCTGATTGGGATGATGTTCCTATGCCTATTACTTATGTTAGTGATCATGATTGGGAAAAGCACTCTACTTTTGATATTGAAAATATTTTTGGTACCAATTCTAAGGTTAATAATTGTTGTACCATTAGTGCTATCCATGTTCCTTCTTATGATGATATGTTTGATGAATATGCTTTGCGACATAGTAGTTCTCTATCTCTTGATGATACTAAGCCTCTAGTTTATGATGATGAGTATAATGTTTTCAGTTCACCTACTTTTGAGGAGAAAAATAGTTATGATTACAATATGCCTCCTGTCTTTGATGATTATGGTGATGAGAATAATTATTCTGTTGAATCTGCTCCTACTATTATTGTTCATGTGGGGAGTATTAATCCTTTTATGCATATGGCTCATGATAGGGATGCTTTATGTGATAGTTATATTGTTAGTTCTATTCATGATGCTACTGAAAGTTACTATGAGAGAGGGAAACATGGTTTGATGGATCTCAACAATATTGAGTTTCCCCTCTTTATGTTGCAATTCTTGAAGTTGTACTTGTTTTGCCTTCCTATGCTTTTTGCTTTGCGCTTTTATGACTTGTCTCTTTACAAGACTATTTTTCATAGGAAGTGGTTTAGATTTAAATGTGTTCCATACTTGCTTTTTGATGCTCTCTATTGCTTTAAGTTCCTATATGGTGCCTTTGCCTCAAGCTCTTATATGGCGCCCACATGAGCATCTTTGCAAATTACTGCGCCTAGCTCAAAGGCGTTAAAGAAAAGCACTCTTGGGAGATAACCCAATGTTTTATTTTCAGTACTTTTTCTTTTATATGAGTCTTGGAAGTTATTACTACTGTAATAACCGCTCCTTATCCTTTTTATTGCGTTTTTGTGCCAAGAGAAGCCACTAATTTGAGTGAGGTAAAGATTTGGGGATGTTACTGTCCTGAAACTGTTTTCGGTGCTGCACCGTAAAAATTCGTGAAAATTCTCTGTTTATCTTTTGGACCTGCTATTTCTTGTGCATATGCCCCAGGATATATCCAAACTTTTCTTAGTTGAACACTTTTTGATTTGAGCAACAGAAAACCACTCAAAAATTCGACCTTTGTCAGCTGTTCAGTTTTGACAGATTTCTGCCAATATTTGTGTTTGCCACTTTATCGCTTTCTTTTGAGTTCTTTTGATCATGGAACCTTTTGGGAAGTTGCTACAGTAGTATTTGCTATATATGTGGTGGTTTTGGGTTGAAACCTGAAGCAAAAAGAGGTTGATTATATGTTATGCTACACTAATGTTGCTAATAGATTTGTGTTTAGTTTTGTATGAAGGAAGTTTTCAAGTGTAGGGATTGGAGAATGATGAGATGAGTTGAAGAATGGACAAAAGCTCAAGCTTGGGAATGCCCATGCATCACCCCAAGAAATATCCAAGAAGTACAAGCATCAAAGCTTGGGGATGCCCCTGAGGCACCCCTTCTTCATCGGCAAAAATCAGGTCACCTTTCAAGACACTATATTTTTATTGCTTCATGCACTATGTGTTTTTCTTGGAGCGTCAGTTGTTTTAGTTTCAGTATTAGTTTAGTTTAGTTTGCTGCAATAAATGGTTAGATCACATCATGTTTCTTTTGGAGGAGATGAACTCGCTTTTCATTTGCCAAGAACACTCCGTTTTTCATTCTTACAATTTCACCGAGTGTTCTTCTTTTTCCGCTACTGCTTTTGGTTTTCATTTTTGCCTTGATTTGCGTTCAGACCTTGTCATATCTTTTCATCAAGGTGTATTTTTGCCTCTGATCTTTATTGGTTTTCATCAAAAAGAGGTGTTTATATAAATTTCAAATGGTGTTGGAAAAGAGAAAAAGCTTTGTGCAAAATAGTGGTACAAGAAGGAGCTTGTGTAGACTGCGGCTTAGGCTTTTTCATGTCATGCTTGATGTCTTTTTGATAGTATGCTTAGTGGTTTTGCTGTAGCATGACTTGTCTCAAATAACTGAGATTGCTTAATGAGCCTTTGAAAAAATCATGCGTTGTTTTTATTGTATGGAAGCATTATTTTGGTTTTCTCCTTGATGCTTTATTTGGGTTGACTTGGCGCATGCTCACACATGTTAGACTCTTACAAAGTCGCCAATAGCCTTCATGATCATTTAGTTTTTGACTTTTGATGCCATCTTATGCTTCTTTTAATGTTGCTTTGTCGCTTTGCATGATTATGGCCATTACTGCTCTCTTAGTTGGTCACTCTCAGTCTTTTGCTAGCCCTCGCCTTGTACTGAGTATGAGCTCTACTCGTGCATCCAACTCCTAAAAGCCAAGTTTGCCATTGTGTCCACTATAAATTCCTATGCATGGTATTTGTAAGCCATTCCAAAGTAAAATTTTCGTGTGCTACCTTTCAAAAACCTTCAAAATACTTCTCGTTTTGTGACACTATTTTCAGCTCATGGGGACGTAGTGGTCGGATTTGCTATCTTCCATATTGCTTATTCCAAAAAGAAAAAAAAAGAAAAAAGAAAAAAGGCACTCCTCCAAAGAATGTGAATGTTGGTGGGCACCCGATGGAATCGGTTAGCCATGGTTTGTGAAAGGAAAAAAGGTGGGGAGGAGTGCCAAGCTTTATAAAAGAGCACAAAAGTGCCAATCTCTCTCTCAAAAACTTGCTTCATTTTTGTATGGAAGATAGTAAGAACCCCATTGCCAGTCGTTGACAAAGACAACCACCTCTCAAAACCAATTTTTATCTCTCTGTTTTATAAATGAAAAGCTCTAGCACATGCTCAATCAATGCTTCCCTCTGCGAAGGGCCTTTCTTTTACTTTTATGTTGAGTCACCACCTTCTTTCTTTATGCACCATTAAGAGAGCATAGTTGTCATTCTTAGTGTGATATGCATTGTCCCAAAGTTCATTGATTGACTCATGATGATTGGTTTCACTTGTTCTTAAATTATTTGTATCTAGTCGCCCTCTTAAACTTTGAGGTGTCCTATGCATTTATGTTTTGCTCTCTTTGAAGGACAAGCTGAAAACCATTTGTATGTTTTTCCTTATGATTTGAACACACGTTTGACTTTCATTGTTTCATTTTCATGATCTTTTGTTTGTGTTCATTTGCATGTTTACAACATGGTTGCTAAGTTCTTATTGTCAAGATTATATCTTCATGCCCATGTTTTAAGTTCTTATGATCCCAGCTCACAATGCTTACATATATGATCAAGATTGTGTAGGTGCATGTCACCTCAAAAATTATTCTTTTGTTATCACTTACCTACTCGAGGACGAGCAGGAGTTAAGCTTGGGGATGCTTGATACGTCTCAAACGTATCTATAATTTTTGATGCTCCATGCTTGTTTTTACACCATTTGCCTATTGTTTCGTTACACTTAGTGACACTTTTATGCATTTTCCGGAACTAACCTATTAACAAGCGCCACAGTGCCAGTTTCCTGTTTTCTACTGTTTTTGTGTTTCAGAAGTGATACACAGGAAATATTCTCGGAATTGGACGAAACAAGTTCCTGAAGTCTTATTTTTCCTGAAAGCTTCCAGAGATCCGAAGAGGAGTAGGAGGTGGGCCACAGGGGCCCCACACACACAGGTGGCGCGGCCAGGCCCCTGGCCGCGCCAGCCATGTGTGAGGAGGCCCTGGCCCTCCTCTGACATCGCCCCTTCACCTATATAAAGCCTCGGGATGGAAAACCCTAGGGGATTCAGCAATTTTCCAGAAACAGTTCCGCAGCTCCGCCGCCATCGCCGACGAATTTCGGGGGACAGAAGTCTCTGTTCCAGCACCCTGCCGGGACGGGGAAGTGCCCCTGGAGCCATCTCCATCGGTCTCCATCGTCGTCTCCGCCGTCTCCATCGACCTCACCGCCATCTCCATCAACCTTGCTGTCTCCTATGATGAGGAGGGAGTAGTTCATCCCCGGGGTTGAGGGCTCTACCGATAGCTATGTGGTTCACCTCTCTCTCCCATGATGTGATCTTTATGTGATCGTGAGCTTTGTATCATGTTGAACAAGTACATGTTATTATTCAGATATTTTGTGTACTCTAGTGATGTTATTAAAGTAATCTATTCCTCCTGCTATGGTGTAACGGTGACAGTGCGTGCATCATGGTGGTACTTGGTTTAGGCTATGATTGTGATCTCTTGTGGATTATGAGAATAATTATTGCTATGATAGTTTGAGTGATCTATTCCTCCTTTCATGGTGTAATGTTGACAGTGTGTGCACCGTGTTAGTACTTGGTTTAAGTTGCAATGATTTCTATCTTGAGTTGTTCTTTGATTTCGGTATCGCTATGAGTGGTGTTTGTCAAGTACTTGATGGACTTTAAGGGGTGCTTCTGTAGCCACTACACAATGATTAGTGTTATTCAATAGGAGAGTAATTCAGAGTGCCTTAGCAAAGAGAAGTTATTTGTTCAGTCATGTTACATTGTTGGGAGTGTGTCCACTAGTGAAAGTATGATCCCTAGGCCTTATTTCCAAGCATTGCACACCATTTACTTGCTATTTTGTTACTTGTTTGCTCGCAGCGATATTTATTTTACATCACGTTTGCTACTTATAATCATCTATACCTCTTGTATTTTACTATCTCTTCGCCAAACTAGTGCACCTATACATCTGACAAGTGTATTGGGTGTGTTGGGGACACAAGAGACTTTCTGTATCGTAATTGCAGGGTTGCTTGAGAGGGATAGCTTTGACCTCTAACCTCCCTGAGTTCGATAAACCTTGGGTGATCCACTTAAGGGAAACTTGCTGCTGTTCTACGAACCTCTGCACTTGGAGGCCCAACAAATGTCTACAAGAATAGAAGTGCGTAGACATCAGGTGTTTGTTGGAGGGCATTGGAGACTTGGCTATATCATGAAGAATTAAGGGATCTTCCTCAATATATTGTCTCAAGTCAAGTCAATTGGATTATCTTATTTATATCATATATCCAATGTTCCTCCTTGCGGTAACATGTACTCAACTTATCTACATTGAAAGTTACTCGCCCCTTTTGCATGTGTTGGTTGTGTTCCATTCCATGTGTTGGTATATGTTGTGCTACCTACTTGTTTTATTTTGATTAATCAAGTATGTACTTGTGGGTTTGCATACCATGTATGTGCGTTTGTGTTTGAGCCTTATTGCATCTTCGTTTATATTATTTGGTTTTTTTTAGAGACTAATGGACTATCCATTTTGGGGGAGTGATATGCTTTGGCACTTCACAATCCTAAATATGTGTGCACATGAGGAATACCACTTAGTGTTTATATTTTAAATTATCTAGTCTCTATGTGGTATGTCATGCTCATGAGAAATTCAAATTCTATAATGTCCATTAATCATCTCATGTTGGATTTTATTTGCCTCTTGTGAAAATAAATGCTTTATCACATTATGGGGGAGAAATATGCTTTGTGCATACTACAAACCAATAAAATGTGTATATTTGAGGTTGTGTCACATAGTGTTGATATTGCAAATTATCTTTCTTCTATGTGACATGTTTGCTCAAACAAGTTTCAATTTGCCAAATTGTTTATTGCTCTTGTTTTGGATCTTGTTTGTGAGATACATTCTTGGTAGGGTTTTCCTAAAATGTGGAATTCTATATCAAAGTTGGAAAACCATTTGCTTCAAGTTATCCTAATCATTGCTTTGCATGATTGTTTAACTATTTGAGTCTATCAAGAATATCTTCTTTAGCATGGTGTTTAATTCTTATCCTTTTCATATGCTTCTTGTTGTGAAGATGATCTTGGATTTATGTGTAAAATACCACCGGGAAATTAATAACTCCAAATACCTCTTGTCCTTGGACAATTAGTACTCTATCATGTGGTATATATATATTGATCATCTTTTTATTGGCTATTGCTTTTAATTACCTTATCTCTTGCCAAGGAATGTATTTGTTTTAAATTCCCATTGTCTTTCTTAACTCTTGTGATTCCATTTGATTTTGTTGAAATTGTTTTATGTTATTCTTAATGTAGGTTGAGATGATGATCCCATTTGTGTGCATTTTGTATTTAAATGCAAAATCATAAATAATGCACTAATCTTGGGGGAGCTCTCCTATATTTTCTATAACATACTCTTGCGGCTTATTTCAATTGGTATTGGTTTTTGTTGGAAGACAAATCTTTTTGTTTTTGGTACTTAGTGTGCCATCATAAAAGAGTGGAGAGTTTGGTTTGTTTGTTGGAACCTTGCTCTCTTTGGGAGAATAGTTATCTCTTCTCTTGTTTTTGCTCTATATTCTTAAAATGAGATAAGTCATTGGGCATGTGTGTTTTAGTGATCCTTTATGCTCATTGGCGTGTGCTTTGTTCACTTGGTGGACTTTGGAGTCATTTTTGTGTTGAGTTGATTCTTTGATAAAATTTTGGACAACCTTTAGTTCTTCACACCTTTGTGTGACTTCTTGGTCTTCTTGGTGTTTTGTCCAAATTGTATCTCTTTTGGATCTTGAAAGTCTTGTGCATGCATATTTACTAAATGTATACTTTATGGCATGCTTTGCTTTCTTTGATCCAATATATAGGGTAAACTCCCATTGACAAGGGTATAGTTAATAGAGCCCGTTAGTTGAGTACCCCTGAGGCCCGTTAAGCTAGGCCCAATTGTAATGATAGTCGAATACGAGTTCTTACCGTATGTCGATATTGTAATCTGTATCGTACCCTACCCGATCCTCGAGACCTGGCCACCTATATATAGGGGCCAGGAGGGGACGGTGCAGGGCAGATTGAAAGCAAGCCAGGTTGAACACCCAAGTTTACTTTCGATACACACTTATTTCGACTAACTTTACCTTCGAGTTCATCCGGCGCCCTATTCCCCCGATCCTAAGTCCTTCATCTAGGACATTTGTCGAGTTAACAAGTATCTTATTCATGCATACTTCTCTAGCATCTAACCTTGTGTGGGTCATTTCATGGCATGAAAATCTTTATTTGCAAAGATCTTAATGAAACCTCTCTTTTGAAAATATGAGTAATTTGAGATGAGTGCATATTTTGGGGAATATATAAAATCATGCTCATGATTCACCCTTCCCAAATATGTCTATCTAGCAATTTTATTGCATATCAATTCCTCAAGTTCCTCACATGTGCAATATTGATGAAAGTGCAAATTTAGTTCTTTCTTTTGGTATACTTATTCGTGATACTTGTTGCTTTTCTCAAAACATCCCAACTATCTTCTTTTCCTTGTTGATATTTGTGATGTCTTTGACATGTTTGTGGTTGAAGTTCTTCAATATGCAATAAGATAAATTGAACCTTTGGCCATACTTTAAAAGTAAAAATCTCATTGGTATATTGCATGAACTTGTTTGGATATCATGTTCTATTCTTTGTATCTATTTTATGTGTACATATTTCTTTGTGATAATTATCTTTGTGATGTTGTCTACTTAGAAACTTATACACATGAGAGATGATATCTCCTTATTTGATATCTTTTTAAACCTTGTGTGTTGGGAGGGAATGCTAAGCAATATCATTCATTGAGGACTATGTGGATGCTCTATGTACATCTTTGTACTAGTCTTATAATATGCTTTGTCATTCCTATCACACATTCCTTTGGTTGAGCCGTTTAATATGTTGGTTCCTTATTTGTTGCTCAACCATTTTCTTGATGCAAGTGTTAAGCTTGATTTATTTTCTATGGTCTCTTGCTAATGGTTCCTTTTAAATGGTATTGAGGGAGTGAGGATTCCATGTTGTGCAAATTGTATTCAAATGCAAACATTCTATCTTGTGCATGTACCTTGGGGAGCTTCCTCATTTCATTTTAAAGCACCATTTTGTGGTTATCATAGTATTTGATGTCACTTGGTATCATTATGTTTTGAATAATATCGAGGGAGTGATGATTCCATGTTTGTGCACCTTATACTTTAATTCAGATAGAATATGTTGTGCACAAACCTTGGGGAGCTTCTTCATATTATTTAGAGCATTGTTTTGGTCTTCTCATAATATCTTTATTTGATTCGCTATTTGGATCTTTTGATTGCTATCTTCATTTGTTGGAAGTTTAACCATCATGTCATCCTATTTTGTTTGCAATCTTTGATCCTCAATATAGTTTGATTTCCTCCAAATTCTTGTCCTTGAATTTGTGCATGTGTTTTCACCTTTTTTGTGTCATGCACACCTTAAGGAGGAACTCTCACTATATTGGCCTTCTAAGCCTTTCCTCCCATTTTGGCAATGGATGCCAATGGGGGAGAAGTTTCGAGGGTTTGAAAGGAATTGGGTTTCACGCTTTTGTTTTGTTCTTAAGCATTTGCCTTGCATGCTTTGCATGGTTGAGTATATATAGTGGAAACTCCACCAACAACATTGGTTGGCAATATATGCACTGAAATTCAAGTTCATTCACACGTGCATAGATTGTGGGGGAGTTTACTCTATATATGATGGTTCTACTAACATCACATACTTTTGTAGTATTTGATGTTAGTGTAACCATCTTAGTCCTTTAAATTCATTATATAAACCCTCTCAAAGAGATTGTCATCAATTACCAAAATGGGGGAGATTGAAAGAGCATTTGCCCCCATGTGTGGTTTTGGTAATTAATGACAATCCCTATGGACTAATATTTGCATCGAGTTATATTTGTAGGACTTGTCCGTAGACAACGCTTGAGCCATATGTTGGTTTCAAGGTTGTAAGAAGATGCAAATAAAGAAGTTTATGTGATGATCAAGGGAGTTGAGCCTATAGAAGACATCATCATTATGAAGGAAGAAGATGAAGTCCAATGTTGATCAAGTCGAAGCGCAAGTTCAAGATAGGCATATAGAAGATATCATTTGCTTGAAGCTCGGTGTCCATTTGGTGTTAATGGACATGTGAAGATATTTCTGCTGGTGTCTCTCCCATAGTGAAGTATGGGGGAGCAATCCGCAAGACTTCACTGAGCAAGCGCAATCAAGAAAGGTAGTCCAACTTGAGAAGATCAAGATCGTCACTATCTAGCTCAAGTGGAAGGCGCAAGGCAAAGGTATGATCTTGATAGGGTTTCTTTCTTACCGGTCTCATAGTGTTTGGGAGACCGGGTTTTAAGATCGATAGCCGTACTATCAAGAGGGGCTCTCGAGTAAGTAACTTATTCGTATTGTTCGGAGAGAGCTCAAACCTTTGCATACTTGGCATTATCTTTCTTGGTTCTTATTTTTACTCTTGGGTTCTTGGAACCCTAGACGACTTAGTGGCTTAGTGGTTACTTGGGGACCTCCAATTGAGTTGTGGAGATCTTCCCAAGCTTTGTGGTGCCTCCGTGGTAATTACTTGGGGACCTCCAATTAAGTTGTGGAGATCTTCTCAAGCTTTGTGGTGCCTCCGTGGCAATTACTTGGGGACCTCCAATTAAGTTGTGGAGATCTTCCCAAGCTTTGTGGTGCCTCAGTGGCGATTCTTGGGAGCCTCCAATTGAGTTGTGGAGATTGCCCCAAGCTTGTACGGGTTTGGTGACCGCCCTCAAGTGTCCCATAGTGGCCGGGTCTTCCATCTTGGTGGGAGGGCTCGAGGAGATTACGGTGAGCCTCCGTGGCGTTTGGGGAGCCTTGTGCCTCCACACCGCTCCAACGGAGATTAGCACTCGCAAGGGTGTGAACTTCGGGATACATCATTGTCTCCGCGTCCCTCGGTTATTTCTATACCCGAGCTCCTTTACTTATGCAATTTACTTTGTGATAGCCTTCGTGCTTGAAGTTATATATATCTTGCTATCTCATAGTTGCTTATCTTGTCTAGCATAAGTTGTTGGTGCACATAGGTGAACCTAGTTTGTTTAGGTTTTGTATGCTTGGCAAATTAAACGTTAGTTTTATTCCGCATTTGTCAAGCCACTCGTAAAAGTTTTAAATCGCCTATTCACCCCCCCCTCTAGGCGACATCCTTGTACTTTCATTTTGTTTACCATGTAAGCCAAGTATGGCTGCATCCAGGTTTCCTCGATCATCATAACTTCTTCGGGTTCCGCTGTCCCTCTATTGCCAGCCCCCGAGCCTGTTGCTTGGTGCTGGACTTGTTCTTCTGTAGTCGAAACTTTGTTGTTCTTTATTGATCTCTCTATGATTTCTTCCCAAAAGACTCCTTGTGGTATGGGCAAGCATTGGGACCCAATATTTGCTAGATTGTCGGCTTCCTCGTTGCTGGCTCTGCTGACGTGCGAGACTTCGCATCCATCAAATGTTCCCTCTAGATAATAGTACAAGTTTCTGTATGCTGTCATATTGTCACTGATGGTGTCGCACTTGTTCATCACTTGTTGAACGACGAGATTCGAATCCCTAAATATTTTTAGTCGAGTTTCTCCACACGCTTTGGCCATTTTTATTCCATGGAGCAGAGCCTCGTATTCGGCTTCATTGTTGGAACCTTGAGGAAAACTCATCCTTAAGACGTACTTCAATTTGTCTCCTTGTGGTGATATCAAGACTACTCCTGCTCCTGCGCCTTGGACCCTTTTTGATCCATTGAAATACATTGTCCATACGCTTGATAAATCCGGTGGTCCTGTGTTTTGTAGTTCTAGCCACTCTGCTGTAAAATCTGGGAGGACTTGTGATTTGATCGCCTTTCGTTTTTCGTACGTGATGTCCAAGGGTGATAATTTGATTCCCCATAAGGAGACACGTCCTGTCGCTGAAGGGTTGTTCAATATGTTGGATAGTGGTGCTTCGTTAACCACTATAATTGGATGCACCGCAAAATATTGTCGTAGCTTTCGTGCTATTGTGAATACACTGTATGCAAGTTTCTATTAATGCGGGTACCTTTGCTTTGTTGGAGATAGCACCTCGCTGACGAAATATACTGGCCGCTGGACTTCATGAGCTTTTCCTTCTTCACTTCTTTCGACTACTAATACTGTGCTCACCACTTGATGTGTTGCTGCAATATATAGTAGTAGCGGCTCCTTTTCCTTTGGTGCGACCAACACCGGCGGTGTGGAAAGCACTTTTTTCAGTTGTGCGAAGGCTGTGTCTGCTTCTTCTATCCACTCGAATTTGTCGTCTGATTTTTTCATCAGTGCATAGAAAGGAAGTGCTTTTTCTCCTAACCGTGCCACGAATCGACTCAGTGCCGCGACGCGTCCTGCGAGCTTCTGTACGTCGTGCAGCTTTGTTTGTTTCCCCATCATTAGTATTGCTTGGATCTTCTCTGGGTTTGCCTCTATTCCCCTTGCTGATACCAGGAATCCCAGGAGTTTCCCTGCAGATACCCCAAAAGAGCATTTTGTCGGGTTAAGCTTGAGCTTGTACCTGTTTAAGTTGTCGAAGGTTTCTGCTAGATCACTGATTAGTGACTCTTCTTTTCTTGTGGTGATGACCACGTCGTCGATGTAGACTTGAATGTTGTGTCCTATTTGACTTCCAAGGCAATTTTGCATCATCCTTTGATAGGTTGCTCCTGCGTTTTTTAAACCGAAAGGCATGACTTGGTAGCAGAACACGCCGTATGGTGTGATAAAAGCTGTTTTTTCCTCATCTTCTTTCTTCAATTTGATCTGGTTGTAGCCAGAATATGCGTCCAGGAAGGAAAGCCTTGCACACCCCGCTATTGAGTCTATTATTTGATCAATGCGAGGTAGGGGAAAGGGATCCTTCGGATAGTGTTTGTTGAGAGACGTGTAGTCGACACATACTCTTTGTACTTCTGTATTTTTCTTGGGGACGATAACTGAATTAGATACCCAAGTCGACGTTTTGATTTCTCGGATGAACCCTGCATTTTCTAGCCTGTGTAGCTCGGACGCTATTGCTTTCCTTTTGGGTTCATCAAATCTTCTCAGTGGCTGCTTGACTGGCTTTGCTTTGGGATCCACGTTTAGTGCGTGCTCGACGAGTTCCCTGGGAACCCCTGGCATGTCCAAAGGACACCAGGCGAAGATTTCCCAGCGCTCACGGAGGAACTCGATGAGCGCGCTTTCCTTTGCGGGATCCAAGTTCACTGCTATGGAGGTGGTCTTGTTCGGGTCCGTGGGGTGGACTTGGATCTTCTTTGAGTCCTGAGTTGCATCGAAAGCTTGATCTGGCAGGGATCGTCCAACGTCGGGTAGCACATTATGGTTGGTTTCACCTTTCAACCTTGCGTATTCTGCTGTCATGCCGAAAGTTTGTGCCAACCTGTTGAATTCTTTGTCATAAGTGTTGGATACTTCAAAACTGCCTTGAACTATGATTGTTCCTTTGGGTCCTGGGATTTTGAGCATGAGGTATGCATAGTGGGGTACTGCCATGAATTTTGCAAATACTGGGCGCCCCAGGATTGCATGATACTGTGAAGGCCAGTCCATGACTTCAAACTCCAGCTTTTCTCTGCGATAATTGTTGTTGTTGCCGAAGCAAACGTCGAGTTCTATTTTTTCGAGAGGGTAGTTTGCGCATCCTGGTACTATTCCGTGGAAGGAACAATCTATTGGCTTTAGACTTTCAAGCGAGATGCACATTGCCTTCAGAGTTCTTGCGTATATGAAGTTTATGCCACTTCCTATGTCCATGAATACTCGCCCGATATCGTATCCCCTATTTGCACCTTTAGTACCATCGGTGCGTGCCCTGGCCTGGGCACTTTCCTCGGGTGGTCTGCTCTGCTAAATCTGACTGGTTGATTGGACCATTGCAGGTATTCTGTAGTAGCTAGTGGTGATGATATTGCCAAATTGACCTGTCTGGATATGCTCTTCCGCTCTTTCTTCGACTTTGGTACTGGTTGGATCATTGCTGATATATATACTTTTGACTCTAGCTGTTTTGCGAGTCATTGCATTTGGTATCCCTGACTCATGCTTTTTCCTCCCTGTCGTGCTTCTTGGCTTCAATCCATGGCATTTTGCGACCTTACGAAGGTTCTGCAATCCTTCATCTGGTGGTTGGAAACTCTCTTCCCATCTAGGTACGCATAATGGATGCGACAAGGTTCATATAGCATGTCTTCTGCCGAAGGGCCGGAGTACTTTGGTTTTTCTGTTCCTCGACTATCTCTTGCCTGGAACTCCTTGTTTTCATAGCCTTCCTCGTTCCTTCTATCATATCCCGCGGCTATCTGATTTCGCCTTCTGTGGCTGTCCCCATTGCGGTATCTTCGCCTTTGCCTGCTTGTTATGTCGACTTTTGGTGAACGTCCCATTTTGTTGTTATACGCATCTTCCCCGTCGGCGAATCTGTTGGCTACTTCCATTAATTCCGACACTGTCCTTGGCTTTGTTCTCCCTACCTCTTCCACGTGGTCTGAACGACGAAGTCCGGCCGAAAAGGCGTCTATTGCTCTTTCGTCGGAGACGTCTTCTACAGAATTTTTGATGACACTCCTGCGTTGTATGTAAGAGCGCAGAGTTTCGTCTTTCCACTACATGCATGACTTAACTTCTTCCAATGACGCTGGTCGTTTGTATGTCGAGCGAAAATTTCTTGCGAATTGGTTCTCTAGTTCTCCCCAACTTCCGATGGAATCATTGCGTAGAGTATTCAACCAGGACCGTGCTGCGCCGGTGAGGTGTAACTGCAAACTTTGCATCGTCGTTGCTCTTGTTCCTCCGAGTATTTGTACAGCTTGCAGATAATCTGACAACCATAGCGTGGGTACTTGCGAACCATCATATTTTTCCTGATCGTGCGATAATTTAAATCCTCTGGGTACTCGCATTCTGCGAACCCTGCGGGTAAAGCATAGCGCACCCATCTCTTTTTTGTCGTCTTCATAGTTTTCTTCCTTCCACACATGGCGCGCTTTGTTTACTCTTGCTTGCACTATTATACTCCTTGCGTCTTCCCTCTGTTGTCGACGCTTTTCGTCGCCTGATGACTCGCTTGTTTCGTTTTGCAAAGGTTGACGCCTGAGTCCTTCTTTTTGCTTCTCCTTATGATATGTCTCCTTTTCCTCTGGAAGATGTTTCCTTAGCCTGTCATCTACCAACCCGAGGCTTCGTATTGCGGCTTGATGCATGTGCTCCCGTGGATCTCTGGGCTTTGGTTGTGTAGTTGGTAGATAAGCCTGTGCTGCTACCAGCGCTGCTTCTGGTGTTTCTTGCAAAAAGTCCTCTTCCTAATCTGATGGGCGTGCGCTTTCACTTTTCGTATGACTTTCCTCTCTTGTCCGTGCTGCTGTCCTCCTGTTGTGCTTTGGGTTTCTGCGCCTTTCTATGCTGGACTCTGATGCATCGCTATATTCATCCCAATATTCTCCACTTGATGCACTGTTATTGTCTTGGCTTCTCATAAACATGTCTTTTTCCTCCCTCAACTTCCTTCTGCGCTGGTGCAGTGCATATTGATATCCCATTATAACTTCTCTTCTCGAATCTGCGGGTACATCTGTCCCATGGTTAATGGCTGACATGATCATTCTCCACTCTCCGGTGGAGACGTGGACTTTCTCCTTCTCCTTCTTGCCGTTGCTCCTTAATTTGTCGACTTGCATGTCAACCTCTTCGTTGTCTGCGTGATTATTTTCTTCTGCTGATTCAGTGATAATGACGCATAACTGGTGTATGCTTCTGGAGACGCCGCTGCTTCTGCTGGCGAAATCCCTTGAACTGTTGTGTGGCTTATCCATTGTTACTTCCACATCGGGCTCTCCCCGAGTTTTGTCAAATTTCTCGAGCTTCTTTTGCAGATTTTCTGTTGCTGTTGGACTAACCGGCGAGTTTACCTCGCTAGAAGAGCCCACAGATGATCCAGACTTGGCAATTGTCTCGGTTTTGTTTGTCGACTGACCCGATTTCGCCAGATCCGAAAGACAAGTTGAACCCGAAGGTCCTACATAGAAGCTCAGATTTTCGATTGTCAACTCCATCTCTTGATTTTTGTCGACTTCCGAACTGCTATTGGCTAAAAGCGAAAAAGCCGTCGAATTCATGATTCCAACACCCAGAGTCCCCACGGTCGGCGCCAATTGATGAGAGTTAACTCGACAAATGTCCTAGATGAAGGACTTAGCATCGGGGGAGTAGGGCGTCGGATAAACTCGAAGGTAAAATCAGTCAAACAAGGTGTGTGTTGAAAGTAAACGTAAGAAATAACTTGGCTTGCTCTTAATCTGTCCCTTACCGTCCTCTCCTGGCCCCTATATATAGGTGGCCAGGTCTCAAGGATCGGGAGGGGTCCGATACAGATTATAGTATCGACATACGACATAAACTCGTATATCGACTAGTATTACAATTAGGCCTAGCTTAACGGGCCTCAGGGGTACTCTAACTGACGGGCTCTATTATCAATACCCTTGTCAGTTCCTGTAACAACCTCCAAGACTGACGCACCAATAAGCATAAATTGAAGATTTCTATATCATGAAATCCAAGTCCTTCGAGGTGCTTTGGCTTCTTCATCGTTTCCCATGATACCCAGTGAGGTTTTCATTTTCCTTGCTTACTTCCCCACCAAAACTGTCTAATCAAGGAATTTATATGCTTGCATAAACCTCTCGGTAGTCTGAAGCATGCCATCAAGTATACATGTATAGCATGAGCTATGGATTGGCTTCCTTCCCACTAGCTGATAATATTTTCTCGAGCCAGCCTTTAACCTTGTTCCAGACCCGGTCCCTCAAAAACTTGAAGGTCCCATTCCTTGAACTTCCAACATCAGTTGGCATACCAAGGTACCTATCATTCAAAGCTTTGTTAGGTACTTCAAGAACCTATTTTACCACCTACCTTATAGCCTGCGGACACCCCATGGTGAAAAATATAGACGACTTTTTCCTATTTATCCTATGTCCTAAAGCTAGACAATAGCATTCCAACAGGTTAGACAACTCTTCCGCTCCCTCTCTACTTCCCTTGAAAAATAGCAGGCTATCATCCGCAAATAACAAGTGGTTCACCGATGGAGCCGTTGAAACCACTTTGATTCCCCCGAGGTGTGATGATTGATTACTTTTAAGAGGCACGAAAGGCCCTCCGCTGCTAAAAAAAGATAGGGTGAGATAGGATCACCTTGTCTTATTCCTCTTGTTGGTTTGAAACCATCTAACTTGTTTCCACTGAAAAGAACCGAGAATGAGACCGATCTGACCATCCCCATAATGACTTAAGTCCATTGTTGAGAGAATCCCAACTTAATCATTATGGCCTCCAAATAGTCCCATTCTACTCGGTCATATGCTTTCATCATATCCAACTTGAAAGAACAAAATCTATTCTTCTTTGACTTACTCCGCTTCATGAAATGAAGACATTCATATGCTGATATGATATTATCAGTAATGAGCCTTCCAGAAACAAATGCTGATTGCTCCTCAGAAATAATGTCAGACAGTATCAATTTAAGACGGTTGGCCATCACCTTTGAAGTGATCTTGTAAAAAACATTACATAAACTAATAGGCCTAAATTGTGACAGGAGCGTGGGATTTTTTTACCTTGGGAATTAGGACCAAGATTGTACCATTAATACCTTCAACTAACTTGTTACCTTGCACAATACTCAAAACCGCCTCTGTTATGCAACTCTGCACACATCCCAATGTCGCTGAACAAAGTGTGTTGGATAACCATCTGGACCATGAGCTTTTGTTGGGAACATCTGAAATAAAGCCTTTTTCACCTCCTCTGATGTAAACTCAGCTGAAAGCGATTCATTCATTTGTGGAGTAACCTGTTGGGGTTTGATGCAAATAACAAAAAAATTATTTCTACGCAACCCCGAATTGCCCAAGGATCTATCTATTAGTAATGTTGTAATGGTAAACAGATGTTTGGCGACATACCCTTGAAGACCGAACACAGGGATTACGCCCCCGCACAAGTGTTGATGACGAAGCCGACGTAGCCGACCTCAAGGTCGTTGAAGAACTTAGTGCAACGACTCTAGCGCCACACGAGCAGCACCTCCACGTACTTGCACACGTACGGTGATGACCCCCAAAATCTCTGATCCAGCCGAGATTGTGGAAGTAGATGGCGTTGGACGGAATTCGGAAACTCCGCAGCACGATGGCGTGCAGCGGTGGTGTGATTTCAATCCTATGTAGCCCTTCAGGAGGCCGAGCGGGAGAGAGAGAGGGGGAGGTGGAGAGGGGCAGCACACTAGGGAGAGATGAGATCCCTAGGCTCGTGGAATTATGTGTCTCTCCTCCTCCCCTGGCCCCCTTTATAGTGGGGAGGGGGGACACCAACCCCTCCACCAAGGCACCCTAGGGCGGCGCCAAGGGGAGAGGCGGTGACGGCTAGGGCAGGGCCAGCCGGCCCCACCTGCTCCAAACCCTTACCCTAGCCCTCGACTGGCTAGGACCGAAGGGCCCATAGCGTCGTGGCCCCTTAGTCCAATAAGAGGGGCGCCCTAGGGCTTAATGGGCTCCTCTTTCGGGAGGGGCCCAATTAGGGTGGGCTGCATTTTAATTATTAAATAATCATTTTAATTAATATTAATTCATTAATTAATATCAATTGCATATTATTTAACTCCCGGCTACTCCAAAAACACTTCCGGAGTCCATCGAAACTATTCCGTACTCCGTAGAAACTATTTCGGACTCCACCGAAACTATTTCAGACTATATCGGAATGATTCCCTCTCTCATATATCAACACACAATTTTCTGAATATTATCAAAACCATCTCAAGCATCATGAACCCTTGAGTGTGTTACCGGACGGTTCGAGAACACTACAGACATTACCGAGAACTCTCTCTGGTAAATGACCATCAATCAGATCTCGATATCCGTGATTGACCCATGTGCATTCTACGAACTTCTTTTAGTCGTTGAACTGTAAATGTTGATGTACCTTTCCCTTTGTTTCGCTGATACTAGCATAGTCTAAGATTTGATCGTCGGTATCTCCATACCTCGTTCAATCTTGTTACCGACTAGTGTTGTTTAACTCATGCTGTGATATCCCATCTCTGTCACCTAGTCACACGCTGCGCAGCTTTCATGTAATCTCACCGAGTGGGCCCAGAGTATCATATCTGTCATGCGGATGAACAAATCCCGCTCTTGGTTCATACGCCTCAACATACTCCATTGGATAACCCAAAAGACATCTTTTCAGTCACCCGGTTATGGTAGTGACAGTTGATGCAATCAAAGCTTCCTCCGGAAGTAGTGATTAAATATAGCCTCACGGTCTAAGGATTAAGCTACAACGCTTTTTTCATATCGCAGCGTGAACATCATGACACGATCGTGTCGCAATACTATATTTGGGTATGTCCACCATGGCATTACTCAATTGCATGATCTCATTGTCAATTGGCGTAATGCACCATGATCGGCAAACCTCAATCATCAATTGAAAAATGTACTAGCAATTAGAGGATTATTAGGGATTCTTATCATTTAATATCACACATATATCAATGTTTCCAACTGACATAGTTATAGCATAGTATTAAACTAATTATTAAGTATATAAAATATGCAAATAAGTCCTTTATTATTTTTCTTCTAGGGCATATTGCATTCATAACCTTTCTCGGAACATAGTCCAAAACGTTGTGCATGTCCTGAACTCCTTCCAATGTAAACAGATTTTTTTATAGAATTTTGATGTCATGCTCTTCAATTCCTCCACATCCTCCACAACCTGTCCATCCATCAGAGCGTGTCAAATATTTTATCAAGTTCTTCGTTCTTCTCATGTTGGCTCTTTGGTGAAAAAAATTCGAATTTTTTTCACCATCTGATAGCCATTTGATCTCCGTCTTCACATAATCTCTTCTCTATAATATAGCTCAACAAGTCTATCATTTACAGAAATTTCCTCCTGGCTAGGTCCGGTTCTGTTAGGCAAATTCCTCAAGCAGTCTAGATCAGCTTTCAGCTTTTTAATCTCCTTGCGCACAGTACCAAAGGTCTCCATACCCCATTTTTCGAGATCAAGTGATAATCATCTTCTCAGCTTATCTTTAGCATCAAGGACTGGGTTTGCCTCATAGCTTGCCGACCATCCAGATACAACAGTTTGTTTCAGCCTCGGGTGGCGTTCCCAAGAGTAGATCCGAATACTCTCGTTGTACATGGTATAACCCAAATAGCACTGGAACGGCCCAGAATGTTGTGGTCCAGCTAATTTGAACATTTTTAAAATTTAACAATTTTAAATTGGAACTATTTTCGAATTTAAACAACAAAAATTAAACAGGAGAAAGTGAACCACTACGTGCGAACAGTAGGAGCGATCAGGAAAAATGTAAACACGGTCGAATTGGTTAGTGGGCCGGCCCACCCAGGATGCGGCTTCGGGCGTCGCTTCGTAACCGGCGCTGAGCGCTGAGGAAACGACTCCATGGCGCGCGCGCGCCACGGAGCGCTCATTTCGCGTAAGCGCCTGATCAGTGGACTTGGCCTGTTAACCTTCTTCTAATTCGTTCGGTCGCTACCTTTGCTTCCTTCGTTTAGATAACAGTTCGCGTGCTCTTTCTTCGTTCGCGTACACACAGGAACATCCCGTGAGTCAGTTAGTACTAATTCCGTTTTTGTTCTGGTTACTTTTTCGTACTATCCAAGTAGCTTTCCCATTGGACCACCATGTATTCGCATCTGCCATCATTTTTACGTCATTCGTTCCTGTTGGCTTCAATTTGCTTTCGGTTCGTTCGCCCGTACGCACCATGGTCCAGTGTCCCATACGTTCAAGCACTTTCCTTTTTTTTGGTAGATGTTTCTTTTCCTTTCGATCCTTTCTATTTTCTTTTTTGTGTTTTCTTTTTTATTTTCAATTTATTTGTTTATTTTAGATTATTTCTTTATTTTTGTTCTCTATGAATTTTATTTTTGTTCCCAACCGTATAGCGTTTTGTTTCTTTATTTGGAGACATTTGTTTCTTTTATTTTAGAAAATTAGTTCCACAAATTATTTTGTTCCTTGATGTTTGTTTTTTTCACGTGAAGTTCATTTCTGTTCCGGGACGTACAGCGTTTTATTTCTTTATTCAAAGAGATTTGTTCCTCTTATTTTTAAAAAATTAGTTTCACAAATTATTTTGTTCCTTCATGTTTATTTTTGTTCCATCCAAAGTTCATATTTGTTCCCGGATGTAAAGTGTTCTATTTCTTTTTTCAGAGAGATTTGTTCCTCTTATTTTAGAAAATTAGTTCCAGAAATTATTGTGTTCCTTGATGTTTCATTTTTGTTCCCTGTGAAGTTCATTTTGTTCCCAGACGTATAACATTTTGTTTCTTTATTCGGAAAGATTGTTCCTCCCTTTTAAAAATTAGTTCCACAAATTATTTTTGTTTCTTGATGTTTATTTTTGTTCTCTTTGAAGTTCATTTTTGTTCCCGGACATATAGTGTTTTGTTTCTTTATTCATAGAGACTTTTTCCTCTTATTTTAGAAAATTAGTTTCACAAATTATTTTTGTTCATTAATGTTTATTTGTTGTTCCTTGTGAAGTTCATATTTGTTCCCGGACGTTAGCATTTTGTTTCTTTATTCATAGAGATTTGTTCCTCTTATTTTAGAAAATTAGTTTCACAAATTATTTTGTTCCTTGATGTTTACTTTTGTTCCCTCTGAAGTTCATATTTGTTCCCGAACGTAAAGCGTTCTGTTTCTTTTTTTAGAGAGATTTGTTCCTTTTATTCTACAAAATTAGTTTCAGAAATTATTTTGTTCCTTGATGTTTATTTTTGTTCCCTGCGAAGTTCATTTTGTTCTCAAACGTATAACATTTTGTTTCTTTATTCAGAAAAATTTGTTCCTCTTATTTTTAAAATTAGTCCCACAAAATTAGTTCCCTATACTTGTGATTTTGTTCTATTTACTCGTGATTTTTTCCTAAATGCTAAATTTTTGTTCCCTACTCGCTAATTTTTGTGTTTTCTCTGTAGTCGTGATTTTTTATTTACCCGCTAAATTTTTGTACTTTTTGTTCCTGTATTTTTCTTCCTAGATTTTTTAAATTTTTGTTCCTATATTTTCATAACTTTTGTTCATGAATTCTTGTAATTTTTGTTCCCGGATTTATGTAATTTTGTTCCTAAATTTTTGTAATTTTTGTTCTCAGATTTTTTAGTTCTCGGATTTTTGTAATTTTTGTTCCCAGATTTTTTTAACTTTTGTTCCTGGATTTTTGAAATTTTTGTTCGTAGATTTTTTTGTCCCAAATTTTTGTAATTTTGTTTCCCAGATTTTTTTAACTTTTGTTCCTGGATTTTTGAAATTTTTGTTCGTAGATTTTTTTGTCCCAAATTTTTGTAATTTTGTTTCCCAGATTTTTGTAATTTTTGTTCCTTGAGCGCAATTTTTGTTCCCTTAGTAGACGAGATTTGTTCCTCAGACGCAATATTCTTGTTCTCCGGATAGATGAGATTTGTTCCTTGGATAAAGTTTTGTTTGTTCCTTCGGTTGACGAGATTTGTTCCTCGAGCGCCATTTTTGTTCTCTTAGTATACGAGATTTGTTCCTCATACGCAATATTTTTGTTTCTCGGGTAGACGAGATTTGTTCCTTGGATAAAGTTTTGTTTGTTCCTTCTATCAACGAGATTTGTTCTTCGGGCGCCATTTTTGTTCCCTTAGTAGATGAGATTTGTTCCTCAGACGCAATATTCTTGTTCCCCGGGTAGACGAGATTTGTTCCTTGGGCGCATTTTTTGTTCCCTTAGTAGATGAGATTTGTTCCTCAGACGCAATATTCTTGTTCCCCGGGTAGACGAGATTTGTTCCTTGGATAAAGTTTTGTTTGTTCCTTCTATCGACAAGATTTGTTCCTTGGGTGCAATTTTTGTTCCTTTAGTAGATGAGATTTGTTCCGACGCAATATTCTTGTTCCTCGGGTAGACGAGATTTATTCCTTGGATAAAGTTTTATTTGTTCCTTTTGTCGGTGAGATTTGTTCCTCGGGCGCAATTTTTGTTCCCAAAATCTAGATTTTTGTTCCATGGTCTTCGGGAGGTAACCACTCGTATCCACGGTCACTATACTTTTTTCCTTCATATATCCAATTTTTTTTTCACAAACTAAATTGTTATTCAAACTAGTCTGATTCGTAGTCATGATTGTTTATCACCTAAAATACTCTTGTGTTCCTTTTTCAAACTCGTGATTATTCCGCCATTTTAAAATTATTGTTCCATTACTATCTACTACTAGCTAGCTTAAAAACGCTCAGTCAGTAGCATCCACGGCCATGCATGTATGGGTCCAGCAGGACATGTTCCTTTTTCTGAATGACCTGATCGTGGCGTCGTGCATGGTCAAAGTTGCAAAAATATGCTCTTAAATCTGAACTCACAATGTCACATGTATGCGCACTATTCATTGCTTGCTACTGACCACAATAAAGAGCTAACAACCAAGGACCAAGGACGTGCGTGCAGCTCAATGTAGAACCCGCAGCGCGGAGGCTGCGGTCGGGTGCACAGTGAAGCCACTGGAAGCATGCAGATAACCAGGCATGCAACGAACGAATCATTTCGGAAACCTCCGGTTTTTTAGTCCCACATCGGAACCTGACGAAGACATCGACCGGTTTATATATCGCAATCTGCCAGCTCTCGTAAACAGAACCCGAACGAAAACTTAAACACGCAACAAAGCGGCCCCACGCGAGCGGGAAACGTGTACAAGCGATCAGATCTAAATGGGCCGGAAAACAAAAAGGCCCAACATTAACATTCTTGTGCGAAATGAAAGTTCCCTGGCGCGCGAGCGCTAGGGAGAGAAGGACGGCACCCGAGCGCTGAATAGGAGCGCTAGGAGGCGCCCGTATCTTTGATGGACTACGGGGGGTTGGAATAAGGCCTGTCTAGCAAATGGGTTTGATTGTTTCCGAGATATTCCAGTTTCTTCTGGGCTTGTGGCGTGCAGACGAAACGCCGGTTGCTTTCAGCCGATTCTACTATGTTGTTTTACTGCAGAGCTTACAGTCTGTTTCTAAGGGCATCCACATTCACAGTGTGGACAAAGCAAAATTTGATATGGAGTGAAATTTAGCAAGAACTCCACAATATATTATAACCAAATATATATAATGTGGGTCACATTCTTTCTCTTGTCTACTACTACATCTTAGTTATACATTTATCATCAAGTATACAAGATACTCCCTCCGTCCCGGTTTATAAGTCTTGCGCGTATTTCTAGGTTGCTATTTTGACCTATGTAATATAAGATATGTACTACAAAATATATATCACTGAAAACTTTAGATTATGTACTTTCTCATGGTATAATTTTTATACTATAAAATTTATATTATATTTATCAAAATGGTGATCTAGAAATACGCGTAGGACCTATAAACCAGGACGGAGGGAGTACATGTAAACAACTATATTTTAATTGCTCTTCTTAATTTAGCATCGAAGTATCCTCTTGCTTCGGTTTCCTCTTTTCTCTAATTTAACTATTTTAAAAACCAAATATCTGAAATAGACTTTTGACTACACATTATGGATGTCCTAACAAGCTTTAGTACTGAGTGATTAGCAAACGAGTACTCTCTGTTCGAGGATTAATTTTATCCACCCGACTCGATCGACGCAAGAATATACGCAGTTGTTTGGGAACTGAATCACCTCACCGATCGATGCTTTTGTTCAGCTGTTTCAGGACTTGTTTTTGTTTGCCTCTAGACTCCAGAGTTACCGTCGTCTCGCTTCAGACTGGCGTGAAAACGGGTGTACGCTCGGTCGTTGGGACTACTGCGAGAACTGTACCAGAGTAAAGGGAAAGTACCAAGGAGCAGTTGACTAGTAGTCCACTCCGCACACTGTAGCACCAACGGGTCCAACCACTTTCTATCAATCTACCACGTTTGTACGGATACGGCAAAACCGAGGACCACCAGAGCCGACAGGCAAAGAACGTTACAAGCATGGGGAGGATAAAGCTATGTATCCGATGCACTCACCTAGGTTAAGCTGATGTGTACCACAAAGATCTCTTCTAGGTTAAGGGCCCCTTTGATTTAGAGGATTGCCACATGAATTTTGGAGGATCTAAGAATTTTTGGATTTGTTCCTATGGTAGCTGTTTGATTTATATAACTTAATCCTATAGAATATGTTTCTTAGGAATTGTTTGTACTACATTCCATGGAAATCGAACGTCCACTTCTATCTCATTGTAAAATCATTTGCTTTTCCTTGGTGGTGACCGGGGGTACGAGTATAGACGAGCGATCGAGGGGGGGGGGGGGGGGGGGGGGGCGAAGAGACTGCTTTCAGAGACCCGCACAGCCAATCCAACATTTTTTTTTGAACACACGCGGGTGCAACACTCCCGATAACTTGGTGCTTCATTAACATCGCTGGAAAATTACATGGAGGTCCAAAGAGATAAGAAAATTACAAAGAGACCCTGCCAAAGAGCAAAGAGGACGCTGGAACTAAACATGAAACGCAATCAAGTCCAGCCCCCTCTTCCACATCTAGATCGATGCCGGCCCTGCGGAAGGACTGCGACAACGCCGCCGGAGACACACCACTTGGAGTGCCGCACAGTGGGATCCAACACGCAGAGCCGCCACAGCGGCGGAGCAGCAGCCCTATTGCCGTTGGGTCCGGCGGGATGGCGAATCAAGCCGTCAAAGAGTCGCCGGAGAAAAGCTCCATTAGAACGAACCAGACGCCGAGGGCTACTAATCCTGCGCATGCTGCCACCACCTCGAAAGCCAGCACCAACAGAGGAGAAGGGACCAAGGCGCCATGGACAGCACCAGTCTCCATAAGCAGAGGAGGAGCGGGCCGGCAGGCTACTAATCCCCCTCGCCGCCACGGCCGGTCGGGAAGAGAAGCCGAACCGCACCCGTCGCTGCTCACTTCCTCTCCCGCACAACCGACCAAGGAAGAGAGGAGCTTCCATCTCTGCAACGAAGACCAGCTCCTAGGCCCTTTATGGTGTCGCCGGAACAGCACTCGCCCCCGCATCTAGCTCACCCCACCAGAGTGCCGCGAGGAGAAGAGCCACCGCTGGCCGGCCCAGATCTCGGCCGGAGATCCGAGAGCCCCTCCCGGCAAGACGCCAACACGGCGATAAGCGCCAAAAAACTATAGGCACGCAGCCACCTAACACTACTCCGGACGGAGAGACCCTTTGCACCCCCTCAGCCATCCCCACCGGCGACGCTGGCGAGGAAGGCCTCGGTTCGGTGCGGCTTCTCTCAAGAGCTCTCGAGTTACTGTAGCAGGAGAAGAGAGTGTACGGGGGAAATCGAGCCTACCAATCCTACATGACATGTGTTACCGGCGCCCCTCTTCAACCCCTGTCTACCGGGGGGTGCAACGGTAGTGACGCACCAATTTTTAGGCCCGTCACCCTGCTAACAGAGCTTGGAGGGTGCCAACGCGGCGTGTTTCTAGGTCAGAGCCCCTAAAGCCTGTTTGAGGGGCCGGTACGTAAAATACAAATGAGCAAAAAAAAAACTCCTACTGTAGATCCATTTGTGATACATGAATGAGAAAATACGGATGAAGGCCCTTCCGCGGCCGTTGGGAGCTGCTGTGGGATAATCTAAATCCTTGTCTTTCTATGTTGGCTTTTTGACTTGTAGGATTGAAACTTATAGGATTTTTCCCCTTCATGAATCCTTTGTACCACATTCTATAGAAAATCTATTATCCACATTTTTTTAATGGTGGCGAGGTCTAGAAAGACCCTGGAGCTGCTTATATTCACTTCGGTGGTGTACATTTACATAAAGGCCCTCAGAAAAAGAGAAATTATAGAACAACTTTGCAAATGTGCAAAAAGGACCTAGATCTAAAAGCGAAAAGCAATCGGGTCCTGGACCCTCTTCTTCCTCCTTGCACCAAAACCGACGAAGCTACCAAGCTCAGCCAACCTCACCATCGATGGGGACATTGCCACTTGGATCTGGGCGGCGGGAGAACGCAATGCTGAAGCAAAAGCAAGGTGGAGTTACTGTCCTATAGTCATTGGGTCCGGCAGGATAACGAAAGCAAGCCGTCGATAAGCCGCCAGAGAAGATCTCCAAAACTCGTACCACCATCTTGAAGGAGTAGAGGTGGAACAGCAACGTCTCGGTCACCTCGCCACCACGGTCGGTCTGGAGGAAACGCTGCCGCACACCAATCCAACAGCACATTCTATAGGAAATCTATTATCCAGTTCAATCACATTGTAAAAAAATACTTGCTTTTCCTTGGTGCAATCAAACAAATTTTGAAGCTAATAAAATTCTTTTGGATTCGAATGGGAATTGACATCGCATTCCTGCGTTTTTTCCTAATGCTAACCCCTAGCGGAAGAGGAATTAGCTGCACTGGAATCTTGGACTAGTATATCAGCTTGTTTGTTCTGCACTTTCTTTCACCTGAAGCGGCCCGTGTCAGCGTTCGAGCATAAGCACATGCATGCATGGCACTTTTGGGCGCTAGCTGCTGAGTGGTGAGGACGATGCTTGTGGTCGACGACGGAGCTACCTCTCCTAGGGTGCATGGACGCGACGTGTCCAGCCGCGACAAAGCTATCTACAAAATAGAGTAAGTATCACATCGCGATCGATCCATCTCAATCATCACAAATTTTCTCGCCGTTTTGACCATCATCCACATGGGCTGCCTGTCAACAATTCCAGTACGCCTGCAGCGTCTCTCTATCTCTCGTTGGCACCATGTTGTTTGGTACACCGTGTTGTATGCATATATGCCATATGCACGTACATGCCCTGAATTAATATTGTACAGTAGTATACGACCAATCAGAAAATGATTGAGCAAGCCTGTACTTATCCTAGTAACAAGTTAGAACATCAGATTCTATGCAACTTTGCATGGGGCACGAGCGGAGCCAGTTAAGGACACGGGCGTTGTACGCCTGTTATTTTGGTAAGAAGATCTTAAAACTCATTCAGAATATAAAACGTAAGATTTTGGTAATTGATAGAGAATTAGCTTAATTCTCAGCCGATTTCTTCTCGATAAATAGCACTTTATACTACTTAAAAGTTTTAAATATACACCCAATCTGCATAGTTAAGATACACACAGCCAAATTGCATCATGATTTGTGAGCTAACATAGGGGATACCCAAGATTTTCGCGGTTACATAAGGTTGAAACTGAAATCTTACGACTCACAAATGGTTTTACCTAAGAAAAACATTGTGGATTATTGTTCAAAACTTGAAATGCTTTCTCGTTTAATTATGCTAGTCATGAGCTACACAACATGCGTTATAGTGTTAGACTCGATGACATCAGTCGACTGGATTCTTTGTCAAGAATTAGTTACTCCCTTCAACATGCAAAACGATGAGTGTAACCATTAGCTTCAAACTATATATGTACATTGTACCTCTATCCGCCATTGACATGGGCAATACCGTGGAGAACGGAAGAAGTAGAGACGCGGTGCATGGGTGGGCGATTGGGACGCATGCAAAGTGGCCGGCATTTGACTGGCTGGACTCTGGAGGCGGCCGGCATGCATGCAGGAATGATGAAGGTCGGCCATGCCCAACGGCTTCTTCTTCAAGCACACACAAGATTCTCTCTCTGGCTCTCGGTTGGGGTAGGGAGGAAACACACGCAAGAAGTGGAGGATGACGATGATGAGATGTTGGAGGAGTGGCCAACCGCACGGAAACCCAGCAAGCAAGGAAGACGAGGAGGTCAAAAAGGGCGTCGTCAAAATTGAAAAGCAAACGCATGAGCATGATGCAGCTCCGATCCAACAAAAGCTCGCCCTCATATTCCTTTGTCTGCCTGCTACCCCGAAAAGAGAGATATTTTGTGCATAGGCTGCTGGGAGAGTCTCGCAAGTGGGATATTTCTAACATGGAATGTACGCACGTGACGGGCAGGTGGAGGTTTTGGTTTTGTCAAGGATGAGCCAGGACATGTCACGTGATGGACGGGGTCGAATCGTCAAACTAGCCAGTGCCAGAGCGCAGGGAATCTTGACGTTAGTTTAGTCGGTCAAACTAAGCACGCTGTCGACTGTCGAGGGTTGTACTAGTACTAGTAGTAAAATTAGAGATTCCAAGAAGAACAAAGTGTGATGCTTGGTGGATCAGCTCGGCTCCCCGCGCCGGCCGTGGATGTCGGCTACGCGTAACACGCTCGGTTTGTCAAACCGCTTTGCTTGCTTCGATATCCTTGTCCTAGCTAGTGTTTAAATCCGATCTGGATCAACTAGTCTAGATAACCTCGGTAGTAATCTTTCTTTGTTAAGAGTTGACAAGAATCTGAGAGAGAAAGGGATTAGAGAGAGAGGGGTAACCTGCTCCTTGACTCGAGGAAGACGAGCCGATGGCCATGGCGATGGGTGGTGGCGAGGTCGTGGGTATGTGGTGGCGGCGGTGCTTCTCGTGGCTTAGCGCTAGCCCTAGATCGGTAGGGGTGTCGGTGGGTCGAGAGCAACGCAATGAACCTCGTATCGTGTGCCCGGCCCCCACCTCTTTATATAGCGCTGCCACGGGGGCCCACCAACCATATTTCGGTTGAACGCCCCCGATCAGGGCGCGAGAGGGGGAGTGGATAGAGTCGTTGGACTCGATCCCCTGTGAGATCAATCTAACATTCTCCCCCTTGATCTCAACTTTACTTTTAACTTTATACTTTATACTTTACTCGTTTCATCACGGATCAGTACATAGGGCATGTTTCATCGTCACAGCTCAATTGCCAATAGAATCAGACAGCCACTATACACTTCTCTGTTTTGAAACAAATTCTGTTACTTTCGGGCCTCTTATGATCCAGGAATCATAGGCTTGCTATTAAACCCATGCCAGCTAAGTGTTCCTTGAACACATTGGGTGGTAAGCCTTTCGTTAGCGGATTCGCAAGCATATCCTTTGTCCTTATATGCTCGAGTCTTATAGTTTGATGCTGGATTTTATCTTTCACAACATAATACTTTACTTCTATTGGTCTGGTAGCTTTACTCGACTTGTTGTTGTGAGCATAAAATACTGCAGGCTGGTTGTCACAGTACATCTTTATTGGTTTGTCAATACAATCCACTACTTTCAAGTCGGGTACAAATTTCTTTAGCCATAACACCTGATTCGTGGCCTCAAAACATGCTATAAATTCGGCATACATCGTGAATGATGCAACTATTGTCTGTTTGCAACTTCTCCACGAAATAGCCCCTCCTGCGAGAGTGAACACATATCCTGTTGTGGATTTTCTTTCATCTTTGTCTCCCGCATAGTCTGCATCTGAATACCCTTTTATCTCTAGGGAATCAGATCTTCTATAGGTTAGCATGAGGTCTTTTGTGTCTTGCACATAACGCAATACTTTCTTTACCATCTTCTAGTGCTCTATGCCTGGATTTGACTGATATCTACCGAGTACCCCGGTGATAAAAGCTAAGTCAGGGCGAGTGCACACTTGTGCATACTGTAAGCTTCCAACAGCCGAAGCGTATGGTACTGCTTTCATTTGATCGATCTCATATTGATTCTTGGGGCATTGATATTCCCCAAAACTGTCGTCCTTGACTATCGGAGCAGGTGTGGCATTACTCTTATGCATATTATACTTTATTAGAACTTTTTCTAAATATGCCTTCTGTGATTGTCCTAACACTCCATTCTTTCTATCTCGGTGAATTTCTATGCCCAAAACATATGATGCTTCACCAAGATCTTTCATATCAAAGTTTGAGGACAAAAACTTCTTTGTTTCTCGCAGAAGACTAAAATCACTGCTAGCAAGCAGGATATCATCCACATACAAGATTAGGAAAATATATTTCCCACTTTTAAACTTTGCATAAACGCAGTTGTCCTCGATATTTTCTTTAAATCCAAATCTTTTGATGGTATCATTAAACTTTAGATACCACTGTCTAGAGGCTTGCTTTAATCCATAAATGGATTTCTTTAGACGGCATCCCATGTGTTTCTTCCCCTCCATGAAAAAACCCTTAGGTTGTTTCATGTACACTTTTTCTTCTAAATCTCCATTTAGAAATGCCGTCTTTACATCCATTTGATGCAACTCTAAATCAAAATGTGCAACTAGTGCCATTATGATTCTGAAGGAATCCTTACATGAGACTGGAGAAAATGTCTCATTGTAATCTACCCCTTCTCTTTGTGTAAATCCTTTTGCCACTAGACGCGCTTTATACTTTTCTATGTTCCCGTTAGAGTCATACTTTGTTTTGTAGACCCATTTGCAGCCTACTGTTTTGGCTCCTTTGGGAATTTCCTCTAAGTCCCAAACATTGTTGGAACTCATTGACCTCATTTCATCTTCCATGGCCTCTAGCCACTTCGATGAGTTGGGGCCTCCCATAGCTTCTTCATATGAAGTGGGATCGCCTTCCATATGAACTGTTTCTGTGTTATAAACTTTATAGTCAGTAAAAATAGCTGATTTCTTGACTCTTTTGGACCTTCTAAGGGCCTCATTCTCTGGCTTATTATGTACCTCAACTTCTGGTACATCTATTAGAGGTGGCTGCTGCAGCTCCCTTTCATGCTCAACGAAGGGTTCAGTCGGCTCCTCACGGACAGGTTCCGAAACTTCACTCCTTGTTGTCACGGGTGGAGTTACAACAGGTGCTTGCACCGCAACCTCAGGGGCTGCCGGTGCAGGTACAATAGGTAGCGAGAAAAATGGCTCCTGAATCATTGGATTAGGTGCATGCACCCTCTTCTCCTCAAGATCAATTTTCCGAGCTACCATGCTCCCCCTCATCAGTTCGTCCTCCAAGAAGACTGCATGTCTCGTTTCTACAAACTTTGTGTATTTGTCTGGACAGTAGAAACGATAACCTTTTGATCTGTCAGGATAGCCAATGAAGTGGCAAGTTACTGTTTTGGGGTCTAACTTTGCAATATTTGGATTAAATACTTTTGCCTCAACTGGGCTCCCCCAGACCCTCAAGTGGCGCAGGGAGGGAACCCTCCCTGTCCACAACTCATACGGTGTTTTGGGCACCGACTTGCTTGGTACTCTGTTGAGAATGTGAATGGCGGTTTTAAGTGCCTCCATCCATAATCCTAATGGCAGGGTGGAATAACTCATCATACTGCGCACCATATCCATAAGAGTACAGTTGCGCCTTTCAGCTACTCCATTTTGCTGAGGTTCGCCCGACATAGAATACTGGGCGACTATTCCATTTTCCTGTAAGAACCTTGCAAAAGGTCCAGGTACTTGACCATATGGAGTGTGCCGACCGTAGTACTCCCCACCACGATCGGACCGGACTATCTTAATTCTTTTATCATGTTGATTTTCAACTTCTGCTTTGAATATTTTAAATTTATCCAATGCTTCAGACCTTTCTTTAATTGGATAAATATAACCATATCGGGAGTAATCATCTGTGAATGTTATGAACGAGTCATAGCCATCCACACTTTTCACAGAAAACGGTCCACAAATATCAGTGTGGATTATTTCTAGTGTTGATGTACTTCGGTTTGCACCCTTTTTAATTTGCTTTACATACTTTCCTTTTATGCAATCTATGTATTGTTCTATATCGGAGAACTCTAATGGAGGAATAATATATCATTTTTTACGAGGTTTTCGATTCTTCCCCTCGAAATATGGCCTAATCGACAGTGCCATAACTTCGATGAGTCATGAGTTCTTTTTCTTTTCTTTTGTTCTTTGTTCGACAAGGAAGTTTGTTCATTCATATTACACACAGAATGCACTTTTTCACGTAAGGATAACAAATAAAGCTCGTTGTGAAGTAAAGCAACACCCACACAAGCATCTTTAAACCATATGGCACACTCGCCGTGTGCAAAATAACATTCATAACTGTCTTTATCCAAACGTGATACACTTATTAAGTTTCTGTGAAGTGAAGGAACAAATAAAACATCTCTAAGCAGAATCGAAAACCCATCAGCTAACTCCAAAGAGATGTCGCCAACAGCTTCCACGTCTGCTTGAACTCCATTTGCAGCTTCAATGCATCTTTCGTTTCTTTTCATAGTCCTTGACGAATGGAATCCCTGTAAAGAATTTGCAACATGAACAGTTGCACCCGAGTCAATCCACCAAGTAGATTTTGAAAACTGTGAATACAGGGATTCATTTACAAAAGAAACTGTATCTATACCTTTCCTTGCCATTATGGACTTGAGCCATTCTGGACAGTCTTTCTTGAAGTGCCCAGTCTTCTTACAGTGGAGACACTCGTCTTTATCCACTGGGAGAGTGGGCTGATGATACTGTTGGGGACCTTTGCCATATGGCTTGGAGGGAGAACCTTGATTGCTGTTCTGGAAGTTATGGTAGTTCCTTTTCCTGTTGTCCTTGACATAGTTGATGGAACCACCATTTGAGGCTTTAAGCCTATCTTCCTCTTGTACACACATGGCAATCATCTTTTCTATGTCCCATTTATCAGGGGACATGTTGTAGTTGATAACAAAGTTATCAAACTCTTTAGGCAATGATGCCATGGCAAGGTGAACAAGCAGATCAGGCTTTAGTTCCAAATCAGCATCCATGGGCTTCAGTTTAGAAGCCATGTTGCTCATCCTCAAGATGTGCTCCCTGATGCCATGTGCACCTCCTATGTACTTTTCTGTGACCAACTGCTTGAGCAGCTGGGTAGCATACACCTTTGAAGAGCTAGTGAACTGGCTCTTTATCTTTTCCAGAAACTCCCCAATGGAAGTGCACTCTGCGATTAAGCCCGCAATGGCGTTCTCAATCGTATTCTTTATAAAGACCATGCACTTTTTGTTTGCATTGACCCACTTTTGGTTCTCTAGCACATATGCCAGCTCCACTGGAGCAAAGTCCTTTTTCTTGTTCTCCCATGCAGCATCATCATCCTTTGCATCTCTGACTGGCTCTATCGGCTTGACTGGCTGTGGAGTGTCCACAATCCAGTCGACTTCAACGCAGACAAAAGCCAGATCAACTTTCTTCCTCCACTCAGTGTAGTTGTCACCCCTGAGCGTCGGAACGTCTTTGAGGCAACTCATCAGACTGTAGCCTCCTGAAATTCACAAAGATGTGAGATAACAAAACAATTGCATGCATTAATCCAACGTTGGTATAAATCAACACATACAACTGTTTGTGCAATTAAAACTATATTACCGTTGGGCAAAAGTAGAGATAAATGCACCTTTTAACATATAATGAATAAATCATGATCATGCTATTAACAATGTTGGTTATATAATAACAGAATCACAATCACTTTTAATATTACTTTATCACATCTTTCAAAATTTCAATTACCACTTTATTGCATTTAAGCAATTTATTTTAACTATTTGCAGCGGAAACATGAATTAAGAAATTCATTAACTTTAAACTTTATAGAAAAGTTTCTGTAACTTTTTGCAATCTCTAATCAAAATTTCGTTGGAAAAAAAATGAATAGAAAAAACTGTATGAAAATTTGCCCAAAACTAGACAGGAAACTATTAAAACTGTGTTCCGTTAAAAAAAAATAGGAAAAACCTATTCGGCCCGCAGCCAAAACGCGGCCCAAGGCCTACCAGGCGCGCGCGCCGACCTATGCGGCGTTTGCTATCCGCCGCTCAGCCTGCCGGCCCAGGCTTTGCAGCCCGTCAGCCTGCTGGCGTCAGCGCTGCTTCGCTGCTGGCCGTCGGATTAAATCCGACGGTCCAGCGCCACTCTCGCTCGATCAAGACGCCAGAACCGGTCGGGAGAGAAAACCCTAGCCGCATTCGCTCCCGCACACAAATTTCGAATTTTTGAAAAGTTTCACTTTGGGTTGTCAACATATTAAACAAGGATTCCAGAGATATTTTTGTTGAGCAGAAAGATGATGTTTTGCAGAAATAATATTTCAAATTTGGGGTATGGTCACTGTTTCAGATTCAAACTTTGGCAGAGGTTTGAGTTAGGTTAGAATTTGACTTTTTGTTTGAAACTTCTTGGTCAAGTTAGTATGCAGCCTGGTCAAGCTCAACTAACTGACCACACCCTTAGTTGAGTTACAGATTGCTTAATCTAAGTGTCCAAAGTAGGGTAGTCAATAATATTTTCTAGATCACAATTTTCTTCTCTTTTCTTTATTTCTTTTGCTTCTGGTTTCTTTTGGTCCTTGTGGTTCTTCTCTAATGCTTCTGTTGGTTAAGTGTGAATTAACTAATCATTTTACCACAAATTATAACACACATGAAATCATAAAAGACATATAATAGAAATCTATGCACACATGCAATATGAATGAAAAAGTTTTCTCTTGGTCCAAAATTTGGCTCTTTAATTAATAGGAAATGGATTACAGATTTTTGAGTTGTTACAATCTTCCCCCCTTAAAAAGAATCTCGTCCTCGAGATTCACTAACTACAAACTGAAAAGATTGGGAAATTCTTTCTGAAGGTAAGCTTCTCGTTCCCAAGTGGCTTCATCTTCTGTGTGATTGCTCCACTGAACTTTCAGAAACTTGATGCTTTGGGTTCGAGTGGTTCGATATGCTTCCTCGAGGATACGGATAGGCACTTCACGATAGGTCAAATCTTTGTTGATATCCACAGAACGGTGATCAATATTCTTGAAGATTTCTGGCTTCTCCGGAACTTCAAGACATTTCCGAAGTAAGGACACGTGAAAAACATCGTGCACTTCAGACAATTCAGGGGGCATTTCCAACTGATAAGACACCTCTCCTCTGCGGCCTAGTATCTTGAAGGGTCCAATATACCTTGGTGCAAGCTTTCCTTTTACTTGAAATCTCTGCATTCCCTTGAGAGGTGATACTCTAAGATAGATAAAATCTCCAATCTTGAAGGTCAGTTCTCTACGTCTCTTGTCAGCATAACTCTTCTGTCTAGACTGGGCTGCCTTGAGGTACTCACGAATCATGCAAACTTTCTCCTCAGCTTCTTGCAGAATGTCCGGTCCAAATATCTTACTGTCTCCGGTTTCAGACCAATTCAAAGGGGTACGACACTTTCTTCCATATAAAGCTTCAAATGGGGCCATTTGCAAACTGGCTTGATAACTGTTGTTGTAGGAAAACTCCGCGAAAGGCAGACAATCTTCCCACTTAGCTCCATAGGCTAGAACACAGGCTCTCAACATATCTTCAAGTATTTGATTTACTCTTTCAGTCTGTCCATCAATCTGACGGTGGTAAGCTGTGCTAAAGGCTAATTTGGTTCCCAAGGCTTGATGCAAACTTCTCCAAAATCTCGAGGTGAATTGGGTTCCTCGATCGGAAACTATGGTTTTAGGGACTCCATGCAAACTAACAATTCTGGATAGATAAAGATCTGCCAGCTGACCTGAGGTATAAGTGGTCTTGATGGGAATAAAGTGGGCAACTTTTGTCAGTCTATCCACAATGACCCAGATAGAGTCATTTCCGCGGCTAGACCTTGGAAATCCAGTGATGAAATCCATTCCAACAGATTCCCACTTCCATTCCGGAACTTGCAAAGGTTGCAGCAGTCCCGCAGGACGTTGATGTTCAGCCTTGACTCTTTGACAAATATCACACTTAGATATGAACGATGCAATCTCACGCTTCATCCCATGCCACCAAAACTGTTTCTTTAAATCTTGATACATCTTGGTTCCACCGGGATGGATGGAGTAAGGTGTCTCATGGGCTTCCTTCATAATGGCTTCTTTCAGTTCTGAATCAGCAGGCACACAAATACATCCTTTATACCAGAGAACTCCTTGATCATCCTCCTCAAATCCTGGCACCTTGCCGGAACTAATTCTGCGCTTAATTCCGTCAATACTCTCATTTCCCTTCTGGGCTTCTTTGATTTGGCTCAACAAGGTGGGTTGAAACTCAAGGTTGGCTAAGAATCCTTGACTGACTAGTTCCAATCCAAAATTTTCAAACTCTTGGTGCAACATGGGTTGCTCCTCTTTGATCCTCATATTCAATGTGCATGGCTTCCTACTCAATGCATCAGCCACTACATTGGCCTTACCGGGGTGATAATGAATTTCCAGATCGTAATCCTTGATCAACTCGATCCATCTTATTTGCCTCATGTTCAACTCCTTCTGGGTGAAAATATACTTCAAACTCTTGTGATCAGTGTAGATCTCGCAACGGTTACCCATAAGATAGTGCCTCCAGGTCTTCAAAGCGAGAACTACGGCCGCTAACTCCAGATCATGGGTTGGATAGTTTTCTTCATGAGGTCGAAGCTGCCGGGAGAGGTATGCTATGACCTTGCCTTCTTGCATTAACACACAACCAAGTCCAAGTTTGGAAGCGTCGCAATAGACATCAAAGTTCTTGGTGATATCGGGTATGGTTAGGACGGGTGCGGTTACTAATCGCTTCTTGAGCTCTTGAAAACTCTCTTCACACTTAGGGGTCCATTCAAACTTCTTGTCCTTCTTCAACAATTGGGTCATGGGTCTGGCAATACTTGAAAATCCTTCAACAAATTTGCGGTAATATCCTGCTAATCCGAGAAAACCTCTAACTTCAGTTTGAGTGGTAGGGGCTGATACGTCTCCAACGTATCTATAATTTTTGATGCTTCATGCTTGTTTTTACATCATTTGCCTATTGTTTCGTTACACTTAGTGGCACTTTTATGCATTTTCCGGAACTAACCTATTAACGAGTTGCCACAGTGCCAGTTTCCTGTTTTCTGCTGTTTTTGTGTTTCAGAAGTGATACACAGGAAATATTCTCGGAATTGGACAAAACAAGTTCCTGAAGTCTTATTTTCCCCGGAAGCTTCCAGAGATCCGAAGAAGAGTCGCAGGGGGGCCACCAGGGCCCCACACGCAGGGGCGGCGCGGCCAGGCCCCTGGCCGCGCGGGCCCCGCGTGAGGGCGCCTGGCTCCCCCTCTGACGACGCCCCTTCGCCTATAAAGACCCCCCGACGGAAAAAACCTAAGTACCCGATCTGATTTCCAGAACACATCGCGATCCGCCGCCACCGTCGACCCGAAGATCGGGAGGGTCCAGAAGCTCTTCCCGGCACCCTGCCGGAGAGGGGAATCGCCACCGGAGGTCTTCTTCATCGCCATGCTTGCCTCCGGAGCGATGAGTGAGTAGTCTACCTTGGACTATGGGTCCATAGCAGTAGCTAGATGGTTGTCTTCTCCACCATGTGCTTCATGTTTAGATCTCATGAGCTGCCCTACATGATTGAGATCACCGTTATGTAATTCTACATGTTTGGTTTGTTGGGATCCGATGAATATTGGTGTTTATGATTAAGTTGTTGTACTGAATTATATCTTTTGTTATCTCTATGTTGTTTATGATCTTGCATGCTCTCCGTTGTTAGTAGCTATCTTGGCCGAGTAGTTGCTAGTGACTCCAAGAGGGGGTATTTATGCTCGATAGTGGGTTCATGCCTCTATTTCACCTGGGGGAGTGACAGAAACCTCTAAGGTGGTAGATGTGTTGTTGCTAATAGGGAGAAAACAACATTCATATGCTCAAGGGCATATGCTTTGTTTACATTACACACTTTGCTTAATGCAATTATCTGTTGTTCGCAACTTAATACTACTGGGGTGTTCGGATTGATATCCCCGGGAGTGGATTATTAGTCATAGATGCAGTTGGATGGCGCTCTATGTATTTTGTTGTAATGCCCAGAGTAATCTCATAGTGATCTTCTTGACATATCACGTTTATCTTTATTCTATCAATTGCCCAACTGTAATTTGTTTACCCAGCATGTGTTATTTTATCTATGGAGAGACACCACTAGTGAACTGTGGATCCCGGTCCTATTTCCATCATATTGCTATCACCTGTTTACTTTACTCGCACTGTTTACTTTACTCGCACTGTTTACTTTACTCGCATACTATATTGTTTTCCACTCGATACGCTCATAACATTTGTTTCAAGCAAACCGGTGAGATTGACAACCTCATCGCAAGTTGGGAACAAAGTATTTGTTTGTGTGTGTGCAGGTTCCGCGTTGCTACTGGCCGAAGACGAGTCAACACGTATCGTTAACGGCGCCCTTGTTGGAGTGTTACTAAGCCAGTCTGCATCACCTTCAGTCGTTTGTCTCTCCTCTCCTGATCGATAAACCTTGGTTTCTTAAACTGAGGGAAAACTAGCTGCTATACTCATCATACCTTCCTCTTGGGGTTCCCAACGGGCTGGTTATTCACCACGCACAAGGACCGTCTGCTCCACGTCAACCACACGCCATCAGCTTATTTTCTGGCGCCATCAACCGGTAGCAGGGGCTTCCCATTCCATGACTGATTTGATCTTCTTTGGGTCCACTGACACTCCTCCAGCTGATAATACATGGCCTAAGAATCCAACTTCCTTCAACCAAAACTCACACTTGCTAAACTTGGCATATAGCTGATGCTCTCTTAGGGTCTCTAAGATTAATCTCAAATGAGTTGCATGCTCCTCTTCAGACTTGGAGTAAATAAGAATGTCATCAATGAAGACAACAACAAACTTATCCAGAAACTCCATGAAAACCTTATTCATGAGATTCATGAAATAGGCAGGGGCATTGGTTAATCCAAAGGACATTACGGTGTACTCATACAATCCGTAGCGGGTTGTGAAGGCGGTTTTGGGTATATCTGTTGCACGGATCTTCAGTTGATGGTATCCAGTTCTAAGGTCTATCTTTGAGAAGACTTGAGCTCCAGCCAATTGGTCAAACAAATCATCAATCTTGGGAAGAGGATACTTATTCTTGATGGTCACATCATTTAGCTTGCGGTAATCAGTGCACAGTCGGCTGGAACCGACACTTTTATCCACAAACAAGACAGGTGTTCTCCAAGTAGATGAACTTGGCTGAATCAATCCCTTACTCAAAAGGTCATCCAATTGCTTCTTTAACTCAACTAGTTCAGCTGGGTTCATACAATAGGGTCGCTGGGCTATAGATCCAGTTCCGGGGATAAGCTCAATGATAAACTCAATATCCCGATCCGGTGGCATTCCGGGTAGCTCATCGGGAAAAACATCCGGGTATTCACAGACGATGGGAACTTGCCCTAGAGTTGGTCCTGAGATACTCTTATGACATCTGATGATTTGGGGTGGTTTTACGAACACATGCTTTACTACAATTCCAGTGCTACTCTTCATGGTGATGGTCTTTTTGGCACAATCTATCACTCCTTGATGTTGAGACATCCAATCCATACCTAGGACTACTTCCAATCCTTTGGTTCCTAACACAATCAAACTTGCTAAGAATGATATCCCATGGATTTCTATGGGCACTGCCAAGCAGGTCCAACTAGCCTTTGTTATTGACCCGGGTATTTGCACAGACATGGTATTTTTCAGGGGTGTTTGTTGAAGTCCACTTTTATCCACAAATAACTTAGTGACAAATGAGTGTGAAGCTCCAGAATCAAACAGAACTCTTGCAGGAACTGAATTAACAGGGAACATACCAAGCACAACGTCGGTTGCTTCCTGAGCTTCTTCAACATTCATGTGATTCAGACGGCCTCAAGGGTGAGGCTGGTTCCTTGGTGGATAATTTTTGCCATTTCCAACATGGCGCTGTTGCTGAGCAGGAGCAGTGGTCTTGGATGCATCATTCAGCTTCTTCGGGCACTCATTGGAGTAGTGTCCCTTGATTCCGCACTCATAACAGGTAACACCAGACTTGTCACCAGACTTGGGCAGCGCAGGCGCGCCATTTGGCCTTGGAGTATTGGGATTGAAGTTGTTGCCATTAGGTCTTGGAGGTGCACGGTTGAAGTTATGGCCGGTCAGACGGTTGGGAAAGTTGGGACGTGGAGCAGGTGCAGATGGCCTCATAGGTCTAGGGGCAAAACCCATAGGTTGATTTCCCCTTGGCTTCTGCGAGTTGCTTGAGTTGCCTTGATACATCATACGGCGCTTGCGGTTCTCTGCAGCTTGCTTGAGTTTGCCTTCCATCTGAATGGCAGAGTCAACCAATGACTCCAGGTCTGCAAAGGGAATGCTGACTAAGACACATTGCATCTCATCATGAAGTCCATTCAGAAACCTCTCTTGCTTCTTCTCATTGGTGTTGGTGTCATCTGGGGCATACCTAGACAAGGTAAGGAACTTGTCACGGTAGTCAACCACAGATAGGGAACCTTGCTTCAGATTTCTGAACTCATCTCTCATCCTTTTGACTAATCCCAAAGGAACATGGGCTTTGCTGAACTTGCTCTTGAACTCCTCCCAAGGCATCACATACCCTTGGGATTGCATTGCACGGGTGCTATCCCACCAAGCTCTTGCGGCTCCAGCAAGATAGTGGGTGGTGTACAAGACCTTCTCATTCTCGCCTACTCCGGCGACTTCCAGATTGTTCTCCATTGTGTGAAGCCAATCATCAGCATCTAAGGGTTCTTCAGACCTAGTGAACATAGGTGGGTTGGTGTTTTGGAAACTCCTTAACTTGGATCGGTGATCACCATTGCCATTGTTCTCTCCTTCACCATGGCCATTTCCATTGCCATTGTTGTGGTTCATTGCCATCTGGGCTAGCTGCTGAAGAGTGGCCAAGTTAGCTTGGCGCTCAGCTCGGGCTGCTTCCCGGTCTTCCATGATCAACCTTAGCAGTTGTGCTACTTCCGGGTTCGGGGGTGGGGGTACTCGCGGCATCTGAAGATAATGGGTGTAAGACAAGAGGGAAAAACTAATTGCTAAGATTTAAATGTAACATGGATGATGCAATTTTGTCTTACTAAGGCCTTAAGGGCCAAATTCATATTTCATTCAACAACATCAAACATACCATACATACGAGTTCACACAATTACAAATGGTTTACATCAAACCATTGCGACTCGTCTACTAGAGAGGGGGATACAACTCACACCTACATGAAGTGACCTAAGTGAACTCATAGCTAGATAACACTTGGATCTCCAATCTAAACATCAGGATCCTCGGGGTCTTCCTCCTCATCATCCTCAATGAATCCAACATCCTCATCATTCTCCTGATCATCAAGGTCCTCCATGAAGTCATCCTCGTCACTAACGAGGGCATTATCCTCCTTGCGTAGGTCAATGCCTTCCTCCTCACCAAGGTGGCTCTCTAGATCTTCAATGTACTCAGTCAGCTCAGCCACATTGGCCTTCAACTCTTCAATGGTCTGATCCCTTTCCTCGCGCTGGCGGCGAAGGCTCTTGCGATCCCTAGCAAGGATCCTGATGGTGCTCCTTGCCTCCACAAGTGCGAAGTGCTCAAGGTTGGCCTTGGTACGGGCACGATCTGCCTCCTGCTGAGTGGAGTATAGCAAGAAGTCCATGTGATCTGCATATGTACTCGGCTCATTTTGCCCTGGCATGTTTGCGGGACGCCCTTCCGCATCACGCCGAGCAAAGTTCCTAAAGCGCTCCACCTGGACCTCCTCAACATGCAGTCCGCATAAGCGGGCAAGCATCTCCTGCATACCTCGGACCAAACCATCAGCCCAAGTGTTCTCCACAAGCTCAAACTTGATCCTTGGAGAACTTAAATCTCCCTTCTTGCCACGGCAACTTGCCCTGATAAGCCACCGTAGCTCTCCATCCGGGTGCTCATTGAGCACGGCTCCCTTGAACTCCGGATACAGACGATCCAGGAACAAGGTCAGGGTAGTGAGGTCGCGCTCGAAAACAAGGCTACCACCATGGCCCAACTGGTATTGCTCAGTGAACACCGGGGCCATCTACAAAATTTTAGATTAGATTAAGTTAGTGACCAACTCAAGTGTGCAAAATTTTAAGTAGGCAAAAACTGAATCATCTACAAAGCTTTGTAAAATAGATAGGAAAGACTAAGCAATTTTAAACCATTACTTAACTCTTTGCTTTTATAAAGGTTTCATCTAACGCCCATTCTAACTAAGGTCTCCTATGGTCAGCCTAGGCTCTGATACCAACTTGTAACACCCCCGAATTTATAACAAATTCGAAGTGCCCGTTATGTATTCCACCACAATCCCAGAATCATTGTTGTGATACACATAACGTAGTTGGTAACCAGTTCCATAGACATTACAATACGAATAGTTCAAATACAATGGTCATAGTGACCAAGTTCATATTACAACACAATATAGCAGCGGAAATAACGTCTTTGGGTCCATGCCTTCACCCTACAGGCAATGGCGACTCAGGAGATGATCTTAGTTCTGGTACTCATCTTCATAACCTTCCTCCGGATATTCCTCCCCATAGTCTGGCCAAGTTGATAGCCAGGGACACAGCCATGAGTACATTGGATGCACTCGCAAACCATCTTATAAACAAAATGATGAAGTAGATATGCAAGGTTGATATGGTGGACTAAGCACTAAGTTTATTTGCAAAAGCTAGTTTTATTTCCCAAGAATGTTCATTAGTAGAGAAGAAGATTTAATTCTCTAAGTAAATCTAAAGAGGAACTTCAAGTGTTGGTCAACATCAATGTCAAGTCAAGTCATTCACCAAGTTCACCATAAGTTGTTAACATTCTTGATAAAAGTCAAGTACAGCTTGCCAACTGTCCATGACCGCGGACGCGGCTATTCGAATAGTTTTGAAACCTCTGCAGAGGGGTACACTTTACCCACAAGATTCGATAAATCTGCCGGGAGAAATCCACGGTTCGCCATACACCAAGTATGCGAGTTTCAGATAATCAAACAAACTCTTTCACTTGTCTACTCTAGTATAGGATCCTTTCCTAGAGCCCGAGATACGGACATCTCCGTTTCGGCATCTCTAGTTTTGCCCGTTACAGGATGCTGTATGAATGGAAATTTCCACCCGGTTCGGAAGTACCCGCGCATGGTGCACTTCTATAAAGGATGATACAAGGTCTCCCATACTAGGGTAAACAAGCTACGGACTAAGCCCCTTCCCATTTAGGGGTAATGTGGTCGTACGGTATGGTTGGCTCACATGGTACATCACTTATTATCATTTCAAAATACATTCCCTAGTCCTTAGTCAATATTATTTTTCTTTCGGAAAACCACCAGGTATAAGTAGTCTCCCATTTCAAGCTTTCAAGTTCAAGTCACCACGTTCAAATAGGTTTCCCCTATAGATGACCGCAATTTTATTAGCGACTAAGCAGCTACCATGAGTGATGCTACAACTAAGGGGAATATTGGATAAACTCAGCTTGATGCTCTGGTTAAGCAAGATATCCCTACACAATTATTATTCTACTCTAGCAATTCAATAATGAAATTTACTTAGAAACAAATAGAATGCAATAGGAAAACTAGGCATGTGGAGTATGCTTCAAAAGATGGCTTGCCTTGGTTGGCAAAGTGTCCGGGGTAGTCTTCTTCTTCTTGATAAAATTCCCCCTCAATATCCTCCTCAGCAACACTAGCGTCTAATAACGAATAAACACAATGCACACAATCACTACACAATACTAACCACACTCCAAGCACACATACTTGTTTTCAAATAATAGAATTCATATTGGATTTTATTGAGTTGGGTTGCAAGTTTTCTTCCAAGTTTTCATTAAGTGTGCAAGTTAGATTTTTCTACCATGAGCCATATGTTGTTTACTTTCTTAGCATTGGTATGAAACTAGGGGTATTAGGGCTAGTTCAAGTGAAGAGGGATTAATTAAGTAAATTGGTAGTGAGGGAAAAATTAAGCTAAGTGTATATTGGGGATCTATCATTGTATGCTACACACTAGGGTGGGATTAGGGCTTAATTGATAGCACTAACAAAGTTTTAGTTGACTGAGGTTGGACTAAACAGTAGGTAAGTTAACTAGTGAGTTCATAAACCAAGTTTCAGAATTTTAGGAGGTTTAAACAATTTTCTAGAATTTTCCTAAGATTAAGAAGGCTATGGTCAAAGTATTCTTATTAAATTAAATCACTAACTCAAATTGGATTCTAACCAGTTTCAGAAGCTAGATAATTTCCTAAGATTTCCAACGCATATTTATTTGCTAGAAATAGATTTCTAAATCTCCGGGAATTTAAATTTGAAAATCAACTCTGAAACAAATTTAAAACGGGCGGGAAATAAAAAAAATCGCAGGTCGAATTCTAACGAGAACGGGGCCGCGCCGGGGGTTTCCGAACAGGCCGGCCCAAATACCGCTTCGCAGGGCGGGAGGCCTTTCTAATTTTAAACCTGACGGGTGGGGCCTACGCGTCAGGTCACTTAACTAACCGGACCGGTACGCTGCCGTTGGATTCTAATCCAACGGCGCGTCTGCGTCGTGTTCATCGGCGAGGGCGGAAGCTCACCGGCGTGCAGAGAGGAAGAGGACGGCGACGGCGAGGGACGTAGGGGAAGAAGAGCTTGACGGCGCGGGGCGGAAAAGGTTCCGGCGGCACTCCTCCTCCACTTCCCGGCGTCCGTTTGTCCAACGGTGGCCGAACGCGGTGGCGCCACCCGCGTCCAGGAGCTCGCCGGCGGTGCTGGCTACATCGAACGAGAGCGAACTGGAGGAAGAGAGGTTGTCTGGGAGCTTGCTGGGGATGGTGTGGGTTCAATGGCGTGCTCGGAGGGGGTTTTTATAGGCCAGGAGGCCGGGGGCAGGGATGGCCAGAAGGTGGCTGGTGCGGGGGGGTCTGGCGACGTGCAACGGCAACGCCGGGCGTGGCGGCCTTGGGAGCGTGCTGGCGGGGTTTGGTCTTGGCATCGGGGCACTGTGGGCAGGCGTTGGCGAGATCATGCCGGTCGGCATCGTGCAGAGAGCAGAGGGAAAGAGAGGGGGGTCCGGGCGGTTTCCTCCCTGTCTTCCATGTCTCATGGCCCGGGTCGGGGCAGGGGAGGCTGGGGCTCGACCGAGGGGGAGTCCATGGGCATGGCTACAGGGCTAGGGCGCACGATATCGGCGTCATCCACAGTGGCTTCGATTTTCCTGGATTTCGCCCACCAAGTGTTCGGTCAAATGCCCGCAAGAATTCAAATTTTGAATTTTTGAAAAGTTTCACTTTGGGTTGTCAACATATTAAACAAGGATTCCAGAGATATTTTTGTTGAGCAGAAAGATGATGTTTTGCAGAAATAATATTTCAAATTTGGGGTATGGTCACTGTTTCAGATTCAAACTTTGGCAGAGGTTTGAGTTAGGTTAGAATTTGACTTTTTGTTTGAAACTTCTTGGTCAAGTTAGTATGCAGCCTGGTCAAGCTCAACTAACCGACCACACCCTTAGTTGAGTTACAGATTGCTTAATCTAAGTGTCCAAAGTAGGGTAGTCAATAATATTTTCTAGATCACAATTTTCTTCTCTTTTCTTTATTTCTTTTGCTTCTGGTTTCTTTTGGTCCTTGTGGTTCTTCTCTAATGCTTCTGTTGGTTAAGTGTGAATTAACTAATCATTTCACCACAAATTATAACACACATGAAATCATAAAAGACATATAATAGAAATCTATGCACACATGCAATATGAATGAAAAAGTTTTCTCTTGGTCCAAAATTTGGCTCTTTAATTAATAGGAAATGGATTACAGATTTTTTGAGTTGTTACACCTGCCGGTGAGACTTTCTTTTCCCTTTTCTTCTGCGAGATCAACTTTCTACCGAAAAGAATCTAGAACCTAGCAAGTCGCTCTGATACCATTGTTTAAATCCGATCTGGATCAACTAGTCTAGATAACCTCTGTAGTAATCTTTCTCTGTTAAGAGTTGACAAGAATCTGAGAGAGAAAGGGATCAGAGAGAGAGGGGTAACCTGCTCCTTGACTCGAGGAAGACGAGCCGGTGGCCATGGCGATGGGTGGTGGCGAGGTCGTGGGTATGTGGTGGCGGCGGTGCTTCCCGTGGCTTAGCGCTAGCCCTAGATCGGTAGGGGTATCGGTGGGTCGAGAGCAACGCGATGAACCTCGTATCGTGTGTCTGGCCCCCACCTCTTTATTTCGGTTGGACGCCCCCGATCAGGACGCGAGAGGGGGAGTGGATAGAGTCGTTGGACTCGATCCCCTGTGAGATCAATCTAACAGCTAGTACTCCCTCCGTTTACAAATATATGATGTTTTAGTTTTTGTGAAGCTAATGTATCTAGACATCTTTTAGTGTATAGATTCAAGCGAACCTATACACTAAAAGATGTCTAGATACATTTATTTCACAAAACTAAAACATCTTATATTTCCGAACGGAGGGAGTAGAATAACGCAGCATTTCGATCCATCTTCCTCGCTGGTCGCTCCTCGAAAAGTTGAGCTATGCTCGCAAGTAGACTTAATTGAGGTCGTGTGATCAACCGATGTACTACTCCGAACTGCTAGAGAGTTGAGACGAAGGAACGAGTCCACTTTTAATGTCTGAATCCGAATTTAGAGGTTCGGGTTTCAGCTTCATGATGCGGTGGTACGGACCTACGAATGGTGTTGAGGGGACACTGCCATGATAGCAGTCCAGCCGGTCTAGTTGTGGTAATGACGGGGATAAGCCAGGGAACGGTGAGGATGATAGCGGCAAAAAAGTTCAATGCCTATTATAACGGTTGGCATAGAAAAAACTTTTTTTGACAATGGGGTAGAAAAAACTTGATTGAGATTTCTAAACTTTTCAAGAGTTGTCAAATTTGTATTCCGGTTCCTGATGGCATAATTGTGCCATATATCCATTTTGTGAGACGTTAACGTACGGAGCATCCACCGTCCGATCTCCATCGGATCTTGAAGTTAACACGCCGTGCAATGCAGTTGATGAACAAACCCTGTCGTGCTATAGTACTACTCCACTTGAAGAGAGAAGGTACATGGTGGTGGATGGCAATTCAAGACCTTGCAGTTGCATCTTGCAGCTTGCAGGCCAGGCATGGCTATTAATTCACGGTAGCGGATGGATGCGGGAGGGACCGGCGGGCGCAGGCAGCGTTTATGAGGAGCAATGGCGGAGTACGGCCACTGTGGTCATGAGGTTCAAGTGAGCGATCCTGAAAGATGCAGCGCAGGCGAGCTGATGGGGGACAGCCAGTCCTGCGTGTGTGTTAACACATGAGTAATGCAAGTGCAGGGTGCCAAAACTGCACCGGCAGCAAACAGCCAACTGTTCATCATAAACCTCTCGATCCCATGGACACACTCATCAACACCACCCACGCTTACCAACGTTCTCATTACCATTCTATCAGGAACTTTGACAAAGTGTACTAGGTAAAGATACAAACTTAATATTGATAGTCCATTGATCAAGAGAAATTCGACCATGTGAATGTCCCACTTATTAGCATGTTTTACCGGTTCTCTAGTAAAAAACATATATCCAATGAATTCAGTTGTTATCTCAGAATATCATAACGTATAAATTAAGATCTGCGCGGTGAAAAATCTTGATATGGCCTATAGGTTGGATCCGGAGATGGATGGCGATCCTGGGTCGTCCCCTTCTTGACAACACCTCCTTGGATAACATACCCTGCAATAAGAATCGTGCCAACGGTGGTGGTCGATGTTGAGATTTTAATCTTGCGTGTGGTTGACAGCTTCAGGACAAATTTTGGCCCCGTATTTCGGGAACTTTTGCATGGTGACATGTTTCAAAGATGAGCTATTTTGAGGCGCTCCATCTTATCTTACCTCTTAAAGAGGCAAAATAAGAAGTTAAAATTGACTTTCCATTTACCAACAAAATGTTAACCAAGTGAATGTCCCACTTATAGCAGTTTTACCGGCTTTCTAGTAAAATTAAAGATTTTAATGCATTTAATTATTGTTTCATAACATACTAATCATACTGATCAAGATCTGTTCGGTGAAAATTCCTTACCTAGCCTTTGTGGTTGGATCTGGCGACGACTGAACGGATCGTAACGGCACCTAGAGGGGGGGGGGGGGTTGAATATGTGCTACTTAAATTGTAATTTTTTTTCAATTTAGGCTTGACACAAAAGGTAAATTCTCTAAATATGCAACTAGGGTGAATTTACCTATATGACAACTAGCAAGCTAAGCAAGATACAACAAGTAAAGGCAATAAAGGATAGAGGAAACCGAGAGTGGAGCACACGGAGACACGGATGTAATTCCCGTAGTTCCTTCCTTTTTAGGGGAAGTACGTCTACGTTGGAGAGGTGTGGTTGCCACAAAGGCCTAACCAACGCCACAAAGGCTCACCCTATTCTCCGGTGCAAGCTTCCGCCACAAAGGCCTAGCTCACTTTCCACTAAGGGGTTCCTCAAGGCGGAACCGGCCTTTACAATCTTGGAGAACATATCCACAACTGAATCGGAGGCTCCCAAGGACAACACAATGCTGTCAAACAACAAGTATCAAGATATCAATCACACAAATCAAAGTCAAGGGACATAAGGGAACCCAAGACACAAGGGCCCTCAAGCAAATGAGAGGGGAAAGTAAATCGCTTCGGTGAGGATGTAGATCAAGGCCTTCTCCTTCGATTCTCCAAAGATCAAGAGCTTTGGTGGGTTGAGGGAGGAGATCTTGTGATTTTGGTGGCTCCAAATGAGGTGTTCTTCTTGTGCAGGACGAGCAGCTTGAGGTGGAAGAAGGGGAGGGGTATTTATAGCCCCTCCCAAAATGTAGCCGTTGCTGTCTTGGAGGGGCGGATTATCCGGCCAAAGTATGGTCGGATTATCCGGTCAGCCGGAATATCCGGCCCGGAATGAAATCTCCGGGCCAAAAATCCACCCTGGTTACTGGGTGACGCCGATCTTGGTCCTTAGCCATTTTTCTGAAGCCTCGCAGGGGGGCGGATTATCCGGCCCCTGGCCGGATTATCCGGCCCCGTATCTGGGTGACGCCGAGCTAAGTCCTTAGCCATTTTTTCGAAGCCTCGCAGGGGGGGCGTATTATCTGGCCCCTGGCCGGATTATCCGGCCCCGTATCTGGGTGACGCTGAGCTAAGTCCTTAGCCGTTTTTCCAAAGCCTCGCAGGGGGGCGGATTATCCGGCCTCTGGCCGGATTATCCGGCCCCATATCTGATTGACGCCGACCTTGGGACTTAGCCGAAATTCTTCGAACTGAAAATCTGCACCACTTAACACACACTTAAATTCCTAATGTTGTTATCTAACACACAAAATACGAGGGATACAAAGTATGCACTTTCAATCTCCCCCTTTTTGGTGTTAGATGACAACACTAGGATTTGCAAGAGAGACAATTATTTCAAATAACAAATATTTGAGCAAGTAGCAAAGCTCCCCCTAAATGTGTGCAACTCCACTTTTAAGTTCGAAGAAGTAGCACTTGAGTTTGTAGAGAGCATACCACTTGATAGAAGATTCAATCAATATGGAATTCCGAAGATGATAATGATGAGACATCAAATTCCATAGCCATCTCACACATATACCATGAGCTCATAAGGAACAAGTAATACATATTTGAATAGTTGAACGAGCATAATGTTCCACAAGAACATAGAACATAGTCTCATACACACCATAGTAGCAAATAAACCACAAATATTGTTCCAAACTTAAAGCAAATAAATAAGAAGAAACACAAGCGCCAAATGAATGATAAACGCGCAAGCTTGTATTCCCACCCATGCAAATCCCGAGATAATCCTAATAGAACTACTTCTCCCCTTTGGCATCAAGACACCAAAAAGGGAGAAGAGCGATGCTACATGCCCCGAGGAATCAATCCTCCCAATCATCAAGGTTGTCGGAGTCGTTAGCATAGTCATCTCCGCCAGCATCGTCATCACCTCCAGCATCTTCATCCTCCACGTCCTCCTCAGCCTCTGCATGAGTATCGCCTGTAGGAGCATCTGGAGTAGCAAAGAGATGCTTCTACATATCAACCCAGTTGTAGCGATCGGTGTTCCATGCCTCATAGGAAGTAGCTGCGGTAGGAGTGGGCTCGGCAGTTTGTGCACCACTGAGACGGTGTAGAATCAGCTGCTGATTGTCCTGAATGGTCTTCCTCACTACGTAGGCCTGATAGTTCTCACGGTGGATCTCAACCTTCATGCAAAGAACGTTCCTCTCAAACCAACTGAGCTTCCTCACTTCTCTGGACATAGCAGTAGCAGCAGCCCTCTGATCACAAGTAGAAGCACTCGACCTCGCATCAGCCATGAAGGTACTAGGAAAAGCAGTGGAAGGAGCAGGAGTCTTCTTCCTCTTGACATACATCTTCTTGACTAGGTGCTCCACACAATCATCATTGATATCATAATCTCCAAGGGCATGCTTGATGAGAAGCATGATGTAAGGGGCATATGGAAGTGTGTTCCTCTGAATGATAGCATCCTTAATCTCATAAAAGATAAAATCCATCACATCAAGAGTGAAGTCCTCATCCGGGTCGGTAGAAGTAGCACACTGATGAGCAAGGAAGAGGAGGTCAATTAGTGAGGTGCGGATGGCATCATTGTTACCACCACTAGGAGCAATGTTCTCTCTGAAAATGCGGACCAGCTGATCATAGAGAGGATGCAAACCATTGATGAAACCGACAACACCTGTGGAGTCATAGAGGTCATAGAGCTTGTCCTTGTCGGGCTTTGTCCCCGGAGAGTGAACACGGCGACCCACTGGATTCTCCCCATCATAAGCATACCCCAAGAGAGAAGCAAACACAGAGAAATCCGTTGTACATTCATGCTCTCTAGACATCCACTTCATTGACTTCTGAGGATTAGGCAAGATCACAAGAGTGGCATAAAAATGCTTGATGAGGCCAGGGTTATAGTTGCACTGTAAGGTAGCTAGCTCAGTCAATCCCATCTTCTCAATCACAGAAAGAGCTTCATCAAAGTAGGTCTTGCTGCGAAGGTGATCGAGGACAAGAGGATGCAGCAGACGAGTTGGATTCTTGAAGGACTCATAGATATCACGGTAGATGGCCCACTGCTCCTCACACCAGAAACCACGGTCCTCAATGTCTTCATCTCTGGGTGTGGCGTACCAATTGTTGCTCCGCACAAGAATGTAGTCAGGCTCAGGCATGGACTTGTAGTTTGGTCTAGTGTCTTTCCCTTTGCGACGACGGGCTTGAGCCTTGGCAACCTTTTCTTTCTGAGCATTCCTTGCAGCTTCCCTCTGACGCTGACGGAGCACAACCTCATCAACTAGGACTTTTTATTCATTCGGAACAAGCCGACGCTAGCGCTTCGGTAAGCTCGAACCACCTGTGAGAGAGATAGACATGGGTAGCAAGGGGATAAGCAGATGCACACGAGTTACTGAAGGAAGATCAATAATCAAGTTGTATGAAAGGACAAACTTCACACAATGAATCAAATTTGTGACAGCAACTTAGGAAAAAATTCGAGAAAAAAATTGCTTAGGTGAGAGAGCAAACATGGAGTGGTTCTCGGCACTTGACATTGCAAGAACAAATCAACGAAAAATCCAATGCAAGTGCCTTCCCATATCAAAGTAAGAAACAACACCAAGAAAGAACACCAAGGCTTCAAATAAGATATGCAAGGAATCAACTCTTCAAAAAGAAGAGGTCGGTGGCCGAGGCCACCATGTATGAGTGTTATGGCATTGGACCACGAAGATGTATCTTGGGTCCATAACCACTACTCGCCATTGAAGCTCATATATCACAAAAATGATATCTAAGAGAATGATATAATTACTATCGGCATTATGGGGGGAGGGATGGCCCAATTAATTAGGACCGCACTCCCCCTATTTCCATGCCCACACCTAAACCAAACAAGTATTGAATATAGGTGAAATTGCAAGATGCTCAAGCCACACTCCTTGAATCAATGATATTTAGCTTATTCCTCAAATATCTAAATCTTGCTTCATCAAGAGGCTTCATGAAAATATCGGCAAGTTGATCATTGGTGCAAACATATGCAAGCTCAATATCTCCACAGGCAACATGATCTCTAATAAAATGATTTTGGATCTCAATATGCTTGGTTCTTGAATGTTGCACCAGATTATAGGCGATCTTGATAGCACTTTCATTGTCACATAAAAGAGGCACTTTGTCACAAATGACACAATATTCCTTTAAAGTTTGCCTCATCCACAACAATTGAGTGCATCCACTTGCGGCGGCAATGTATTCGGCTTCGGCGGTGGAGAGAGATATACAATTTTGCTTCTTAGAAGACCAACACACCAAATACCTACCAAGAAATTGGCAAGCTCCGGAGGTTGATTTCCTATCATCCTTGTCACCGGCCCAATCCAAATCCGTGAAGCCACAAAGAGAGAAATCCGAGCCTTTGGGATACCAAAGCCCATAAGTTGGGGTATGAACCAAATATCGAAAGATCCTCTTAACCGCCATAAGGTGGCTTTCTTTAGGAGCGGCTTGATACCTTGCACACACACCTACACTCAACACAATATCGGGTCTAGATGCGCAAAGGTAAAGTAAAGAACCGATCATAGAACAGTATACCTTTTGATCCACGTCTTTACCATTGGGATCTAGTTTAAGATAACATTTAGTGGCCATTGGTGTGGCGGTCCCATTTAGTTCCTTCATCTTGAACCTCTTGAGCATGTCTTGGACATATTTGGCTTGATTAATAAAAGTCCCTTCTTTCAATTGCTTGATTTCAAAACCAAGAAAGAACTTCATTTCGCCCATCATAGACATCTCGAACCTATCGGTCATAAGCTTTGAGAATTCATCATTAAAAGCTTTGTTAGTAGAGCCAAAGATAATATCATCAACATATAGTTGGCATACAAAAAGCACCCCGTTGAACCTCTTAGTAAAAAGAGTGCGATCGATTTGCCCAACTTCAAACCCACGGTCTAACAACAACTCCCTAAGGTGCTCGTACCACGCACGTGGGGCTTGTTTAAGGCCATAGAGTGCCTTATGGAGTTTGTAGACATGGTTAGGAAAATTGAGGTCCTCAAACCCCGGGGGTTGCTGATACGTCTCCAACGTATCTATAATTTTTGATGCTCCATGCTTGTTTTTACACCATTTGCCTATTGTTTCGTTACACTTAGTGGCACTTTTATGCATTTTCCGGAACTAACCTATTAACGAGTTGCCACAGTGCCAGTTCCCTGTTTTCTTCTGTTTTTGTGTTTCAGAAGTGATACACAGGAAATATTCTCGGAATTGGACGAAACAAGTTCCTGAAGTCTTATTTTACCCGGAAGCTTCCAGAGATCCGAAGAAGAGTCGGAGGGGGGCCACCAGGGCCCCACACGCAGGGGCGGCGCGGCCAGGCCCCTGGCCGTGCGGGCCCCGCGTGAGGGCGCCTGGCTTCCCCTCTGACGACGCCCCTTCGCCTATAAAGACCCCCCGACGGAAAAAACCTAAGTACCCGATCAGATTTCTAAAACACATCGCGATTCGCCGCCACCGTCGACCCGAAGATCGGGAGGGTCCAGAAGCTCTTCCCGGCACCCTGCCGGAGAGGGGAATCGCCACCAGAGGTCTTCTTCATCACCATGCTTGCCTCCAGAGCGATGAGTGAGTAGTCTACCTTGGACTATGGGTCCATAGCAGTAGCTAGATGGTTGTCTTCTCCACCATGTGCTTCATGTTTAGATCTCATGAGCTGCCCTACATGACTGAGATCACCGTTATGTAATTCTACATGTTTGGTTTGTTGGGATCCGATGAATATTGGTGTTTATGATTAAGTTGTTGTACTGAATTATATCTTTTGTTATCTCTATGTTGTTTATGATCTTGCATGCTCTCCGTTGTTAGTAGCTATCTTGGCCGAGTAGTTGCTAGTGACTCCAAGAGGGGGTATTTATGCTCGATAGTGGGTTCATGCCTCTATTTCACCTGGGGGAGTGACAGAAACCTCTAAGGTGGTAGATGTGCTGTTGCTACTAGGGAGAAAACAACATTCATATGCTCAAGGGCATATGCTTTGTTTACATTACACACTTTGCTTAATGCAATTATCTGTTGTTCGCAACTTAATACTACTGGGGTGTTCGGATTGATATCCCCGGGAGTGGATTATTAGTCATAGATGCAGTTGGATGGCGGTCTATGTATTTTGTTGTAATGCCCAGAGTAAATCTCATAGTGATCTTCTTGACATATCACGTTTATCTTTATTCTATCAATTGCCCAACTGTAATTTGTTTACCCAGCATGTGTTATTTTATCTATGGAGAGACACCACTAGTGAACTGTGGATCCCGGTCCTATTTCCATCATATTGCTATCACACGTTTACTTTACTCGCACTGTTTACTTTACTCGCACTGTTTACTTTACTCGCATACTATATTGTTTTCCACTCGATACGCTCATAACCTTTGTTTCAAGCAAACCGGTGAGATTGACAACCTCATCGCAAGTTGGGAACAAAGTATTTGTTTGTGTGTGTGCAGGTTCCGCATCACCTTCAGTCGTTTGTCTCTCCTCTCCTGATCGATAAACCTTGGTTTCTTAAACTGAGGGAAAACTAGCTGCTATACTCATCATACCTTCCTCTTGGGGTTCCCAACGGGCTGGTTATCCACCACGCACAAGGACCGTCTGCTCCCACGTCAACCACACGCCATCAGCTTATTTTCTGGCACCATCAACCGGTAGCAGCTTCTTTTCTGGCGCCATTGCCGGGGAGGAAGAGAAGACTTCTGCGAGGGGAGTTTTTCGCACACACATCCTTTACTTTGTTATTGTTTTGCTTTACTTTATTTATTTTACCTGCATTGCTTTTTATCAAAAACCCAAAAAAATTAGAATCCTTGGTAGTTGTTTTTACTTGTTTACTTTTGTTTTGCTGAAATGGCCAATCCTGAAAACACCAAGTTGTGTGACTTTACTAGCACAAACAATAGTGATTTTATCTGCACTCCGATTGCACCACCTGCTACTGCTGCAAATTTTTATGAGATTAAGCCTGCTTTATTGAACCTTGTTATGAAAGAGCAATTCTCTGGTGCTAGTACTGAAGATGCTGCAGCTCATCTCAACAATTTTGTTGAGCTATGTGAGATGCGGAAATATAAGGATGTTGATAGTGATATTATTAAGCTCAAGTTGTTTTCTTTTTCTTTGAGAGGAAAAGCTAAAGATTGGTTGCTGTCTTTGACTAAAAATAGTATTGATTCTTAGGCTAAGTGTAAGGATGCTTTTATTGGTAGATACTATCCTCCTGCTAAGATTATATCCTTGCGTAGCAATATTATGAAGTTTACTCAGTTTGATAATGAACATGTTGCTCAAGCTTGGGAAAGAATGAAATCTATGATAAAAAATTGCCCCACTCATGGACTGACTACTTGGATGATTATCCAAACTTTTTATGCATGACTGAATTTTTCTTCAAGGAACCTACTTGATTCAGCTGCTGGAGGCACTTTTATGTCCCTTACCTTGGGCGCCGCATCAAAGCTACTCGACAACATGATGGTAAATTATTCTGAATGGCACACCGAGAGAGCTCCACAAGGTAAGAAGGTAAATTCTGTTGAGGAAACCTCTTCCTTAAATGATAAGATTGATACCATTATGGCTATGCTTGCTAATGATAGGACTCATGTTGATCCTAATAATGTTCCTTTGGCCTCTCTGGTTACTCAAGAAGAGCATGTTGATGTGAATTTCATTAGAAATAATAATTTTAACAACAATGCTTATAGAAACAATTTTGCAAGTAACAATTATAGGCCGTATCCTTCTACCAATGGTAATGGTTATGGTAACTCTTATGGTAATTCCTACAACAACACTAGGGCCGCACCCTCCGAGCTTGAGGTAATGCTCAAGGACTTCATCGGTAAGCAAACTGCTTTTAACAAGTCTTTTGAGGAAAAGTTAGGCAAAATTGATATTCTTGCTTCTAAAGTTGATAGCCTTGCTCATGATGTTGAACCTCTGAAATTAAAAGTGTTTCCTAATGATGTGAAAGAGAGCAATGTTCTTGCTACCGCTAATGCTATCCAAGTTGGAATTGATGAAAATATTAGATTGTTAGCGGAATTGCATGCCAGGTGGGAAAGAGAAGATAAGATGGCTAGAGAGAAGAAGGTATGTACTATTACTACCTCTAATGATGTTGCTCCTAATGCTAGCAATCCTCTTACTTTGATTGGTGTAGAGAAAACTCCCACTCCTTGTGTTAAAAAAGCCTAAAACTGCCAAAACTTTTTCTCAAAAGAGTGCTGAAATTTTTCGGAGTGTGGGAGATGATAGCTCTATTTCTTTTAATGATTTTGATGTTTATGGCTGCAATATATCTGAAGTAATTTTGTTCTTGCAAAAGCTTGCTTTGACTCCCAATGCTAGTTCTTTAAATATTGCTTTTACTAAGCATATTACCAATGCTCTTATAAAAATTAGGGATGAAAAGTTGAAGCAAAAAGCCTCTGTTCCCAAGAAGTTAGAAGATGGTTGGGAACCCATCATTGATATGCATGTTAATGGTTATGATTGCCATGCTTTATGTGATCTAGGTGCTAGTATTTCTATCATGCCTAGAAAGATTTATGACATGCTTCATTTACCACCACTTGAAAAGTGTTATTTTGATGTTCCTATTGCTGATGTTGCTAAGAAGAAACCTTTGGGAAGAATTAATGATGTTCTTATTGTGGTTAACAATAACCTTGTTCCAGTTGATTTTCTTGTTATGGACGTTGAATGCCATGCTTCATGTCCTATTATTTTGGAAAGACCCTTTCTTCGAACTGTAGGTGCCATCATTGATATGAGGGAAGGCACCATCAAATATCAATTCCCACTAAAGAAAGGTATGGAACACTTCCCTAGGAAAATAAAGAAATTACTTTTTGACTCTATTCTTAGAGCAAATTATGAGCTTGATGCTTCATCACTTGATATTACTTGATTCGCAATTTTCAGCGCCTAGCTCAAAGGCGTTAAAGAAAAGCACTCTTGGGAGATAACCCAATGTTTTCTTTTCAGTACTTTTTCTTTTATTTGAGTCTTGGAAGTCATTACTACTGTAATGACCGCTCCTTATCTTGTTTATTTCATTTTTGTGCCAAGAGAAGCCTCTAATTCGAGTGAGGTAAAGATTTGGGGATGTTGCTGTCCTGAAACTGTTTTCGGTGCTGCACCGTAAAAATTCGTGAAAATTCTCTGTTTATCTTTTGGACCTGTGATTTCTTGTGCATATGCCCCAGGTTATATCCAAACTTCCGTTAGTTGAACACTTTTTTATTTGAGCAACAGAAAATCCCTCAAAAATTCGACCTTTGTCAGCTGTTCAGTTTTGACAGATTTCTGCCAATATTTGTGTTTGCCACTTTATCGCTTTCTTTTGAGTTCTTTTGATCACGGAACTTTTGGGGATGTTGCTACAGTAGTATCTACTATATATGTGGTGGTTTTGAGTTGAAACCTGAATGAAATAGATGATTGATTTGGTTTTCTCCTTGATGCTTTATTTGGGTTGACTTGGCGCATGCTCACACATGTTAGACTCTTACAAAGTCGCCAATAGCCTTCATGATCATTTAGTTTTTGACTTTTGATGCCATCTTATGCTTCTTTTAATGTCGCTTTGTCGCTTTGCATGATTATGGCCATTATTGCTCTCTTAGTTGGTCGCTCCCAGTCTTTTGCTAGCCCTCGCCTTGTACTGAGTATGAGCTCTACTCGTGCATCCAACTCCTAAAAGCCAAAGTTTTCCAAAGTGTCCACCATACATACCTACTAGCAATTTGCTATTCTAAGTAAATTTGACTTGCTTTTATTTTCTCTTCAAATTAAACTCTTACCAGTGTTATGCGAAATTCGGTCAGTAAAGCTCTCACGAACCGGAAGGCACACTTTACTTTTTCCTGTTCTTAAAAATTTGACATTGTGGTCTCTTATGTTGAGTTGTTATGCTTGCAAGTTGTAAGTTGGATTCTAGCCCAGCCATGCTGTCATGGGCAAGCTTTCAACATTGCACTTCTTATTTGAGTTGATATCGTGATCTTTTATTTATGGATGCCCGCGGTGTGAAATGAATTGGGAATCTTGTAGGGATCATGGAGTTTGTATATGTGTTAGGGAAACGCCGGGCCGCCAATCTAAGCCATGCATAATTCATGGTGGAAATTTGCAGCATACCCATGGTGAACATTCGACGACGCATCTCACAATAAAAAGCTAAACAATATAGCAAATAAAAGAGATGTCGAGGTGTTCATTGTCTGCTTGTCCTGTCATTTTGGTGTGGGCTTGTTCCATGTCATCGGGCACGGAGGTACCCCATTGGCGGTTCTCAATGATATGCATATACTTACAATGACAAGAGCCTTGCTTGGGACTCTAAGTAAAGTAGCATGAGGTTTGGGTACTCGTATTCACGGGGCACGAGGTTTTCAACTTATGATTTGTCAAGCATATGCATCATAATTGTTCTTGCATTAACTTTAACCATTCAAGATGCTTATGATGGGGGCAATGAGAGCTCAAAGCCGGTAAGTACCATTTTTGAAGGTTATAAAACTTGCAATCACTGCTTCCCTCTGCGAAGGGCCTTTCTTTTACTTTTATGTTGAGTCACCACCTTCTTTCTTTATGCACCATTAAGAGAGCATAGTTGTCATTCTTAGTGTGATATGCATTGTCCCAAAGTTCATTGATTGATTCATATTGTTGGTTTCACTTGTTCTTAAATTATTTGTATCTAGTCGCCCTCTTAAACTTGAAGGTGTCCTATGCATTTATGTTTTGTTCTCTTTGAAGGACAAGCTGAAAACCTTTTGTATGTTTTTCCTTATGATTTGAACACATGTTTGACTTTCATTGTTTCATTTTCATGATCTTTTGTTTGTGTTCATTTGCATGTTTACAACATGGTTGCTAAGTTCTTATTGTCATGATTATATCTTCATGCCCATGTTTTAAGTTCTATTGATCCCAGCTCACCAATGCTTACATATATGATCAAGATTGTGTAGGTGCATGTCACCTCAAAAATTATTCTTTTGTTATCACTTACCTACTCGAGGACGAGCAGGAGTTAAGCTTGAGGATGCTTGATACGTCTCAAACGTATCTATAATTTTTGATGCTCCATGCTTGTTTTTACACCATTTGCCTATTGTTTCGTTACACTTAGTGGCATTTTTATGCATTTTCCGGAACTAACCTATTAACGAAGTGCCACAGTGCCAGTTTCCTGTTTTCTGCTGTTTTTGTGTTTCAGAGTGATACACAGGAAATATTCTCGGAATTGGACGAAACAAGTTCCTGAAGTCTTATTTTACCCGGAAGCTTCTAGATATCTGAAGAAGAGACGGAGAGGGGCCACCTGGGCCCCACACATTGGGCCGGCGCGGCCAGGCCCCTGGCCGCGCCACCCCTGTGTGAGAGCCCCTGGCTCCACCTCTGACGACGCCCCTTCGCCTATAAAGACCCCCCGACGAGAAAAACCTGAGGGCCCGATCAGTTTTCCAGAACACATCGCGATCCGCCGCCGCCATCGACCCGAAGATCGGGAGGGTCCAGAAGCTCTTCCCGGCACCCTGCCGGAGAGGGGAATCGCCACCGGAGGTCTTCTTCATCGCCATGCTTGCCTCCGGAGCGATGAGTGAGTAGTCTACCTTGGACTATGGGTCCATAGCAGTAGCTAGATGGTTGTCTCCTCCACCATGTGCTTCATGTTTAGATCTCATGAGCTGCCATACATGATTGAGATCACCGTTATGTAATTCTACATGTTTGGTTTGTTGGGATCCGATGAATATTGGTGTTTATGATTAAATTGCTGTACTGAATTATATCTTTTGTTATCTCTATGTTGTTTATGATCTTGCATGCTCTCCGTTGTTAGTAGCTATCTTGGCCGAGTAGTTGCTAGTGACTCCAAGAGGGGGTATTTATGCTCGATAGTGGGTTCATGCCTCTATTTCACCTGGGGGAGTGACAGAAACCTCTAAGGTGGTAGATGTGCTGTTGCTACTAGGGAGAAAACAACATTCATATGCTCAAGGGCATATGCTTTGTTTACATTACACACTTTGCTTAATGCAATTATCTGTTGTTCGCAACTTAATACTTCTAGGGTGTTCGAATTGATATCCCCGGGGGTGGATTATTAGTCATAGATGCAGTTGGATGGCGGTCTATGTATTTTGTTGTAATGCCCAGAGTAAATCTCATAGTGATCTTCTTGACATATCACGTTATCTTTATTCTATCAATTGCCCAACTGTAATTTGTTTACCCAGCATGTGTTATTTTATCTATGGAGAGACACCACTAGTGAACTATGGACCCCGGTCCTATTTCCATCATATTGCTATCACCTGTTTACTTTACTCGTACTGTTTATTTTACTCGCATACTATATTGTTTTCCACTAGATACACTTATAACCTTTGTTTCAAGCAAACCGGTGAGATTGACAACCTCATCGCAAGTTGGGAGCAAAGTATTTGTTTGTGTGTGTGCAGGTTCCGCGACACCTTCAGTCGTCATTGTCTCTCCTCTCCTGATCGATAAACCTTGGTATCTTAACTGAGGGAAAACTAGCCGCTACACTCATCATACCTTCCTCTTGGGGTTCCCAACGGGCTGGTTATTCACCACGCACAAGGACTTACTGCTCCACGCCAGCAGCCTCTTTTCTGGTGCCATCAACAAGTAGCACTAATCCAAGTAAATTTGACTTGCTTTTATTTTCTCTTCAAATTAAACTCTTACCAGTGTTATGCGAAATTCGGTTAGTAAAGCTCTCACGAACCGGAAGGCACACTTTACTTTTTCCTGTTCTTAAATTTTTTGACATTGTGGTCTCTTATGTTGAGTTGTTATGCTTGCAAGTTGTAAGTTGGATTCTAGCCCATCCATGCTGTCATGGGGCAAGCTTTCAACATTGCACTTCTTATTTGAGTTGATATCGTGATCTTTTGTTTATGGATGCCCGCGGTGTGAAATGAATTGGGAATCTTGTGGGGATCATGGAGTTTGTATATGTGTTAGGGAAACGCCGGGCCGCCAATCTAAGCCATGCATAATTCATGGTGGAAATTTGCAGCATACCCATGGTGAACATTCGACGACGCATCTCACAATAAAAAGCTAAACAAAAGGCAAATAAAAGAGATGTCGAGGTGTTCATTGTCTGCTTGTCCTGTCATTTTGGTGTGGGCTTGTTCCATGTCATCGGGCACGGAGGTTCCCCATTGGCGGTTCTCAATGATATGCATATACTTACAATGACAAGAGCCTTGCTTGGGACTCTAAGTAAAGTAGCATGAGGTTTGGGTACTCGTATTCACGGGGCACGAGGTTTTCAACTTATGATTTGTCAAGCATATGCATAATAATTGTTCTCGCATTAACTTTAACCATTCAAGATGCTTATGATGGGGGCAATGAGAGCTCAAAGCCGGTAAGTACCATAATTTTTTAAGGTTATAAAACTTGCAATCACTGCTTCCCTCTGCGAAGGGCCTTTCTTCTACTTTTATGTTGAGTCACCACCTTCTTTCTTTATGCACCATTAAGAGAGCATAGTTGTCATTCTTAGTGTGATATGCATTGTCCCAAAGTTCATTGATTGATTCATATTGTTGGTTTCACTTGTTCTTAAATTATTTGTATCTAGTCGCCCTCTTAAACTTGAAGGTGTCCTATGCATTTATGTTTTGCTCTCTTTGAAGGACAAGCTGAAAACCATTTGTACGTTTTTCCTTATGATTTGAACACACGTTTGACTTTCATTGTTTCATTTTCATGATCTTTTGTTTGTGTTCATTTGCATGTTTACAACATGGTTGCTAAGTTCTTATTATCATGATTATATCTTCATGCCCATGTTTTAAGTTCTTATGATCCCAGCTCACCAATGCTTACATATATGATCAAGATTGTGTAGGTGCATGTCACCTCAAAAATTATTCTTTTGTTATCACTTACCTACTCGAGGACGAGCAGGAGTTAAGCTTGGGGATGCTTGATACGTCTCCAACGTATCTATAATTTTTGATGCTCCATGCTTGTTTTTACACCATTTGCCTATTGTTTCGTTACACTTAGTGGCACTTTTATGCATTTTCCGGAACTAACCTATTAACGAGTTGCCACAGTGCCAGTTCCCTGTTTTCTGCTGTTTTTGTGTTTCAGAAGTGATACATAGGAAATATTCTCGGAATTGGACGAAACAAGTTCCTGAAGTCTTATTTTACCCGGAAGCTTCCAGAGATCCGAAGAACAGTCGAAGGGGGGCCACCAGGGCCCCACACGCAGGGGCGGCGCGGCCAGGCCCCTGGCCATGCGGGCCCCGCATGAGGGCGCCTGGCTCCCCCTCTGACGACGCCCCTTCGCCTATAAAGACTCCCCGACGGAAAAAACCTAAGTACCCGATCAGATTTCCAGAACACATCGCGATCCGCCGCCACCGTCGACCCGAAGATCGGGAGGGTCCAGAAGCTCTTCCCGGCACCCTGCCGGAGAGGGGAATCGCCACCGGAGGTCTTCTTCATCGCCATGCTTGCCTCCGGAGCGATGAGTGAGTATTCTACCTTGGACTATGGGTCCATAGCAGTAGCTAGATGGTTGTCTTCTCCACCATGTGCTTCATGTTTAGATCTCATGAGCTGCCCTACATGATTGAGATCACCGTTATGTAATTCTACATGTTTGGTTTGTTGGGATCCGATGAATATTGGTGTTTATGATTAAGTTGCTGTACTAAATTATATCTTTTGTTATCTCTATGTTGTTTATGATCTTGCATGCTCTCCGTTGTTAGTAGCTATCTTGGCCGAGTAGTTGCTAGTGACTCCAAGAGGGGGTATTTATGCTCGATAGTGGGTTCATGCCTCTATTTCACCTGGGGGAGTGACAGAAACCTCTAAGGTGGTAGATGTGCTGTTGCTACTAGGGAGAAAACAACATTCATATGCTCAAGGGCATATGCTTTGTTTACATTACACACTTTGCTTAATGCAATTATCTGTTGTTCGCAACTTAATACTACTGGGGTGTTCGGATTGATATCCCCGGGAGTGGATTATTAGTCATAGATGCAGTTGGATGGCGGTCTATGTATTTTGTTGTAATGCCCAGAGTAAATCTCATAGTGATCTTCTTGACATATCACGTTTATCTTTATTCTATCAATTGCCCAACTGTAATTTGTTTACCCAGCATGTGTTATTTTATCTATGGAGAGACACCACTAGTGAACTGTGGATCCCGGTCCTATTTCCATCATATTGCTATCACCTGTTTACTTTACTCGCACTGTTTACTTTACTCGCACTGTTTACTTTACTCGCACTGTTTACTTTACTCGCATACTATATTGTTTTCCACTCGATACGCTCATAACCTTTGTTTCAAGCAAACCGGTGAGATTGACAACCTCATCGCAAGTTGGGAACAAAGTATTTGTTTGTGTGTGCAGGTTCCGCATCACCTTCAGTCGTGTGTCTCTCCTCTCCTGATCGATAAACCTTGGTATCTTAACTGAGGGAAAACTAGCCGCTACACTCATCATACCTTCCTCTTGGGGTTCCCAACGGGCTGGTTATTCACCACGCACAAGGACTTACTGCTCCACGCTAGCAGCCTCTTTTCTGGCGCCATCAACAAGTAGCAGCTTCTTTTCTGGCGCCGTTGCCGGGGAGGAAGAGAAGACTTCTGCGAGGGGAGTTCTTCGCACACACATTCTTTACTTTGTTATTGTTTTGCTTTACTTTATTTTATTTTACTTGCATTGCTTTTTATATCAAAAACCCAAAAAAAATAGAATCCTTGGTAGTTGTTATTTCTTTACTTTAGTTTATCAAGTTGATCCCTAAGTACGTTCTGGAGGACCTCTCAGTAGGTAGTGGTTCAATTATTGGCAAAAGTAACATTGAGGAGTTCTTTAATCACATTAGTATGCATGAGGAAGATGAGGAAAAGTCTTGGGTTGAGCTTGCTCCTAGTATTGAAGTTGCTTCTGTTATATTAATTGACATGTTGGAAACTAGGTTTGCTAGTCTTAATCCTTTTATACAATATATGTTCCTTAAGCTTCATGAAATTGAGGATCCCGAAGAGAAGGCTTTTATCTTGGAAACTTTGCGCCTAGAATTTAAGGATGTCGTTATTGAAGCTAGGAAAGTTCTTAAACGTTTTAATAAACTCGGTTCACCTATAAAGGTTATTGATACTAATGATGAGGAGACCGAAATACCTATACCTTGCAAGCTTTTGGGATTGAATGACGCTTTCGAAAACAATTTTGCCTGGATTTATCCTGAAAATCTTTTTGATGAGAATAGTGTACCAAAGCATGATCACAAAGGGTCTTCAAAAATTTATGTGGATGAAATACAATGCCTTATTGACAAAACCTCTTCTGTTGATCTTAATATTTCTGCTGATATTACTTGATTCGCAATTTTCTACGCCTAGCTCAAAGGCGTTAAAGAAAAGCACTCTTGGGAGATAACCCAATGTTTTCTTTTCAGTACTTTTTCTTTTATTTGAGTCTTGGAAGTCATTACTACTGTAATGACCGCTCCTTATCTTGTTTATTTCGTTTTTGTGCCAAGAGAAGCCTCTAATTTGAGTGAGGTAAAGATTTGGGGATGTTGCTGTCCTGAAACTGTTTTCGGTGCTGCACCGTAAAAATTCGTGAAAATTCTCTGTTTATATTTTGGACCTGCGATTTCTTGTGAATATTCCCCAGGTTATATCCAAACTTTTCTTAGTTGAACACTTTTTGATTTGAGCAACAGAAAATCCCTCAAAAATTCGACCTTTGTCAGCTGTTCAGTTTTGACAGATTTCTGCCGATATTTGTGTTTGCCACTTTATCGCTTTCTTTTGAGTTCTTTTGATCATGGAACTTTTGGGGAGGTTGCTACAGTATTATATGCTATATATGTGGTGGTTTTGAGTTGAAACCTGAAGCAAATAGAGGATTGATTATATGTTATGCTTGCACTAATGTTGCTAATAGAATTGTGTTTAGTTTTGTATGAAGGAAGTTTTCAAGTGTAGGGATTGGAGAATGATGAGATGAGTTGAAGAATGGACAAAAGCTCAAGCTTGGGGATGCCCATGCATCACCCTAAGAAATATCCAAGAAGTACAAGCGTCAAATCTTGGGGATGCCCCCGAGGCACCCCTTCTTCATCGGCAAAAATCAGGTCACCTTTCAAAACACTATATTTTTATTGCTTCATGCACTATGTGTTTTTCTTGGAGCGTCAGTTGTCTTAGTTTTCTTAGTTGGTTTAGTTTGTCTGTTTGCTGCAATAAATGGTTGGACCCCAACAAATTTCCTTTGGAGAAGTTACCTTGTTTTCATTTGCAAAGAACGCTCAGTTTTTCACTCTTATCGTTCATCGAGTGTTCTTCTTTTTCTGCTACTGTTTTTGGTTTTCGTTTTCGCCTTGATATGCGTTCAGATCTTGCCATATCTTTTCATCAAGGTGTATTTTTTGCCTCTGATCTTCATTGGTTTTCATCAAAAGAGGTGTTTTTAAAAATTTCAAATGGTGTTGGAAAAGAGAAAAAGCTTTATGCAAAATAGTGGTACAAGAAGGAGCTTGTGTAGACTGCGGCTTAGGCTTTTTCGTGTCATGCTTGATGTCTTTTTGATAGTATGCTTAGTGGTTTTGCTGTAGCATGACTTGTCTCAAATAACTGAGATTGCTTAATGAGCCTTTGAAAAATCATGCGTTGTTTTTATCATATGGAAGCATTATTTTGGTTTTCTCCTTGATGCTTTATTTGGGTTGACTTGGCGCATGCTCACACATGTTAGACTCTTACAAAGTCGCCAATAGCCTTCATGATCATTTAGTTTTTGACTTTTGATGCCATCTTATGCTTCTTTTAATGTCGCTTTGTCGCTTTGCATGATTATGGCCATTATTGCTCTCTTAGTTGGTCGCTCCCAGTCTTTTGCTAGCCCTCGCCTTGTACTGAGTATGAGCTCTACTCGTGCATCCAACTCCTAAAAGCCAAAGTTTTCCAAAGTGTCCACCATACATACCTACTAGCAATTTGCTATTCTAAGTAAATTTGACTTGCTTTTATTTTCTCTTCAAATTAAACTCTTACCAGTGTTATGCGAAATTCGGTCAGTAAAGCTCTCACGAACCGGAAGGCACACTTTACTTTTTCCTGTTCTTAAAAATTTGACATTGTGGTCTCTTATGTTGAGTTGTTATGCTTGCAAGTTGTAAGTTGGATTCTAGCCCAGCCATGCTGTCATGGGCAAGCTTTCAACATTGCACTTCTTATTTGAGTTGATATCGTGATCTTTTGTTTATGGATGCCCGCGGTGTGAAATGAATTGGGAATCTTGTAGGGATCATGGAGTTTGTATATGTGTTAGGGAAACGCCGGGCCGCCAATCTAAGCCATGCATAATTCATGGTGGAAATTTGCAGCATACCCATGGTGAACATTCGACGACGCATCTCACAATAAAAAGCTAAACAATATAGCAAATAAAAGAGATGTCGAGGTGTTCATTGTCTGCTTGTCCTGTCATTTTGGTGTGGGCTTGTTCCATGTCATCGGGCACGGAGGTACCCCATTGGCGGTTCTCAATGATATGCATATACTTACAATGACAAGAGCCTTGCTTGGGACTCTAAGTAAAGTAGCATGAGGTTTGGGTACTCGTATTCACGGGGCACGAGGTTTTCAACTTATGATTTGTCAAGCATATGCATCATAATTGTTCTCGCATTAACTTTAACCATTCAAGATGCTTATGATGGGGGCAATGAGAGCTCAAAGCCGGTAAGTACCATAATTTTTGAAGGTTATAAAACTTGCAATCACTGCTTCCCTCTGCGAAGGGCCTTTCTTTTACTTTTATGTTGAGTCACCACCTTCTTTCTTTATGCACCATTAAGAGAGCATAGTTGTCATTCTTAGTGTGATATGCATTGTCCCAAAGTTCATTGATTGATTCATATTGTTGGTTTCACTTGTTCTTAAATTATTTGTATCTAGTCGCCCTCTTAAACTTGAAGGTGTCCTATGCATTTATGTTTTGCTCTCTTTGAAGGACAAGCTGAAAACCTTTTGTATGTTTTTCCTTATGATTTGAACACATGTTTGACTTTCATTGTTTCATTTTCATGATCTTTTGTTTGTGTTCATTTGCATGTTTACAACATGGTTGCTAAGTTCTTATTGTCATGATTATATCTTCATGCCCATGTTTTAAGTTCTATTGATCCCAGCTCACCAATGCTTACATATATGATCAAGATTGTGTAGGTGCATGTCACCTCAAAAATTATTCTTTTGTTATCACTTACCTACTCGAGGACGAGCAGGAGTTAAGCTTGGGGATGCTTGATACGTCTCAAATGTATCTATAATTTTTGATGCTCCATGCTTGTTTTTACACCATTTGCCTATTGTTTCGTTACACTTAGTGGCATTTTTATGCATTTTCCGGAACTAACCTATTAACGAAGTGCCACAGTGCCAGTTTCCTGTTTTCTGCTGTTTTTGTGTTTCAGAGTGATACACAGGAAATATTCTCGGAATTGGACGAAACAAGTTCCTGAAGTCTTATTTTACCCGGAAGCTTCCAGATATCCGAAGAAGAGACGGAGAGGGGCCACCTGGGCCCCACACATAGGGCCGGCGCGGCTAGGCCCCTGGCCGCGCCACCCCTGTGTGAGAGCCCCTGGCTCCACCTCTGACGACGCCCCTTCGCCTATAAAGACCCCCCGACGAGAAAAACCTGAGGGCCCGATCAGTTTTCCAGAACACATCGCGATCCGCCGCCGCCGTCGACCCGAAGATCGGGAGGGTCCAGAAGCTCTTCCCGGCACCCTGTCGGAGAGGGGAATCGCCACCGGAGGTCTTCTTCATCGCCATGCTTGCCTCCGGAGCGATGAGTGAGTAGTCTACCTTGGACTATGGGTCCATAGCAGTAGCTAGATGGTTGTCTCCTCCACCATGTGCTTCATGTTTAGATCTCATGAGCTGCCATACATGATTGAGATCACCGTTATGTAATTCTACATGTTTGGTTTGTTGGGATCCGATGAATATTGGTGTTTATGATTAAGTTGCTGTACTGAATTATATCTTTTGTTATCTCTATGTTGTTTATGATCTTGCATGCTCTCCGTTGTTAGTAGCTATCTTGGCCGAGTAGTTGCTAGTGACTCCAAGAGGGGGTATTTATGCTCGATAGTGGGTTCATGCCTCTATTTCACCTGGGGGAGTGACAGAAACCTCTAAGGTGGTAGATGTGCTGTTGCTACTAGGGAGAAAACAACATTCATATGCTCAAGGGCATATGCTTTGTTTACATTACACAATTTGCTTAATGCAATTATCTGTTGTTCGCAACTTAATACTTCTAGGGTGTTCGGATTGATATCCCCGGGGGTGGATTATTAGTCATAGATGCAGTTGGATGGCGGTCTATGTATTTTGTTGTAATGCCCAGAGTAAATCTCATAGTGATCTTCTTGACATATCACGTTATCTTTATTCTATCAATTGCCCAACTGTAATTTGTTTACCCAGGATGTGTTATTTTATCTATGGAGAGACACCACTAGTGAACTGTGGACCCCGGTCCTATTTCCATCATATTGCTATCACCTGTTTACTTTACTCGTACTGTTTATTTTACTCGCATACTATATTGTTTTCCACTAGATACACTTATAACCTTTGTTTCAAGCAAACCGGTGAGATTGACAACCTCATCGCAAGTTGGGAGCAAAGTATTTGTTTGTGTGTGTGCAGGTTCCGCGACACCTTCAGTCGTCATTGTCTCTCCTCTCCTGATTGATAAACCTTGGTATCTTAACTGAGGGAAAACTAGCCGCTACACTCATCATACCTTCCTCTTGGGGTTCCCAACGGGCTGGTTATTCACCACGCACAAGGACTTACTGCTCCACGCCAGCAGCCTCTTTTCTGGCGCCATCAACAAGTAGCACTAATCCAAGTAAATTTGACTTGCTTTTATTTTCTCTTCAAATTAAACTCTTACCAGTGTTATGCGAAATTCGGTTAGTAAAGCTCTCACGAACCGGAAGGCACACTTTACTTTTTCCTGTTCTTAAATTTTTTTGACATTGTGGTCTCTTATGTTGAGTTGTTATGCTTGCAAGTTGTAAGTTGGATTCTAGCCCATCCATGCTGTCATGGGGCAAGCTTTCAACATTGCACTTCTTATTTGAGTTGATATCGTGATCTTTTGTTTATGGATGCCCGCGGTGTGAAATGAATTGGGAATCTTGTGGGGATCATGGAGTTTGTATATGTGTTAGGGAAACACCGGGCCGCCAATCTAAGCCATGCATAATTCATGGTGGAAATTTGCAGCATACCCATGGTGAACATTCGACGGCGCATCTCACAATAAAAAGCTAAACAAAAGGCAAATAAAAGAGATGTCGAGGTGTTCATTGTCTGCTTGTCCTGTCATTTTGGTGTGGGCTTGTTCCATGTCATCGGGCACAGAGGTACCCCATTGGCGGTTCTCAATGATATGCATATACTTACAATGACAAGAGCCTTGCTTGGGACTCTAAGTAAAGTAGCATGAGGTTTGGGTACTCGTATTCACGGGGCACGAGGTTTTCAACTTATGATTTGTCAAGCATATGCATAATAATTGTTCTCGCATTAACTTTAACCATTCAAGATGCTTATGATGGGGGCAATGAGAGCTCAAAGCCGGTAAGTACCATAATTTTTGAAGGTTATAAAACTTGCAATCACTGCTTCCCTCTGCGAAGGGCCTTTCTTCTACTTTTATGTTGAGTCACCACCTTCTTTCTTTATGCACCATTAAGAGAGCATAGTTGTCATTCTTAGTGTGATATGCATTGTCCCAAAGTTCATTGATTGATTCATATTGTTGGTTTCACTTGTTCTTAAATTATTTGTATCTAGTCGCCCTCTTAAACTTGAAGGTGTCCTATGCATTTATGTTTTGCTCTCTTTGAAGGACAAGCTGAAAACCATTTGTACGTTTTTCCTTATGATTTGAACACACGTTTGACTTTCATTCTTTCATTTTCATGATCTTTTGTTTGTGTTCATTTGCATGTTTACAACATGGTTGCTAAGTTCTTATTATCATGATTATATCTTCATGCCCATGTTTTAAGTTCTTATGATCCCAGCTCACCAATGCTTACATATATGATCAAGATTGTGTAGGTGCATGTCACCTCAAAAATTATTCTTTTGTTATCACTTACCTACTCGAGGACGAGCAGGAGTTAAGCTTGGGGATGCTTGATACGTCTCCAACGTATCTATAATTTTTGATGCTCCATGCTTGTTTTTACACCATTTGCCTATTGTTTCGTTACACTTAGTGGCACTTTTATGCATTTTCCGGAACTAACCTATTAACGAGTTGCCACAGTGCCAGTTCCCTATTTTCTGCTGTTTTTGTGTTTCAGAAGTGATACACAGGAAATATTCTCGGAATTGGACGAAACAAGTTCCTGAAGTCTTATTTTACCCGGAAGCTTCCAGAGATCCGAAGAAGAGTCGAAGGCGGGCCACCAGGGCCCCACACGCAGGGGCGGCGCGGCCAGGCCCCTGGCCACGCGGGCCCCGCAAGAGGGCACCTGGCTCCCCCTCTGACGACGCCCCTTCGCCTATAAAGACCCCCCGACGGAAAAAACCTAAGTACCCGATCAGATTTCCAGAACACATCGCGATCCGCCGCCACCGTCGACCCGAAGATCGGGAGGGTCCAGAAGCTCTTCCCGGCACCCTGTCGGAGAGGGGAATCGCCATCGGAGGTCTTCTTCATCGCCATGCTTGCCTCCGGAGCGATGAGTGAGTAGTCTACCTTGGACTATGGGTCCATAGCAGTAGCTAGATGGTTGTCTTCTCCACCATGTGCTTCATGTTTAGATCTCATGAGCTGCCCTACATGATTGAGATCACCGTTATGTAATTCTACATGTTTGGTTTGTTGGGATCCGATGAATATTGGTGTTTATGATTAAGTTGCTGTACTAAATTATATCTTTTGTTATCTCTATGTTGTTTATGATCTTGCATGCTCTCCGTTGTTAGTAGCTATCTTGGCCGAGTAGTTGCTAGTGACTCCAAGAGGGGGTATTTATGCTCGATAGTGGGTTCATGCCTCTATTTCACCTGGGGGAGTGACAGAAACCTCTAAGGTGGTAGATGTGCTGTTGCTACTAGGGAGAAAACAACATTCATATGCTCAAGGGCATATGCTTTGTTTACATTACACACTTTGCTTAATGCAATTATCTGTTGTTCGCAACTTAATACTACTGGGGTGTTCGGATTGATATCCCCGGGAGTGGATTATTAGTCATAGATGCAGTTGGATGGCGGTCTATGTATTTTGTTGTAATGCCCAGAGTAAATCTCATAGTGATCTTCTTGACATATCACGTTTATCTTTATTCTATCAATTGCCCAACTGTAATTTGTTTACCCAGCATGTGTTATTTTATCTATGGAGAGACACCACTAGTGAACTGTGGATCCCGGTCCTATTTCCATCATATTTCTATCACCTGTTTACTTTACTCGCACTGTTTACTTTACTCGCACTGTTTACTTTACTCGCACTGTTTACTTTACTCGCATACTATATTGTTTTCCACTCGATACGCTCATAACCTTTGTTTCAAGCAAACCGGTGAGATTGACAACCTCATCGCAAGTTGGGAACAAAGTATTTGTTTGTGTGTGCAGGTTCTGCATCACCTTCAGTCGTTTGTCTCTCCTCTCCTGATCGATAAACCTTGGTTTCTTAAACTGAGGGAAAACTAGCTGCTATACTCATCATACCTTCCTCTTGGGGTTCCCAACGGGCTGGTTATCCACCACGCACAAGGACCGTCTGCTCCCACGTCAACCACACGCCATCAGCTTATTTTCTGGCGCCATCAACCGGTAGCAGTTGCTTAACATACACTTCCTCTTTCAATGGACCATTAAGAAAAGCACTCTTAACATCCATTTGTTGCAACTTAAAATTATGATGAGTTGCATAAGCAAGAAGGATACGGATAGACTCAAGGCAAGCCACGGGAGCATAAGTCTCTCCAAAGTCAATGCCTTCAACTTGAGAGAAACCTTGAGCAACCAATCTTGCCTTGTTCCTCACAACAATTCCATGCTCATCTTGCTTGTTCTTGAATATCCACTTTGTGCCAATCACATTGCGGCACTCTCTTGGCTTCTCCACTAACACCCACACATTATTGCGCTTGAAGTTATTGATCTCTTCATGCATAGCATCCAACCAATCTGGATCTTCAAGTGCTTCAAATACTTTCTTGGGTTCAACCATGGAGATATAGGCATGATGATTGCTAAACTTTGCCAATTGACTCCGGGTTGACACTTTGCCTCTTAAATCTCCAATAACCCTTTCAAGGGTATGACCTTTAAGTTCCAAATCCCTTTCAACTCTTTTCTTGCGACGGGCTTCGATTTCCTCATTTGACCTTGGAGGAATCACTTGATCATCTTGATCATTTTGGTCCCCGTCTTGACCATTAACTTGACCTTGATCATCATTATGCACCTCATCACTCTCTTTATGAGTAGGTTGATCTTGGTCTTGTGAAGAGTAAGGGGCGGTTGAAATGATCAGAGAGGATGGTGGTGCCCCTTCTTCTTCATGAAGGTTCTTGTCTTGTTCTTCGGTTGGTGCATTAGTTGCTTCTTCGGGAGAGGATTGATGAGCTTGCATAGATGAGGGCTCCACTTGAGTAGAGCATAGTCCTTTTCGGTCCGCCACAAGGTGTCCCTCAATGGGGCAGAAAAATCCCACGCCCATTCTTCTTATGGCATCTTGAGGTATTTTATCATCTACATCACAAGCAACAACATCTCGCCCCCCTTGGGAGCTATCATTTTCTTCGAATACCACACTACAAGATTCTTCAACACGTCCAGTGGACTTGTTGAAGACTCTATAAGTGTGGGATTCGGCACCATAACCAACAAAAATACCTTCTATAGCTTTCGGATCAAATTTACCTAAACGAACGCCTTTTCTTTGAAAGAAACACTTACACCCGAAAACCCGGTAGTAGGAGATGTTGGGCTTGCTTCCGGTGAGTATTTCATATGGAGTCATGTTTAAGCCTTTGCGGAGGAAGAGCCGGTTCGAAGAGTGACACGCCGTAGAGATAGCTTCGGCCCAAAAGTTGTATGGAGACTTAAACTCCGCCAACATGGACCTAGCCATATCCACAAGAGTCCGGTTCTTCCTCTCGGCTAAACCCTTTTGTTGAGGGGTGTATGCAGCGGAATATTGATGATGAATCCCCTCATCACTAAGAAACCCATTTAAGGTGTAGTTCTTGAATTCGGAGCCATTGTCACTTCTTATTGCCAATATATTTTTCCCATGTTGACATTCAACTTCTTTGGCAAAGTCGATGACGGTTTGTTGAGTCTCGCTCTTGTGCTTGAAGAAATAGACCCAAGTATATCTTGAATAGTCATCAACAATCACCAAACAATATTTCTTCCCACCAAGACTTGCATGAGAGGGAGTGATCTAGCTGAGATTATAGGGGGGTTTTTCTAGTCGTCTCCACAGGGATCAACACAAATGAGACTATTTCCTAATTTCCAGAAGCTAAGCAGAAAAGTGGGGTTTTTGGTGTTGTAAACAGGAAAATAAAAGGAGGTTTTAGGTTGGAAGTTTTTAACATAACAAATCCAATGTTTCTTCTTTGTCAGGCAAGGAAACAAAGGACAAACGAGCAAGTGAGGCAGGGAAGTTTTAACATAACAAATCCAATGTTTCTTGTTTGTCAGGCAAGGAAACAAAGGACAAACGAGCAAGTGAGGCAGGGATGCATTTTTGGGACTAGATGCAGAGGCTAGTCTTGCACCTAACAGATCAAGCAGATGCAACACAGAAATCACAGTAATCTTGGAGTTTACAATGGAGTGTGTCACTCAAACCATAGCAAAGATCCAGGACAAGGTTCAAACTGTTTTACAACGCGAGATCAACACAACAGATCACAGAGCATGAGGGAAAGGAAGAGAGGTTGTTGTTGGTCACCGAAGGCTTGTCGTGGCAGAGAAAGTAGAAGAAGGCAGAGATGTTGCTGTCGTGGCAGAGGATGAAGAGGGATGTGGAAGAGCTCGGCCTTCAGATCCTTCGAGCCTTGTCCATCTTGACGTTCTTGGAGGTGTTCTTGGTGGTGTTCATGGTGTTCTTGCTTGCGCCGTTGATCTGTTCTTGTTGCAGCAGAGGAGTAGAGGGAAAAGTGGGTGGAAAAGGTGAAGATTTCGGTGTGTTGGACTATGGAGGAAGAGGAAGGTTTTGGTGGAGTGGTGGATGGATGGAGTGGCTGGGTGGTGATGGATGGATGGGGTGAGAGATGGATTCTTGTGGGAGTGAACCTAGACCTCTCCTTTTAAAGGCTTTTTGTAGCATTCTTGCTGCGGCGAAGTGGAGTAGTGGGAAGTTGGTGGCGGCATCGGCTTTTCTGCTTTTGCCGATTTTTCTGTCTTCTTGTGCCGTGGCAGCCTGTTTCTGCCGATGGCTTCTTTCTTGCTCCTCAAGATGTACTCTTCCTTTCCTGGTGGCTTGGTCTGATGTTTGAATTACTCTGACTTGTAGATTTAAGTGCCTTGGCGCACTGATCTGTGACAAAGGATCAAATGATGTAAAATGTTGGTGCAACACTGGTAGAAATGAGGTAAAACAGACAAGTTTTATGGTTGCAAGGTTCAGATATATGTGTAAATCTTAGAGTGATCAGGGAGGACTAAAAAGATCCACATGAAGGAGCTCCAAAATCCTCTTGGAAGAAATGATAGTCTTGCTTGTATGGGGAGAGTCATGCATTTTTCCTAGAACGCAAGCCCTGCAAACACGATCTTTGGCAAAAGAAACATTCTCTTTTAGTCCGAGAATGTGGCCACCCTTGTGAAGGCTTTGCAAAGTTCTCATATTGACATGGGCTAGTCGGTGATGCCAAAGCCAACCCACATCGGCCTTTCCGAATAGACACATTGCACTTGTAGTGGTTTTCCCGAAGAAGCCCACCACATACAAGTTGTTTTCAACGTGCCCAACGAAAGCGACCTTTAGAAACTTGCTCCACAAGAGTACCACAATTTCATTATCAATGAAGACGGCAAAGCCCATCTTACCAAGTACACGAACTGAAAGTAAATTGTAACCAAGGGTCTCAACAAGCATGACGTCCACAAGGGAAATATCCGGTGCGGCCACCACCTTGCCAAGACCCAATACCTCGGATTGTGACATGTCTCCATAAGTGACGGTTATATTGTTGACGTTAGGCCTCATCTCTGTCATGATCTTCTTGCTTCCGGTCATATGACTTGTGCATCTACTACCAAGCACCCATTTTGATCCACCGGAAGCATAGTCCTACAAGAGATCATTGCTTGGTTTTAGGTCCCCATTTCTCAATGGGTCCTCTTTTGTTAGCAACAAGGGTCTTTGGAACCCAAATAGACCAAGCAACATAACCATCATTTGGACCAACATATTTTGCATAAATATCACCATAATAATCACGAAATAAAACATAGTGAGGGTTAGCAATTCCCGCACGATCATCATTAGTGGCTTTGCCACCCACAATAGGATCCTTCTTTGCTTGTGCGGGCTTGGCCTTCTTTTTCTTGTTGTTCTTCTTTTTCTTCTTTGCGACATAGCCAATCCCCGTTTTATCATTGAATGCCTTTTGCTTACTCAAAAGGTCATTCAAGTTTTTCTCACCTATGGGAATAGTGGACTTGGAAAGCTCATCTTTCAACCTAGCATTTTCTTCAATAACATTTGCATGATCACAAGTAGAAGTAGAAGAACTAGGCACATCATTCTTAGTCAATTGAATTTGAAGTTGTTCATGTGACTTGGTAAGAATAGAGTGTTCACTTTTCAAGGCCTTGTGAGCCTTGTCAAGATCTTCTAAATCCTTAACAAGTTTATCATGACCAACACCAAATTCAATCTTTTCCTTTTTAAATATTTTTACTTTGGCACAAGCATGGTCTCGCTCTTTAATGAGTTTGGAAACAACTTCATTATTAGATTCCTCAATGGAATTGAGCTTCTCTTCGAGAGTTGCTCGTTCCTCTCCTTCAAGAGTTTCTTTTAGAGAGGCAATATCTTGAGCATATTCTTTTTCAAGCCTCATTTGCTCATCTATTTTTTCAAGAGTCTTACCATATTGAATCAATAGGCTTTCAAAGTGTAACTTGTGTACACCATTTACACTAGACACATAATCATCAAAAGCAATGATTTCTTCCTTTACTCTAAGACTAGCAAGATCATTCAAGGGAGCATCATTTGTCTTAGAGGAGGAGGAAGAGGGTATGGGTGATACCTCGGAAGACTTGGCCATAAGGCACTTGACGTTCTTGACGAGAGAGTCCTCATTGGGGGATTCAAAGAGTGAAGCGGAAGAAGTGGAGGTGGTTGCAATTGCGGTCGTCTCACTAGTCGAGGTTTCTTCTTCATCACTCTCACTCCCGGAGTACTCTTCTTGAGTCAAGAACACAAACTTTGGTTGCTTCTTCTTGGGTCCACCCTTCTTCACAAATGGCTTCTTTGATGGTGACTTGGTCTTGCTTTTGAGAATGAGCTTCCCACCATGATATTCTCTCTTCTCGTAAGGACACTCGGCAACAAGGTAGAATCTATCATTGCAATTGCAGCATGTCCTCACCCTTTGACCATTGTTGTCACTCCTTTGAAAGCCACTTGACTTGCTTCTTCTTTGATTGTCTTCTTTAGCCTTGTGAGGATCAACCCAAAAGGTTTTTCCATAGAAAGCCATGTGCTCATGGTACTCATTCCTCATATCCTTGGGACACATCTCTAGTCTTGCTTCAATACTTGTTTGAAGAGGTACTTCTTTCTCAACCACACTTGCCTTTAAAGCAAGGTTGGCGCTTTTTTGCATTCCCATAGCACAAGCACGAGCATCTTCCGCATTTTGTGCGACAACCTTGTAAGCTTGAATCTCTTGCATCACTTGATTGGAGGTCATCTCGTGGAAGTTGTGCTTTCCTTGAACACTCTTCACACCTGCGGGCTCATATGGGGTGAGAGCAAGAATATACTTCATCTTGATCCACTCATCATCAATATGGTGAGCACCGAGGTTCTTGAAGATGGTAGCTATAGCCTTGAGTCTTCTATACATCTCTTGATGGTCCTCACCATCCATCATGAAGAATCCCTCCGCTTGATTTGAGAAGGCCACATATCTTGTTCTCTTCATGCTCTCATTGCCAACAAACACATCGGAGAGACCTTGCCAAGCTTCTTTAGCGGTGGAGAAGTGTTGGATGTGAGGCAAGTCCTTGCACCCAACGGCAACTTGAATCATGTGAAGAGCGGTTGCATTGAGTTGGCTATCAACCGCCTCTCTTCTTGTTAAGTTGTTGGGATCCACGGCCTTGAATCCTTCTTCAACAATCCTCCAAAGCTCGATGCAAGAACTGCGCATATGAGAGATCATTTGATATTGCCATTGACCAAAGTTTAATGCATCAAGCTTAGGTGGATCACCTCTATTGTTAATATGAGGATGAGGAACCGGCGGGTCGGGTGAATACCAATGAGGGAATTCACCTTTCCCATCGCCCTTAGTACAAGACTTAGCATCGGTACCTTTGTCAGCATCCTCTTCTTCCAACCCCACATTCTCCACTTGTGGAGTAGCGGGTTTTTTCCGAAGCAGGAGCACTAGGAGTTTTAGCTTGAATGAGTTGCGCTATCATTTCATGCAACTCGCTTATTTGAGTAGTCATAAATGATTCCAAGGTTTTGAAATCACCCATGGAAACTTAACCCGAGCCCTCACTAGGTGGGGTGTCCATACTCTTAGGCGGTTAAGCCCGAATAAAGAGCCGAGGCTCTAATACCAATTGAATGGATCGTAAGGGCACCTAGAGGGGGGGTGAATAGGTGCTACTCAAATTTTAATTCTTTTTCAATTTAGGCTTGACACAAAAGGTAAATTCTCTAAATATGCAACTAGGGTGAATTTACCTATATGACAACTAGCAAGCTAAGCAAGATAGAACAAGTAAAGGCAATAAAGGATAGAGGAAACCGAGAGTGGAGCACACGGAGACACGGATGTAATTCCCGTAGTTCCTTCCTTTTTAGGGGAAGTACGTTTACGTTGGAGAGGTGTGGTTGCCACAAAGGCCTAACCAACGCCATAAAGGCTCACCCTATTCTCCGGTGCAAGCTTCTGCCACAAAGGCCTAGCTCACTTTCCACTAAGGGGTTCCTCAAGGCAGAACCGACCTTTACAATGTTGGGGCACACATCCACAACTGAATCGGAGGCTCCCAAGGACAACACAATGCTGTCAAACAACAAGTATCAAGATATCAATCACACAAATCAAAGTTAAGGGACACAAGGGAACCCAAGACGCAAGGGCCATCAAGCAAATGAGAGGGGAAAGTAAATCGCTTCGGTGAGGATGTAGATCAAGGCCTTCTCCTTTGATTCTCCAAAGATCAAGAGCTTTGGTGGGTTGAGGGAGGAGATCTTGTGAGATTGGTGGCTCCAAATGAGGTGTTCTTCTTGTGCAGGACGAGTAGCTTAAGGTGGAAGAAGGGGAGGGGTATTTATAGCCCCGCCCAAAATGTAGCCGTTGCTGTCTTGGAGGGGCGGATTATCCGGCCAAAGTATGGCCGGATTATCTGGCCAGCCGGAATATCCGGCCCGGAATGAAATCTCCGGGCCAAAAATCCGCCCTGGTTACTGGGTGACGCCGATCCTGGTCCTTAGCGATTTTTCTGAAGCCTCACAGGGGGCGGATTATCCGGCCCCTGGCTGGATTATCCGGCCCCGTATCTGGGTGACGCCGAGCTAAGTCCTTAGCCGTTTTTCTGAAGCCTCGCAGGGGGGGCGGATTATCCGGCCCCATATCTGGGTGACGCCGAGCTAAGTCCTTAGCCGTTTTTCTGAAGCCTCGCAGGGGGGGGGCGGATTATCCGGCCTCTGGCTGGATTATCCGGTCCCATATCTGATTGACGCCGACCTTGGGACTTAGCCGAAATTCTTTGAACTGAAAACCTGCACCACTAACACATACTTAAATTCCTAATGTTGTTATCTAACACACAAAATACGAGGGATACAAAGTATGCACTTTCAACGACGCTCTCATGTGTCCCTTCTTTCTTGGAGGGCACTCCTCGGGAGAACCTTTCATGCAACAAGACTGTTGCCAACGGTGGTGGTTGATAGCATGAATCTTAGAACAATGTCTTCTTTTATCCATAAACCTTAATCCTGAATGAAAAAGCCAAGTCCAACTCGAGCCGGCCGTTTGCGGCACTTCTGTGGTGCGGGGTTTCTAGAGATGTCTTCAATACAAAAATTGAGTAAATAGCATACAAAAACACCACAATTGGGGCAAAGTTGAAAATGATTAAAAATCACCATATTTTGTGCAATCTAGTGCGTCCTTGACAAAATTATGATTTTTTGCAATTAACTCACAGAAAACTGTCATACATTGTAGTCGGTAGGGTGGAATGACATGTGTTGTTTTTGGCGACATTACGGGTGGCTTACCGACTGAAATATTTTTTACATGAGAATGTATAATTGTTGGCTATGTTTTGTAAGTTATATGTAGCTTGTCACTTTATAACATATTCTTCCATGATTTTCTATTTTCTTTGCAATATAATTGATTGTTAGGTACTGATGAAAACCAAAAAACAATCGTGTTAGGTTCCTTGGCCTTGACGCCAAGAACAACATGGAGAGTTATGGAGCACAGGAGGCGTTAGGCAACAAAGAGATACATCTCGTGTGAGGAAGTCGTGGTTACAGATAGAGAAGAAAAAGGAGAGCTTGTATGAAGAGAAATATGCATGTAGTCCTAGTTATCATAAAGTGAGATTAACAGGAGAAAATGATAAAAATTTATCATAACTGAGACAGCGGTGTCAGAAAACTATCAAACAGGTTACGTGCATCACATGACTACCACTATTAATGATGGGTCGTGACATATTGCAGTGCTTTTTCAATTTCCATTGCTTAATCCACTTTCTTGCAAAGGGGCCCCGCTGACAAGGCACCCAGTTGATGGGAGCTGGCCACACCCGTTAGGTATGCGTCAAGGCACGTGTGTCCGGTCAGTCCTCGCCCTCCTCTCCCTATCAGACAACACGTTTCTCTCCCGTGCTCGAATAGAAATGGAGACCAGTGATAGCGGCGGCCACTTCTCCGGTGAGCCTGACGTGGAAGGTGATGCCGGCGCGGTGGGCGGCGAAGTTTGATGCGGCCCTATGAGTGGTGGCCAGGGCATGGAGTCCATGGAGGACATCTCCGACGGCGGTGCGGATCTTAGCTTTGATGTAGAGCAAGTGATGTCGCTGCTGTCGTCGCCTAGCCCACCACGACCCGTGTGGGAGAAGACATGGACGTCGATGGGCAGGACCTCGATGGATGACCCGATGAGACACTACCTCTACAATGGTAGCGGGTAAGTAACCTATGTCTCCTGTATGACCTACGGTTTGGTCGATTAGTGCAAAATTTGCTCTGATCACTTACAATGTAGGTTGTAATTCATGTTAATTTTATAGGGAGGATTCTGAGATGTGGGCGCTATATTTCTAGTTTGATGGTGCAAAATTTGTGCAAAAAATACTACACTGCTCTCACATTAGGTTTCTGGATCTGCTATCCATTATGAAGGAAGAGGGTTATGGAATGTGTGACTCACTGTATTATGTTAAACATGAAGGGGGACTTAATGGACTAGATTTAGTTGACAGCAATGTGAAGGTTGATGAAATGCTTAGGAAATATACAAGTTCAAAGAAGTTCGTGCTCACTGTGATGAGGGACAGTAGGAACAGAGCCATTGTTTTGTCACCAATGAAGAAAAAAGATGCAAATCATATTGGTCTTGACCTAGAGGAGGAAGATCCAATTGCTCACTAGTTTTTGAGCAAGGATAGTAGTTAATGTGAAGACTGTAACATACAGCAGGATGAACACACTGTTTATGAGCCTTAGACATAGGAGAGTGTGTTCTTTCAAAAACACAAGCATGTAGCAGAAATGGAAGAACAATAAGAGGAGGAGTCTGATGATGAGCTTGCAAACAGGTTGTATCCATGTCAATTTTCCCTAGTAGCTGCAGAGAAAATGAGAAGAGAGAAGAGGAAGAGTAAATGCAGCAGAGAATTGCAAAGATGAAAAAGCGAAAGGCTGACCCAATCATTGTGAGGCTGAGACTGATGTGGAGGAAATTTATGACACTCCAGTTCAGTCAGCAGATGTGTACCAGTTCAGACAAGCATTGTCAAGGCTACACATTGTTTAGGCCAGAAACTTCCATTATCACTAGAATACACCAGAGGGGATTATTGTTTGGTGCGCATAGAAGAAGAACAAGAAGTGGGAATGTCCATTCTATATGACATCTTCCAAGATATAAAAAATGAGGAAACATTTGCATAAAGAAAATGCACCTGAAGCACACCTGTCTAAGTGCTTCTTCTATTGCTCCAGGTTATGCTACTACTGCCACAAGCTCCAGGACCTAGGGCTCCTCCACATGCTGCATAAGCTCAAGGACATAGGGTTGCACCTCAAGCTGCACAAGCTCTAGGAACAAGTTCACATCATGTTGCACAAGCTTCCAGGGGTCTCTCTCATTACTTCAATGCTGGAGCAAATGCAAGTTAGGGCAGAGATGCTTCTGTCCCTCTTATTCCTGGAACTAGTTCTTTTGCATGTGCTGGTAATGTTTCTGAATTGCCATGAAAAATTGGGATGATGAACTAGGCTTTTGTTGGTGATCATTTTGGATAATGGCAACCTTGGTAGATGATGCTGATCATTTTGGGATGCTACTGTCAAATTTGATGTTGCACAATGTTGTGCCTGAATTGATCAAGAGCATATAATAACACTATATTTCTATGGTAATGTTGCATTGAACCGTATATGCCTTTATTGATATCTGAGATGATTACACTTTTTAAAATTTAACTGTGACCCTAAAGCTCTAGGCAATGATTCGAGTCATTATCAAGACCTTTCCAACATTATTTTAACCATGAAGGTCTCGGCAATGAGTCAAGTCGTTGTCGAGACCTTTCCGACAATATTTTAACCATAAAGGTCTTGGCAATGAGTTGACATGGTTTCGAGACCTTTGCAACATAACTAATGACACAGATAATTCAAAATGAAAAACACAATTAAGGAATCAAACTGACATATCAAATACCAATAATTCATTACAACTAATTATTTATATAGCAAACCATTAAAATAATTGTAAAAATAGCAAATCATTGCACTCATTGTTCAGATAGCAAAAGTTGTTCAAATAAAAAAGTATAAAAGCCAAGATTAACTAAGAGACCAACACACAAACTTGAAGCTAACAGGAAAACTTCTTCAAAACTCTTCACATATCTTCGTGATCTTCTTGATCTTTGCCCTAGTTCCTTCTTTCGTCCTAAGGAGATCAACAATCATATACTCCAGTTTCTTCTTCTCTTCCTTGAACTTATCCATGTACTTCTCTGCCTTCACCCTCACATATTTGTGCATATTGTTGGTTGATGCATCCAAAGCCTTCTTCTCCTCTAGTTTAGCCCTAGCATCAACCAGACCTTGTTTAGCATTGGCCTTTAGTGCTAGAATAACCTGCTTCTCCTCCACAACTTTCTTAAGGTCATCTTAGGAATTCTTCAAATCAAGATGAGACTTTTCAACCTCATGTTGAATTTAAACCTTTTTCCAAGATTATTAGGGGAATCCTTAACTCTCCCTTCTTTTGATTCTGCATACATATCCCACAGCTTTGACAGAGGTTTATGCAGTGAGGCTGGCCACTCATCATCTGCCCATACATGGAAATCACATTCTTCTCCATCCTACAGTATTGACAGAGATAGATTGGTTAACAAATATTTTGAAAATGGCATGCTTCTAAAGCCCACTAAATAAGTGCACATGCTTGAAATCACACACCTTCCCTGCACAGCCTTAGAATCTCCGCCCTCTCCAACACCTATCAAAACACACAAATCTTGCGGCTGCTGCTCCATGCTTACAGGTGATAGCTTGTCACCATTGTCGGCCAATTTGCAAATATCAGAGTCATAGGTTTTGTTTACACTCTAAAATGACAACATGACACAACAACTCAGAGAATATATACCTCAAATCCAAAATCCCCAAAACAGCAAAGAACCCTAACCCTAAAAATAAAAAATTGCCGCAGATACTCACCATTGCATCGGCGGAGCTGATGTCTATGGAGGACTCCTCCCCATCGCCCCCACAAAACCATGTCAAAAATGGCTTGCTAGTGCGGCAGATCTGCGGCGGCGACGGCAGGAGACGAGTGCTGAGCGGTGAGAGAGAAGTTGTGGCGGTAGAGGAAGAAAATGAGCACCAAACAGGTATTTTAAGTCGTGTGTCCTAACGCTGAACTAACGGGTGTGGTCGGCTCCCGTCAAATGGGTGCCATGTCAGACCTAACAGTCGGACCCCCTTGGCAGAAAGTAGATTAAGCAATGGAAATTGTGAAACCAGCGATATGTGTCACGACGGAGCCCCACGACGGAGCCCCCTAGTAGTGGTAGTCATTTGACACTTGTGATCTGTTTGGTAGAGTTCCCTAACACAGTTGTCCCAATTGTGATAGTTTTTGTCATTTTCTTAATTGACAGGGATAACCAATCGAAAATTAGCTTAGGTCTTGATTAATCACAAAAATAATATTAGCTGCCACCCACTGGAGGCAAATCTAACGATTGTAGAGACGACCAAACTAATTCTTGTTGAACGGAGAACTAGCAAAACCGATGAAATTATGTTTAAAATCTGAAGTAGCGTCACCAAATTTCAGATCATGTAGTCACTTTATAGCAGGTTCCTGATAAAATTCAGAATTTACTGTCGTCTATTCTGTCATGCCAATGTAGAATGGAAACACAACACTGAACATTGACAACACGCTTGTTTTGCACATTGTCTACCATCAGTCAATCACATATTGTTGTTCAACTGTAACAGGATGGAGCATTCATCATTTCTTATGACATCTATAGATAATTACTGTACCTACAATCGCCTTGAAGCCAGTTTCACATCTCTTCTTCTTTAGCTCGATAGAAAAGTGAAAATGTAGAAGCTAAATTAATCAAGAAGAAACAGAAGAGGAGCGATCTAGATGGGGACACTTCTTCGGTTGTTCCCCATGGTACACTACTGCCAGATTCATGGTCTTTCTTTTTCAGCCATGAACAGCGGTGACGTGATTGATTTCTCACATCACCGAGCAGCTGTTGGGGTCCTCGTCGCTGAAATAGTTGTAAGGCTCACCGGCCGGCGGCTGCGGCGGCATCGCGTAGGCGGTCTGCATCGGGTACGACCCCATCGGTGGCCGGCCGTACCCGTAGCCCATCTGCGGGTACCCTCCTGCGCCGCCACCGTTCATCATCATCTGCTGCTGCTGGTGTTGCTGTTGCTGCAGCAATGCCATCTGCTGCTGCTGTTGCTGCTGATGCTGGATGAGCTGTATGTACTGCTGCTGCGCCACTGGGTTCCCGTTCGCAGCGGCAGCCTGCAGCATCTCCGCTCCAGACGGCATACCGCCGCCGCCGCCGCCTGCGCCCGGGTAGAGCGCCGACGGAGGCATGCCCTGCACCGCGCGGCCACCCTGCGCGCCGCCGCCCGCGTGGGCGTGACTCATTGGACCGCCCATGCCAGGGAAGCCGGCGCCGCCCATCATGTTAGGCCTGAACATAGCCTGCTGCTGATGCTGCTGGAGCTGCGGCATGCCGCCGCCGCCGCCACCCATCGGGCCACCGAGGCCGGCGGCCGGACCGCCCTTCTTCCCCTGGACCGGCGCTCCTCCTCCCTTGGCGTTGTTCGGCTGCCCACCACCGCCTCCGTTCTTACCGCCGCCGTGGCCGTTGCCGCCTTGGTGCTGCTTGCCACCGGCGTCTTTCTTGCCGCCGTTGTTCCCCTTGATCTGCACGGGGATCTCGTTTCCGCCGCCTCCCTTCTTCCCACCATTGCCACCGCCTTTCCCGGCGTTCGGCGGCGCGGCCATCGGCTTCATCATCATCTTGGGATCGCCGTAGATGTCGTCGTCGTCGAATTCATCGTCGTAATCCTCGTCGTCGAATTCATCGTCGTACTCGTCGTCGAACTCGCTGCCGCCGTCGTCATCCCAGCCGTCATCGGGGAGGTTGAACTTGACGGACTTGGGGTCCTTGGCCGGCGCCGGGAACGGCATCTTGGCCGCGGCGGCGTCCATGAACTGCGGCGGCAGCTTCATCCCCTTCATCTGCATCTGCTGCTGCAGCTGCTGGAGGTGCTGCGGGTTCATCTTCAGCTGCTGCTGGAGCTGCTGGAGCTGCTGCGGCGTCGGCGCGCCCTTGGCCTGCATCTGCTGCTGCAGGTGCTGAATCTGCTGGGGCGTCGCCCCCTTCATCTGCAGATGCTGCTGCATTTGCTGAATCTGCTGCGCCGTCGGCTGCGGCATGGCACCCTTTGCGTCTTTACCGCCGCCGCCGCCGCCGCCGCCGCCGCCGCCGCCACCCTTGTGGGCTTTACCGCCAGCATCCTTGTGCTGCCCCTTGCCGCCGGTGTCCTTCTGCTGATGGCCCTTGCCGCCGCCTCCACCACCCCCATCAAGGTGGAGCTTTTGGAACTGGTTGGCGACACCGCCGGGCTTGGAGCCCCAGAGCACGGCCGGCTTGCCGGCCTTGTTGAGCTTCTTAATGATGGTGTCCGGATCCACCAGGCCTGACACCATCACCTTCCCCTCCTCCGGGTCGATGCTGCTCTGGTACACGCCTGCAAAGAACAAGATCCATGAATCCAACACATATTCCCCCCGTACCACGAAAAAGATAATATTCCATGCATTTAAACAAGGATCCAGTCCATCTTGATTCTTACCATCGATCTTGCTGAGGATCTTCTTGACCTTCTTCTGGCACCCATCGCAGTGGATGTTCACCTTGAACACGCAGGTCTGCCGATTTGGGGAAGGAAGCACACACAAACAGCATGCAGAGATCAGAAAGGGGAACAGACAAGCAAGCTCAAGAAATTTCGCGGCGGCGAAAACAAGAAGGAACACATGGAAGAATGTCTTGAGTCTAGAGGAAGCAAAGCGAGGAGGAAGAACTGACCTGTATCTTGAGCACATCCTCCTTGCTCATCACTGACTCCCTGCCTCAAAATGCCGCACCCCGCACAGACGAGACGCGCCTCGCAGATCTGGTGGACGCAGGCACGGATGGAGAGTGGATGCCTTGAGTCAGATGAGGGGGAGGAGAGCGAGAAGAAGGCAGCTACCAGGAAGCATTGCTCTCTCTATCTATCTATCTCGTTGAGGGAGAGCGTGTGTGGGGAGTGAGGAAAGGAGGAGGAGGAACTGCCTTCTCGCTGAAGACAATATAATACTGTCCCTTCACACACTCACACAAAGAGCAGGTGCTAGAGAGAGAAAGAGTGGAGGTTTATCAGAGTGTGTGATTGCAGAAAACCACAAGCAAATTAATAGAGGAGGGATGGAGCCATGGAGGAGAGAGAGAGCTCTTCTCTCTCACTCTACCTCTCTCTCGTCGGCTAAGCTAAGTACTAGAAACTTATCTTCTGCTAAGCTGAGTAGGAAATTAAAACAGATATTAACACGCAGGAGCGTTTCTTTACCCTTTTCAAGATTTGTTCCTCTTTGGCCTTTGGCAATGGAAGCCTTTCGCTTTGCTCTCTCGATTAGAAGCTAAATGTAGCATTAGATCAGTCAGCAAGCAGAGACTAGAGAGTGGTGTGGAGTGGAACATGTGAGGTACTCAGGTGCTTACAATACTCCTGCCGTTACCAATGTATGTCTGTTCCTTTTGCGTTCTTTCTGTGAAAAAAGGAGTGTACACCCAAGGCTTGCTCGCTCCGGCCCCAATTTCTTAGCTTTTTATTTGTCTTGTTCCGCTGCCGATTGAAAACCAGTGGCTTTTGCCTGATGGCCGTGAGTACCACCGTTCAACAGGGGAAAATATGCCGTTAGGTAGTACCACGTTAAGAACTCTCTGCCAAAACAAAGTACTGTACGTCGTGTAGAGCTTAAAACATGTGGGGGTTACATGCTTTGCCAAGAAGCAGTGCACGGCAAAGCCACGTCGCGCTGTGTTTCACGCTCTTACATTTGATGATGATGCACGGCTATGAGCTGCTATATACGGTTTCGACGGTGGCTGAAGAGATAGCGTATGCACAATGACACGGTTTCGAGTATATATGCTTCATTTACTGTGCTGCGTACGTTATCTCTATACACGACACACTACAATCAGGGGCACCAAGTACAAAACATTTCAGTACACGGCTGGTTATAAATGGCATAATCAGTTCATCACATCCGTACTATGGTGTCATGGAGCCCGAAAATCCAGGCTCTGAAAATCGAATTCAAACATTTCAAAAAAAAACCTTAAAAAACCCAGGATGTAGGCAATGTTACATTCTATCCGTGTGTAAAATTTTCAAAACAAAATATGCTATATTTTAGGCTCAGCAAAATAACAATTTCACATTCTATCCTCAGTGTGGACTGTGATGGACACTAAACAAAAGACTCGATCTATCTCTTTGTGACATCTGTTCATTTTTACTGAGCTAAGAATACAATGTATTTCGTCCTAAAACTTTTCATAATGATAGAGTACAACATTGACTACACTCAGATTTCTTGAATTGATTGAATTCAAAATTTTCAAGCTTGAATGCCCTCTCGCCCCGAGGGCGAAGGGGCCTCCACCCTCCTCCGGGCACCCACCCCTCCCTCCATTGCCGTTGTCGACAGAGGTAGCGGGGCGAAGCCTGGGTGACGCCGACGGCAACGCCTGCCTTTACCCGTGTAATGGAGAGCAGGTTGGGGCCCTCCCAGTTCCTGGCGGCGGTGCTCCTCGGGCGCAATGGTACAACGTGATTGGGTGGTGGTGGTGTGGTGGCGTCGTTCGGTGGCTCGCGAGGCGAGGCACCATGCTGCTGTGGGGGCTGTCCGCGACCGTCTGGCCAGATTTGAGCAACCCGGGCCCGACATCGGCTTGTGCAGGTCGGGCGCTGTGTTTTGTGATGATTCCTTGAGGTGGCAACAACGATTCGGCTAGGATAGCGACGGCGGCGCAGCTTGCATGTTGTAGTAGGGCATCTAGGGCTTCATGGACCCATCAGCGCTGGTCGTCCAGCATGGGCCTAGTGTGCCCTTGCTACTCTGTCCGGTCAATGAGCGCCGCTCAGCGGTGGAGGTGGGTTCCTCCCGTGCCGCTGTGGAGCTGTTGTACCTAGTCCCGACGATGTCGTGTACCACCACCTTACAGGGCGTGCACCATTGTTCTCGAAGAGACGGGGATGGTGACTACAAGATCGTGGCGGCGTGTGTCAGTGGGCGAAGCTTGGTGGTGGCCCTCCTTTGCGCCTAGGTTTTTTGTGGGTGTGGCTTGGGAGAAATCCCTGTCAGCTTGTGTGACCCTAACGCGGTGTCGCTTTTGAGTGGCATCATTCCTTCATACAGGGTGTCGTGAAGCCTCTGTCTACTTTGTTGCGATGCGGCGGGGGGGGGGGGGGAGGACTCTAAGACCGTCTGGTCTGGGGTAGCAACGCCGTGTCGATGATGCTTCCCTTCTTGAAGGTATTGCTTGGATCTGGGCGCTTCAGAGTGCTTTGTGCTTTGAGTGTGGTGGGAAAAGTCGAAGGGCGCAACGGTTGCGGGTCTTCATCACTTCAACGATTCACCGTTGTCTTCATTTCTTTTTTATTGGGCATGTATTTGTTGCTGCCTAGCATTTTCTTTATTTCGAATTCTTGTATTGTCGGTCCGGTTGCTATATAATATATAGCGGGGCGAAAGCCTATTTCATGAAAAAAAGGAAAAAAAATGCTCCATCAAGCCCGAGCTCCATTTGGATTTTTCGGGTGTCCACCATCTTTAAATTCTTCATATGTTCAAAACATATGATTCACGATATTGAAATAAACTACACAATCAGAAATCCAAAATGTATAACAGTGTATATGAACTTATTGTTTGAAAAATATTTCAAACCGTGAAAATAATAAGAATACTACTCCGTATATATCTATGTGCATCCAGACATTTTATGTTTGTGCACACAAGTTTAGGGGAAAATAATTTTTTGTGTCCCATGTAGAAAGAATTTCAATGCTTCAATTTGACTAGTATTTATGAGAATTTTATTTTCTCTTTTTACATGTGACATAAAATGTTCCCTTATCTTGAAAACTTGTGTGTGAACATAGAACATATAGATATAGCAGTGATATATTTTTTGAAATTTTTATGCATCTTTCATAATAACTTCATATACACATTGAGACCCCAAAAGTGATACACTATACCACAACAAAGAGCATCAAAAAATCACATTTGAACCCAAGCTGTTCTTGCTCCACTAAAAAATTGAAGCAAACAAAAATATATGTTTTTTTACCATGGCAATGAGAATGTTTTCTGAATGCATGAAACATTTTTGCATAAATTTAAGATATTATGATTCTAATTGCTATTTTTTTTTAAATTTGGTACATAAACAGGAGCAAATGAGCTGCTGGAGCCAGAAACGCCGTTTTCGTGAAGTATGACATACGTAGTGGCCATACCTCTGCGTTAACATGTACTAAAATTTTAAGGGTTTTATCGACATTTGAACTCACGTTTTCAGTAGACACGTTATAGATTTGTGTTCCTATTTTATTTTTAAAAGTCGGCAGAGGAGATAAACAATCGTATTTTTGTGCAGTGAGTTAACGGAGAGGTGGCAGACCAGTTTCACGCGATGCAGTCTGTGTTTTGAATATATTATTCACAAAATTGATGTATAATATAAATAGATTTGCTAGAAATCAGACGTCTGATCTTTAAATAGAGATCAATCGCCTGACTATCGATTTTATTGAAGATTTGTGCACCTTCTTTTCACCTTCAAATGATATGATTGACAATCTCGTCGGAGCCGGAGACGACGGTTGCTAAAGTGCGAATTTTTTTTAAATATTGCACTTATTTCTAGCAATTACACAAATAGTATGATTATTTCAGCTATTAGGAATCTAGGGTACCGTTTTATCTGGCGAATGCGATTAGTGGTTATCAAATTCGGCGGATGCGAGAGGTGGTGCAAAGAGCTGACACACGCAGGCAGAGCTGCAGTCGCATCTGCCGGATGCGACAGGATGGTGTCGCATCTGCCGGACGCGACAGCTGCAGCGCTTGCTACACACACCAAACTGGCGACCCAGCGCACCCGAGAACTCGCTATTTTCAGTAATTTGAAGTGTTTTTAGGCGCGGCAAAATTTCAGTAATTATTAGTAGTATTTTTGAATATATATTGGAGTACCATTTATATTAATATAGAAAGTGCGTGATACATCGGTATTACATACCGCAAACGAAAATATAGAAAGTGCGTGATACATCGGTATTACATACCGCAAACTAAAATATAAAAAGTGCGTGATACATCGATATTACATACCGCAAACTAAAATAGAAATACATGATTTGGGATAACTAAAATTAAGATCAAAATATAGTATGAATAACTAAGGCTTGGCGACTCTCTTGCCCTTTGTTTAAGAAGCTTTTTTGGCCCAGTCGCTAGACATGAAGTCGTCGTCGTCGTCTTTGTCAAACTTCAACGGTGCAGTTCCTTTGCTCTTACAAGCAGCGCCATTTGGCTTGGACGAGGTAGATTCTTTGCTCTTCGATGACGCCCCTTTCTTCTTGGCCCAATCGCTAGGCATGAAGATATCTTCATATTTGTGGCTGTCGTTGATCCAGAGCGCGGTATGTTGAACCCATCAGCTCATATCTTCTCCTCTCTCCTTTATATCTGTCCAGTGCCCGTTGATCTTGATAAGTTCTGCCTGGCCCTACTTCCAGGTGCGAGATGGGCCTGTCGACTTGCTCTGATTGTAATCAAATGTGACCTCAATGAGATCGCTGGGGGTATTGACAAGCTCGTCAAATGGAACAAGCTCACGGTTCCTTCTATATCTACAGGCTGCCTTGAAAACCTCTACGGACATAACTGTTTTCCAACTACAATTGAGAGGCGCCATGTTAGGCAAGATACAATGAGATAGAACTGAAGTTTAGGTGGTGTTATATAGGACTTGAAGAAGGCGGGAAAGAAGAAGCGGGAAAGGAGTTGGCGGGAAAGGAGAAGGCGGGAAAGAAGAAGCGGGAAATAAGTTGGCCGGAAATACGAAGCGGGAAAGAATTGGCGGGAAACGAGCGGGAAAGAATAGGCGGGAAACGAGCGGGAAAGAAAAAGCTGGAAAAACGAAGCGGGAAAGGAGTTGGCGGGAAACAACTAGCGTGAAATAATAGGCGGGAAAGAATAGGCGGGAAAAAATAGTCGAAAATAAATCGTGACAAATATATGTGTCTCATACATCATGGGATAGTAGTACAATGAGAACCAGAAACATGCTTACAAATATATATCTAATACGAATGTGCATACAAATTATTAGGATACAAAGATACAAAGATCACATAGATCATCGATGGCGCGGAGCACGTGGTGGTCCTCGTGGCGGAGGCGTCGTCCATCCATACCTGATAGGAGCCGCTCGGTAGTACTGAGTGCTCTCGACCTCTTGGTTGTCGGTCTGTGACTGCTGTGTGGGATCAGGTGGAGGAGTAGTAAGCAAGGCCATATAACCACCCATAGGGTCCGAGTTAATATCGATGTCACCAATCATCCAAGTCGATCCCTGCATAGGCGACGTCCCTCCCTGTGCTGTAGCGTGCAATGCAACAAAATATATTAGGAAATTACGGCTATGTATAACTTAAGAAATACAACAACTGTGAATTATACGTACCTTCTGGCATGGCCATCTGTGGAGTATAACCAAAAAACTGATGCGCTATACCTCCATACTGCGGCTGGCTCAAGTAGTCGTACTCCAGCTGCTGCATATAGCCTGAACCTCGAAGCTGGTAAGGATCAGGCTGCTGCTGATGCTGCCAAGCTGAACCTCCAGCCTGATCAGGAGCAGGCTGCTGGTGAGGCCCAGCTGAACCTCCAGCCTGGTAAGGATCAGGCTGCTGCTGATGCTGCCAAGCTGAACCTCCAGCCTGATTAGGAGGAGGTGGCCTCTGTCTCGACGTGGAGCGCCGCGTAGCTGAACGTCTAGGCTCAACAGTAGAAGGTGGCCTCATACTCCCCTGTGGATCAAAACGTGGACGTGGTGCATGCCTGAGAGGGGCTAGAGGCATAAGCACTTCTGGATACCGCGGTGGACGCGGCGTCCAAGTATGAGGGTCCATTTGTCCACTTCTCCGACGAACATCGTCAGTAGTACGACAAATGAGAGTGGAGTAAATAGAACGTAGTTTCTTCTCCACTTGCCTAGAAGGGTGACAACAGGTTGGCGTGGAATTAGAGGCGCCGTAGACTGAGATCATGCGAAGTGGTAAATTTCATTAGCGGCTCCGTGAACCTCATCGGCCTACAAAAATTGAACAAAAAATAATGTGTACGATTAGCTAGAAAATAGAGAGTTTAGCATATCAATATTTAATTGTAATAACTTACAGCTTATATTCTTGAGCCTGCTGACGATCCTGCATCATATATATCACATAGTGCTGGTTCGAAATATTCCTTGGGGTCTCTTGCCTTAGTGAGATATGTGCGGGTACATCTGTTGTACTTTCTACAATACTCCTCAAAAAGTTCAGGATTAAATGGAACATCTGAGGACCAAATATTATTCCGCGCATATTCCTACTCTCTAATGTATTTCCCAATAAATGTTAGCCACTTCTCCACGGTTTTATTTGTGCCCTTCTTTTTTAACCTGTTATTGCAAATTAAAACATTAGCGCCATAATAGCAGCAGTATACACGTATGCATCTTATAAAAAGTAGCAGCAGTTTGTACGTATGTATCTTACAAAAAATAGAAGCAGTCTGAACGTATGTATCTTATAAAAAATAGCAGCAGTCAACCAATACTTACTCGTGGATTTCTGCTAGTAATGGCTCATCCGCTGGAGGTGAAACTATATCCCGAAGAAAATTAAATTGTCTCATAACCCTCTGTTGAGACATCTCCTCCACAAATATATCAAACACAATCTTGGATTTTGTAAGCCAGTATTCGTGATCTCTTGTGCACAAATAAGAAAGCCCACCAGGATATCTAGCTGCGATACTAGCAGGCGAATATGGGTCCCAGATTACCGCATCGCCAGGGTAAAAATCAAATGCCTCGGTAATCGACTGGTAGCAGCCCCTAACCTGGTCAAAGGCAAACCGTCTCTGTATGTAAAAATTAACAGTTAGTTTGTAAAATATGTATTTCAGCAATGCAAAATGAAAACAATATCGTTACGTATATACCTTTCGACGTGTCCAAAGTGTAGCAATAGTTGGCATATCGATGTCATCAGGATCCACCATCTCGTCAGCAGGAAATGGCTCACTCACTTTAATGTCTGGGCGTTCAATTGCAAATCTCTCCCATGACCATAGCTGAAGAAAAAGTGGGCATCCAAGGAGGACAGAACGTGTCTTACTCTTGCGGCAACTAATACGCATAGCTCTGTATGTGCCTGCTAGCAAGGCAGAACCCCAACTCCTCGGTGTAATGTCATCCGGAGTTACTGCATTAGCAATCTCAAGTGCAATAGGGATAAAACCCGCAGAAATAGTGTGTTCATGACTCTCTATGAACATAATCTTTCCAAACAACCACATCAGGTACGCCTCCAAGGACCGAGTAATCTGTTCTTCAGTAGTCTGTTAAAACTTACATATCTGCAAAGACAAGAATGAGAAAACATATGAATTTACAGTGCAACCGAATTTCGAAATAGATTGCATGAAATAACAATGCAGTAATATACCTGAAACTCCCTCAACCAAGCATATTTAGGCCCATGCGAGGAATTTATATCCGGATATGCCACGTCTCCACGGACTCCATTAAAACGAGCAAAAAGATCTGCCGCCCAATTTCTAGGTGCTTTCAATGGCCCTATGGGATGACCAGCCAACGGAAGTCCCAACAAGTATGAGACGTCCTGCAAAGTAGGAGCCATCTCACCCCAACGGAAGTGGAACGTGTGGGTTTCTGGTCTCCACCGGTCCACTAAGCCACTGAGCAAAGCCCTATCCAAGGTCATCTTCCTCTCGGTCTCTATCACCTCATGACGAGGATGCAACTCCAAGTCCTCGCGGGTTGACTCTACCAGTCGTGCGAAAGGTAGAAGTCCAGCCCACTTCAACCTACAAACAAATTTAAACATATTAGTAATAGATAATCAAAAGACAAGAATTATTAGTAATATCAATACAAATGACTTGTACCTTTCTACCCAAGCAGGGTGTATCATCCAGTACTCATTTAGAGTGCGACACTGTAGAAGCTCGATACGATGAGTATTATCGTGGAATCCATAATATTTCAGCAATCTGCCCCGATGATCATATTCAACGCGTTCATCAAGCAACCATGGATACTCCATACCTGCACATATGAACAAGAAATATTAGTACAACGTAAACAAAAAACGTAGTTCCTCACATATTACAAAAACGGCGGAGTTCCTCACATATTACAAATAAAAACGTAGTTCCTCACATATTACAAATAAAAACATAGTTCCTCACATATTACAAATATTAATGTAGTTCCTCACATATTACAAATATTAATGTAGTTCCTCACATATTACAAATAAAAATGTAGTTCCTCACATATTACAAATAAAAACGTAGTTCCTCACATATTACAAATAAAAACGTAGTTTCTGACATATTATCTACGTTCTTCCTCTTCTGCGACCTCTTCTTCCACGGTTCGAACGTCCTCGAGTAGCTCGGTTTGGGTAGAAAGTGGGACATTTATCATCCTTATGTCCCCATGTATTGTATAGGAAGCATTGTCGAGTTGATCCACCGGTTTCAGATTCATCCATGTCATTTCGGATGCGCCTACACTGTCTTCTACCCCTGTTCGTGTGCTTTAGACTAGGACCTGGGATGTATTTCCTTTCCCCTGGATCTACCGTGTTGAAATTACCGATAGCACGATATCCATGCATCTTGCCAGTCCAAGTATAAACCACAGCCATGCTCCCGTAGTAGGGGGACACGAAGGACATTGGGTCCATTTGAAGCATCCCGCACGCAGCCAAAACATGTGAGCAAGGTAAGTGAAGTAACTTTGGTTTGTTGCATATGCACTCACAAGTTGGAAACTCCTCAGTTCCAATTTTCACTTCATGAGTCCTCATGATGTTGCCAGTACCAAACTTGTCCGTTTGTAAACGGACCTCAAACCCCAATTCCTCATTTCCGGTGGCAACGACCATGTGCCCTCTACCCTTTTCTATCTTCTTCTCCATGTATTTTGCTATCTTCTCACAGTATGGTGTGTTAGGATTTCTCAAATTATGCATTTCAGCCTCCTTCCGTCTCTCTTTGAAATATTTCAGTGTGCAATAGAAAATTCCCTCCACAATTGCTGTTAGTGGGAGTGCCCTATTTCCTCTAAGCACAAAGTTGTATGACTCAGCTAGGTTAGTGGTCATACAGCCGAACCTAGCTCCATGAGCATCGTGAAGCAATGACCACCTCTCCACAGGCTCATGCTCTATCCATTGTGCAAAGTTCTTTATGCGAGACCCAGGACGCCTCCTAAGAGGGGGGGGATCAAATTCTGGCAGATCGCAATGTCCAATTGGTTCTTCCTCTGGGGGTAATGTTGTTTCTTGTTGAGTTGCTACTAGAGCTGCATGAGCCGCTACTGCGGCTGCGCGGGCTGCTTTTCTATGTTTAACATGCTCTCCAGTTAGTTCATGCAGCTTCTTTGTGAGAAATGCATACTTCCATTGCTGATTTTGCTTGCATAACTTTTTGAATAGGTTCATAAGATTCTTACTCCTGAACTGTGAGAAAAAATTGGCACCTAGATGTCTCATGCACCACCGGCTCTGCAAGTAAAGCCATGGTGTTTCTTCATCGGGACCGGCCTCTTTCAGCGTCTTCACCGCCCTCAGTATACCAGCATGCCTATCATGAATGATGCAAACATTTGGCCTCTCCTTCACAATTGCTATCTTTAACTGTCTGAAGAACCACAACCAGCTCTCCGTGTTTTCGCTCTCCACAAAAGCAAATGCCAGTGGGACGATTTGGTTGTTTCCATCCTGTCCAATGGCCGTCAAAATCTGACCCTTGTACTTGCCTGTCAAAAATGTTCCATCCACACATAACACCGGTCGACAGTATCTAAATGCTTCGATGCATATGTTAAACGAGAAAAACACTCATTCCAAAACCTTCACAGTGGAGTCCTCCGCAAACCATGAGTCTTGGATGTCAACATAGGTGCCTGGATTTCTTTCCTGTAATGTGTGCAACATACGGACAACCGAGTCGTACGAGTGAAAGAATGACCCAAATCGCGTCTCCAACGCCTTCTGCTTAGCCCTCCAGGCCTTACCATAAGATATGTTGTACTTGTATCTCTGCTTCACTGTCTTCTAGGTAGCCTTTACCTCCATAGCTTTGCCCTCGACTATCTATGCATGAAATAGTCGTGCTACGAGAGTGGAACTCAGGTTCTTATGATCCACCAACTGGTTCCTAATAATACATGTGTGATGCACGTGGTCGCTCACCACCCAGAAGGTGTCATTCTTGCGGAGGTAGCCATGCACCCTAGCAGGACATCTCTCGTTGGTACATTCCACTATCAAATATTTCTTGTTTGACGCGACTGTTTTAAATACCCTCTGCGTGGACATTGCCCAACTAGTTATTGCATCCTGAAGACGTTGCTTGTCGGGATATAATGAACCGACTGAGATGTTGTTCGGGTGATACTCCCATGCCGAATCGTGCCCCTCGTTCACTCTCATTAAATTTGAGAAGTCCTGATTCCATTCTTTCGGAATCGGGGCCTCATCCTGATCATCTTCTTTATCTTGTTCATCTGAGTCAGATGAATTAATATCATCAGCATCTCCATCAATATCTTTAGCTTCCATCTGCTGCTGCAAAACCTCATCTTCATCGTCTGAAAATATCTCGCCACCTGCATCATCTGCCGCTGCACCTAATGCATGACTGCTCTGCCCTGTTTCATACCCAATGTCGTCGGCATATGACATGGCCACAGCAGACTCATCAGCTGGTTGCATGCTCTGCCAAGAACCAAAACCAATTGTCTGGTTGCTGTGGCTTGACTCGGTCTCCCCTCCGATAGTAATCGGCTTCGCAACCACAAGGGCGATCGGGGATGTTTGCCGCCGCTCACACCCTTTCAACCAGCCGACCCACTGAGAGGTACGCTCTATCTCTTTCAACTGATAATATATATTGCTAGTTGAGTTGCTCCACAATGCTTGTAAGCTGACAGTGTACAGCTTACGATCCCATCCTAAGAACACCATTAACATCCTCTTGAATTCCCCAATACGCATACTCTGAGGATCAGTGAACTCCACCTCATGATACTTAAAGTCGCTAAGATCAGCTCCAGCATCACTGCTACGGACCGCACCGTACCCATAATGAATAAGAAATCTAACTAATCCAGACATGACTCCTGCTACATAAAAATCCTACTTCCGTCAACTACACCGCTATAATATATATACACAAAATTACACTACCACCATTTGAGAATAAGATTTTTACCCTTGTATCGTGTGAATCACCACCTCAAAACTTGCTCACGTCACACCACTTCCAACGCACCGGAATCAACCTATACAACAATACAAGAACGGCCTCAAGAACAAAATTACAACTACTGAGATTTTTACAGCTATTATATCGATATGAGACTAAACACACCAACTTATTCACTTGTAAACTACACCACTAAAATATAATGACTGAGATTTCACATCTAAAATTTACCCTTGAAGCGTGCAAACCACCACCTTGAAACTTGCTCACGTTACACAACTTCAACCACACCTGATTCAACCTGCACAACAATATAAGAACAGCATCAAGAACACAAAAACATCTATAGGGAAATTTACACCTACAACTCCTAAATGTGACAAAACAAACCAACAAAATTTCTCCTAAAGCTAACCCATTTGTAGATCGGGCTATCCTCTACTTTTTGCAAGAAATTTCACTGATTTTGATCAAGAAATGCTCTCAGAATCGAAGAAATAAGATTTGAGAATGGAGGGTTTGAGCTGCAGCTGAGAAAGAGCAAAGAGAGAAGAAAGAAGAGCTGAAGCAGAAGAATGGGCGAGCTAGCGTCGGCGCGGGGGGTGCCGACCGGTTTTGGTGCGCACAGGCCGACTTGTCGCAACCGGCGGGTGCGACAGCAGGCGCACGAGGCCGACGTGGCCGATTTCGGTCCACTCGCATCCGGCGGGTGCGACAGGTGCTGCCGGCATGCGGGGCCCCGCCTCGAAAGCCGCGTATCGTGTCCGCCGGATACAATTTCTCCTTGTCGTGTCCGTCGGATAACAAGGTGGCCTACTTCTGTAATAACCTGCAAACAATGCCTAGTTCTGAAATAGCTGAAAAAAGTACAATAAAAAAAAATTCGCTGCTAAATTAGGACGCGCGGTGGGCCGTTAAGCAACGGAGAGGGTGTGCACGCGACACGATATTCATGGGAGCGCCGCTCCGGCGCATGTCGTCTGCGGACTGTCGCTTGTTGGAGCATGGCATGGCATGCGATGGATGCAGTCAAGTCGAGTCACACAGTCCCCATCGCGATCGCAAGCTACTGCTATAGCTAGCGCTTTCGTACCGTAGCGTTACGTGCGCGTGTCAGACTCGGACCCAGCGGTGAGCGCATTCAACCCTCTCCTCTCCTCATTTATTGCCACACATGCATGCATGCATGCCTGCCTAATCAATGGCGGGCCCCGCATCCCTTGCCGATGGAAATGGCCTGCGTCATCGTGCGCGCGTCGGTGCGTGGATTCGCTCCATTCCGTGTCGACCCAAACGACGGTGACACTACTCAGATCGGTCGGGAGTGGACTTTTGGTTCGCTAGCGTACGCCGCCCATCCGCCTGCATATGCAGCGTGTACTGCATCGTGCGTTCGTACGTATCGGTCGTGTTACTGCAACGTACGGGAGCTAACCACAACGGTCGGTCGCGGTGTTCCTTCCCCTGTCCTGGCTCCTGTGTTCAGGCGCCAATTTTCAGCGTTTATCGATCCATATTCCCTCGGCAAAAATAGAAAGGGGAACAACTCAATTCGACCGTGGATGGATGGTTTTTCACAAGACCAAAAATACGGTACGATCGAGCACCATGTGTACCTAGGGTAGCTACGCCTACGTATGTACCCTACTACTACCTTCTGCTTTGGCAAGCTCGTACGTATGCTGCGCTAATACTCTTGTCCCCGTGGTAGACTGGTAGCACGTAGTGTGCTACAGTGCGTGCAAGCCGATCATTCCAACCATGAGACGACAAGAGTCGCAACATTACACACAAGACCGATAATTGCTGCTAGTCGGACAATATTCACTAATTTGCTATAGTCTGCACACGTGTGTGGTTTTCGTCTGTTTTTTTTTTATTAACCGTACATTGTGTGTGGCTTTTGGGTCAGTTTACTATTAATATAGAACTAACTTCAAACGATTCAACAACTATTTCAGATCAAGTGATATGCTTAGCAAGAAATTGACCATTACAAACATTGCTGTAGTCACATAACTTGGGGCTACTATCTCCCCCGTAAAAAAAAACTTAGGGCTACTATCTGCCATTCTATATCTTAGAGCACTTTTATGATGATTGGCATGAAATCGTGGTACCGTATGGTATCATTAAGTATAATTTTTTATAGCCATTGATTAAGATAATAGATAGCTTATTTTAAACTGTTACAATGCTTCAATTTGTGCAGGCCGTCCGAGACAATACGCACTGGAGATTATATACAAACTAAAAAAAGACAATGACATGCTGATCCTGTCCTGCACATCCCCGACGCCGCCCGCAGCCCCACATCCCCAACCGTCGCCGGTGATAGTTCGAACCTTGTCTTCCAATCCCAGTCCCCGCCTCCAAGGACCGGCCTCCCAAATCCCTCACTCACCAGGTTCGCGGGGACTAGGGCACTAGGCAGCCGACGCCGCCCGGCTCCCTCACTCACCTGGGGGGGGGGGGGGGGCAGCACGCACCAGGCGACGGTGAGCACTAGGCGGCCTCGCGGAGGTTCTTTCGGTCCCTCGGCGGCGGCGTGGTCGGCGCCTCGGCGGGTAGCGCGGCGGGTTGAATACAAGCGGTGTTGGGTCGTTAATGGCATCTGCGGCGCACACTTCGTCGATTTTTGGCTCTCCGTCTTCGCATAGTCTGGTAATATTTTCCTCTTCATGTTGTCCTTGTGCCCCATGATGGACCAGACACTCTTAGGATAATTTCTCAGGATGAATAAAGAAGTGATAATGGGAATTTATAAGTGTGAATGTCTGACTGACATTGGGAATCCAGTGGGAATTAGATCAGAACTCCCGCAAGTTCGCAGCCAAAATTTCAGAAGTGGGCATTTTAGACTCCTCAAGCATGAACTCCAGAAGTTTCTTTTCTCACTGAATGACGGCGGGCTTGGGGAATTATTCCATACCTTTGGTGGGAGCCGATGCCACTTTGCAGTAGATATGATTCTAAACTTGTTTTTCAATATCTTCATAGTACCTGGTGTCATTGTTGTTAGTAATTCCTTTCTCGACATATTTGGCTTCAGTTAAGAGAAAATTAGTTCACATGTAGCATGGTAGCAAAGGCATCGTACTGCTAGGATGCAACTTGCATTACATGTCTGTTAACCTGCATCACTGCATCACTCTTCTGTCACTTACATCCATGAACCCGTACTGTAGGTATTAGTTTGCAACTTACTCACATTACAGATTTCTGTATGTTTCCAAGTCTGTAGGTCATTGCAGGATGAAACGATTTAGATTTAACACTTCATTTTTCTCAAAGTCAATGGTTAGAATAAAAATGAATTTCTGTCAATTTGATACTACATTTTATCATGCTCTTGTTGTCAGGGCATGGACGCGGAATAAGCAGAAGCGAAAGTGGTCGTTTGGGGTCTAAACTTTGTGTCGAGCTATGATGAGGCGAGCGTCATTCTGGCGCTAGACTGGCTGCTTCTGTACCAGCCCTCTAATCAAGGAACCAAGATAGATCAAGGCTATGGATAGACTACTAGAAGGCAAAAAATACTACTCCCTTCGTTTCAAAATATAAGATGTTTTAGCTTTGTAAAGCAAATGTTTTTAGACATCCTTTAATGTGTAGGTTCACTTGAATATACACACTAAAGCATGTCTAGATACATTTGATTCATAAACCTAAAACATCTTATATTTTGAAACGGAGGGAGTACTTCGGAAGATGAAGGAGTGCGGAATCAAGCATTCCAGAAGAGAGACAGACATAGTTGCTCACTAGCGAAACTTGCTGTTTCCATGGGCGAAACAGTCATGCTAGATGATTTGCCCCTAGTCGTAAGAGAGCTTGTAAAGTGTGATTTGACTTGTTTTGGTGATTAATTGAAAAGCACAAACATACTAGGGGTGAGTTATATCTGTGTTGTTCTGATGGTATGTATTGTACACTGCGAATTGTTTCAGAGGGACCAAACCCACCTTTTGAGTTTGGCTTGTAAAGTGTGATTCTGTGTCTGGATGGCTAATTCATGGTCATCTGAAGATTTGGTGTCTTCGATAATGTTTGCTCTTTCAATCATTTGTCTGGGCTCTAACCTGGTTCCTACATATTTGTTATGGAGATGTTTGTCGTAATTTTCTTATAAGCAAGATCACAGAGAGGATTACAAAACTCGTTTAACTTTGTATTGTTCAGGGACTTCAACTCATGACGTAACTAACTGTTACTCATGCAATCATCACTTGACCCTTCATCATGGTACTTATAGACTTCCTGGAAATCTGACAAAGAAACTTCTCCTAGAAAATCTGACAAAGCAAGCTCGAGTTATCTCTTATCTTCTCCTGCCCGATTCACTTACTTTAAACCGCTCGGATCCAGGGATCCAGAGGATCTATGATGTGCACCGTGCTACTCTTCCAGTCCTATGTGGCTATGTCCTGCTCCACCCCTCGCCAACCCTCTACCGCGCACTCGTCACCAGATGAAGGAGCAACACAAGGCGCAGAAGGACATTTCGCTGGTGGGGATTTGGAGGAGGAGAGTCCGCCTGGGCTACGCCGGTTAACGGCAGCGGCAGAGGAGGCTGACGGCGGCCGGAATCGGGGGATCGCCGGGGAGAGACCAGGGGGCCGGCGAGAGAAACAGTGAGTGAGGGAAGAGGATCCTGCTCTATGAGCAAGTGAGAGGAAGTATTTTTTTTTAAAGAAGTGAGAGGAAGTGTTGGGGAGAGAGACACTGGGTAATAATTTGTGCACGCCTCGCTGATCAATAAACTTTTTTTTTATGCCTCTCTGTATTACAGCTATAGTATCTGAACTTACACACCACACTCACGCATGCCCCACACACGCCCCTAGTGTGCAAGCTAGACCCTAGAGCTAAATACCCCCCACGCACTTTGAAATTCTACCGCTGTGGCACGAGTGCGCGAGAAGCATGAGATTTTATTGGGCAACGCCCGGTGAGACACCCAGAAATTCGCTCCCGCTGGGAGTCGAACCTGGGCGGGCTGGCTGGCCACCGCCATGCCAAGCCACTGCGCTGTCGTGCGCGTCTCCGCTGATCAATAAACTTCCTACTTTAAGATTTGAGCACGCTCATCGGCAGTTTAGCCGCTCAAAAGCGCATTCATTTATTACAATTTTCATTAAATAAATTAGAATTATCGGTATCATATTATTTTGGTACCGGACCCACTTTATAATGGTACCATGGTACTGTCTATTTTATCACCGTTAGATCAGGGTGGATGGACGGTTCCTAAAAATGCCAATCATTGTAAAATTTGTATCTTAATAAATAAAATAAAAATTGTTACTATATTATTTTTGCCTTTCTGATTTATATGTGAAGTAAAGACAAATGCAAAACTAAAAGTAATTATGCAAACTAAAGTACTTACAGAAGTAAATAAAACTAAAGAAACGAAAATAAATACAAAAACAAGACAAACTAATAATGCTTTGAAGATCTAAAAGAAAAGAAAAGCTCATGAAGGTACACTTTACCAAGCTTGTGTCAGAAAATGCTCTTCCTTAGATGACAAAAGTGCTAGAAAATACTCTAGCGGTTGCCCTGGAAAATCAACTATGCTTCATACTTGATGAGACAACTTGTGATGAGTTTTATTTTTCCTGCCAGAAAGTACTCTTTGATGGCACCAAAATATGATTGGGACTCCAAGCGAAAAGTGGTGTAGAGAGGTGTTTTCTTCACAAGGATGACTCGAGGATTTATATCAAACTTTCGGAGAAAAAAAAGAGAATCACTCTTCCTTATGTCCCAACTCCACTAAGTGGTTGTCAAGCACAAGGTCCAACAAGAGCAACCACAACGGTCGATCACAGCATTCATGCCCCTGTCCTAGGTCATGTCATGGCGCCAATTTTGAGCGCCCCTGGGTCCCCATGAAACCCGGCCCTTATCCCACTAGTGTATTGGACAAATTCAATCCCCAATTTTCCCCTAAATTCTTGTTGTATTTTTTTCTAATACCTAATACACTATGTCTACCTAGTGGATTGATAGTTAGGGTTTTATGGATATTATAGAGGAATGTGGTGTTCACCCAATCCCCCTAACAAATTCCCCCCACTAATCCCCTGCCTCAGCAAAAATAGAAGGGAAACAGCTTAATTCGACCATGGAATGTTTTGAGAAGTCCAAATTACAGGACGATCGAGCACCATGTGCACCTAGAGTAGCTACGAGTACGTACATGCTACTACCTGTTTTGGCAAGCTCGTCGTAATGCTCTAATACTGTTGCCGTGAGGTAGTACGTACGTAGTGTGCTACAGTGCGTGCGACCGATCCTTCCAACCACGAGACGACAAGACCGATGACCATAGCAGGTTTCATCACAACGACTTTCAGAAATCAAATGGTTCCAAAGAACATCCTTAATCAGTTAATCTGTGTTAGCTGCAGATCGATCCTAATAAGTCCCCCAATGAAACCTCCTAACTACTAGCAAAAAGTACAGTGTCGTCGGCGGCAGGGCGTTAATTACAGGGAGCCATTCCTCCTTCTCGCGAGGAATTCGACCAGCGTGATCCTGGAAGGAGCGGCGGTGCCGGATCTCTTCCTGATCGTCGTCGTCTTCCACAGCTTCTCCCCTCCGCACTCCCTCACGACGCTGCTCGTCGTCTCAGATGCTACATTATAGAACTGCGCATACACAGATTAAGCGAGAGGCGATCAGCACAAGAAAGTTATTAGGCGGTAAGCATCATATAATTGGTCAGATATTACAAAGCTTTCGTCAGTTTGTTTTTTAGTTACCTCGCACACGCCGTGCAGGAGCAGCCTCTGGAACGGGTCCTGGACTTCTAGCTCGAGGAAATCCTTGTCGTAGCTACTGTCTTGGATGAAGGCCCTCACTCGTGCCTGCACGATCAATTGAATTGGAGATTCTTTAGTGCCAAGTGCTACTAGACAGCCATGGAATCAACACTGTCATGGACAGTTAATCTAGTACACAAGTACTTTCAGTTGGGTATAGTCTACTGTAATTAATTGATTGGGATAATCTTAACAATGCTGAAAATTTTCCAGGACTTGGGGCAAGGACACTGAATAATGATGTTCTATCTTCACTGGCGGACCTGAAAATACAGTGTAAACATCTGGTTCAGAAAAGCGTAGGTTTCAGAAGGCACGCATACCTCGTATATCCCAAGCAGATGAGGCAAGCTCTTGATGGCTTCTCTTGTTTGACGGTCTATGCGGTGCCACGCCTTCAGCGCGATCATCTCATCCTCGTCCAAACGAAGACTGTTCTTCCGGTCCGCCCATGATTCTTTCATGTGAATTTGCATATAACTTGCCTATACAGATCACAGTAAACAAGACTGCTATAATGCGTCCATAGTACACAAATCCATGCAGCCAGTGCGTATGATTATGATACATGACACACTCACGCACATCTTTATACTTTTAATCTGAATGTGCACATGCATTTTGCCTCAGTATAGCAGCATACCTGAAGGTCCATGTCGATGGTCCTGAAGACATCCCACGCAGCCGCAGCGCTTGTCATGCAGAACGCGGACAGGGGCTGCTCCTCACCTACACAGGCGACACAACATCGATCAGAATATTATGTAACCTAGTATACATACATGATACATGTGACTCTTGAGGTCGAGCATAATTGGAATTCGCAAGTTTGTTCGATCGATGATTACCCCACGGTGGCGGAGCGAAGAGGCCTTTGATCTCGTCGGCGCGAAGGCGGGGCACGAGCTCCAGCAGCAGCCGGTCGTTCAGCCATCTGCACGATCTCTTGTTGCTGACCTGCGTATTATTATACACACACTGCGTTATGACATTGCTGATAAACCGTATACTAGTATCGCTGCATCAGACAGCAGATTCCTTCGTCCTGACGAACGGTGATTAGTTAACTGCATTGTTCGTGCTAATCAACTGGTCCATGAGAAAAGAACTCAATTGGATTGTTAATTGCGCTCGAATTAATTTGCTGCAGATTCCCTGACAGGTCAACAGAAGGTGATTGGCGCCAATGTGTATTTACCTGGTTGGTGGCGCCAATGTCCTCGAGGGCCTGGATCTTGCTATCGATCGTCGTCTCTCCATCAAAGAAGGAAGTGTAGAACTCCTCCTCCTCCCTCCGCATCAGACCCAGAGTCGCCATGATCGTTGGCACGAACTTTCGCTCTTCCTCTCTCTTTTCCGGCGAGAAGGAAGGGTGTACGGTCGCCGGAGGTGGAGACGAAGACGGCGGGACAGACACGTTCGGTCGGGGTACCGAGTGGAAGTGTGGCCGCGGCCGTTGTTATAAGCGCACGTTTCGGCTGGCAGATAGTTTGAGCGGCACGGAAGCCTGCCGAATTGGTTGTTTGAGGGCCACGGAACCGGCACGCATACCATCTGGGCTGCGTTGTCAATTCGAGCCTGTCTCTAGTCTCTCGCCACTATCATGGCGATGGGCCTTCTTCCTGGATAACATCAAGCCCGGCCCATATTCTTTTGTGGACTCTTTGCAATATTTTCTCCTTCCGCTTAAAGTTAATACGGAGTAATACAATACCTTCTCCTTGGATGACCGTCTTGAAGTCACAATGATATTGTCAAAATATGCATGTGTCTTGGATTGGAGATATCGAGCTATTTAACCTTGCGATGTTGACGTGAGAGTTTTTTTTGAATTATGTGATGATTCAAGCCTCTAAGGAGTGGTCTTGAAGGCAACTGCTTCTAGCTGTCATATTTAACCATATCTAGAAAGCCATCCTTTTCGGGCATTCGGTGTGCTCTTTTTTGAAGGGCATGGTGTGTTTCAAGGAGCAATTGGCATATTGGTGAGGCCATATATTGGGGTCATTGTTGCAGATCAATGTGAATGCTTTAGAGCTCGTGCATTCTTGAAGGAAACTGTTCATGAACGTTTACACTGATGGGTTTTGATCCATTAGTTTCCTTTGAGAAACTTTGCCATCACGCCTTGATAAGAGGGGATATTTTGCGTGTTCTACCTATGTGATAAATGAGACATTGTTGGAGGAGGGACAACTATGTACATCCCCCATGTCACAAGAAAATAAACAATTCTCTAGTATTAATCAAGGTTCCAAAACAACGTAAGGAGTTTTGCATAGAGACTTGCACGAGTCCCGTCTCATACCGTAGTTGACCTAATTCACAAGGGGTTGGCATAGCAAAATACATGCTCGGTCTGCAAGGCAACATTTAATTACCAGAAACATGTCACAATCATTGGTTGTTCCTCATGGGTGAATCTCTGAGCATTGCGGATATTGTGAAGGTGATATTCACTCTTTTGGGCTATTTTCCATGCAACAGAAGGCAATTCATAAACGAGTTTCATATTGTGAATGTGTTTTATTAACGATGAATCCGATGGAGAGAGAGATCAAGTTTTTTTTTTTAGAATTGGGAACCAAGCCCCAGCCTCCGCATAGAGAGACATATCAATTGAATTATGATTCAAAATTGTTAGCAATGGATATGATGGATGGTGGCGATGCCAAGAGCAAATGCTAGAACAACCTGACGAAGTGGGTTGTACTTGTATAGCTGCCATTTGTTTACTTGCAAATTGACCGCTTTCTCGGTTGGAATGATCGAAGCGTTGTCCAAAGTAAATGACAAACCTCAAGAAACTATGAGAATTCCAAACAACCAATAGATGATATTTGTCCAAAGCGTTGTCTCATCCCACTTTAAGTAAAATCATCAACCAATATGCCCCTTATGCTAACCATGACCTTGGCACACCGACAACTAAAAAACGTGTTTGCTATAGACCTTGCTTAGAATAGAGAGCGTCGTTTTGGCGGACGGGCTCAGTGGAGCCCATTTTTTAAACCTCAAAAAAATTCAAAAATCAAAGTTAAAAAAAATTCAAAAAAAAATACTTGGTTGTAGACAACTTCATGTACAAATTTTTAATTTGAAATACATTGTATTGTGTCCTCAGTAAAAATAACAAAAGACCAGATGTGAGAGCATGAACAGTACATATTTTTTTCCTTTCAAATTTTGACCACTTTATCTTTTTTGCTGAGCCTACATGACAAGGTATTTCACCTTGAAAAACTGCACAATTGTAGTGTATACAGTTGACTACATCCAGATATTTTCCTTTAAATTTTTGTGAAGATTTGAAATTCAATTTTTTTAACATCTACTATATACTAAAAGCACAATACGAAGTTCTAAAATAGAGACATCGTATTGATCCACATCATTAGAATTATATTAGCCGTTAGCTCTATTATTTTAATGATCAAAATTCAAAGATATTACGTAATATGTCTGAGTACATATTTTGTACGCAGAGGATATGTCACGTGACAGCGTCCGTTGGAAGAAAAAAAAAAGTCTGAAGGTTTCAAACCTTATGTCTTTAATCTATGAACGCAATATCCAAAAAAAATCAGTTCTGTTTATACGTACAACTACAAAGCTAATTTCTCTAGTTTCTATAGGAAAAAAACATGTCTGGAGGTTTCAAACCTTATATATCTTTAATCTATGACCGCAGTATCCAAAAAAATAAGTTTTGTTTATACGTACAACTCCAAAGCTGATTTCCTTAATGAAAATATCAGATTAACCAATTTTTGCACCTTTCAAAAAAAAAACCAATTTGTGCACATGGTGTACATGAAACTAACTCTAAATCTGATTTTTTAAGTTTCACATGATGCGACTTCCTACTAAATCAAGGACATGGTAGCAGCAAAACTGCATTGTCGCTAAATAAAAATGATTTATACGTACATAAATATCATCAAGCACATAGAAAAAAACATATAAAAGTTTAATTAGCTATAAATGAGACGCTTACTCCATCTATCTTCAAAATGTCCAGACCAAAATTATTAGAAAGCTGATCGGAAATTTAATTCGGTTGCATATGTTCCCTTCACTAAAAAGCAGATTTTAAATGGTATTCTAAAAAATTAGTGTGTACATCTCCACAATATTTGCACGATCGTATATTTTAGCGCGGAATTTTATCTTCTCTGGACAAGCCACACAGCAAGTCGATTTTTCGTGACATAATGCGGCTTTCTACTAAACCAAGGACATGGTAGCAGCAAAACTGCATTGTCACTAAATAAAAATTATTTATATATACATAAATATCAACATGTAAAGTTTAATTAGCTATAAATTAGACGCTAACTCCACACTCTATCTTCAAAATTTCTAGACCAAAAATTATTAGAAAGTCGATCGGAAATTCAATTTGATTGCATATGCTCCCTTCACAAAAAAGCACATTTTAAATGGTGTTCTCATAAAATTAGTGTGTACATCTCCACAATCTTTGCGCGCTTGTAAATTTTAGCGCCAAATTTTATCTTCGCTAGACAAGCCACACAACAAGTCAATTTTTTGTGAAACGACTTTGTATGCAATATAGCACGAGTGAAGATGGACGTGCTAATTCTTTGTTTGCAATTTCTAAAATTTTAAAATACATCAAATAAAAGAGGCAAATGCAACCAGGAGCCAAAACACCACTCCTAAAGCTGGCCATTAAGACAACAAACTCTGTTAAGTAGACCATGGCAAACACGAAAGTTCAATGTACCCAATAGTTTAGCATTCCATGTGACGTCAAACAAGAACTTTGATAGAGCCAAGAAAGACCATCAAATGAACCATTCTATCTTCAAAATGCCGAGAACAAAAAAACAAAAATCCAATCAGAAATTCAATTTGGCTCTCATGGTACATATGCTCCCTTCACTAAAAAACACATTTTAAATTTTAAATGGCAAAAAAATAAAAAATAAATGAGTGTGCACATCTCGACAATCTTAGTATCGTTCGATAAGTATATTTATATACTACCGACATCAAGCTACATAATTTAAGGATAATTTCCTAACTATATCTCAAATGTCAATAGTGCATCCTTACTAATGCCTGAGTGGTACTGGACCATATTTGATATTTATTCTTACTTCCTAATATACTTTTTATGGATAATTATATCATAAAATATATGAGGTTGGCATTTAGAACACATGACATGGTATAAGTATGAAGTTCACTAATTACCCAAGTTAAGCACGTGTAATGTTTAACATTGTCACATCACTCGAGAGGTCATACCAACGCCCCAAAAATTATTGATACATTTTGGAAATATGCAGCATATTGTGCTATGTTATTTGTGTGCCGGGCTATATGGTATTTTAATAATATCATACGTATCTTCCTAAGTATTTTTATTGAACACTATCTGATCATTTGTCATGTCCAGGAAAAATAAGTACAAAATAAGGTAGGTTTCTTCATTCGCGTAAAAGTATAAAATGCGGCACTAGATTGCTCCTAGTACCATATATAAGAGTTAGTTTTAAAAATATTACCTGAACACTATCGGAGTTCTCAATCAAATTAATACTCCATGGAAGAATAGTACTACTAGCATATAGTTGGTGTCAACCCAAAAAGGGAGATCAAGCATATGATGTATAGAGAGGTGGAGGTTCATTGACCCGGTATTACGGGAAAACAATGGTATTTACGTGGAAGTACAAGTACTGATACCAATATGTGGGTGACGAGGGTTAACTCGACAAATATCCTAGATGAAGGATTTAGGATCGGGGGAATAGGGCGTCGGATGAACTCGAAGGTAAAGGTTAGTCGAGATAAGTGTATATCAAAAGTAAACTTGGGTGTTCAACCTGGCTTGCTTTCAATCTGCCCTACACCGTCCCCTCCTGGCCCCTATATATAGGTGGCCACGTCTCGAGGATCGGGTAGGGTCCAATACAGATTACAATATCGACATACGGTAAGAACTCGTATCTCGACTATCATTATAATTAGGCCTAGCTTAACAGGCCTCAGGGGTACTCAACTAACGGGCTCTATTAACTATACCCTTGTCAGTAGCCCCTGAGATTCTACCAGAATTGCAGATTCAGGTTGAATCTCTAATCTTCAAATCTTCGACTTGATCAATTCTTTGACTTCTTCATATCTTCGAATCTTCAACTTGGTCTTTCGACTTATTTCCATGATAATTTTTCGCAAGGGGTTTTGATGAATAAGCTCGACAACTCTGACGGATCAAGAGATCAGTTAACTGTCGGAACAGATACTTGTCACCTACTTCAAATTTAATCCTCTTGGACTTGAATTCGGGATACCGGTCAAACCCTCTCTTTTGCCGCATTTAGGACTTACAAAGAATGAATCCCAGTGGTTCTCAAGGTACCCAGTGCGTCCACCAGGATTTTCTTCGCGTCGTAGACACGGATACATACCAGCAGAACGCATCCATGTGCGTATACCAGGCCACACAGGACGGATCCCGGGGTCTTACCTTCGTGATAAATCATGGCATTCGAGTTCCGTTGCGATAATGCAACTCGAGAATCTCATATCGCAGCCAAGTTTTGACTTGATAAAATCAAAGAATTTTAAATTAACTTCTTCCAATTCCCTCCCGATGGGAGTAATCTTTCTATATTTTGTCGACTATATAGTCGAAGTTTGTATGATAATCTTTCTTCATCTTCACTATTGATTATCTCATCCTCTATCGGGTGCGCGCTCAGCGCTCCCGATGGGAGTAGCCCCCGAGGCTATGTTTGGATACTTGTAGTCAAGCATAGGCTCAAAATTTACTTCTTTTTCTTTCTTGTAACTTCTCCTGTTTGTAAGCCCCCGAGCCCAAGGTGAGGTTTTTCATATCATGCGATCACACTCTCCCCTTCTTATTTTTTCCTCTTTGGTATTTATCGTCTGCTCTGTGCAGAATTTAACTCCTTTGTAAAATATGTTTATGGGCCTTGCTTATCACGGGGCCCGATAATACGTGCTTATAAATAAAGCATATTTGGCAAGGGTAAAAACCCTAATCAGATTCCTCCGCCGCCGCATCATCTTCTCTGGTCATCTAGGGTTTCCAGCCGTCCCACTTTTCCACATGGATGATGCAGATGGTTTTCGTTTGAACCTTGGTTCTCCGGTGGCGCCGTGAGGTCGGGGCCGCCCTCGTGGAAGCAAGAACATAACAACTCCGGCCGCTGCAGGATCGTCATCGGTCGCTCCGGTTAAGCGTCATCCCGGCCGCCCACCTGGTAGCAAGAACAAGCCCAAGGTGACAGGCGCTGCCCCAGGTCCAAGCGCTCCTCCTCCAGCTGCTCCTGCTGCTCCTAGTTCTCCTCCCAGAATCTTTTCTTTCTTCTGTACTACCATGGTGCAGTGCCGCGAGATTCAGCGTCTGCCGCTGAATTTCACCAAGTTCATGGACGGGCGAGAACTACGAGAAGCAGTTCTCCGTGAATAATCTGGCAGTGGGACTCCATACGAAGTGGAGGTTTGGTATGATGGCGACGGTGAGCAGTACTTTAGGGGTAGCTGGTCACAGTTTGCAGAAGACCACGACATCCATCAAGGCTTCTTCATGACCTTCGACTTCCATATCGGTACGTCGAAGTTCGACGTGAAGATCTATGATGGCACTCAGTGCCAGAAGGAGTATGAGGCTGAAGTCCACTTTCATTAGGATTTGCTTTATATGTAATTTCTTCTGATAATGTCCTTGCTGCCGTGCTATGTGTAATGAATATTCGTACTTTGCTTTGACGCTTTTATTAGTACCATGAAAACAAATCATTGTTCTGAGGTATGCTTTATATATATCGGGTTCTTTGCGAACTAATTATTTTGAAGAATATTGAGTTGACTGCACCACCTTGTGATATAAAAAGATCTCCATGTCACGCTAAAAGTTTCTTTCGTACGACCCGAAGGTTGAAGCCCCCGAGCGGAGAAGTAAAAATATTTGTACAATTTTGTCGAGTTCAACCCAAGGAACCCGACCTGTGGCCTCATGTTCTGGGTTCAGAAGGTTAACTCGAGTTTACTGATACCACTAGATTTACGCATAAAAACATCATAGCTGCTCTGCATTCCATGGGTTGCTCTCATCTTTCCCTGTCTTCTTATCTTGTAGTCGATATGATCCTCCTGGTATCACTTCTGTGACGATGTAAGGTCCCACCCAAGGGGACTCCAATTTGCCGTGGCTGTCTTGCCTGAGTCGCAGAACTAGATCTCCCACCATGAAGGATCGTGGACGAACTCGACTATTGTGGTAGTTCCGTAGGCTCTTGCTGTGTTTGATGGACGTGGGAGCAGACTGTCCTTGTGCGTGGTGGATAACCAGCCCGTTGGGAACCCCAAGAGGAAGGTATGATGAGTATAGCAGCTAGTTTTCCCTCAGTTAAGAAACCAAGGTTTATCGATCAGAAGAGGAGAGACAAACGACTAAAGGTGATGCGGAACCTGCACACACACAACCAAGTACTTTGTTCCCAACTTGCGATGAGGTTGTCAATCTCACCGGTTTGCTTGAAACAAAGATTATGAGCGTATCGAGTGGAAAACAATATAGTGTGCGAGGAAAGTAAACAGTGCGAGTAAAGTAAACAGGTGATAGCAATATGATGGAAATAGGACCGGGGTCCACAGTTCACTAGTGGTGTCTCTCCATAAGATAAATAACACATGCTGGGTAAACAAATTACAGTTGGGCAATTGATAGAATAAAGATAAACGTGATATGTCAAGAAGATCACTATGAGATTTACTCTGGGTATTACAACAAAATACATAGACCGCCATCCAACTGCATCTATGACTAATAATCCACTTGTGGTGAATCAATCCGAGAACTCCACAAGTATTAAGTTACAAACAACAGATAATTGCATATGCCCTTGAGCATATGAATGTTGTTTTCTCCCTAGTAGCAACAGCACATCTACAACCTTAGAGGTTTCTGTCACTCCCCCAGATTAAATAGAGGCATGAACCCACTATCTAGCATAAATACCCCCTCTTGGAGTCACTAGCAACTACTTGGCCAAGATAGCTACTAACAACGGAGAGCATGCAAGATCATAAACAACGTAGAGATAACAAAAGATATAATTCAGTACAGCAACTTAATCATAAACACCAATATTCATCGGATCCCAACAAACCAAACATGTAGAATTACATAACGGTGATCTCAATCATGTAGGGCAGCTCATGAGATCTAAACATGAAGCACATGGTGGAGGAGACAACCATCTAGCTACTGCTATGGACCCATAGTCCAAGGTAGACTACTCACTTATCGCTCCGGAGGCAAGCATGGTGATGTCTACACACGCTTCTGTTCTTGTAGACAGTGTTGGGCCTCCAAGTGCAGAGGTTTGTAGAGCAGCAGCAAGTTTCCCTTAAGTGGATCACCCAAGGTTTATCGAACTCAGGGAGGAAGAGGTCAAAGCTATCCCTCTCAAGCAACCCTGCAATTATGATTCAGAAAGTCTCTTGTGTCCCCAACACACCCAATACACTTGTCAGATGTATAGGTGCACTAGTTCGGCAAAGAGATAGTGAAATACAAGTAGTAGTGATGATTATAAGTAGCAAATGTGGTCTGAAATAAATATCGCTGCGAGCAAACATGTAACAAAACAGTAAGTAAACGGTGTGCAAAGCTTGGAAACAAGGCCTAGGGATCATACTTTCACTAGTGGACACACTCCCAACAATATAACATGATTGAACAAATAAACAACTTCTCTTCACTATGGTACTCTGAATTACTCTCCTATTGAACAACACTAATCATTGCGTAGTGGCTACAGAAGCACCCCTTAAAGTTCATCAAGTACTTGACAAACACCACTCATAGAGATATCCAAATCAAATCACAATTCAAGATAGATATTATTACAACTTAGACCAAGTACTAACACGGTGCACACACTGTCAACATTACACCATAAAAGGAGGAAAAGATCACTTCAATACTATCATAGCGATAATTATTCTCATAATCCATAAGAGATCACAATCGTAGCCTAAACCAAGTACCTCCATGATGCACACACTGTCACCGTTACACCATGGCAGGAGGAATAGATTACTTTAATAATACCACTAGAGTACACATAATATCTGAATAATAACATCTACTTGTTCAACATGATACAAAGCTCACAATCACATAAAGATCACATCATGGGAGAGAGAGGTGAACCACATAGCTACCGGTAGAGCCCTCAGCCCCGGGGATGAACTACTCCATCCTCATCATAGGAGACAGCAAGGTTGATGGAGATGGCGGTGAGGTCGATGGAGACGGCGGAGACGGCGATGGAGACCGATGGAGATGGCTCCGGGGGCACTTCCCCGTCCTGGCAGGGTGCCAGAACAGAGACTTCTGTCCCCCGAAATTTGTCGACGGTGGCGGCGGAGCTGCGGAACTGTTTCTGGAAAATTGCCAAATCCTTTAGGGTTTTCGCGTCGGGGGGTCTTTATAGGCGAAGGGGCGTCGTCAGAGGGGGCGCCAGGCGCCCTCACGTGGGGCCCATGTGGCCAGGGGCCTGGCCGCACCACCCCTACATGTGGGCCCCTGGTGGCCCCCCTCCTACTCTCCTTCGGATCTCTGGAAGCTTCCCGGTGAAATAAAACTTCAGGATGTGGTTTCGTCCAATTCCGAGAATATTTCCTGTGTATCACTTCTGAAACACAAAAACAGCAGAAAACAGGGAACTGGCACTGTGGCAACTCGTTAATAGGTTAGTTCCAGAAAATGCATAAAAGTGCCACGAAGTGTAACGAAACAATAGGCAAATGGTGTAAAAACAAGCATGGAGCATCAAAAATTATAGATACGTTGGAGACGTATCAAGCATCCCCAACCTTAACTCCTGCTCGTCCTCGAGTAGGTAAGTGATAACAAAGAATAATTTTTGAGGTGACATGCACCTACACAATCTTGATCATATATGTAAGCATTGGTGAGCTGGGATCAATAAAACTTAAAACATGGGCATGAAGATATAATCATGACAATAAGAACTTAGCAACCATGTTGTAAACATGCAAATGAACACAAACAAAAGATCATGAAAATGAAACAATGAAAGTCAAACGTGTGTTCAAATCATAAGGAAAAACATACAAATGGTTTTTAGCTTGTCCTTCAAAGAGAGCAAAACATAAATGCATAGGACACCTTCAAGTTTAAGAGGGCGACTAGATACAAATAATTTAAGAACAAGTGAAACCAACAATATGAATCAATCAATGAACTTTGGGACAATGCATATCACACTAAGAATGACAACTATGCTCTCGTAATGGTGCATAAAGAAAGAAGGTGGTGACTCAACATAAAAGTAAAAGAAAGACCCTTCGCAGAGGGAAGCAGTGATTGCAAGTTTTATAACCTTCAAAAATTATGGTACTTACCGGCTTTGAGCTCTCATTGCCCCCATCATAAGCATCTTGAATGGTTAAAGTTAATGTGAGAACAATTATGATGCATATGCTTGACAAATCATAAGTTGAAAACCTTGTGCCCCGTGAATACGAGTACCCAAACCTCATGCTACTTTACTTAGAGTCCCAAGCAAGGCTCTTGTCATTGTAAGTATATGCATATCATTGAGAATCGCCAATGGGGTACCTCCGTGCCCGATGACATGGAACAAGCCCACACCAAAATGACAGGACAAGCAGACAATGAACACCTCGACATCTCTTTTATTTGCCTTTTGTTTAGCTTTTTATTGTGAGATGCGTCGTCGAATGTTCACCATGGGTATGCTGTAAATTTCCACCATGAATTATGCATGGCTTAGATTGGCGGCCCGGCGTTTCCCTAACACATATATAAACTCCATGATCCCTACAAGATTCCCAATTCATTTCACACCGCGGGCATCCATAGACAAAAGATCACGATATCAACTCAAATAAGAAGTGCAATGTTGAAAGCTTGCCCCATGACTGCATGGCTGGGCTAGAATCCAACTTACAACTTGCAAGCATAACAACTCAACATAAGAGACCACAATGTCGAATTTTTAAGAACAGGAAAAAGTAAAGTGTGCCTTCCGGTTCGTGAGAGCTTTACTAACCGAATTTTGCATAACACTGGTAAGAGTTTAATTTGAAGAGAAAATAAAAGAAAGTCAAATTTACTTGGAATAGCAAATTGCTAGTAGGTATGTATGGTGGACACTTTGAAAAACTTTGGCTTTTAGGAGTTGGATGCACGAGTAGAGCTCATACTCAGTACAAGGCGAGGGCTAGCAAAAGACTGGGAGCGACCAACTAAGAGAGCAATAATGGCCATAATCATGTAAAGCGACAAAGCAACATTAAAAGAAGCATAAGATGGCATCAAAAGTCAAAAACTAAATGATCATGAAGGCTATTGGCAACTTTGTAAGAGTCTAACATGTGTGAGCATGCGCCAAGTCAACCCAAATAAAGCATCAAGGAGAAAACCAAAATAATGCTTCCATACAATAAAAACAACGCATGATTTTTTCAAAGGCTCATTAAGCAATCTTAGTTATTTGAGACAAGTCATGCTACAGCAAAACCACTAAGCATACTATCAAAAAGATATCAAGCATGACATGAAAAAGCCTAAGCCGCAGTCTACACAAGCTCCTTCTTGTACCACTATTTTGCACAAAGCTTTTTTTCTTTTCCAACACCATTCAAATCTTTTTGAGAAAACTCTTTTGAGGAAAACCAACATATATCATAGGTCCAAATACACCTTGATGCAAAGATAAAACAAGATCAGAACAAAAATCAAGGCAAAAAAATGCATGCTAGATGCAGTAGCAGAAAAAGAGAACACTCGTCGAAACGATAAGAGTGAAAAACGGAGTGTTCTTGGCAAATGAAAAGTGAGTTCATCTCCTCCAAAAGAAACATGATGTGATCTAACCATTTATTGCAGCAAACAAAACTAAACTAACTAAGAAAACTAAAACAACTGACACTCCAAGAAAAATGCATAATGCATGAAGCAATAAAAATATAGTGTCTTAAAAGGTGACTTGATTTTTGCCGATGAAGAAGGGGTGCCTCGGGGGCATCCCCAAGCTTTGACACTTTTACTTCTTAGATATTTCTTGAGGTGATGCATGGGCATCCCCAAGCTTGAGCTTTTGTCCATTCTTCAACTCATCTCATCATTCTCCAATCCCTACACTTGAAAACTTCCTTCATACAAAACTAAACACAAATCTATTAGCAACATTAGTGCAAGCATAACATATAATCAACCCTCTATTTGCTTTAGGTTTCAACTCAAAACCACCACATATATAGCAAATACTACTGTAGCAACCTCCCCAAAAGTTCCGTGATCAAAAGAACTCAAAAGAAAGCGATAAAGTGGCAAACACAAATATTGGCAGAAATCTGTCAAAACTGAACAGCTGACAAAGGTCAAATTTTTGAGGGATTTTCTGTTGCTCAAATCAAAAAGTGTTCAACAAACAAAAGTTTGGATATAACCTGGGGCATATGCACAAGAAATCGTAGGTCCAAAAGATAAACAGAGAATTTATACGAATTTTTACGGTGCAGCACTGAAAACAGTTTCAGGACAGCAACATCCCCAAATCTTTACCTCACTCAAATTAGAGGCTCCTCTTGGCACAAAAACGAAATAAACAAGATAAGGAGCGGTCATTACAGTTGTAATGACTTCCAAGACTCAAATAAAAGAAAAAAATACTGAAAATAAACAATGGGTTATCTCCCAAGAGTGCTTTTCTTTAACGCCTTTGAGCTAGGCGCAGTAATTTGCAAAGATGCTCATATGGGCGCCGTATAAGAGCTTAAGGCAAATGCGCCATATAGGAACTTAAAGCAATAGAGAGCATCAAAAAGCAAATATGGAACACATTTAAATCTAAACCACTTCCTATAAAAAATAGTCTTGTAAAGAGACAAGTCATAAAATCGCAAAGCAAAAAGCATAGGAAGGCAAAACAAGTATAACTTCAAGAATTGCAACATAAAGAGGGGAAACTTAATATTGTTGAGATCCATCAAACCATGTGTCCCTCTCTCATAACAACTTTCAGTAGCATCATGAATAGAATTAACAATATAACTATCACATAAAGCATCCCTATCATGAGCCACATGCATAAAAGGATTAATACTCCCCACATGAACAATAGTAGTAGGAGCAGATTCAACAGAATAATTACTCTCATCACCATAATCATCAAAAACAGGAGGCATATTGTAATCATAACTAATTTTCTCCTCAAAAGTAGGTGAACTGAAAATATTATACTCATCTTCATAACCATCATAAACTAGAGGTTTAGTATCATCACAAGATAGAGAACTACTATGTTGCAAAGCATATTCTTCAAACATATCATCATAAGAAGGAACATGGATAGCACTAATGGTACAACAATTATTAACCTTAGAATTGGTACCAAAAAAAATTTCAATATCAAAAGTAGAGTGCTGTTCCCAATCATGATCACTAACATAAGTAATAGGCATAGGAACATCATCCCAATCAGAATTATCATAATCTATAGCAGGATCATAACGCTTAGGGGAAGATACCGTGTCCTCTCGCCTTTTACTCCTCCTCTTCTTGTTCTTCTTCTTCTTCGTCTTACTCTCTCCTTTAGGAGGGAGAGACTTGAAGGACATCTTCTCCACATAATCTGGTTTGCTGACAGAAACAACAGAAGAAACTTTGGAGGATTCCTCCTCTCTATTAATAATATTGAAACATCTATTAGTCCTGTCATAGCTTGGCAAAACATCATGTTTTATAATATCTTGTAAGTAAGTATTTGCGAGGCAATCTTTAGCACAATAGAGATGACAACCACGAAGGGTGCTATTAAGATCAACATCATTCATGTCTACCAAAGCAATCTTTCTAGATATCTCTTCACAATTCAAAAACAAAGTAAGCTCATCATACTGATTGAAAGTAATCTTATCATCACAATACAAATCTGCGGTACTCGTTCGATTAATTGGGCATTGAAAATTAAAGTGCCCCTTTTCACCGCAAAATTCACAAAGGAAAGGATAAAGCTCACAAACCCATTCACCAAGCACATCTAGATCCTTGAGCCACATACTGGTTTCTTCATTTGCATGGGTGATGCAATCATCTTCCTTGTTGTAACTCTGTTCACAGGGTCTATGTATTCCACAAAAATTAACATGCTTATAAGAAATAGTACTCTTAGAAGTTTGAGCATGTTTATTGCAATCATCAACAATAATATCACTTTCTATGCAAGTATCCTTAAAAGATTCATGATACACGTCCCCATTTCCTTTAGGAACATTCATATGGGAAGCAAAGGCTTTAAAGCAATCAACCATAATTTGAGGATCAAGACAATATTTAGCACTAAGCTCTTGAAAATTAGCAGTTTCAGCGAAAGACTTAATGCAATCAAACTCGTAATTCATACCTGATCCTTTACCTTTGTCGCTATCCCAACCTTCAATATTGTTTTGAATTATTTCAAGTAGATCCCACTTGGTGTCAGCATCCTTGCTTATGAAAGACCCATCAAAGCATGCATCTAGATAGTCCTTGTAATATCCTGAAAGCCTTGCATAAAAATTATTAATAATAATATTATGGGGAAGATCATGAATAGGACATTTATGCATTAGTAACTTCAATCTTCCCCACGCTTGGGCAATGCTTTCTCCCTCATGCGGCCAAAAGTTATATATCCGATTACGGTCTTTATGAATTTCACTTGGAGGATAAAACTTGGAATAAAAGAGATGCACAATTTCCTCCCATGCAATAGATGGACCATCTTTAAGCAGCCGGTACCACTCCGCAGCTCTGCCTTTTAGTGATAAAGAAAATAGCTTCTTCTTAACTTGGTTCATCGAAATACCTGCACACTGGAACAACTCGCATAATTCATGTATAAAGAGCAGATGATCACCAGGATGGACAGTTCCATCTCCTAAATAGCAGTTATCCCTAATACGTTCAACAATCTTCGTAGGTATTTTAAAAGGATGGGGAGCACAAGCATCATTAGAAACATCACATATGGGAGATAAAATATCATCAGAGCAACCTTTCTCCACTAAAGCTGGGAGACTAAAAATATCATACTCAACACAACCTGCTTCCCCAAGCTTAGACTTTTCTATAGCATTAGCATTAACAGTATTCAAAGCATTCATACTAATAACATTGCTATGCGAAATAAGCTCCAAAGGATTTTCAATTTTCTCTTCAAATCTAAAATCAGGAAAAAGACTAAAGAACTCTTTGTTTTCCATTAAGCCTAACTAGTGAAAATAAAAACAAGAAACAAAAAGATGTAATTGCAGAATCTAAAGGAAATAACTTCAAGCACTCACACAGGAGGATGCGAGTACCTTTTACCTTACCTCCCCGGCAACAGCGCCAGAAAAGAGCTTGATGTCTACACACACTTCTGTTCTTGTAGACAATGTTGGGCCTCCAAGTGCAGAGGTTTGTAGAGCAGCAGCAAGTTTCCCTTAAGTGGATCACCCAAGGTTTATCGAACTCAGGGAGGAAGAGGTCAAAGCTATCCCTCTCAAGCAACCCTGCAATTACGATACAGAAAGTCTCTTGTGTCCCCAACACACCCAATACACTTATCAGATGTATAGGTGCACTAGTTCGGCGAAGAGATAGTGAAATACAAGTAGTAGTGATGATTATAAGTAGCAAATGTGGTCTGAAATAAATATCACTGCGAGCAAACATGTAACAAAACAACAAGTAAACGGTGTGCAAAGCTTGGAAACAAGGCCTAGGGATCATACTTTCACTAGTGGACACACTCCCAACAATATAACATGATTGAACAAATAAACAACTTCTCTTCACTATGGTACTCTGAATTACTCTCCTATTGAACAACACTAATCATTGCATAGTGGCTACAGAAGCACCCCTTAAAGTTCATCAAGTACTTGATAAACACCACTCATAGAGATATCCAAATCAAATCACAATTCAAGATAGATATTATTGCAACTTAGACCAAGTACTAACACGGTGCACACACTGTCAACATTACACCATGAAAGGAGGAAAAGATTACTTCAATACTATCATAGCGACAATTATTCTCATAATCCATAAGAGATCACAATCGTAGCCTAAACCAAGTACCACCATGATGCACGCACTGTCACCATTACACCATGGCAGGAGGAATAGATTACTTTAATAATACCACTAGAGTACACATAATATCTGAATAATAACATCTACTTGTTCAACATGATACAAAGCTCACAATCACATAAAGATCATATCATGGGAGAGAGAGGTGAACCACATAGCTACCGATAGAGCCCTCAGCCCCGGGGATGAACTACTCCCTCCTCATCATAGGAGACAGCAAGGTTGATGGAGATGGCGGTGAGGTCGATAGAGACGGCAGAGACGGTGATGGAGACCGATGGAGATGGCTCCGGGGGCACTTCCCCGTCCTGGCAGGGTGCCAGAACAGAGACTTCTGTCCCCCGAAATTTGTCGACGGTGGCGGCAGAGCTGCAGAACAATTTCTGGAAAATTGCCGAATCCTTTAGGGTTTTTGCGTCGGGGGGTCTTTATAGGCGAAGGGGCATCGTCAGAGGGGGAGCTAGGCGCCCTCACGCGGGGCCCATGTGGCCAGGGGCCTGGCCGCGCCACCCCTGCATGTGGGGCCCTGGTGGCCCCCCTCCTACTCTCCTTCGGATCTCTGGAAGCTTCCCGGTGAAATAAAACTTCAGGATGTGGTTTCATCCAATTCCAAGAATATTTCCTGTGTATCACTTCTGAAACACAAAAACAGTAGAAAACAGGGAACTGGTACTGTGGCAACTCGTTAATAGGTTAGTTCCAGAAAATGCATAAAAGTGCCACGAAGTGTAACGAAATAATAGGCAAATGGTGTAAAAATAAGCATGGAGCATCAAAAATTATAGATGCGTTGGAGACGTATCACATGGCGATGAAGAAGACCTCCGGTGGTGATTCCCCTCTCTGGTAGGGTTTCGGGAAGAGCTACTGGACCCTCCTGATCTTCGGGTCGACGGCGGCGGTGGATCGCGATGTGTTCTGGAAAATTGATCGGGTACTTAGGTTTTTTCTGTCGGGGGTCTTTACAGGCGAAGGGGCGATGTCAGAGGAGGGACCAGGTAGCCTCACGCCAGGCTCGCGCGGCCAGGGGCCTGGCCACGCCAGCTAGGCGTGTGGGCCCCTGGTGGCCCACCTCCTACTCCTCTTCGGATCTCTGGAAGCTTCCGGGTAAAATAAGACTTCAGGAACTTGTTTCGTCCAATTCCGAGAATATTTCCTGTTTATCACTTCTGAAACACAAAAATAGCAAAAAACAGGGAACTGGCACTGTGGCAACTCGTTAATAGGTTAGTTCTGGAAAATGCATAAAAGTGCCACGAAGTGTAACGAAACAATAGACAAATGGTGTAAAAACAAGCATGGAGCATCAAAAATTATAGATACATTGGAGACGTATCAAGCATCCCCAAGCTTAACTCCTGCTCGTCCTCGAGTAGGTAAGTGATAACAAAAGAATAATTTTTTAGGTGACATGCACCTACACAATCTTGATCATATATGTAAGCATTTGTGAGCTGGGATCATAAGAACTTAAAACATGGGCATGAAGATATAATCATGACAATAGAACTTAGCAACCATGTTGTAAACATGCAAATGAACACAAACAAAAGATCATGAAAATGAAACAATGAAAGTCAAACGTGTGTTCAAATCATAAGGAAAAACATACAAATAGTTTTCAGCTTGTCCTTCAAAGAGAGCAAAACATAAATGCATAGGACACCTTCAAGTTTAAGAGGGCGACTAGATACAAATAATTTAAGAACAAGTCAAACCAACAATATGAATCAATCAATGAACTTTGGGACAATGCATATTACACTAAGAATAACAACTATGCTCTCTTCATGGTGCATAAAGAAAGAAGGTGGTGACTCAACATAAAAGTAAAAGAAAGGCCCTTCGTATAGGGAAGCAGTGATTGCAAGTTTTATAACCTTCAAAAATTATGGTACTTACCGGCTTTGAGCTCTCATTGCCCCCATCATAAGCATCCTGAATGGTTAAAATTAATGCGAGAACAATTATGATGCATATGCTTGACAAATCATAAGTTGAAAACCTCGTGCCCCGTGAATACGAGTACCCAAACCTCATGCTACTTTACTTAGAGTCCCAAGCAAGGCTCTTGTCATTGTAAGTATATGCATATCATTGAGAACCGCCAATGGGGTACCTCCGTGCCCGATGACATGGAACAAGCCCACACCAAAATGACAGGACAAGCAGACAATGAACACCTCGACATCTCTTTTATTTGCCTTTTGTTTAGCTTCTTATTGTGAGATGCGTCGTCGAATGTTCACCATGGGTATGCTGCAAATTTCCACCATGAATTATACATGGCTTAGATTGGCGGCCCGACGTTTCCCTAACACATATATAAACTCCATGATCCCCACAAGATTCCCAATTCAATTCACACCGTGGGCATCCATAAACAAAAGATCACGATATCAACTCAAATAAGAAGTGCAATGTTGAAAGCTTGCCCCATGACAGCATGGCTGGGCTAGAATCCAACTTACAACTTGCAAGCATAACAACTCAACATAAAAGACCACAATGTCAAATTTTTAAGAACAGGAAAAATAAAGTGTGCCTTCCGGTTCGTGAGAGCTTTACTGACCGAATTTCGCATAACACTGGTAAGAATTTAATTTGAAGAGAAAATAAAAGCAAGTCAAATTTACTTGGAATAGCAAATTTATAGTAGGTATGTATGGTGGACACTTTGGAAAACTTTGGCTTTTAGGAGTTGGATGCACGAGTAGAGCTCATACTCAGTATAAGGCGAGGGCTAGCAAAAGACTGGGAGCAACCAACTAAGAGAGCAATAATGGCCATAATCATGCAAAGTGACAAAGCGACATTAAAAGAAGCATAAGATGGCATCAAAAGTTAAAAACTAAATGATCATAAAGGCAATTGGCGACTTTGTAAGAGTCTAACATGTGTGAGCATGCGCCAAGTCAACCAAACAAAGCATCAAGGAGAAAACCAAAATAATGCTTCCATACAATAAAAACAACGCATGATTTTTTCAAAGGCTCATTAAGCAATCTCAGTTATTTGAGACAAGTCATGCTACAGCAAAACCACTAAGCATACTATCAAAAAGACATCAAGCATGACATGAAAAAGCCTAAGCCGCAGTCTACACAAGCTCCTTCTTGTACCACTATTTTGCACAAAGCTTTTTCTCTTTTCCAACACCATTTGAAATTTTTATAAACACCTCTTTTGATGAAAACCAATAAAGATCAGAGGCAAAAATACACCTTGATGAAAAGATATGACAAGGTCTGAACACAAATCAAGGCAAAAACGAAAACCAAAAGCAGTAGCAGAAAAAGAAGAACACTCAATAAACGATAAGAGTGAAAAACTGAGTGTTCTTGGCAAATGAAAAGCAAGGCAACTTCTCCAAAGGAAATTTGTTGGGGTCCAACCATTTATTGCAGCAAACAAGCAAACTAAACTAACTAAGAAAACTAAAACAACTGACGCTCCAAGAAAAACACATTGTGCATGAAGCAATAAAAATATAGTGTTTTGAAAGGTGACCTGATTTTTGCCGATGAAGAAGGGGTGCCTCGGGGGCATCCCCAAGCTTTGACGCTTGTACTTCTTGGATATTTCTTGGGGTGATGCATGGGCATCCCCAAGCTTGAGCTTTTGTCCATTCTTCAACTCATCTCATCATTCTCCAATCCCTACACTTGAAAACTTCCTTCATACAAAACTAAACACAATTCTATTAGCAACATTAGTGTAAGCATAACATATAATCAACCCTCTTTTTGCTTCAGGTTTAAACTCAAAACCACCACATATATAGCAAATACTACTGTAGGAACTTCTCTAAAAGTTCCATGATCAAAAGAACTCAAAAGAAAGCGATAAAGTGGCAAACACAAATATTGGCAGAAATCTGTCAAAACTGAACAGCTGACAAAGGTCGAATTTTTTAGGGGTTTTCTGTTGCTCAAATCAAAAAGTGTTCAACTAACAAAAGTTTGGATATAACCTGGGGCATATGCACAAGAAATCGCAGGTCCAAAAGATATACAGAGAATTTATACGAATTTTTATGGTGCAGCACTGAAAACAGTTTCAGGACAGCAGCATCCCCAAATCTTTACCTCACTCAAATAGAGGCTTCTCTTGGCACAAAAACAAAATAAACAAGATAAGGAGCGGTCATTACAGTAGTAATGACTTCAAAGACTCAAATAAAATAAAAAGTACTGAAAAGAAAACATTGGGTTATCTCCCAAGAGTGCTTTTCTTTAACGCCTTTGAGCTAGGTGCAGAAAATTTGCGAAGATGCTCACATAAGAAATATGAATTGAAGCAAAAGAGAGCATCAAGGAGCAAATATAAAATACATTTAAGTCTAACCCACTTCCTATGCATAGGAATCTTATAATAAAATAAATTAAAGAAGCACATAGTAACAAGTATGGGTAGATAAAACAAGAGCAACTTCGGAACTTCCAATGTAAAGAGAGGTATTTTAGTAACATGAGAATTCCAACAACCATATTTTCCTCTCTCATAATAATTTTCAGTAGCATCATGAACAAACTCAACAATATAAATATAACACTCATCTTCCCTTGTTAGGCATGGAGGGCTATCAAATAAAGTATTAGTTAAAGAGTTACTCTTATTGGGAGGTAGACATGGGTAGCTCCATTCTTCCTCCTCTTGATCATCACTCTCCTCCTCTTTTTCATCCAATGAGCTTCCAATTTCTTCTTCCATAGGCTCCTTCAAGGCATTAGTCTCTTCCGTTGGAGAGCATCTATTAAGATATTTAAGAATATAGCCATTTCCTTCCTTGTAATTATCAAAGCAAAATGTGAGTATATCATAAACCTCATATTTATAAGGTGGATCAACAGTATTTTCAAGCAAATAAGCAAGTTCAAATGCACCCTTCCAAGCAATAAATTCTTCAATTTGTTCCACATCATAAAAGTCGTGATTTCTATTAATATAAGAAGATATGGTAACATCATCATTATACTCACATTGAAAAGGGAGGTGTTTATACCTCCTACAGCAACAAGATTCATCAAAGCAATAAGTAACATTATAAGTAGAGCACACATTTCTAGCAATGATATATAATCTATTGATCTGTTCCCATAAGTGTTTCCCTTTTTATGACAAGCGGTGTTCATCATAATAATTTTGCTGCTCTTCCGTGAACCCACCTTGCCAAAAAGATTTAGTTTCAAAGAAACCAACCATTGGTAGAAAGCATCATAAAGTAAGACAAGTAAAAACAACTATCAAGGATTCTAATTTTTTTGGGTTTTCGATATAAAATGATGCAGGTAAACTAAATAAACTAAAGCAAAACAATAACAAAGTAAAGGATGTGTGTGCGAAAACTCTCCTCGCAGAAGTCTTCTACTTCCTCCCCGGCAACGGCGCCAGAAAATAAGCTGCTGCGTTTGATGGACGTGGGAGCAGACTGTCCTTGCGCGTGGTGGATAACCAGCCCGTTGGGAACCCCAAGAGGAAGGTATGATGAGTATAGCAGCTAGTTTTCCCTCAGTTAAAAAACCAAGGTTTATCGATCAGGAGAGAAGAGACAAACGACTGAAGGTGATGCGTAACCTGCACACACACAACCAAGTACTTTGTTCCCAACTTGCGATGAGGTTGTCAATCTCACCGGTTTGCTTAAAACAAAGATTATGAGCGTATCGAGTGGAAAACAATATAGTATGCGAGTAAAGTAAACAGTGCGAGTAAAGTAAACAGGTGATAGCAATATGATGGAAATAGGACCAGGGTCCACAGTTCACTAGTGGTGTCTCTCCATAAGATAAATAACACATGCTGGGTAAACAAATTATAGTTGGGCAATTGATAGAATAAAGATAAACGTGATATGTCAAGAAGATCACTATGAGATTTACTCTGGGCATTACAACAAAATACATAGACCGCCATCCAACTGCATCTATGACTAATAATCCACTTGTGGCGAATCAATCCGAGAACTCCACAAGTATTAAGTTGCAAACAACAGATAATTGCATTAAGCAAAGTGTGTAATGTAAACAAAGCATATGCCCTTGAGCATATGAATGTTGTTTTCTCCCTAGTAGCAACAGCACATCTACAACCTTAGAGGTTTCTGTCACTCCCCCAGATTAAATAGAGGCATAAACCCACTATCGAGCATAAATACCCCCTCTTGGAGTCACTAGCAACTACTTGGCCAAGATAGCTACTAACAACGGAGAGCATGCAAGATCATAAACAACGTAGAGATAACAAAAGATATAATTCAGTACAACAACTTAATCATAAACACCAATATTCATCGGATCCCAACAAACCAAACATGTAGAATTACATAACGGTGATCTCAATCATGTAGGGCAACTCATCAGATCGAAACATGAAGCACATGATAGAGGAGACAACCATCTAGCTACTGCTATGGACCCATAGTCCAAGGTAGACTACTCACTCATCGCTCTGGAGGCAAGCATGGCGATGAAGAAGACCTCCGATGGCGATTCCCCACTCCGGCAGGGTACCGGGAAGAGCTTCTGGACCCTCCCGATCTTCGGGTCGACGGCGGCGGTGGATCGCGATGTGTTCTGGAAAATTGATCGGGTACTTAGGTTTTTTCTGTCGGGGGATCTTTATAGGCGAAGGGGCGATGTCAGAGGAGGGACCAGGTGGCCTCACGCCAGGCTCGCGCGGCCAGGAGCCTGGCCGCGCCAGCTAGGCATGTGGGCCCTTGGTGGCCCACCTCCTACTCCTCTTCAGATCTCTGGAAGCTTCCGGGTAAAATAAGACTTCAGGAACTTGTTTCGTCCAATTCCGAGAATATTTCCTGTGTATCACTTCTAAAACACAAAAACAGCAGAAAACAGGGAACGGGCACTGTGGCAACTCGTTAATAGGTTAGTTCCGGAAAATGCATAAAAGTGCCACGAAGTGTAACGAAATAATAGACAAATGGTGTAAAAACAAGCATGGAGCATCAAAATTTATAGATACGTTGGAGACGTATCACCTCTACTGATACTGCGTGGCTCTTTCTAATGCCTTATCTCTTGCTTCATCTAGTGCATCGACATCGTCTTGCAATGCTCCTGTTGATGTTGTTTCATCGTATGCCGTCACTCTTGGAGCTTCGTGTGTAACTTCGACTAGAAGCACGACTTCTGCGCCATGGACCAGGAAGAAAGGAGTTTCTTGAGTTGCTGCATTAGGCGTAGTTCTTAGGCTCCAAAGAACGGAGGGGAATTCATCTACCCAAGCGCTCTTGGCTTTCTCGAGAGGTGCTAAGAGCCTCTTTTTTATCCCACTACATATCAGGCCATTGGCTTTTTCGACTTGCCCATTTGTCTTCGGGTGCGCCACAGATGCAAATTTGAGTTTGATTCCTAGTCCTTCGCAATAACTCTTGAATTTCTTTGAAGTGAAGTTTGTCCCGTTGTCCGTGATGATGCTATATGGTACACCGAAACGGAATACTATTGACTTGATGAAGTTGTTTGCTTCTGTCGAATCTTGAGTTGTTACCGGGGCCGCCTCCACCCACTTGGTAAATTTATCAACTGCCACTAGCATGTAAACGTGTCCTCCTGGCCAGGATTTGTGCAACTTTCCCACAATATCGAGGCCCCATTGTGCAAAGGGCCAGGACAATGGTATTGGCTGTAACTCTGCTGCTGCTGCTGCTGCATGCGGGCGAGATGCGAATCTTTGACATGCTTCACACTTCCGGACTATATCTTTCATGTCTTCGATGGCTATTAGCCAATAGAATCCTGCTCGAAATGCTTTTGCCGCTATTGCTCTGCTGCTAGCATGATGGCCGCATACTCCGCCGTGTATATCTTTTAGTATTACTTTTCCTTCCTGGGGCGTTACACAACGCTGCAAAACGCCAGTAATACTTTTCTTGTATAATTTCCCCTGCAACATGATAAACGCTTTCGATCGTCGAGTTATCCTCTTGGCTTCCACTGCTTCTTCTGGTAACTGTTTATATACACGAGATATGGCTGCATCCAGGTTTCTTCTATCATCATGACTTCCTCGGGTTCCGGTGTAGCCCCCGAGCCTGCTGCAGTAGTCAAACTTTTGATACTTTTTATTGACCTTTCCACTATTTCCTCCCAGAATACTCCAGATGGCACGGGTAGACACTGGGACCCAATATTTGCTAAGTTGTCGGCTTCTTCATTGCTGTTTCTGCTGATGTGCGAGACTTCGCATCCATCAATTGTTCCTTCGAGATAGTGATATAAGTTCTTGTAGGCCATCATGTTGTCATTGATTGTGTCACATCTATTCATAACTTGTTGGACGACAAGATTTGAATCCCCAAATATTTTTAGTTGAGTTGCTCCACATGCTTTGGCCATCTTCATTCCATGTAGCAGAGCCTCGTATTCTGCTTCATTGTTAGAAGCCTGCGGAAAACTCATCCTTAAGACGTACTTCATTTTGTCGCCATGCGGCGATATCAAGATTACTCCCGCGCCTGCGCCTTGTACTCTCTTAGAACCGTCGAAGTACATTGTCCAGACACTCGATAGATCTGGCGGTCCCGTGCTCTGCAACTCCAACCATCCTGCTGTGAAATCTGGCAAGATTTGCGACTTGATTGCCTTCCTTTTTTCATACATGATGTCCATGGGAGATAATTCAATTTCCTACAAAGAGACACGTCCTGTTGCCGAAGGATTGTTCAATATGTTTGATAGTGGCACTTTATTGACCACTATAATTGGGTGCACCGCAAAGTACTGTCGCAGTTTCCGTACAGTTGTGGAAACACTATATGCAAGCTTTTGATAATACAGGTACCTCTGTTTTGTCAGAGATAACACTTCACTGATAAAATATACCGGCCTCTGGACACCGTGAGCTTTTCCTTCTTCACTTCTTTCGACTACTAATACTGTACTTACCACCTGATGGGTTGCGGCGATATAGAGTAGTAGTGGTTCTTTTTATTTTGGTGCGACCAACACTGGCGGCGTGGAAAGCACTTTTTTTAGCTGTGCAAAAGCTACGTCTGCTTCGTTTGTCCATTCAAATTTATCATCTGACTTCTTCATAAGTGCATAAAAAGGAAGCGCCTTTTCTCCCAATCGAGCAACGAAGCGACTTAATGCCGCGACGCGTCCTGCAAGTTTTTGTACGTCGTGTAGTTTTATAGGTTTTTCCATTGTTAAAATTGCTTAAATCTTCTCTGGGTTCGCCTCTATTCCTCGTGCTGATACCAGGAACCCCAAAAGTTGTCCTGCCGATACGCCGAAGGAACACTTTGTCGAGTTGAGCTTAAGCTTGTACCTGCTCAGGTTGTCGAAGGTTTCAGCCAAGTCGCTGATTAGAGATTTCTCCTCTCTTGTGGTGATGACTACATCATCAATGTAGACTTGGATGTTGCGTCCTATTTGGCTCCCGAGGCAGTTTTGCATCATCTGTTGATAAGTTGCTCCTGCATTTTTTAGGCCGAACGACATTACTTGGTAGCAAAACACTCCGTACGGTGTGATGAAGGCCGTCTTTTCTTCGTCTTCTTTCTTCAATTTGATCTGGTTGTAACCAGAATATGCATCCAGAAAGGAAAGCCTTGCGCATCCTGCTGTTGAGTCAATTATCTGATCGATGCGGGGTAGCGGGAAAGGATCCTTTGGACAATGCTTGTTGAGAGATGTGTAGTCGACATATACTCTTTGTACATCTGTGTTCTTCTTGGGTACAATAACTGGATTGGATACCCAACTCGAAGTTTTGATTTCTCTGATAAATCCAGCGTTTTCTAGCCTGTGCAATTCTGATGCTATCGCCTTTCTTTTTGGTTCATCAAATCGTCGCAATAGTTGCTTGACTGGTTTTGCCTTGGGATCTACATTTAATGTATGCTCGACGAGTTCCCTGGGAACCCCTGGCATGTCCGATGGACACCAGGCGAAGATTTCCCAGTGCTCACAGAGGAACTCAACGAGCGCGCTTTCCTATGCGGGATCCAAGTTCACCGCAATTGATGTTATCTTGTTTGGATCTGTAGGGTGGACCTGGATCTTCTTCGAGTCCTGAGTTGTGTCGAAAGCCTGATCTGGCAGGGATCGTCCAACGTCAGGTAGCACATTATGATCCGTTTCTTCTTTTAGCCTCTCATATTCCGCTGTCATAACGAAGGTTTGCGCCATCCTATTGAATTCTCTATCACATGTGTTGGCTACTTCAAAGCTCCCCTGCACTGTAATTGTTCCTGTGGGTCCTGGGATTTTTAGCGTAAGATACGCGTAATGAGGTACTGCCATAAATTTTGCAAATGCTGGGCACCGCAGGATTGCATGGTATTGTGATGGCCAGTCCATAACTTCAAATTCCAGCTTCTCTCTGCGGTAGTTGCTCCTACTGCCAAAGCAGACATCGAGTTCTATTCTTTCCAAAGGGTACTTTGCAACTCCTGGTACTATTCCATGGAAGAAGCAATCTGTTGGCTTCAGACTCGACAGCGAGATGCACATTGCTTTTAGGGTTCTAGCATATATTAAGTTTATGCTGCTCCCTGCATCCATGAATACTCTTCCGATGTCGTACCCTCCTATTTGCGCCTTCGAAACCATAGGCGAGTGGCCTGGCCTGGGAACTTTCCTTGGGTGGTCTGCTCTACTAAACTTAACTGGTTGATCTGACCATCGCAAGTACTCTGTAGTAGCTGGTGGTGACGATATTGCTAGGTTTACTTGACTGGATATGCTCTTTCGCTCTTTCTTCGACTTAGGCACCAGTTGAATTATAGCTGATATGTAGACTTTTGACTCTAGGTGTCTTGCTAGTCTTTGCACTTGGAATCCTTGACTTGTGTGCTTCTCTCCATGCCTTCCTCTTTGGTTTGAACCCATGGCACCTTGTAGTCTCAGGAAAGTTTTACAATCCTTCATCTGATGATTTGAAACTCTTTTTCCATCGAGATAGGCATAATGGATTCGACAAGGCCCGTATAGCATATCTTCGGCTGAGGGGCCGGAATATCTCGACTTTTCTGTTCCCTTTGTTTGAAAACTCCTACCTTTGTCTTCTTCCTCTTCTCTTACTCCATAACCCGCAGCTACCTGGTTTCGCCTTTCTTGATTATCCCTGCTGCGGTGTCGTCTCCTTTGCCTGCTCGTTCTGTCGACTTCTGGTGATCGTCCTCTTTTGTTATTATACGCGTCCTCTCCATCAGCGAATTTGTTGGCTTCTTCCATTAGTTCAGCTACTGTCGTTGGCCTCGTTCTTCCTATCTCTTCCACGAGATCTGATCGACGAAGTCCGGCCAAAAAAACGTCTATTGCTCTTTCGTCAGAGACGTCTTCTACTGAGTTTTTGATTACACTCCATCGTTGTATATAAGAACGTAGAGTTTCGTCTTTCCTTTGCACACATGCTTTGACCTCCTCCAGTGATGCTGGACGCTTGTATGTTGAATGGAAATTTCTTGCAAATTGGCTTTCGAGTTCTCCCCAACTTCCAATGGATTCGTTGGGTAGGGTATTCAACCAGGACCGTGCTGCGCCGGTGAGGTGTAGTTGTAGACTTTGCATTGCTGTTGCTTTTGTTCCTCCTAGTATCTGTACTGCCTGCAAGTAATCTGATAACCATAGGGTAGGTTCTTGCGATCCGTCGTATTTTTGCTGGTCATGTGGTAACTTAAATTCTTTGGATACCCGCGTTTTGCGAACCCTGCGGGTAAAGCATAACGCGCCCATCTCTTTTTCGTCGTCTTCATAATTTTCTTCCCTCCAGGCGTAGAGTGATTTATTTACTCGAGCCTGCACTATTATATTTCTTGCGTCCTCCTTCCTCTTTTGTCGCCGTTCCTCTTTTGATGACTCGCTATACTCGTTATCTGCGAAGTTGTATCTGAGCTTCTCCTTTTGCTTTTCCTTATAGCTTGTCGACTTTATCTCTGGACCTTTCTCCCTGATCTTACTCTCCACTATCCCGAGGCTCCGTATCGCGGCTCGGTGCATATCTTCTCATGGATCCCCGGGTTCTGGCCTTGTAGTTAGTAAATATGCCTGTGCTGCTATCAACGCTGCTTCTGGCGTTTCTTGTATAAAGTCATCTCTCTCCTCTTGTAGTTGTGGGGTAAGAATCCTCGAGTACCTTTCCTCTCTGCTATGTGCTGTTGCCCCCCTGTTGTGTTTTGGGTCTCCGCGCCTTTCTCTGCTGTACTCGGAATCCTCACTATAGTTATCCCAGTATTCCTCCCTTGATACACTGTTATTGTTTTGAAAAACCGTGTCTCTTTCCTCCCTTAGTTTCTTCCTATGTTGATATAATGCATACTGATATCCCATTAGAACTTCTCTTCTCAATCCTTCGGGTACTTCTGTACCATGATTGATAGCTGACTTGATCATTCTCCATTCGTCAGCCGATACGTGGACTTTCTCCTTCTCCTTTTTGTTGTGTTATTTTATTTTGTCGACTTGTCTGTCGATCTTTTTACTTCCTTCGCTGTTATTTTCTTCTTCTGCTTCGGTGATAATGATGCATAGCTAATGTACTTTGGAGACGCCACTGCTTCCAATGGCAAAGTCCCTTGCGTTGTTGTGCGTTTGACACACCCTTTCTTCTGGGTCAAAATTTTCCCGAATTTTGTCGCCTCCTGCGATTGGTGCTTTTTCCAAGCTGACCGACGAGTTTACCTCGCTGGAAGAGCCTTCTAATGATTCCAATATTACCTCTGTTTCGGGCTTGCTCGCCGACGGTTCTGGTTTCGTCGAATCCGAGAGGCGGGATGAACCCGATGGCCCGACGAAGATGCTTAAACTTCCAATTGTGAACTCCACCTCTTGACTTCCGTCGAGTTCTGAACTGCTATTGGCTAAAAGCAAAAAAGCCATCAAATTCATGATTCCAACATCCAGGGTCCCCACGGTCGGCGCCAATTGACGAGGGTTAACTCGACAAATGTCCTAGATGAAGGACTTAGGATCGGGGGAATAGGGCGTCGGATGAACTCGAAGGTAAAGGTTAGTCGAGATAAGTGTATATTAAAAGTAAACTTGGGTGTTCAACCTGGCTTGCTTTCAATCTGCCCCACACCGTCCCCTCCTGGCCCATATATATAGGTGGCCAGGTCTTGAGGATCGGGTAGGGTCCGATACAGATTACAATATCGACATACGGTAAGAACTCGTATCTCGACTATCATTATAATTGGGCCTAGCTTAACAGGCCCCAGGGGTACTCAACTAACGGGCTCTATTAACTATACCCTTGTCAGTGGGAATGTAATGAGAATAATCCTCTAACAAGAATATTTTATCACACTAAATTTTGTAAGGATAACTTGTTTGGGACTAAAATTTTGGATGATTATCTTTGCTCCTGAGGTCATACGTTCTTTCCATAATGTAATAACAAAACGTTTTTTCTGGTCTTTCCTTTTAATACTTAAAGATTTTGAGTTTATATTTCATAGCAGTCATACATAGTCAACTTTTATTACTGCATGTTTATAATGTAAATAAAAAGTTGATCTGGAGTATTGGGTACTATGATGATGATATCGAGGAATGTTAATGAACGGCAAGAAAAATCTATTGACTCAATGGGTTTGCAATGATTATTGGTAAGAGGACATGCTTCAATTTGATGATTTACTAAAATGTTGAAACTATGTGCCATCTGCCTCTTTTGAACGTCAGTAAAACTACCAAGCATCCAAATTGGTGTAGTCTTTGTTACATGACACAAAATTCTCTGTCACGAGAGACTAGAATACCTAGACTGAAGTGTAGGGTTAACAAGAAGAGAGTAAAATGATATCGACACTATATTTGCTTCAAAATAAACAATGTTCTATATTATGTATCATGGTGTATTTCAAATTTCATAACACACCACAAATTAAAAAATGATGCAAAATAGATTTCATGTTTCACCTAATATTATTTTATACGGTATAATATAAAATGTAAGATTTAGATTTCATGTTTCCACAATCATTGAAACCATAAACTTCTTTCATGGACATATTCAATGATAAAGAAGATTCCTATTATTTGCGAGGATCACCTTGCTAATTTAAATAACAGGACTTCATGGTGCCCGGGCCCTAATAGCATTTGCTGCATGGTAAAGGAGATCATGAATGCTCGATCGAGACTTCAGCGCGCGTCACCTCGGCGCATGTATACATTGCAGTACACATCTCGATGTAACAGACTTACAGACGTCACTCATCATCGCTCACTCATTAAGCCTCCTGAAAAAAGAAAAGAAAATAAGAAAGCGACGGAGATATCTACGCGCGCGTTCGTCTAGAATCGAGTTTTTCTCAACGAAAATCTGCCCAAAATTCGAAGCATTTTTCTATTCACAGTTCTGTCTGGACACTCCATCGTCTCTCCCACGCGATAGACATTCCATTTCCCCTCTGCTCCGCCACTCCGGCCTCCCCCACCTACCCTGCCTACCAGCTCCAGTCGGCCACCGACGGCGAAGCCCCTGCCGATGGACGCACCCGACCGCCGCCTCCGGGCCGTCTCCGCCCACCTCCAGCCGCCCGAAACCGCCGCCCGCCGCAGCTCCGGCAGCATCGCCGCCAACCCCACCGCCGGGGAGTACGCCCACGGTACGCACCTACTAATTTCCGTCTCCCCTGTCTGCCGTACCCGCGCACGGTACCGCCGCAGTACCCGCAGCCGAGCACGCCCCCAATTTTGGTACCTTCCGCTTGCGTCGAGTTGAAATTTTGTACTTAGTATGCATTCCTGAGACGCGACAAGGGTCAACGCGTTTTGCTACTTTTTCTTCCAAAAATAGCTTAGTGGGGGACAAACTATCATCAGAAACTCACAGTGCATAGTACGTTTCTCCAGTGCTGGGCTACAGCGCCGTCCTCCCTGAGAAGCTGCAGACCGGAAAGTGGAACGTGTACCGGTACGTTTTGATCTTAATACATTTACAGAGATGTCTTATTATGATGCGTTTTGCTGGTATCGTGGCTCAGGATCTCTCTTCTCGTCCTCTTGCAGATCTGCAAAGTCACCCATAAGCCTGGTAGATAGATTTCCGGACAATCCGGACATTGGGACGCTGCATGATAATTTCATGTAAGATTCCTGATTCCTCGCCATTCTCTCCTGACCACAACTTGATAGGAGTAAGAGCATCTCCACTCACGAGCCCGACGAGGCCCCCGGCACCCGTTTTTTTCATCCGGACGGCGTAAATCGGCCCAGTCGCGCCCCCGGATCCTCGTTTTCGCCCGGATCTGGGTCTTCATCCATCCGGCGAGCCCAGGCCATCCCAGCCTTCCGGGGCGCGCTCGGGGACTCTGGACGAAAGAAACGCGCGCGAAACGGCGAGGAAAATTCCCGCGCGTCGTGTGGCCCCGACTTGTCGGCGAGAGTGGGCGGTCGTCGTCCTCATCGTCTCGTCTTCCGCGCATCGTCGTCTTCCCCGCGCATCGTCTTCCGCGCGCTGTAAAAGCTGTCGCCGATGGACGGCCAGCCACGCGGCGAGGCGAGTTAATGCCAGCCCGCCTATATATCGCGGCCTACCGCGCCTGGCCGGCCACATTCGCCAGCATCTCCCCCAATCTAGCATCTCCCCCAATCGACCTCCCCACCTCCTCCACCCACCTCCTCGAGCAATGGCGGGCTACCGATCGGACGAGGACGGCGCGACCAACAACGGTTTTGGCCGGCGCTCCCTGCACCAGTGGGAGGGCCGGCTGCTGTACGCGGCCGGCTACATGGCGCCGTCGGTCTTCAAGCTGGAGGAGTCCAGCGACGACGAGCTCTACCGCCCTACGCCGCCACGTTTCGGCGACGCTGGGCAGGGCTCGAGCCGCCAGGCGCCGCCGCCGCAGGACGACGACGACTCCTCCTCCGACGGCGGCAACTACACGCGTTTCTACCGCCATTTTGGCATGTAGAACGCGTGTTTTTAGTTTAGGTTCGGCCGAATTTGAATATATTACGAATTCGGCCTATATATGTAAAATATCTCTATATTTCGCCCTATTAATATAAATATCTCTAAATTTCGCCAAACTTTGCCACTTTTCGTCTATTTTGTCTTTGAATTCAAATAGTGCCCTGGGCTCGCCGCTGTAAACATGAGTCTTCCTAGGCCGAAATTTTCATCCATCCGGCGCTAAATAGCGCCGGATTTCGGCCTGGGGGCCTTCAACGGTTGGAGATGCTCTAAGATACTTCAGTTATTTGTAAATAAATAAAATGAATGGTGTCTATGGGGAATAAGCCAACCGGTTAAATAAAGCAGGAGTGAGGATTTCATCCCAGGCCGACTGGATCACCAGTCACCACCCATGGTGCTAGCCGGTTGAACTATGGGTGTTATTTCACTTCTGTTATTTGTCACTGCAGTACTTCCATTAGATTGCAGAGAGTATATTTTTGTGCATTTTGTAGAAAAGAGTATTACAACTACACAGGGCGACCTAGAGCTCACCCAAAGCGTAAATCCCGAAACTGCCATCGAACTGATTCTCACTTGCTTGTCTGTAATGAGTAGCAAAATCTATGAGCTTGTGCAACCAATGCAAGTTGAAACTCTCTTTGCCTTTGCTTTCCCAATTTCTTTGCCATGAGGGTTCCTGCCAAGACCTAATAGTTCAGTTTTACAGAAAATTGCCGCTGTAAAAATTAAGATCTGCAAATAACTCGAACATAACAGAGAAGCTTTCATCTGATGGTTTTATTTAACATTGGAAGATAAAGAGTTGGTGCAGGCCAAGTGGTTGATAAGAAAATAAATATTTATGGAATGGCCTAACGGGATAAAAAAAAATAGTCGTACATGTTTCTGAAAACGTCAGGGCTTGTGATATTACTCCCGAAGCACCCGGATGCGGCGGCATTGGGGGATTGCTGACCCATAAGCCTGATCCACATCTTTGCCAAGCTGGTGGCAAAGACTCTGGCATCAAGAAGGCTGCCATGATGCCCAAGGCCTGGAGGTTGGCGCTAATCAAGTCGGCCCTTGCTGCGATCCCCCTCCACCAACTCATGGTGTTGAGTATGGATAAGAAGACCCTGAAGAAGATTGAGCGGATTCTTAGGGACTTCCTTTGGGTGGCTAGGGCGGCAGCCAATGGCGGTCACTGCCATGTCAACTGGTCCAGGGTTTGTCGCCCGTTGCGCCTTGGAGGTTTGGGTATTCCTGACCTGGGTCGCACGGTGATAAGCCTTTGGGTACGTTGGGTGCGAAGGATGCGTACTGACCCCTGCGACCTTGGCGCGGGCTCGATATGCACTTCTCTAAGGAGGAGAGGCAGATCTTTGACATATCCACCTTCATGGTGCTTGAAGACGGCTCCTCCACCCTCTTTTGGGAGGACAGGTGGCTCGATGGGCGGTCACTACAGGGCGCTAGCGCCGGACCTTTTGGCGCTTATCCCAAGACTCCCTAGGAAGCGTCATACGGTATGGGAGGCGCTAGTTGAGCGCAGTTGGATTACCGACATCACAGGGGCCTTGAGCTCCCTTGCCCTCTGGCAGTATGTCCAACTATGGATCCGGTTGCGCGATGTCCAGCTCTCGGCTGAGCCAGACAGGTTGATTTGGCGGTGGACGACGGACAGCCAGTACTCCTCCAAGTCTTGTTACAACGCCATTTTCGAGGGATCGCTTGTCTCAAGCTCTTGGAAGCTAAAATTGAAAGTCGTGGGCGCCCCCCAGGGTGAAGTTCTTCGTCTGGCTTGCTTGCCTTGACAGATGTTGGACGGGTGAGCGGCTTGCACGCCGAGGGTTGCCACATCCCGCGTACTGCCCACTGTGCGACCAGTCAGAGGAGACTATGTCTCACATCCTGACTGGTTGCCCCTTTGCTCCGACGATATGGCATGAGGTGTTATTCTGGATTCGATCTACATCAAACCCCCCAGTTTGTTGAAGATGACTTCGCAAACTGGTGGACGAAGGCTGTACGGTCCACCCCTCGTGCGCTTTGCAAGGGAACCTCGTCGTTGATCCTGCTCACGGTGTGGTGGATCTGGAAGCTTTGCAACGCAGCTGTCTTCGACAACACTCGATCTTCTGTGACCTCCTTGCTTGACACGATCAAAGCCGAGGCACGGATTGTGAGGACCCCGAGGTGGAGAGGAGGGATCCTGAACGATAATTCAGGCAAGGGAACGAAATAACAGGAATTAAATGGCAAGATAAGAACGGAAAATTGATAAATTGCTGGAAAGGGAAAGTGCTATAAAAGGAAGAACAAAAGGAAGAACATGGAGTTTTTCAGTGATTGCGCCACCCAGCCACCCACTCTCCCTGGTTATAAAGAGTTCCCAGCGGAGCCGCGAATTCAAATATGAGTCTTACAAATTGCAGTGAATTTATTACAAACGTAGGTTTGAATCTTCTAACGATGCTCGGCCGTCCGATGTAACTGAAGGGGTAATAGAGCATCTGGACCCTTCGTTAACTGAAGACGGCAGGTGTTAACTGAAGAAGTCCTGACATGGATGTGGGCTGAGGCGGGGGCCCAGGGTGTTCGCCAGCTGCTCCCCTAGGCTAGTTCTTCGGGTTGAGTTGTATGGTGTGGTGTTCGCCTGTCCATTGGCTTGTACATAAACCTTCTTTGCTATCAATGCATCAAAACACAATGCTTTTGCGTTTTCGCGAAAAAGCTGGTTGGCTAAATTGACCTTCAGTGGGATAATCAGTGTGCTATGCCAGAAATTCCTATGAGGATTACTAGCCCAACAGCTGTTCCTAATGTGTCTATATGGCCTATTTAATATTATCCCATTCGTAGTACTCTAACAATCTCCTAATGTATGGTGTCCTTGGTATATCTAATTGAACAGGTATGCAGTTGAGACTTTCAGAGATCATAGATACCTAGGTACAAGAGTCAATGCAGATGGAACAATTGGAGAGTAAGGATTGTTTATCTGATGCATGCCTTAGGATTACCTTTTGTAGTGTTGTTTATCTCAACGACTCAATCCCTTGAGTGACAATTAACATTACAGCTACAAGTGGATGACATATGGTGAAGCTGGTACAAGCAGGACTGCAATAGGTTCTGGTCTTATTTGTCATGGAATACCTAAGGTGAGTCATCAGGGTCTGAAAAGGGCACTTGTCCTTTTTTTCTAATGATCTAATAAGCAGAAAATTCTCTAGATATTGATTCTCTTGAAATGGCACTTACATTCTGGGAACTTGTTTCCACTTACCATTGAGTATTCTTTTGGCCTGAAACAGGGCGCACGTGTTGGTCTGTACTTTATAAACAGACCTGAATGGATCATAGTTGACAATGCTTGTTCTGCATATTCATATGTTTCTGTGCCACTTTATGATACCCTTGGTATGTCCATGCTGCAGAATGATCATTGTTCTCCCTTTAACTATTAGCGATTGATTTTATGTGCTTTCTGTAGGTCCAGATGCAGTTCAGTTCATTGTGAACCATGCAACAGTGGAAGCTATTTTTTGTGTTCCTCAAACCCTAAGCAGTGTGAGCTTCAATTCCATACCACAACCTAGGCAATTCACAATACATTAAAATAGCACTGATGACAGAGCACTGAGTAACTAACATCACCATGTAATCGTGATACTGGTAGGAAGGGACCCTAACTTGCTTTTTTTGTGTGTGTGATGTACTCATGTAGTCACACCACCTGTGTTCAAGCCGTTGCAGACACTTGCTTCCCTTACAGTTTTCCTTCAATTTTTTTTATCATACTGGAGCAGAAACGACCAAAGGCACAAAGAGAAGAAAGATCCAATTGTATAAAAAACCAGCTAAGCTGAGCTAAACTACAAAAAAAAACAGAGGGAGGACAGGACAGCACATACTCCCCTCTGGCCCTCCCTGGATCAGGCCACCGGCACATCTGGAGGCCTAGCTGGCAGCTTGTAACTGGCCAGCAATCTCCTGGCAAATGGCAATGGAGTCTTGCTTTTAGCATTGATGCCATCCTACTCGGCGCTTTATCTATAGCTCGGCTGACTCTCAGGAGTGCTTCATAGTCAAGTGCTGTTAGTTCTGGACCATATTTACATAGGCACATCACTGATGTGGTGGGTACTAGGGTCCGGTCTTGCAATAGGCTTGACGTGTAGTTTGGTTTAATTTAACTCTGGTATGCTATGTAAGATGTGAAATCATTGTACACACCATCTTGCATTCGACTTTACATTGTACCATGCCAAATACTCTGATAAGAAAGTTCATATGAATTGAGACTTATATTTGTCTGCTCATTTCAGCTGCTAAGCTTTATAACTCAAATGCCTTGTGTTCGCCTTATAGTGGTAAGTGTAGATCATTCATAATTAAGATATGTAATTTGGAAAACTCACAAATGTTAAAATCTGCTCTCATTTTTCCTTTTTTTTTGTATAGGTAGTTGGTGGAATCGATGAGAATTTGCCATCTTCACCTGCAGCTGCTGGAATGGATATCATAACCTACTCAAGGCTACACAGCCAGGTGGGCTTTCTAAATAATCATTTGAATTTTCCTGTACAAACATTGGATGTGTCCTTAAAACTATACATGTTACTTTTTCATAAAATGTTGTAAGTCAACAGTTTAATATTTAAACTGTTTGGTAAATCATTGCTTATGTGTACGTGGACTTAAGAAATCTTAAAGTTATAGGCATTACTGGTGAAATCAATCTGTAATGTTTGTTGGAATCGGAATCGCTTCGCAGATAGTGCAAAACTGACACAACGTCTAGTTGGTGATTATCTTAGAATATGCATTTATTATGCACTTAGATTGCTTTTATGCATTTGAGATTTTCGACAGGTTCTTTATTATATCTCTATCACTGTGCCCCATTTTTATCTTGGTCTTTTTTTTTTAACTCAGGGACATATGAGTCCCCAACCCTTCCGTCCTCCAAAACCTGAAGATGCTGCCACTATCTGCTATACTAGTGGCACTACTGGCACACCAAAGGTCATTCATTCCTCTGATTATTTGTTGCTCCATATTTGGGATTCTTGCACCCTTATCTTTCAGATCTGTAAAGCTGGCGGCCTATCTTTTTTCTCAGGGAGCTGTTCTTTCTCATGCGAATTTCATTGCAAATGTAGCAGGATCAGACTTTAATATTAAGTTTTACCCCTCAGACGTGTGAGATTTTTAATTTAATTTATAACTTTTGCTTTTGTATGTAACTTTTAAGTTACACCAGTTCATATTTTTGACAATACTACTCGATATTGCTCAGGTACATCTCATATCTACCTTTGGCACATATCTATGAGAGAACTAACCAAATATGGTTGCTTAATCGCGGTGTTGCCATTGGGTTCTACCAAGGGGTATGCAGATCTGGAATACTTAATATATTTAATATTTACGAATTTGCTTTGTGTAGTCATTTGAATAACTGTGTAACATGTAGAACAATTATGTAGTTCTTCTGTCCGGGGAACACTTTTTGTTGCAGCTACATATATATGTATTTACTTCACAATGCCATAATAATCTTATACCTTTAACCATGAACTTCTTTTCATCTTTTTATGAGTATTTTTCATTAATTCCAGGATAGTTTGAAGCTGATGGATGATCTTGCTACTCTGAGGCCAACAATATTCGCAAGTGTTCCCCGGTTATATAACAGAATTTATGCTGCGTAATACAACTGTACCAGTAATTTTGAATTTTTGATATTTTCCTCTTTGGTATCATACTGATAGTACCGTCACAAATCTTTCTGGCTTATTTCTGTAGGATTACAAATGCTGTGAAGGAGTCTGGTGGGTTGAAAGAACGGTTATTTAATTCTGCATATAATGCCAAGAAGCAAGCTATTATTAATGGTGAGGAATTGGTTAAAGTTTTTTTTGGTCCTCGCATCTGAAAGCTTAACGTGGTCCCTTCAATCATCCATTATCAGTTTAGACTGGCGTTAACCGATCATCAGGGAGTTTACTGTAAACATAATAACCCCATATTAAAATACATGTGTCAGTGGTCATTTTCAGCATCAAGTCACACTAAAGTCAGTAACTGAGGATTTCTATTTCTCTCGGTCCAAATTAATTTCCAGATGGCATAGCTGTAATGATTAAGTGATCGTCAAATGAATTTATCAGGTAGAAACATAAGGTGCTGTCAGCTGTTTGGGATCTCATGTACAAATGATCTTCATGTAGGTCACTTTTTGTAAAATGAAATAGAGTGATATGTGCGAGAAATGGAAGCTGGAAGCTTTTAAAATATTTTGAAAATTTCCTAACATGCATCACATATTATTAACTTTTATCAACTGATACATGGAAGTTTGAGATAGTAATCCTCTTGGGTTAGTCTACTTCTTTTGGATAAAATATCTGAATTAGCCAAGATGTCTTTACTGTACCAAAAGATGTACATTTTCTCATCTATATGACATCATTTGATCCAATACTTTTACCACCAATATTTATAATGAATTGATATTTTACTCTTGATGCCATTAGGACGGAATCCATCCCCAGTGTGGGATAAGCTGGTATTTAACAAAATAAAAGCTAGGCTTGGTGGACGAGTAAGACTTATGTCCTCAGGTGCTTCTCCATTATCGCCAGATGTAATGGAATTCCTGAGAATGTAAGCTAACTTCCTTTGCCCTCCATTGGTGCTGCATGGATGATTATTTAGAACCTGGCTTTCTTAATCGTAGCACTTTCTGCTATAGATGCTTTGGTGGTGAAATTCTTGAAGGCTATGGAATGACAGAAACATCTTGTATCATTACTACAATGGATGTTGGTGATAAATTAATTGGTCATGTTGGATCTCCAAATCCTGCTTGTGGTAAGCTCCATTTTGCAGGGATAGAATCAGATATGCTAGGCCGAAGTTCTGCTTATACGGATGCTAATTTCTCATGAGATCAAATTTATCCCATATCATCTTTATTTGTAGTTTATGGTCCACATTTGTCTTGGGAGTTACTTTTAAGTTCTTCACTTTGTTTGATTCTGCCATTAAGACACAAACATGCAAGATGATTGGATTATGTTCTTCAGGAATAAAATTGGGCTAATTGTTGTGAAAGATGTCCATATTCTTACTCTTATGTAACGCAATAAGTTATGTTCCATCTTTGTTTCGTAATATTTGCACCGTAAGATCACATGCTATGCAAATCCTATTTTCATTTTCAGAGATTAAACTTGTGGATGTCCCTGAAATGAACTACACATCTGAGGATCAACCATATCCTCGTGGAGAAATTTGTGTTCGGGGACCTATAATATTCCATGGTTACTATAAAGATGAAGTTCAAACGTAACTTGATATCCTCTCTTCACCTCTTCTATGCGTTTTTATGATTTGTTAAATGTATCATGTAGCTTATCAATTGATATTTAACCGATTTGTTCTGTAAAACGCAGAAGAGAGGTCATTGATGAGGATGGTTGGTTGCATACTGGGGACATAGGTTTGTGGCTGCCTGGAGGACGATTAAAGATTATAGATAGGTAAAACTAAAAGATACCATATCTCTTGTTTCCATGAGCCTTCTCTCTTGTAACCAAGATGGCAATGTATGCTCTGTGCGTTTTATTTGGAGTGGTGTATCTGTTGCATCTTATCAGTCTGCTGATTCTATACTCTCCACATAGTACCAAACAAAATTATCACAGAAGTCTATCTACCAAACTTTCAACTTTACTTGCACAAATACATGATGAAAAAGGACGAGATTGCATTTGATTTAATATATATTTTTCCTGGACTCTGTTTGGTCTGTACAGTGCTCTGGCTTCTCTTCCTAATTTACTAATTTGTATGTCCCTTCCTCAAGGAAAAAGAACATTTTCAAGTTAGCTCAAGGAGAGTACATAGCTCCGGAGAAGATTGAGAATGTCTATGCCAAGTGCAAGTTCATTGCCCAGTGCTTTGTATACGGTAATATCATGATTTTTCTGTTTTCTGTAACTACCAATGTTGGCCATGCATATTTTTTAATATGTTAGTTTTGATGCAGGCGATAGCTTTAATTCTTCTCTAGTTGCCGTTGTAGCAGTTGAGCCAGAGGTGTTGAAGGCCTGGGCTGCATCAGAAGGAATCCATGTAATAATCTGTGATTGTTCCATGCATGCAACACTTTCTCTCAATCTCTTGAAAACACATAATAAGAGGAATCTAACTAGAAAATACCGATCATATGGAAATGTAAACTGTCTATATGTTTTTTCCCTCGTATGTTCAGATTAATTCCTGAATGGTGAATTATGTCTAATCTAGAAAATATTGATTCTATTTCGAAAAGTTGTAACTACAAATAAGACTAAATATTTGCATTGCTTGTGTATGCTCTAATCTGTCCTTGCTAACCTGTAGTATGAGGATTTAAGACAGCTCTGTGGTCATCCTAGAGCAAGAGCTGCTGTGCTGGCGGATATGGATTCTATTGGAAAGGAAGCACAGGTTTATCTCTTAACTGCTGATGTTGCATAGTCTGACCATTAGTAAATTCTCTATCGTGGACGTGATGAAATGATTCCTAGTGACACTTCTACATTTATTGTTGTACCAGCTAAGAGGTTTTGAGTTTGTGAAAGCTGTTACTCTTGTCGCTGAACCGTTCACACTAGAAAATGGTCTCCTAACACCAACATTCAAGGTAGGCCCATCAGTGCTGTTCGATGGGGTTAAAATAGAGGAATGCTGACACTTCATTTTCATAACTCTGTAGGTCAAAAGACCGCAAGCAAAGGCGTATTTTGCAAAAGAGATCACAGATATGTATGCACAACTGAATGATGCAGAGTCAGCTAGGCCCAAGTTGTAATTACTCATGTAATGATCAACATAGGCAGTAAATCAAGGTAGGAGATTAAGCTTCACAATTGTTCACTCCATAGCATAAAATAAGTGGTTGCCTTATACTGACTTGGCTAGCAATTGTGACGGTAATTCTTGAACAAATCCTTCCATGTGCAGGAACAGCCTGAGGCAGTGCTTGGTGCAGGTAATTTGGTTATCATGGTCAGATATAACTGAATGCCCCAGCATATGCATCTTCTTAACTTGTTTTCCTTTTTCATAGAATACATACGTGTGATCCTGCCATTATAAAGATACATATAGAATAACAGATTGGTGCCCTAAGCAAGACATTATGTGCAACAATCCTGTTCTGCCATATGTGCAATATTACGAGAAAACCAAGTGTATGTAAAATCTGGAATTAAGCTGCTACGGATTGTACATGATAACACTGGACTATGATCTGACAATCAACTTGCTTTATCCACATCGTGCACAACTAGTTACAGCCTCAGTGTTTCTGATTGTGAATTCTTAAAATATGAACTGACATTTATTTCTTCAATTTGAATAATCTAAATTATTGTGCAAAAGAGAAACACTGTACTTTAGGCACTTCAAAAAAATACTGCTTAATAACACAAGACCGTAACTGCAAAGTTGGATGTAATATGCCATTAGTTTACCAACACTACTAGACTGCAAGATCAAGATAATAGTAATAGTAGAAATCACTCAAGTCTCAGAGATAAATAGCAGGCACAGTATTACTGTTCATGCGTGAAAACAAAATGCAAAAAAGAGAACCACCTAACCATCAACGCAATCAATATCATGCCTGCCAATAATAAACGTGCTAGTTACATCCTAGACGACTTTCCCTCAATGATACTGTGCGCATGCGCTGACACAGCTGAAACAACTTCCCATATCCAAACCTTGCTGTTCCCCGCACAACCACTGGACGCCATGCTGACACATGTGCAAAGCTAGGTTGCTTAACTGATCTGGTAATCCCATTGGTACACCGCTGCTACTACCACTGCCTGCTAGGTTATCATCAAAGTTATGGCCCAGGAGGTCAGATAGATTGAACTGATGATCAGCAGCTGAACCATAGTTTGTAGCCGTTGTTGAGGCGATGCCATTCATCATGCCAGCATCACTGTGAGAGTTGGGACAAGCGTTTTCCGATGGTAGCCCAGGATCTGGACCTCCGGGCACACCGTCAGGACTTGTTCCTGAAGGTTTTTCTGATTCCGGTAGGAGCGGTGGTACATTCTGCAATGTTCTCGTGATATCCGAGTGAAGTCCTTGCTTAGACGTGTGCCCAGCTTGCTTGCTCCCTTGATCTGGTAATCCCATTGCTACATCGCTGCTACCACCATTGCCTGCTAGGTTATCATCAAAGTTATCACCCAGGAAATGAATTGGATTGAACTGATGATCACCAGATGAGCCATAACTTGTCGCCTGGGGCGCCACTGGGGAGGCGATGCCATTCTTTATGCCGGCATCACTGTCAGAGTGGGGATAAGCGTTTTCTGGCCCTCCGAGCACACTGTCAGGGCTTGGGCTTGTTTCTGGAGGTTTTCCCAATTCCCCTAGGTGCGGTGGTACGTTTTGCAATGTTCCTGTGATATCCCCGTGAAATCCTTGCGTTTTAGGCGCATACTGAAACGGGTTCTGCAAAAGCTGGGACAGCATGCTACCGTATCCGTATGGTAACAACTCATGTGTGTTGTGTGGCTGCTGCTGTCCCTGAGAGTGGAACGTTAGGCGCTGTTGGTAGACTTGGGCCATAGCAGCGAACTGGGGTTCCAGCATGGTCTGCTCACCTAGGGTGTGGAACTGTTCTGAAGATTGGTAAACTTGCTCCTGGTGGTCCGTCATCAATGGTGGCTCGCCAGGTCCATCCCATGTCATTGTCTCCTGCTGCGTGGAGGCGCCGTGGTAGTAAAGCTGATCTCCACCAAACAGGTACTCGTGTGGGTCGGTGGCTTGGATAGCCGAGCTTGTCTCCCCAAAAGCCATGAGACCTTCGTCCTGCAAAGCTTGGTGATGATCATCTTGCTCGTGTCCCAGCAATGGCGGTGGACCAGAGGATATGTCAGATGTGATCTCTTGCTGCTGCTGCTCTTGGGTTTCCTGTGGCTGGGAGGTGGCAGTCTTCTTCTTCCTTTTGGTCGTCTTTGGCTCCACGCAAGTGTCAGTTCCCCTCTTGCGTTTCTTGTCTTTGTCACCACTGTCATTCTTGTCTTTGCCACTACTGGCGTTCTTGTCTCTGTTTTGATTTGCATTCCACCGTTCCTTCTCCTTTATCATGCAAAGGACCCACTGATTCATCTGCAACCATTTTAAAAGGACTGTTAGTAGTATGTTATTAGTACGCCGCTATACTCTTAGCAGCTTAGCATGTACTAGTAAGTACTCCCTCCGTTTTTAAATATAAGATGTTTTAGTTTTGTGAAGCTAGTGTATCTAGACATCTTTTAGTGTATAGATTTGAGTGAATCTACACACTAAAATACATCTAGATACATTAGCTTCACAAAGCTAAAACATCTTATATTTAAAAACGGAGGGAGTATCTGTCAAGAAAAAAGAGAAATACTCCCTCTGCCCCAAAATAAGTGACTCAATGTTTGTTAGATACAGATATGTCCATTGAAATATGTGTAGATACTATGGTTATCGAAGTGTATCAATAGATGTTTTGCTATAAAAAAAAGCTACAATATAGATCTACGACTGGACCTATCAAACGAGTCAATAATCTCATCAATATCGATCTTGGCAGCTATTTCCTCATGTGGATTAGTATTTTCAGCTGTAGAGTTAGAGGTCGAACGGACGGGCTTAATAATACTAACAGAAAAAACGCCAATTTAGTCTATGAAGTTGCCCCGAATGTGTGCTTTGGTCACGAATTTGCAAATCGTGAATTCTAGATCATGAAGTTGTCACGCATAAGCGTTTTAGTCACATCGGGATTGGTGATGTCTGTTTTTTTTAAATAACCCCCTACATATTTGTTTCTTCTAATTACTAGGTCCTTTTCTGACTTGGTTGTTTTTAGGGGCTCAAAAAGATCCCAAAAATCTTGATTGGTCTTTATTTCTTTCTCAAATCTCAAATTGCTGCATGTTTCTTCTCCAATCTCTCGCCTTCATCTTTGACCCACTGCCTGCAGATCTTGACATCGTAGCCTCCCCAGCTTGCGTCCTAAGGTCCCAACCCCATCCATGGGCCGATATCGCGACCAGCCCGAGCCATCCAAATCGCAGCGGAAGCTTCAACAGGAGGGCGAGTAGAAACGGGAGCTCCACTGCTCCAACAATGGGGCAAGTGCATCGTCGGCTTCGGGCCCCTGAGTTGTCGCCCAGCAAGCTCCTGAGCTCCCCCTGTCTCAGGCGCGCGCCACCGCTGGATGTGCTCCGTAGCGCCGCCTTCGTGTTGTCGCTGTTGCTCCCAGATTTTCCACGGGACGAGCTCCGACGGCCCCGTCCTCTCCAAATTGTGGGCCACGGTGCTCCACGTGATAACGCGTGGGATCGAGCTCATCCAGCAGCACCGGCGAGAAGGCCGCCCTCCCCGAGCTCAACCTCATGAGGAGGCAGACCTAAGTCTCTAGATCGACAAATCACTGGCTACCATGCTGCTACTCTACCCGAGCAATAAAGGATCGATCCTGGGGTGTACCTTTTTTAGGAATTTTTTGGGAGTGAGGGAGGGAGAGAGATAAGATTCTCAGAAGGAAAGAAACACAATTAGGGGGGTATTTGTAAAAACACAATCTGCCAGATCACCAAACTAACGGTCGCAGTCACGGAGTGACCAAAGCGCTTGAGCATGGTAACTTCGTGATCGATTCGTGATCAAATCACATATCCGTGACAACTTCATAGAAAAAACCGAGTCACTTATTTTAGTACATATAGAATTGTTTACTTCTGCACCTTGATTAGTACCCTATCCAGTTTTAAAAGGATAGTGACAAATGGCTCATGAGAGCATCTCCAGCCGTTGAAGGCCCCCAGGCCGAAATCCGGTGCTAAATCGCCGGATGGATGAAAAATTCGGCCTGGGGAGGCCCATGTTTCCAGCGGCGAGTCCAGGACGTGTTTTGAATTCAAACATAAAATAGATGAAAAACGCACAAAGTAGACGAAGTTTGGCGAAATTTGACTAAAATTAGAGATATTTATATTATATAGGCGAAATGTAGACTTATTTTACAAATATAGGCCGAATTCGTCATATATTCGAATTCGACCGGACCTAAACACGGCGATCTACATGCCGAAACGGCGGTACATCGTCGTGTAGTCGCTGCCGTCGTCGTCGGAGGAGTCGTCGTCCTGCGGCGGCGGCGCCTGGCGGCTGGAGCCCTACCAGCGTCGCCGAAACGTGGCGGCGTTGGGCGGTAGAGCTCGTCGTCGCTGGACTCCTCCAGCTTGACATCAGGCGGCGCGCCGCGTCGAGGTAGCGTCGCGGCGGCGGCGCGACGTTGTGTGGCGGCCAGGTCCAGCAGCCGCCGCTGCTGCTCCCACTCCTCCCGCTCCCACTCCCGCTCCCGTCGGCGGCGGCGGGATTGGGATGCCGCCGGCGCTCAGGCGCCATCCCCCGGGCGCCCGGAAGTCCGGCGGCGCCATGTAGCCGGCCGCGTGGAGCAGCCGGCCCTCCCATTGGTGCAGGGATCGGCGGCCGAACCCGTTGTTCATCGCGCCGTCGTCGTCGGAAGGGTAGGCCGACATTGCTCGAGCTCGAGGTGAGTGGACGAGGTGGGCTGGTCGAGGTGGGGAGATGGCTGCTGGCGAATGTGGCCGGCCAGACGCGGTAGGCCGCGTTATATAGGCGCGCTGGCATTAACTCTTCTCGCCGCATGGCTGGCCGTCCATCGGCGGCAGCCTTTACAGCGCGCGGAAGACGATGCGTGCGGGGAAAACGATGCGCGGAAGACGAGACGATGAGGACGATGACCGCCCACTCTCGCCGACAGGTCGGGGCCACACGACCTGCGAGAACGCGCGGGAATTTTCCTCGCCTTTTCGTGCGCGTTTCTTTCGTCCGGAGTCCCCGAGCGCGCCCCGAAAGGCCTCGGATGGCCTGGGCTCGCCGGATGGATGAAGGCCCAGATCCGGGCGAAAACGAGGATCCGGGGGTGCGACTGGGCTGATTTACGCCGTCCGGATGAAAAAAACGCGTGCCGGGGGTCTCGTCGGGCGTGTGAGTGGAGATGCTCTGAGCTACATGTAGCTTGTTTTTTTTAGAGATCAATTAGAAACAGCACAGATCAATAGAAACAGATAAGAGTATGCTGTTCGTTATGTCGGGCGTTAATTTGGAAAGCGGATGAATATAAACAGGAAAGAGTATACTTATAAATCTATTTCGATTTTCAAACAAAGAAGTAACGTTTGGCGTACGCACCTTGGATCCTTCCAGGACGTACTCTCTCATGCTGTACTTGTCCTCGCTGGGGCGGCCGGAGCAGTAGGTGAGCATCCTCCTTTTGCCGACGACCTCGCCCGTCTCGGGACGGCGGATCTCCCGCACAGGGCCCGTCGCCTTCCAGTTCGCCGCCGCCCTGCCTGGATGCGCCCGCACCTTCCGGCGTGGCTGGCCATCCTTGTTCGATGGACACTCCTCTCTCACCGTGAAGAAGAAGTACATGTCCTTGCCGAAGGCCTCGCGCTCCGCTATGTTACATCAAATCAAATTAGTCAACCGCGTAGTAGATTCATTCGGCGTGCATTTGACTAGGGTTTAATGGGGAAGGAAATTCAGGTTGACAAAAAAAGCGCGCATTTGACTAAGGTTTATCCGGTAAGGAAATTTAGGTCGACAAAAAAGGAGTGCATCTGACTAGGGTTTATCCGGGAAGGAAATTTAGGTTGACAAAAAAAGAGTGATCTGACTAGGGTTTATCCGGAAGGAAATTTTGATCGACAAAAAAAAAAGCGTGCATTTGAATAGGGTTAATTGGGAAGGTTGTTTAGGTGGATGAAAAAAGAAAGATCAACTCAATTTAGCCAACATTTAACTAGAAAACTAATTGCAAAAAATACTAATTATGAGTCAACGAGGGGATCAACCTAGCCTACTCAAATCCGTACGTATTGCTGAATTGCAAACTAAGATCGCTCGATTCATCCAGCATTTAGCTAGGATCAACCGATCAAGATAGATTCATCTAGCATTTGTTACTAGGTGAGATCAAATGAGAGAGTTGCTTAATTACCTATAAGCTCTGCGGGCTCCCGCTCGAGGAGGTTGACATCCATGAAGACGTCGAGCGGCAGCTTCCGCCCTTCGATCTTTCGGCGGAGGTAGACGTCGACGAGCTCCAGCTCGGTCGGAAGGAAGTGGTATCCCGGAGGGAACCTCAGCTGCGGAGCTAGCTGCTTCGTGTAGCTCTGGATCGTCTTCGCCTCCGGCAGCGCCGTCATGGTCGAGCCGCCGTCGGGGATCGTCTCGCTAGCACCGGAGGAGCCGGCGTCCTGCTCCATCTGACGGGAAGAGATTAGAATTTGGAAGGTGGTTTGTTACTCTGTTTGCATGGGCTTGCGACAGGGACAAGGGATATATGTTCCGGGCAATGACGCAGGGAGTTGTGTTAGTAATAATACACTAGTACTAATAATTATTTAAGGCTAGTGGTTGGAGTTAGAGTTGGTGTTGCATCCGAACGGCCGGGGTTTGCCTGTGTCGTCCCATCCGTGCGTGTGCCTCAGTCGTCGTCCAACGGCTGCTGCGTTTTTTTTTCCTTTCCTGAAAGTATCAACATCACGTTGCCGTACCTATGATGGTATCTCCTTCTTCCGTTCCTTGTCAGACGCGCCGGCGGACCTCGAGTCGCAGCATGGAGTGGTACGCTACCGGCCGGCCTGGAAGCGAATTGAAGCATACATGCACGCACGCACGCGCGCGATACTCGCTTGGTCGCCTGCTCGCACGTTACAGTCACTGCGCACGTACGTACACGTGATTTTTTTTGAATTACAGTCACGTTCCGTTCGGACAAAACCAAAGTTCGCTATTCCACGGTACTCCTACGTACGTACGTACCACTGCCAGCTCTCTGTCAACGAGCAGACGAAATCGACACAAGACTCTCCGCTCAGTTAATCAATTATTATTACAGTAATTAATTCCTTTTCATGACTTCGCTCAATACTAGTATATGGGCTGCCAAATTCTCAAAACCAAAAACAGCCAACCTATATCGATCCCTCTCTCTTTTTTTCACGATTTACAAATCGAAACTAACAAGCACATTAACACACAAATCAAGTGCCTACTCTAAAATGTAATAGTACTCCCTCCGACCACTAATACGTGTCTCCAACATGATGTACCTAGATACTTTCATAGATATTAGTGGTCAGAGATAGTAACACACGTAAGTGTGTGAAACCAGCTAACTCCAGGATGTCGTCACCGGCGGAGTTTCGTCCGCCCCAGCTCAAACGGTCGTCGCGTTGCCGTTGCTTCCAACGGTGCATCCTGTTGCTACTAGTAATTAGCATCCCATGACCCTTCTTTTCCTGGTGGACTGCTCGATTCCACCAACCCTTTAATTTTGCTCCTCCCGTGGAAAACTGTTGGAATTTGACCAATCTCTTTATTGATTCGTCTGTTTCCTTCCCATGCAAATCGGCCTGGACTTGTTTCCTTCCCCCCCAAAATAAAAGTCTGAGTTAATTAAGATAATTTGATACACAGATGATTGGCTTAAAAACAAGTGTTCAAAGTTTTCCCTTCCCAATCTTTGCTCGCCTTGGTCGCAGAGCTGGCTCTAGTAAACCCAATAAATAGGTATGGAGGGAGTAGCTAAGTGTTAAGGTAGGACCCACCGGCAGTGACTTGTCATGCTTGCCGATGGAGCTTATGTGATTTTGATGCAATTGTTTATCAAAAGTTTGGAGTAAGCCAAACTAGATATAAAATTTTAGCCTCGAGCGAGACGATTAAGTGTTTGTCATTGTAGGAGACGTTGACCGTGCGTATGTAACTCCATCATTCTAGAGCATGAATATGGGATAGATAGGCCTATATTTTATGTAGGTGTGGCTAGGGACATGTCGGCGAGGCTCAACGTGGATGGGGGATCAAACGACAGGGTTGTTGGAGGTGACACTATCGTGGCAGCTTTTAGAAGTAAGAAGAGGGAGGTGAAAGCGGCAGTGCCGAGAGCACTAGTCGAAGGTACTGGTATGTTTTCTAGCAAGTTGACCCGCAACTCATAGGTAATAACTATCTCACATCATAGAATAAGAACCCCACTACTAGTGTGTGCCTTTCTAACATAAAATAAGGAAAATATTAATGTGTAATGAAGAAATGGTGATTTTGTGAGACTACCTCTTTTTTTAGTGATAAAACATACAGTAGCATATATATAGGAATAAGAGAACAACTCAAAAGATGCAACTTGCTGGAAAATTTTGGTTCTGTTGTTTTTGAAAATGAGAGTTTTCCACTATAAGTCCAAAGTTTCATACATACTCCTTTTGTCCACAAAAAGGATTCAAACTTTGACCAAGTATACGAAAAAGATTAACAATATTTATGAAACCAAATAGCTATATGATTAAAATATGTTTCATTATGAATCTAATGATACTAATTTGGTAGCATGAATTTTGGTACCCTTTTTTTAAGCGGTTAAACTTTAAAATTGTTTGACTCTCCAACAGAGTTGAAAGTACAGTCTTTTGTGGACGAAGCGAGTAGTCATTTTTCGTAAAGGAGGTGCCACTCAAGTTTATATTGACTTTTAATCTTTAGACCAACCTTATGTACACTCATTAGATTTCCACATCAAAATCTTGGATTTTTTGACAGCTTTAGGCATGATTTAATGTGACCCCTTGTTCTACAGCGCTCGAAACGGAAACCCATTAGCTTTACACCCCAAAGTGGTAATACTGTGTGACTTCCTTATTTCTTAGTGATGGATGGGGATATGAACAATACAAATCAAAAAATGTCCAAGTTGTTAGAAACTTCTGTTTGGTTCTTTCAAAGTGGGGTTTTCCACTATAAGTTCAAAACATTTGTGCGACATAATCCTCTTTGTGAATGAGGTGCCACTTAAAAATTGTGCATTGACTTTTCCTATCTACACTAACGTTATATACCCATATTAGGACTCCACACCAAAAAAAATTAGGCTTCTCAACGGGTTTTTGTGTGATTTCAGGTGTTCCACTATTTCGTGGCCCCCAAATTTGGAACATGCCAACTTTTTTCGTCTGTTATTTTTGTGTGATTTACTCTTTGATAGTGATAGAATGGAGCATATGAACAAGACCAACTCAAAAAGGCAGCCAAGTTGTTACAAATTTTGTGTCAGGTTGCTTAGAAGTGAGAATTTTCTACTATAAGTCTACAAAATTCATGCTAGTTAGTATAGTTTTTGCAAAGGATGTGCCACTTCCAAGTTGTGTATTATATTTTCCTCTTTACTGAAAGCATCATACCCACATTTGGACTTCATGCCAATGAGCTAGGGGTTTCCATCCTGTCTATTATGTTTGGTCTAGGTCAATTATGTAGGGTCTAATTCTAGGGCCATGCTATAGACAAGAGTATAGGTATAGGGTCTAGGTCTAGGGTTTCCAAAGTAGGCGCAACTCCAAAGTTGTGTGTAATAGAGCAAGGACAATAGTAGAGTCAGTTATTGGCTATAAGCTTTTGCCATGTCATCTATAGCTAGCTTATAGCCAACATGTACAATAGTTAGCTATAGAAGAGTACTACTTTTTGAATATATGACCCACTTGATACACTCACAAAGTGCCTAGGAGCACGTGCTGCAGCTGGCTCTTAGACTAGTCACAATGCATAGTATCATATAATAGTATCATGCATATGAGACTACTATATGATATCATCCTTACAATGCATTGTATCATATTGTAGTATCATAATTGTATCATATTTAATGTTTTGTAGAATCTCAAGGTAAATATGTGAACATGATTTCTTTGCTAGTAGAGTTTCTTATTTTGCGTGTCATGATACGATATCATAATATGATACCATTCTCATCTCTCTCATCATTAATTGATGTGCCACATCAGCTTTTTGCATGCATGGAGTGCATGATATAGCTTATGATACTAGCATTGTGGCTAGCCTTATCCTATAGCCAGCACTTCTTCTCTCTCCTCTTCTCTCTCATCCAACTCAGCATAAATATAGTATTTAAATCCTTATAGCCAGCTGACTGTACCTTATTGTACTTGCTCTAAGGTTTATGGTATAGGATATAAATTCTACATCTAGGGTTTAGGCACTAAGTGTAGAGTCTAGGTTAATGGTATATGATAGGTTTTGGGGTGCAATTTGTTTCGACTTCTACATATAGACTGAGATGACGTACCTAGGTTGACTCAAGCGTGCAAGATGCTCATGTACAAATGTGAGATCCAGCCAAGTGTAAGAGAAAAGTGAGGAGGGTAGATGAAAATGCGTCTGGATATACCAACTGAAGAGAGCTCAAGCATGATGCCTTTTCTTCCCAACAATGAAAGAAGGGATCTAGATGCATGGAGGAGCGGAGCACCACATTACGCGTGTGTAGGTTCCAGCCATGAAATAATGTACTATATGCAAATGCAAGGTGCATGCACGCAATTCACTCACGTTTCTCTGTGGCTAGATCGAACCGGCACAACCAGACAAATGTGTGCACGCTAGCCAGTCAATTAATAATTAATATAAATATTATACTCCCTCCGACCCATATTACTCTTTGCTAATATGGTGGTAGATACATCCATATTAGAAAAGAGTAATATGGGTCGGAGGAAGTATTTGTTTTGTCAAGCGGGAACTAGGATCAACGAGGATTCAATGTTCCGTCGACTAAACTATTTTGTTGAAAAGCATATGCAAATGGCTATTTTATAAGAAATATTATAAAATAAATTAAAAATATTAGGAAGGAGAGACGCTTTAATGAAAAATCTAAAAATTTGACACATCTATTATTTATATTATTTTACTTTGAGAATCTTTATTATTTTACTCATAATGCCTACAATTTTATGTGCACTATATTTGCTAGTATGCATGTTAATTGATATTTCATGCATGTTACCAGAATTATATCTTGTGCAAATTAAAGTATAAACAATAAAATAACAGTAGAAGCACATGAAATAATAGGCATGTGTTGGTATTCACCCTAGATGGTGGGAAATGTTTGGAATAGAAATTCTCAATCGTTGAATTGCATGTTAAGTAAGACCTATATATCTTTCCCTTAGCATCAAATAACATGCATTTTGTTGTCATATATATAATTGTGCATGTTGGACTATCACAGAATTTCATTCCACGAGATAGTTAGTGACTATTATGTTATGTGAAAAAGAGGTTAATAAATTGTTTCTCTAAAATATGATTGTACGTGGTTGCATGATAATGTAGACATGTAGAACTGCCGGAGGGTCGTCCTCCTCTACGTTGGCGTGCTAGAACTAGCTAGTCCCTGACTTAGCAACGTCTCCATCAAAGAAGTACAATATTGTTATATTTTATACAAGTTTTTTATGATCCATGCTTTTTCAATCTACGCATGCATGGTCTTGCGCATCGAGCCATCGACTAGTGACCGACTTCTAGGGCTGCCCATGTAGGATGCATGCATCATTATGAGTGTGTAGCTAGTACTCCCACCTTGCCGAAATATAGTGCATATAAATCTTTTCAAAAGTTAAACTATGTAAAGTCTGACTATAATTGAAAAAATTATTTACATGTATGATCCTGACTCATACATGTAAAAAGCTTAGGATTCTGAGCTGCTCACGAGGGGTAACATAATCACCATTGGGGATGGAAAAACGACAAATTTTTGGCACATGCCATGGCTTCAAGGGAGAAAGCCCAAAGAAATCGCACCATCCATCTTTGCCATCTCCAAACAAAAAACTTCACGGTGTGGGAAGGGTTACAACAAGACTTTTGGATCAACAAGCTAGACTCCCACAAGATCTCCACACCAAATCATATTGGTGAGTTCGTCGAACTTTGGGCTTTGGTCAATGAGATAAACCTTGATGAGGACACCAAAGATGACATCAAGTGGAAATTCACCGCCAATGGAGAATACTCGGCGGCTTCGGCCTATAGCGCCCAATTTGAGGGCATGGTCAACTCGTTCATGCTGGAGGCGGTTTGGAAGACTTGGGCTCCGCCCAAGTGCAAGCTCTTCGCTTGGATAATCTTGCAAAACTGTGTGTGGTCGGCCGACCGGCTACAAAAGCGGGGTTGGCCAAATTGCGGGAATTGCCAACTTTGCAAGCGGGTGCCCAAAACGGCGGCCCACATCCTCTTCAAGTGTCGATAATCCTTGAGAATTTGGAAATCGATCATTCAATGGCTTGGGATCACCTCGGTGAACACCGCGACTTGGGCAAACCACGATTCGGTGAAGGAGTAGTGGATGAGCTTCATCTACTCCAATGGCGTGCGGAGGAAATCTCTTGTCACCCTCATCATGCTTGTCTCTTGGGAAATTTGGAATGAGCGCAATGCTAGGGTGTTCCGGAACATCGCTATGCTTCCCAATGTTGTTGTAAAAAAAATTAGGGGGGAAGCGGCTCTATGGAGCTTAGCGGGTGCCAAGAACTTGAGCTCAATATTGCCACGAGAGTGAGGCGTTGTATCCCAAGCTTTGCTCGGATGTAAAACTTTCTAAACTCCTTCTTAATTAATGAATGGGGCAAAGCTTTTGCCCCCTTTCACCACGAGGGGTAACAATAGGAGGGAAGTTGCATGCAATACGCGTACGCATTCTAAGCTGCTCCTCCATGCATGCATCGAATCAATTAAGTCTCCATACATGCATCAAGTCATATTGATACTAGACAGTACTACGTGCTAGTAGTACATGCCGTGAAAATCATGCATATATGCAGCACGTACGTGAAACCATGCATTTGTTTCTTTCATGTCTAAGTGTGGCCGGAACGAAGCTAGCTAGCACCTGGTCGACGAGTTAGTGCGTCTTTGCCAAGGAGGGGTTATACTTCCACTAGTCGAAAAATGGACATCAATATCGGTTCCAGAGGCCCATTTGTACCGGAAATCAAACCGGTACAAAAGATTCGGGACAAAAGCCCCTCCCCCCCCCTCTCTGGTACCGGTTCCTTACAAACCGGTATTAAAGGGGCCTCCACGTTGGCTCCCAGGAGAGTGCAGGGCTAGGGACCTTTGGTACCGGTTTGTAACACGAACCGGTACCAAAGGAATTCAGGGTTTAGGGTTTTAGGAGGGGTTTAGGGGTATCGGACCATTTCATCGTACGAGGATCGCGTCGATGCGCCAGAAATGCGTTTGGATTTAGGAGTAAATGAAAATCAAGGTAATGCATATCAACTTGGTGCATATAATATAACACATGTAATTGCATAAGATCGCAAATTAAGTAGTACATGCATGAAGATCGATCTTCATGCATAGTGGTACTCTCCGAGGCATACTATCTATTATATGTAGCATAGTGGTACTCTCCGAGTCAAACTATATATTACATGTAGATCTTCATTCATAGTGGTACTCTGCGAAGTTAGGTATGACGTCCCGAAGGAAAAATCCCGCCAATTCCTCGCCAATTGCTTTGAAGCGGTGCTCGATTGAGATCCTGTCACGCTTTCTTGCCAACTGTAAAAGAATGAGATTCAAATGAATACATGAGCTATATATATATATATATATATATATATATATATATATATATATATATATATATATATATATATATATAGAGTCGCGCTATTTGACACCCTAGGTGCAGAATAGTTATTCTGCACCCGGGCCGATTCCACGCCAAGCGACTCAGGCCGGACCAACCCACGCACTCGCGGTGCAAGCCTCCTGAAACTGCCAACATAAGATTATGCAAGCCTTAACAAACGTGCATGTAGCTTACCGTAACGATTCGTGGGGCTCAACGCATTATTTTTTTCAAACCACCGCTGTAAAACTAGTAATGAATCTGGAAGCCAACGTAAGAAGATTATGTTGCCTTTCTTTCTTCAACACAGCGAAGCATATTTTTTTTCCAAACTATGATCCATCACTATAACTCTAAAAATGATGCTCTGACATATGATTATGCCTAATTGCATCGCCTGATTACACAAACGTAAGATCATTCTTGATTAAATTGCCAAGTTACATGACATAAGAATTTGACTGGTCACATTGCATGAATACACATCATAAAATTGGCTTCGGCAATCTGATGAACTTCAAACAAATTTTATCCACTGATTCAAGAGTATGTAAAACACAGACATGTGGGCATAGCCTCATGTGCCCATAGAATAAATATCAACATGGTCCAATTAAAATGCCCATAAAATCTTAAGGAAGTAATCTTCAAACATGTAATCAAGTACTACATGACTCGATGTAATCTGTGCTGCACGACACTCTGATGGTTCATTTCCATCTTACTAGGCAGCTCGGTGCTGAAGGCCACCACATTAGCACCTTGTTGGGTTGGCAAACTGACACTATAATGTCACCTCTCAATCCCTTGCTTCTCATCAGTTCTGAACTTGAATGCCTCATCACCATCATGACCTTTCTGGTTCCAGGCAAGTTGCAAAAAATACACCAATTGGATGTTAAAACTACAAGCTCCATCAGAAAGTGGAGATTGGAAAAAAAATAAGATTATTGTTTTAGTAATATGTGCCAAAATGTACAATAAGGAAAAGGAAAGTCGTCAATTCATTCCATAATGATCAAGAACAATTCCTTGGCTACATGCAGAAGGTCAGCGAAACTTCTCTTTTTTTCTCACAAGTGAAGCTAAATAGCTATTAAGTACTTAGTTGGTATCTATCAAAGAAATATCAAAGAAAACAAGCATAATTACGTGCCAAAATTAACTGCAGTTAAAGAGTGGCAGTATGAATAAAGCAGCAGTAGCTATTAGACAACGATTAGATACAGAACTTTCTTATCATACAAAAATGAAATATGAACACAAATGGACAACAGAAGAGAGAGCTATTAGACAACCAGAATGTCCTAGCTACCATGGAGAGCTGATAAACAGAGCACAGTGAACAAATACATTGAGGCAACAAATTAAAAGGATATCTGACATTGACCACCTAAAACATGCTCTCCGGTGGAAAACAGCCAACCTGCCGCCTGTTGTTAAGCTCTACCAAGTTTTTGCTTCTACCTAGAATTAATTTCTTGCAAAGATGGTTTTTTGGCCGAATGTGCATGCATAATGCATATAAGTTAATTTTGGCCGAAATATGAACACTGTCATATTGACGATCTGAATGTGCTAAAAAAAACTAAAATTCAGTGTGTTCATCTGTTACTGCAATATTTGTATGGCGCCAGATACTGAAAAAAGTATTACGTGAACTGCAATAGCATTCACCTACGGAGACAGTGTGGCTTGATGCAACAATAATTAATTTTTCCAATTCTAAATTGCCAGAAGCTTTAAAATTGCACATTGCATATCCAAAAATTACAACGAGTTCTGCTAATGCTCAACTGCATGTAGTTTTTATAAATCTTGTCAAGACAAAATCCAAAGAGTTTCTGGATACCTTCTTTCAACAAAGGCTATCTTTACCGTGGTTCTCTACTCCTATGTCGTCTTCAAGAACAGAACATAATTACCAGCTAGCACGTATTATCTCCACAAGAACGGGACACAAATTCCCTGCAAGAAAAAAAGACAGACCACAGTTTGGTGCTTCACTGGATTGTTTCACAGCATCCACTGTTAACAAAAGGATCAGGGGAAAACAAACAAGTCAGTAAGACACCATACCGTGACATGCACTGGCGCGCTCCGATAAGACACACAACGCGGCCTGCAGCCACCACCCAGCGTGCTGCCCGACACCGACACAAAACGGCGCTCACCGTGCCATCATTGCCGATGGTTTAGCGCGCTGACCATGGCGGCACCACGCCGCCTGCTGTTCGACTAGACTCCGAGGACACATGTTGCCTGCCACGCCTTATCCATCGAAAAGCCCATCTGTCGTCGCTCCCCGCCCCTCGATAGTGTTCAGGACATAGATACAAGATTCCTACAAAACATGAGACAGTAATCCATAGCAATTAGCTCCTTTGAAGTTTTATCTCCCACTGATAAATTGGTAATAGTGGTACCTACTGCTGCACATAAGATAGATCCATTTTTTTATTCCACCTTGAGTACCAGTGTGGTGTAGCAGATAAAACGAAATTCATTGGTTCAGAATGGTAGTTATAAAACAAGAATAATTTTCCTTCAATTTGGTAATTTCACATCGAACCTAGCTGAGCATGATCACTAGCAGTAGATTGGAGATACCATTGCAGCCAACAACTTTAAAAATGATTTAGAAATATGGGAGAGCACCGGGGACATCGGCAAATGTAGCATGCATTGTGCATGGTGCTGGTACAGCCAACACTGTAAGATAGGCTTGTAAATTAAGCTGCAAATACCTAGGGAGAGCAAGAATGAGATGATACAACAACAAAATTGAGTTAAAAAGTCGGTGCTATTTCCGTATGAACAGACAATATTAAAATTGGAGACCAATACTATCTTCTGGAATTGAAATATGGCACTTCCATTCGAATCAGGAGATAGTGGAAGAACAGACCAATGAAGTTAACAATTAACCAGGACCGAAACTGTAAGCTGTCCTAAAACTGCAAGGTGTTAGATGCCTAGTTTGCTGTCATATGCTAGCTAGCATTGTGGCAGCCGCTGCAGGCCGCCGGTCCAATTTCACTTGACCTTCGCTCCAACCCAGGCTGCTACTAAAATAGATATCCAAATCCAAATCCACCACAACCCTACCCTATTAACCACGGGAAACCATCAGATTAGACGGAAAGAGTAAGAGGGATGGATCTTCAAAGGAGAGCGGGCGGGTGCCATGCGAGTAACTACGCATCGAGGAGCATCCTAACCTCGGGAATCATCCGACCGGGCGATTGTGTCTCTCAGGTAATAGAGGTGGCTGTTGCTTACAGCAGATGATGGAGATCGGGGATCGCGGGTGCTGCCGGAGCGCAAAGTCAGGGGTGGCGGCAGCTGGTGCAGGCGGTCGACAGAGGAGACCTGGAGGAGGAGCAGGACGCGATCGATGTCGTGTCGCGACCTCTTCCCTCCACCCGATCCGCCTCCGAAGACTACTCCTCCATCAGCTCGCCACCGGCAGCAACTCCTCCGGGCTCGATTTACAGCAACTTCTCCGGGCTCGCCACCGGCGACTCACCCGCTCGTCGCCGCAAGTTCAGTTCGCAACTGAGTCGCCGTCGCCTGCGCACGATTGGGAAAAGAGAAAAAAAAATGAGGTGAGGAGGTTAGTGGTGAGCTCACAAACCCCACGACCAATTGTAAAACAAAACCGTCTAGGTAAAATTACACACTAGCCCTACGAGCCGCACCAGATTTTGCTCGAACTGAATGGGCCTCGTCTGGCTCGGTCGATAGACCCGGGTGCAGAATAAGTTATTCTGCACCAGGGGGTCTAATAGTATTTCTATATATATCAAATCATAATCAAATAATTATGACTGAAACTTAGCACAAGTTATGCTAACAAAATAAATTTGTGAATATTGTTTTCGTACCTCTCTATTCCTTTGATTATTCGTTCTCTCGCTGACAATCTTATGGATGTTCTCGCAAACGTAGTATCCACATAGATTGGTCCCCTCAGGTTGTTTCGCGCATTTCTGTACAAGAATATAATTCAATAAAATAATAATCAAGTATGATAAAGGTGTGTGGACCTAGGTAGTACTACTTACTTTGTTCGCACGCTATATCAGCTTCGGTTTCCATCCACCGGTCGGATCTTCCTGGATGAACGTTTGCCATACGCTGCCCGACAAAAGAAAATGCATAAAAGAGTTATTAATTTGTTGATATCAGGAAATTAACGAAAAAACCGATAAGAATTAAAATTACCTTTTGAGCATATCAAAAGCCGACTTGTATAGTATAGGCTCTTTGGTTAGTGAGTCAAAGACTTCAACCTCTCCATCGTACATTTTAATGACGATAAGAATAAAGTGGAACCTGCGCACGTTTAAATATGCAGTGTCATAGATATAAGTCATTAGTTAAAATTTTAACATATGGTGAGCAAAATAGAATGTGTTATAAGACAGTTACACTTACTTGAAATTGTAAGGCCAAAGTATTATCTTTTTGTCACGTTGTCGCTTCAAAAACCTTAGCAAAGTCTCTGGTGTATCCTTGTTATAGATGGGATCTTCTATGGTTTTTTCATGCATTGTATCTGGGTCAATGAACCCAATGTCCGTGATTTCATCCCTTTGCATTCGAGCTTCTTTGATCTGCATAATATAGCGCACAAAAGATTAAATTGAGGATAATTTGCAGACATTGAATGAGCTGAGCTAAAGACTTCTCAAATTATATTAATAAATCACTTACAGACAATAGCAACTGATGATAGATTTGTCGATGGCCCGGAGATTGTATAACTGAAAAAGTTCGAGGAAGTCAACGCTCACAGAGTATTCTTGGAAGTAGTGCTCATCCTTAACTCGCACCATGATACAATCAATCCCTCTCTTTGTGGCATTAGTGTACCACGCATTCAAATTACGCATACATGTTGGTAGCGACCTGATATTCTCGACCAGATCTTTCCCTTGAACAAATTGATATACTACTTCAGCGATGGGGTAATCAATTGTGTTTTGTCGAGAACTTTGAACGGCCTTCTCGTCAAACACCTTGAGAGGGGGGACCGATTGAACGGGTTGTTCTCCGAGCTGGTACACTTGTTTCCTAGTTTTCGCCGAGACCACCGATTGATCGGGTTTTTTCACCTCCACCATAGTGTCATACGACTTTTCAATAGAACGCCTATAGTCAGATGGCGGCGATGGTGGAGGGTCATATAGATTCTCAACGGTACGAATAACTTTCACCGGATCTAGAGTCTTCTCAAAAGGTATCTCTGGCACTTTCTTAGCAAAATGTTTTGCCACCTCGGACTTAGAGATTTCGCTGCATTCCTCGATAGTTCTTTCCCAAGGTAACTTCTCGATAGGCGGCAGTGGTTTCTCCTTTCTAGGTCTCTTCCTAGGCGGCGTACCGTTCCGCTTAAAAAACACAGTCTTACGCGGAGGATCTCGAGATGGTGGACTCGCGCTGGGGTCCCTCTCCGGTAGGTGTGGTCTTTGCTGCTCATGTGGACTGCTACCAGGCGGAGTCGATGGCCATTGCTGCTCATGTGGAATTTGCTGCTCATGTGGACTGCTACGAGGAGGAGTCGGTGGCCTTGGCAAAAGGACGA